>JAEAOA010001195.1:2675000-3875000 GCA_016746295.1 Potamilus streckersoni
GCGGACATCTAAATCCATTTAAGGCCTTGCTAACGCATAACCGCACACCAGAGACAACCATAGTTATTGTGTTCCCATATAAACTAGAGTTTTGGATAACGAGCAGTCAGTGACCATAATTCTTCCAAGTGAAAAATAAAATTAAACCCATTCAATATCCTGTAGCTTCAAAAATGAGTGAAAATGAAGCAATCCTTTGTAAAGTTATTTGTGAGAATCAAAGGCAGGCAAACTTGCAACTAAGAAATTTAAGTTCTGAAAAAAAGACTTGGAACTATGGAAATATATCTGATTGAAGGTTTCATCAAGATCAAGCTGCGTGGAATTAGTTGACTCATCCCTCCATAGGTCAGATAAATTAGTCTACAAAAAAGTTACCAAGACGAGTAATCAGGGTCCACAGCTACTATACATAATATCATCACATATTGAAAACGGCTAATCATCATATATCTCTTCAAGGTAAAACAGCATTTTAATTTCATTGAAGTCCAACAATCCTTATTAAAATTTGTACTGCGGAAACCAACCTTTGATAGAGGTGCAATCAGAGGCCATACCTCTTGCAAATTATGTCGTGCAAAGCTGGAAATCCACATCCAATCAGCACAAAACTGCAATCATATTTGGACGGCAGCCAACAAATTTTGACAAATTATGCCGCGGAAATGAAAATTAGAAGGATATCCATTAGGTAACATGAATACTTTAAATAAAGTTGTGAAGTGTTAGAAATCGAAAAAAGTCTGCGTTCTGCAGATAAATCTGAATATTAACTTTTTTGTCCATTGCAACTTTCCAAATGCAGTCATGGTTTGATATGTTTTATTTTGTTGGGGTTTAATGCCATTATCATCACATGATAGGGTGATAGGTTATACAAGGTGGACAGTATATTTGGTGGAGGAAAACCCCGGAATGAACCCCATAAGATTCACCGACCCAGGGTAAGCGACGGGCAAGCTTTTTCACATGCGTACGGTGGTCGAGTTGAGAAATGCACTCACACAAATAGATGTGAATTGTGTGAGAAATCTGTAAAGACGAGCACTTTCGAAACTCGCCACGGAAATACATTCAGCAGTTGGGGTAATCAGCTTCTTAAAGCTTCTAAAAAATTGCAATATGAGAATAAAAAAATAATTCGAGATTCTGTCCATTTTGCGATAAGAAATCACTGACGGATGTATTGATGACATCCGTTTGGGCTAATGAATTGCGTGGTTACTATTGGGGGTTATCCGACCTCAAGTGATTTCATGATGAGATTAACGAGAGTAGAAATTAATACTTTTATACAAGCTTTTTTTTTAAGTTTAATAAATTACCATGTAAGACTGCGATGCCTAATAAATGTCTTATAAAGAAGTGATAGGTGCAAAACTGTTGATTCGTTTATTTATCTAATCTTTTCTCATTGATTTCTCACAGTGTCATAGAGTTTTAAAACATGCTATAGCAATAAAAATTCTTTAACGCTCTTTAATAATATGCCTTTTAGTGTTAATGCTCGAATTTTTACATATCATGTAAATGCGGCGGATCCCAATTTCGATGATGACTAAGGAAATATAAAATAAAAGAACTATAAAGGGTCAATTTTAAAATTAGTACTAATAATATTTTATGTGGACATGAGAAAAGCAGAAATAAAAAATTGATTTAACATATGTACCTTTTATGTTTTGTTTTGTAGCTCTTTATGCGTATGTTCATTGGAATGGTTTATCTTTCTAAAGAATTTAGTGCATTTTTTATATTTTCCCCCTTTCAAATTTAACTTTCAAATTGCTGTGATGATGTGCCGTTCAATGATACATATTTTTTCCAGATTTTTATATAGCGATCTTTTTCTCTGTTCCCAATTACCAATAGATCATATATATTTGTACGTCTCAATAACCAGGATTGTCTCTGCAAGATGATTATTGTATCTTAAAGAAGTAAATTTAAAGGAAATGTTTAATCAATATTTCCTTCCTTTAGTAGAGAATTCCTAAATCGTGTTTTATTGCACATAATATTTTAGCAACATGGATCTTGCAGAAGAGTTTGGCAGATTTTGATATCCTATGCTCCGAATCTTATTGAACACTTTGTGATTTTCCGGTTTTACTACTAATTAATCTTGTAAATGTGGGATATATTTGACGTAATTTGATTGGATCTAAATTTTGTTTAATTGTATGTCGATGAGATATTGTATTGATTGCAGATTTCAGGCAACCATACTTATGATTTAAATATCTCTTTAGTCTGCGGACATTAATGTTGGTTATATTCATTAATTGAAATGTTCATGAAATACATATATGATGACAAATTAAACAGATAAAACTATATATGTACTGAGTGTTGATAATACTTGTGAACTTGCTTTACGTTAAATCTGCCGAAGCGAAATAACTATTAATCTTCCATAACGCACATGCTATTAATTGTTGAAAAAGTAACGCACATGATGTTACAAAGGTAACGCACATGCTGTTGATTGCTACAAAGGTTGTTCTTGTTGGGGCTTAACGCCATTTTTCAGCACACCATATGCTATACATAGCAGACAGTATTAATGGTGGAAGCAGAAACCGGGAATTCCGCAGAAAGAATCACCAACCCACGAGAAGCTACTGGCAAGGTTTCTCACATATCCACATTCGCCGAATCTTAGACTCGAACCCACGCAGACAGGTGAGATGGCAATGATCTGTAACAGAGAGCGCTTTAGACCACTTGGCCACTCATGGCCCCGTGATACAAAGGTTAATATATATCTGCTCTTGGTGTTGATAATGATTGTGAAGCTGTTTTACATCAAATCTGCCAAAATGAAATAACTTTTATTCTACGTAAATCACATACTATTGATTCTTACAAGCACATATTATTAATTGTTACAAAAGTAACGCACAAGTTATTGACTTTTACAAAAGTAAAACATGCTATTGATACAAAGGTAACGAAACATGCTATTGGTTGCCATAAAAGTATCGCACATGTGTTGATTGTTACAAAGGTAAGCACATAATATTAATTGTTACAAAAGTAACACACCTGCTATTGATTGTTACACACACCTGCTATTGATTGTTACAAAGGTAACGCACATGCTATTGATTGCTACAAACGTATGTCACATACTATTGATTGTTACAAATGTAACGCACATATTGTTATTGTTACAATGGATAAAATATGCTTTTTGTGTTGATATTGATTGTAAAGCTGTTTTACATCAAATCAGTCGAAGCGAAGCAATTGATATTCTCTAATAATGTGCATATCATTGATTGTTAAAAAATTTACAAAATATTAAGAATTAATATAATCATTCATATATACTTGTAAAATTTTTATCGTACGTCACACTCAGCTTTTTTTCCTGATTCGTGTACTATTTTCCAACTTATTTTTATGCCGAACATAGGAAGTAAAATGTGTGTATGTAAACGAATCATGGTGCTAACAGGCCTAATGAATTATGGAAAAGAATAGCATAACTGGATGACTAACTGAAAGCAAGAACATTACAAACATTGCACGTGTTTGACAGCCCCGATCAAAAGCGTAACTAATCATCAGGTTTCCTACACACATCAAGTGTTTTTTTCCGGCAGGGGATCGGAGGAAAAACCCTAGAACAGAAGCAGAGCCGTTTTAAGACGTGGGGGGGGGTAGGGTAGGGGGGTAGGCACAAACTCTAACCTAAAAAGGAACCGGATTTGCTCCTCAGTCTCACAGTCTCAGATATAGAGTATTGCATTGCATTTCCATTTGCATGTGTGTCATTCTGTTAAATTGTTTAATATAGTACTCAACTGCTAACACAACTGACACCGAAATTTTGTTTTTGGGCTGCCGTGGGACCACCTACTGCGCGGGTCCCTTGGCAAGTGCCTCGCGTGCGTATGCCTTAAAACGACACTGGACAGAATCACTCTAACAAGGGTAGGATAACAGTCGCCGTAGGACAAAAATCACGTCGGGGGAGGATAAAACCCACCCCACCCCAGTTTACATAACCGGAAATGAATAATAGCATTACCGTTTTCATTGTTTAAAATCATTTTCTATGAATTGCAGCAATTTAAACACACAAACGCTGTGCTTGATTAAAGCAAAAAAATATTTTGGTTATAAGTAATATATTGTTCTAACAGAATATTTTATTACATTCTTGATATTTTAATGATATAATTGCTCACTAAGGCAGCTTAAAACAGTTTACAACTTCAGTTATCCAATGTGAAGTGTGTAATCGTCTTTGTTATAGAACCCAAAACCGCACAATTAATTGTAAATTATGTGTTCCAGTAATACCTGTCACCTACATTTATTGAATCTAGCTGTTTTTTATCAATGAAAAGTTATTTCCTGGGGAATCTGTTCATCAGCCATATTTTTATTATTAATGACATGCACTTCAAAAGCTGTTTTTATATCAATGGATGCTACAATCTCAGCAACTAGAAGTAATCTTCAAATAAAATTACGGGAATATGCACAGTAAGGGCTTGTATCTTCGTGTCGGATTTACATCTGTGCTTAATAAATTTGATTATTTTGTTTGATATTTATAAATATATGTTTTTATTGAATGGAATAAAAACATAAATAATTTTATTAATTTGTTTGTAGTCATTACACAAGATAACCATTGCATTACACAATGTAAAAATTTGCTAAAGGGTTCATTGTAAAACAGTAAATAGTCTTACAATAAATAAATAAAAATACACAAACAAAATCTGTCAAATACATAAATAGTAATAAAAAATATAAACATCAAATAACAAAGGGCTTTTGTCCTACCCCAAGATGGCGTTTACAACTAGCGGGAGGAGGGAAGTTGTCATACCCTATCAGGGAATTTCTGTCCAAGGGGATTTCGTCCCAAGGTTTCTTTTTGTCCTGGAATCATTCCAGAACTACTCCGGCTCCTACTGTTAATAACATGATACGTTTTTGGTACACTCTGGATCCTTGGTTGCAGAATCTGGGTCAAGGATTCACCTCACATTCAAGAAGTATTGGTAAAAAGAGATTCATTTCCCTAGCCAACAAAACGTTATACATTAACATTTTGTATTAAGCCTTTTTAAAGCTTAAAATGATGACTTTCACATGATAAGGCTTTTCTAACTTATTTCTAACAAAATATGGTTTGTCGGGGTAGAGGTGTCTCTGAGATAGGAACAAATCAATTACCAATACTACTATTACAGCCATATATTTATTAGCCAAAATAATATTTTTGGTTTTAGACAAAATTTCATATTAAACAAATGAAATATTATATAGTGTCCTTCAGTCATTAAATCCGACATGTTGGGTTTGATCTGACAAACAGATTTCGTCAGAGATTTAATTTAATCAAATCAGCCTGAAGTTATACAGGTATAAAACCTAAATTAATCACTGATTGTATTAAAAAGTTGGTTACCATATATCGTCAAAATATGGATCAGTATGGTTATTCGCGACTGAAAAAGAAGAACAAATGGTGGGTCGGACAGATGATCTAATGATATTTATTGATAATATGGTTAATATTTTATTTGATAATGATATTCCTAAATCTGCACAAAATTAAACATCTATTGTTGTAACCCGTATTTTATTATAATCTTTTTCATACCTGCTGACTCTCATTGGCAGAATATTTGTTAACATACTGTCAATAATACGAAACCCGCGTGTTTAATCGTCCATATAATATTTTATACCACACAATAAGATTGAATCTGTCAAAGTAGATTTTTATAGGTGATACTTGATACAAGCACTTTTTAGGCGCTAGTTGATGCTGAATTTGTTTACACGCTGTTACAAGAGAAACAACAAATATTATTTAAAAAAATATTGATTAAATTTGAAATTATACCAGAGCTAGTCATTAGAAGTGGCAAATATGATATCACTCGAAGTATTTAATTATTGTATTTGTGACATTTTTTCAGACACCAAAGTTTTCTATAATAATATCTGTAATATTGCATTAGTGCGTCCACATAATATTTTTGAATGTTTTTATAATATGATTAAAATCAACTATTTTTTTTCTTCTTCATATAATATTTTTTTACATATTTTATACAATGGTGCCAGTCCCTGGGTTTGATTTATTATACTGTCATCTAAATAATTAATTGTGGAGTTTCAGCTACAAATTCAACACACCACCAATAAGACGCTGCAGTTAATTTTTATCATTTTGTTTAATTAAAACTATACATACAGTTCCAGAAAAAACTATCAATTGAATGACGCCATAGATATGTAGTAAATATACTAAATTTTGCAATGCTAAATACGGACAGCCTATATACACTAGTAACTTCCGCGGTAGGTTTGATAGTATTTTCTTGCGGTGTCCATGCTGCTGATTTTGATGATACTGTGTTTTCGATATTCTTAGCTCGTCCGTGAGGAATTTTAACAAGATTAATATTGCGAACGATTTTAGGAATGCCACTGACAATATCGTTGAATCATTCGTTAATATTAGTGAGTTTGATATCAACAGTTGACGGATTTTCAAAAAAATCATTACTAGTTCTGTTCACGTTCTGCAAAAATTAATGAACAATTGCATATGATTCAAAAATTTAGTTCTAAATACGATATTTACATCATTGATTGTTGTTAACTAAGATGTTATTGGAATTTTCTTATCATCGACGTATTTTATAGCTGCAACGTCAAATTCTGTTTCTGGTGTTCTGAGATTATCAATACCATTATTGTTCATATTAGGAAATGCACACATGATACCATCGCGCACTAATACGTACTTATATTCTTGATGATCGACGTGTTTTTTGTTGCTGCGTCTGATTTTGCGGGTAGGTCTCCAAGGTATGTAATTTTATATTTGCTCATAACAATATCACCAGTAAATGAATCGCCAGCTATTTTAATAAAATTGTTAACTGACTTACCTGAATCTTGTATTTTACCTTGATCCTCAGAAGTAAAATCTGCGATGGAAATTCGTACACGTACATCTGACAGTTGTATATTACTTGTTTCTAATCATCCTTGTCTTTCTTGAAAAATAATAACTTCATTTTGATCCACACTTGTGATATTTAATAAATTATTGGTTTCATGTTTGAGCTGACCAAGAGTTGCATATTCAGATAAGTGACCTTGCTGAACTTTAGACGATGAATCTCCTACTAATGTTCCAAATTTTGAATAAATATTTACTATTGACAAAATTATATAACATAAAATTATATAACAATAGTGGCAAAATCGTCTATTTTAAATTTTGATACAGAACGTTTGGTAAAACATAAACATAAGAAGGAACTTCCAGATTTTCAATATCATGTTGTTGGAAGAGCTGGGTCTGGGAAAACAAACTTGCTTTTTGATTTACTTCTCGGAGATAATTATAATTCCGATCACGTTTATATTTACACAATTAATCCACAAAAGGATCGTACGAGCTACTTAACAATTATAATGACAAATTTCGTGATGATCTTGAGGCTGATGAAATTTGTTTTTATATTATCAAACAACCAAAAGAATTTGTTCAAGTTAATCAACTTGATTCGTCCGAAAACAAGATTGTTGTTTTTGACGATATTCCGCAAAACAAGGAAATTAATAAAATCAGATTATATTTTTCATTATCACCTGAAAAGCTAATTCTATTTATCTCGCTCAAGGTTTTTATAATGTTGCAAGGTTTATTGGACGAAATACTGATTGTTTTATATTATTTCAAGGATTGGAATAATATAAATATCGCAAACGATCAATGTGGTGATGTAACAAAAAATAAATTTATTGAACTATATCATCAAGCAACGGCAAATAAATATGACTTTTTTGTTTGATAAATTAACAAATGATACGAGTAAAATGTTATGTTGCATCGAAACATATCTATAATAAGGTTTAAACAAAGAGTATATAATTAAAGGAAAGACAAGTAAAGTATAGTAATCATTGAAAAACTAAACAACTTGCACATTCTCAAGCAAAATTTAAGCAGCAAATACGGCAGGCACGATATGGACAGATAACTTCAGCAGAAAAAACAGTCGCCGCTCTCAAACCGATTACTGATGCTTTTGTTTGAAAACAACCTGAAACTAAGTCATTATTTATCAGAAGAAGAACGTTCAAATTACATGACAAAGGTTTACTCTGACTAGTTAAAGAACAACAAGAAGCAGCTTGTGAAAGAATTACTGAAAAATCTGAAGAAGGAAACAGAAGATTAGCTGAGGCACTTGAATCAAAAAAGCTGATCCAATTCCAAGACAAGCTGAAATAGAGCAGCTAATTAATAATTCACTAGAATTTAAACAAAGACTGACAGGTTTAACCATACAGTAATTAAAAATATTTTAACAAATTTATAAGAAATTTTTTTTTAGAGGATATTGAAAAGAAGCAAGAAAGAGCTGGCCAATTAGCAGTAACGTTTATGGAAACTGAAGATAAAAAACGATGGTATATAAAACAAGCAAATAATGAGATAACAAATGATGAATATATAACTTTTTAGAAGAAACAAATAATATCTTGATAATAAAAGTGAAAGGAATGATGAAGAATTTTAAAACAAATTAAGTCATAATTTAAATGTAATAATGAAAGACGGCTTTACTGCTAGAAATGAGTTAAACAGTCACAGAATTTAGAGATATGCTACCTCTTTATGGTAAAATGAGATATGGTGTTATTGCATTAGTAGAGGAACACCTTTAGGACCCAGATGGAATTTTAAAAGAAAGTTTGAATTATTCAATAATGTCGCGTAAAAATTAAAAAGCAAAAAAAGCAGGAACAGGAATTAAAATATTTTCATCAGTTATTGAAACGATAGGAAGATTAATGTCATTGATATCATCAAAAGAAGCTGGAAGTGTTCGTGCTGAAATTGACAAATAAATTATTGACATACCTGATAATTTGAGATCGAAAAATTTATTAAAATCTGACGAATGCGAAACTTTACGCCATGACTTAATTGTGGCTACTTAAGTTTATAAAAATATAATAATAAATGTCAGCAACATTATTAGTAGACTCTGGCTAATCTGATAAAGATAGCGCACAAATTTATATAAAGTATATTCCACCAATAGAACTACATCGTGAATACCAATATGCAATGGGACGTATTTAATGAACTTGTTGGAATTGTTGGCTAATGTAAAAGCTGGAGTATATAATGAACTTACATTTACTTATACTACTCTAGAATTTGTAGCAGGTAAAATATATAAAATTCCACAACGAGCATACAACATAATTTACCGAAAAAAAAATAAAAGAACTTATAAGAAAAGTACGTATGACAGATAATAAAAAAGAAGCAGCAGATTATTTTGAACTTACACCAAATTAGAATACTTGACCAGCTAAAATAACATTAAAACCTGGTGCAACAGTTGATTTTACATCACCAGCAAGTATCGCATCACTGATAGGATTTCTTCATTAAAATTATGCTGTTGATTCTGATGATAATTCTATAACGTTTGATGGTCAACTGCCAGTGGATATGACTGACGTAAATACTTAATTAATTGCTTAATTGGTTAATTGCTCTTATGCCTCTGAAAATTACTTACATAAGGGCAGTAAATGAAAAACGATATACAGATTTTACCAGATGTTCCACCAGGTTCTCTTATGCAAATTAATCTACGTCATAGTATTTATTAACCGTTAAATGCAGAAAATCAAATAACAGTAGTAAATATGCAGTTGACGTATCAATAAGAATACATATTTAAATAATGAAGTTGTGACTAACCCGCATTTGCGCGAACATTAGTTGACCTATTTTCTGAAAGATTTGATAGCAAAATTATAAAACCTCATATATAATGAAACAGAAAAAATGTTTATCGAAGAAAAAAATAAAGGAGGATTTTTGGGAAATATATTTCTAACATCATTGGAAATATTTCAGGAATAGCTCATAAAGTTGCACCAATAGCATTTATTGCATCAAAAGCGTTTGCAAATGGAGCTGCATTTGCTGCTGAAACTGCTGTGGGTTAAAAATAAATGATAAAATAAAGGCGCACCTAAGGCGCATGCCCCACCTACAATAGAATAAGTTATTCCAGGAATCGCACCAACAAAAAAATCAACCTACATTGATAACAACAATAAGGTTTTTATCATCACGAGCAGAACAAGTGATACAAAATTAATATCTAAAGTATTAGCATAATAAAAAAATGTCTGTAAAATTATCTCGATTATCTCGATTTAGCAGAAATTTACGACAGACGACACAATAAGAGAATTTAAACATGTTGAACATCTTGATGGAGATTCTAACGAGCCTAATAAGGCTGGCATCAGAATTTTTGATAATAGAGACGAGGACGAATTTCTACTGCCTCATAAGGCAATGTTGGAAGTTCATGGCCAGATTATCACAGCAGCTAATCCACATGTCGCAATTGCAGCTGATTTAGAAGTAGATCTTATAAATATTGGTTGTTGTTTATTTGAAGGTGCTCGAAATCAGTTGGCCAATCCAACTGTCAAATATATTTCAAGTCACTGACAAGTCGCAAGCACAATCTTTAATGCCATTTCGTTTTCCGATGATTACCCTAGGTCAAATGCAACTAGTATGAAGTGGTTGAAACATACTGGAAGTGGTAGGATCTGGAGAATTTTTTTGGTAAGACCATTAGCTGTTGGAGCAGATGGTGCTGGAAATGCTGCAAATGTGAGAGATTTTCTTATTACTAATGCTGCCAATTTTGGTATTGATCCACAAGATGCAGCCGCTAATGCAGACGCTACAAGTCTCACTTACTGTAGCTGGTTAAAATCTCGGTAGAGCTGGTGATGGAGCTGCAATGTTAGCTATAGTTAACGTCGTAGTTAACGTAAGAAATAGACGTTATAATGAACGTCATGGTAAGAAAAAGGCACCTGCAGCAGTATTACGTCAAATTATAATGATGTTGCCACTAAGTACAATATTTGGCTTTTGCAGGGACTATAATAAAATATTTCGTGTAGTTAAACATACGCTTACTTTAAGTCGATCAGCACAATATGATTATATTCTCAGATCTGGTGATGCTGATGTGCAATTTTTCATAAACAATCTTGCGCATTGGATGCCACGAATAACTCCATCAATCATTAAATGGCGGAATTAAATGATATGCTGCAAAAACATACAACACAATTTATTTTCAGGAACATAAAATATATCAAACAGCAGTTCCGACTGCCACCGACTACACATGGCGAGTTTTAACAACATCAAGTGAACAACTACCGCGTCAATTATTTATTGTATTTCAGATACAAGCTCGACGTAATAACCAACAACAAAATAATGCAATATTTGATAACGCTAATATTAGACGAATATACGCTAGAATCAATTCAAAGCAATATCTGGAACGAGCGATAGAATACAATTTTGCAGATGAGTCTAATAAAAACATCACTAGACCGTGCATGTATTTACTCGACGCAATTCAAAATATCAGGACGTTGAAGATTGATCTCAGATAATAGCAGAGGAATTTCGTACGTCTGGAGCAGAATCTGGCGCAACGAAAAAGGCAGTTGGAGGAAATGGTAGCAGTGGTATAAAGAAAATTTTCGTTAAATGTTTTAGTTCAATATTTGAAATGAATATGGATGATAACAAACTTAGGAAAATTAATTGTAATTTACTGAGTTTAATTTTATGTGACTGATAAATATAATGACCAAACGAAAAACGGCGCGAAAAAAGACAATGATGAAAAAAAAGAAACGACAACGAAAAAGTGAATTTATTCCAATAGCCCCATTACTAGCTGGATTGGCTGGAAGTCTATTTCCAGGTCTCTTAGGATGAGGACGAGGACAAGGGTGAGGAAACAGGAGATGAAATCGGCTGCGTTAAGCAACTTTGATATACTTGATAAACTAAAAAAGTAAAAATTTCCACTGAATTTATTCTAAAGATGAACTTACATCGATTTCAGAAAAGCTGGGTTCATGCATTCTAAATATTGAAGACTTTAATGACGGTTCTGGCACACATAGGGTAGTTGTTTTTGATAACAATTATTTTGACTCGTTCCTAATTCCACAAAGCGACGCAGTAAAAAATATATAAGTAAAAACAAAATAATAAATTTTTCGTCTAATCTAATTCAACCATTTGAAACTTCAACTTGTAAATATCATTGCGTAATGTTCATTAAACAGATGGCCAAAAAATCCAGATTTTTAAAAGTTTATTTTGCAATTTGGCAGACAACCCTCTCACGCTAATGATGATATTGCAATTAATCTTTGCAAAGCTACCTAAAGCTTGCATTTAATTTTATCTAAACTCATTGATATACTATGTCAACATATTGTCTTAAGTGTAAAACTAAAACAGAAAAAAATGATAAAAAAGTCACTGAAAAAATCAATAGAATAATGATGAAAAGTATATGTGCAATTTGTGGAAAAAGAAAAAGTATCTTCTTGTCATCAAAAAAGTTGTCCGTAGCGGGATGTCCTAACGTTTTCAGGGAGATTAATTTAGCAGATGATTAAATAAATAAAGATATCCGAGTGCGATTGTGATAGAGATTTTTGTCTTGAGCAAAATAAAATTGTTACATTTTGTGAGAAATACGACAACAGATAAATAATTGGAACAGGTACACATACACACACACACACACACACACACACACATATATATATATATATATAGATATATATATATATATATATATATATATATATATATATATATATATATATATATATATATCTATATATATATCTATATATATCTATATATATATATATATCTATCTATATATATATCTATATCTATATCTATATATGTTTATATATATATATATATATATATATATATATATATATATATATATATATATATATATATATATATATATATATATATATATATATCTATATCTATCTATCTATCTATCTATCTATCTATCTATCTATCTATCTATCTATCTCTATATATATATATATATCTGTATATATATATCTATATATACAGATATATATATATATATATAGAGATATATATATATATATATATATATATATATATATATATATATATATATATATATATATATATATATATTGGGAAAGTACCGAACCCAAAAAGCGGTTGGATATTGTCAGGCCATAATTATTAATTATACTAGATCTTATAATCCTCTTGATAACAACTTGACAAAACGAAAATCCACTGGACAAAAACCTTACAAACAAGATTATGAAATAGCAATGCGCTATGATATCTGCTACAGAAATACCGAACTTCTAGAGAGCAAAAAAAATTAGCACAGCTACGAAAACGCAATGTTTGACGAACTTCGTGAATTGAAAATTGTAAATATGCGGGGAACTTGTTGACCGAAGGCTGGTCCTAGAAAAAGCTATAAGGGTGGTCCTGGATTTTATTAGAGCAAAATATAAACTTGATATCGGTAAAAAAAAGAACTATATGATGATCCTGCTGTAGAGCTATGAAGACCTAAAAAAAGTTTTTGCGACGTGAAGTTGTCACAAATGCCGTCAATGACTTTCATTGGATAACTCCAGATCAATTTCTTAAAGAGACTGAAAAAGATTTACCTAGAAAAAATAATATCGATTTTTATGACATTTCATATTTTGTTGAAGTTGATCTAGTTTATTCTAGATCGTTAGTGGTCTATATAACGATTATTCGTTTTGCCAAGATTCAATGATGATTGATTATAGTTTATTATCGTCTGAACAACGAGCAACGACAACATAAAAAATTCGATTAATAAGTTAGTTTGAAATTTGTTAGATAATATAAATTACATTTATGCATTAAAAAATTTGAAGCAAGCAGTAGATACTGGACTAATTCCATCGCGTTCTAAAATTTAATCAGTCGAGGTGGATGGCAAATAATATTGATCTGAATACAAAACGTCTGCTGTCGCTAAAACCGAATTTGAGGAAAACTTTTTCAAGGTAATGAACAAATTAATGTTCGGCAAGACGATAAAAAATATTCGAAGAAGAGTTTTAATAGAAATTGTTAATAACATCAATCGAAGAAATAAATTAGTTAATGATGATGGTTTTGTTAGTATGAAAATATTTAATGAAAATCTCGCTGAAATAGAACAACGAAAGACATATTTAAAGTTAAATTAGCAAATTTATGTTGGTGCAGCTGTACTTGATATATCAAAGTGGCTGCCTACGATTTTCACTACAATTTTAGAAAAAAGTAGTAGCCAGAATCGGAATTGCTATATACAGATACAGACTCTCTAGTTTATATAATGTGAAAGTGTCTATCAGGATTTTTACAATGATAAAAATCGATTTGATTAATCAAATTATCTAGCATGAACAAGATAATGCGAACAAAAAAGTTATTGGTAATTTTAAATACGAATTTATGTTTGTGCCGGTGGATTAGGAAGTAAAATGAATGCTGTCATATTAGATGACAATAACCTTACAAATAAAGCTAAAGGTATCCCTCGCAAATATGTAAATACGATTATGAATCTTGACGATTTTAAAACAGCTTTAAACAATAGCGTCAGTTTTATCAAAATTAATGTCATAAGAACAAATTATCATAAACTCGAAACGAATACAACAATAAAACGTGGACTAAGTAATTTCGAGGATAAAAGATATTGCAGGGACGGAATTAATACACTAACTTTTGGACATTATGAAAATAATTTTGCTTCTACATTAGAAATAATGTTTAAAAATTTCACATTAGTCGATGGAGTTAATAAAAAATAAAAAATGGTTAAAAACTAGCATTTATCATTTAAATTTAACGATGAATTGTCATGTAATTGTTTAGCAAATTTTATAGAATCAAACTCTCCTTTATCAGATCCGACGAAAGCAAATATTTTAATTATATCGAAAGTTTACGAAACGAACTTACACTAAATATAACAATTTGCACAATCCAATCAACCAGAATCAGTATACAAAAATTAACATAGACCTGAACAGGTCGAATGTTTTTGCAAACTGTTGTGTCTTCTCAGTCAAATAGCTGTCTGAATCTCATCTTTGAGTATCTGATAGAATTAAATTCTCGTTATATAATCATGAGAGTACATTATACTTAATATCAAATAATGTGTGTTGGTCAAGAAATATAACAATTTTTGAAAGAAAAAAAATGCTATTTCGGCTTAGTTTCAAATCATTTGTAAGTTATCTAACAAAGCGCATGTGATTTAGATTTTACAGTGTAGAAATTTTGCTTGTATTTTTATTTTTGTTTTTTGGCTATAAACTTATACTCAGTGAGATTTACTCCTTTTATTTCAAATGTTTACTTATATAAAAGTTACTTCACAGTATTTTGATCAGATTTGGCTATGGTATCAGTTGGTCAAGTGAAATAACTCTGTTAAGCATAGGTATCAGTTCATTATCGAGACAACATCGTTAAACATAGTAACAAGCATACATGCATGCATACATACATACATACATACACACACATACATACATACATACATACATACATACATACATACATACATACATACATACATACATACATACATACATACATACATACATACATACATACATACATACATACATACATACATACATACATACATACATACATACATACATACATACATACATACATACATACATACATACATACATACATACATACATACATACATACATACATACATACATTTACATACATACAAATATACATACTTTCATAGATATAGATAAACAGATAGTCGGAATATAAAAAATTGAAAAACTGCAATTGTAATTATATAATATTCCTACTAAAGTACATGATTTTAACTTCACACAGCAAGTTAATTTTAGACAGCAGATCAACGTGAAGTCATAAACTTTTTGATTTTTTATTATCTCTTAGCAACGGCTGATGAACACATACTCTTAGCTCGGCAGAAAATGCTGGCTTTATACACACTATAGACTTCTCTAATGTACAAATATTTTACAATAATTGTTATTTTATTCAGAAATCCACACCATATTTTATAAAAATAATGATTTTTAAAACAAATTTGTATACTGTAAGTGTATGTGCAGGATTAGGCAACTATATAAAAACTTTTAAGTAATAATAACTTTTTAAACATATGTATATAACTGAATTTCATAGCTCAGTGTCAGAAATTTGGATACTCGTACTGACGCCCTGAGTTCAGTTCCAATTACGGACGAAATCGTTGAGTAGGGCTCTGGATTTTTCCCTCGCTATTTTAAAAAGAATGGTGGATCCGGAGGAATTCTCGATATCCAGCAAACAAAATACACTCTTCCACCATAAAAACACGTGGTGTGTGCGCTTTTGCACTCCTATGTACTGCCATGGTGGGAGAGTACACACATTTATTTGGACATAGATAAGTCCCCCCCGCTAGGATAAATTAGGTTAAGTTTATGTGCATGTTTGAGCTGCCTGTGCTGTCTAAAAATTAACAGCAGGATGATGTGAGCACGTAATATTGTGAGTTCACTAACGGGGTACCCCACACAAGGGACATTCTAAACAAATCATTGCTAGACAAAACAATAAACGTCATTAGGTTTCTGGTCACAACAAAGGCCTTTAAATAGATAACCCTCTGAGTTTCTAAAGTTTCGGTTTCGGATATTTAAGAATTCACTGGAGGTAATGTCCTAACAATCATGAAGAGTCCCGTTGGCCACAAGAAAGGCCTACATAAAATAGACTACCCTCTGAGTTTCTAAAGCTTCGTCTTATATATTTAGAAATTCGCCGGGGGATATGTCTGAAAGAGACTCTTGGAACCTCATTAGGTTTATTTGACAGAACTCGTCGAATGGTAGACCGAATGCCACCCTGCTGTTTATTTTTTGTCTTCTAGTTTAGGAATATCGTTATCAAATAAAATATCAACCATATTATCAAAAAATGTCATTAGATCATCTGTCCAACCCGCTATTCGTTCGTCATTTTCAGTCGCTAATAACCATACTGATCCATATTTTGGTCATATATGGTAACCATCTTTTTTTTAAATACAATCGCTTATTATTTTAGGTTCTATACCAGTATAACTTGAGGCTGATTTGATTGAATTAAATCTCTTACGAAGTTGGTTTGTTATATAAAACCCAACATGTCAGATTGAATGTCAGAAGGATATTATATATAATAATTCATTTGTTTAATATGACATTTTGTCTAAAAAAACATTATTTTGACTAATAAGTATATGGCTCTAATAGTAGTAGCATCGGTAGTTGAGTTGTTCCTATCTCAGAGACACTCCTACCCCGACAAAACATATTTTGTCAGAAATATGTTAGAAAAGCTTTATCATATGAAAGTCATCATTTCGAGCTTAAAAAAGTCTGCTGACAAAATATTAACGTATAACGTTTTTTTTTTGTTGGGGATGGTAGGTGTGTATCTAAGAGGCGAATCTCAAATTATCAATACTACTACTATACTCATAAAAACTCCATAGATTCCGTCATAACTGACCGAATTGCTAAGGTAAACAAGCCAACCATTCCCAAACCCCCAAACCCCAACAAACACCCCCCTAAGACCTTCCCCCAAACAAAAACAAGCATGAAAAAAGCAAACAAAAATGCCGACCATCTCCCGCCCATAACAAGCCAAAGAGCAAGTCTGTTTGAATATCACCCTAGTTAGATGTACAAATACCCCTGACTGAAGGATTTAAATGACGGTTTGGTGTCAGTGATATTTATTTGAAATCCATCTTACACACTTTGCACACAATGCACGTTAATTTATAATTGAATATAAATTAGTTTTTAATACTATTTTTGTCAGTTTCTTCATGACTTGATTAGAAATGGAATATATT
Organism: Potamilus streckersoni; assembly: GCA_016746295.1. Lineage (NCBI taxonomy): Eukaryota > Metazoa > Mollusca > Bivalvia > Unionida > Unionidae > Potamilus > Potamilus streckersoni. Next base: position 2,692,886 of record JAEAOA010001195.1, read on the forward strand.
TCTTGGTAGTTTGCCTTGAGAGAGCGTAGTCCAATACACAATTGGGAACGAGGTGATCTGGAATTATTGTTCAAAGTGATATTTAATTTTTGAGAAGTGATATATCCATTCAAACGGCAGCTCATGTTTACCACGAACCTTCAAGATAAACCTGCTTTTTACAATCTTTCTTCAAGGCAAACAAGTTTTTAAGTATCTTTTATTGTATGAAAAATACATTTGTATTAATAAAATGACACTTGCCTTAAGACTTTATTTTTCGTTTGTGCAAGCTAGAATCGGTGTGCATATGAAAATTTCGCCCTTTGATCAGTATTTTGCATTAGACACGAGGCTTTACCTGGTGTCGGCCGTAAAATTATGACCTCGTCAGGTGGAATTTTCTTATCCATCACCGATATATATCGAGGATGCTATTTGTCTTCCGCCGAATGTTCAAAACCGTTTTAAGAAGTTTGGGGCACTAGGCACAACCTCTGGCCTTAAAAGTAACCAGAATTGCGTCTCAGTCTCTCAATCTCAGATATAGTGTTGCATTTCATTTCCATGTGCATGTTTTTCATTTTGTTAATTTTTTAAATATAATACTTAACTGCTAATACAACCGGCACCGAAATTTAGTTTTTGGGCCGCCGCGGGGCCCACTGCTGCGCGGGGCCCTATGCACGTGCCTCGCGTGCCTATGCCTTAAAACGGCTCTGCCGGTGTTCTACACTGCAGAATACGACCATACACGTAAAGGAATGTAACAAAATGCCAGAGTAAAATTTCATTGACGTTTAATTGAAAACTTCGTAATCTAAATTATGTGACACGCAAGAAACATAACTGCCTAATTTTGAACGACGAATATCAGGGTGATATTGGACTCGTATTAATTAGTTCTGTCTGCAGGCTTGCACAAAATTTTATTTATCTTTTAGTCATCAATTATAAAGTTTATTAATGGGGCTTTTTGTTCATCGTTACCCCACCATGCGAATCGTGAGCGACGCGGAGATTATCTAATATCTTATAATATTATGATCAAGCTATTGTTTTCTTAATTAATGCTTAAGTTTTATTGATGTATACATATCAAACACATTTAAGGAAATCCTGTGCTGTGATCGAAGGATATAATAATTTGTTCACAAAAATATGGAAACGATTTATGGACAGACTAACAGAAGTACAAAAGAGAAATGAAGATATTTGCTATCTTGAATTTTATAATATTTGTTTTCTGTCGTGTAAACCGAAAAATTCACTAGTTTTTCAAATGTCAGACTATTCAATATTTTGAGCGAGAAGAAGGTTAAGTCAGCACAGTTTCTTTCCTTGTTTGTGTTACTTCTATAGATTTTATCGATATAATATAACTTTACCGAAGAATTCTGATCAAAAGGTTTATTTTATTCCTATTTAAATGATGCATCCTGTTATGAATGTGGACTATTCAATATTCATCTCTGAAAGAGAACTCAGTTTACAAGGGCGGATAAATCAGCTTAACCTCAATATCCTTATCATTGGCTATCTATAAACTGACATTCTATTTGTCAAATTTTCATGGTACTTAGTCACATGTCATCATTTAGAACATTACGGACATTCTATTTGTCAGATTGTCATTGTAAATAGTCGCATGTCATCATTTAGGATATTCCTGAAGTTTTGTTCGTCAAATTGTCATGATACTCGTTCACATGTCATCATTTAGAATATGACTGACATTCTATTTGTCAAACTGTCATGGTACTCACTTGTCGTTTTTGACATTACGGACATTCTATTAGTCAATTTCCGTGAGTCTGACAAATGTTTCCAACAGCTGAAGCTGTTAACATAATCAACTGACAAAATATTAAAACGGTAACTATACTTTTGTTTAGGCTGTATTACCGGAAATTGCGGTCCTTGCTTACAATAAATACATCGTTGTCCACCAATTATATTTCCCATACTACTAATGATAGGGCATGTTAAACTAGTTAGAGGGACGCGAGTGCAAGTTCTTATAACATTTTTTATTTAATTTTTTATATTGTTTTTGTTAATAATAATAATAATAATAATAATAATAATAATAATAATAATAATAATAATAATAATAATAATAATAATAATAATAATAATCTTTATTTATTTATTTTTGATCGAAAAAATACTGACTTTTGCCAGGAAAGAAGTTTCGTACAGTCAAGGACAAACAATATCTACCTTCGGCAAAGAGTGCCATTTGGGCCGATCTTCCATGGCGTCTTTCTCCATATAATAATTTTGCCCCTGTGACAATAATGATTTGAAACCAAAATACCGTTTATTTATAAGTTGACCGCAATTGCAAACAAAGATCCTGAACAATCGTCTCGTAATGTTGGTTCTTCTGATTAGTCCGAACAAACGGCATATACCAAGACCTGCAGACACATAACGGGAAATGAATATTACGAGTTTCATCCCAATTTCAACAAAGCATATGCGCCGTTTTCACCTATACAGACGTGTGCACATAGTTCTTCAGTGCTTCCTATTTTCGACCGAAACGATAAAGATTTGTCCCGAAACAAAATATTGGACCAGAGTTTATTGACGAGACTTTCAATGTTCTGGTTGTAAGTGGACAGAGCCCTATAGAACGAAAGTAGTTGAGCAGACTTTTATTGATTTGGATAAACCATTATGTACACATTAAGTTTCAAAAACATTTGCCATAAACCTCCACCATGAAAAGAGCCTAGTTGAGAGTTGTTATTTCCCTTTTGTTAAAACTAACTCGTAATATCCTCCAAATCAACTAATAATATATTATGTACCGGTGATTTTGGTGGTTGGTTTCCCTATTGCGCTTTAATATCTTTGTGAAGTACATTTAGCCAGAAGGCCTCTTCCTCTCCTTGTCCATTAGAAAGCACTTGGCGTCTCTGCCTGTACAACGAAAATATTGATGGTTACGGTATCTATAGCTCAACATTGTGCTGCTGCTTGTTTCAGAAATGCTGGCCTTGTTCCAACTTCATCACCATTCTTAAGCATAATTCTAGTTTGCCAAAAAACGATCGGAAATGTTCAATGATCTTTTGTGATCTATGTATCATATTCATCCTTATTTCGAGTAGGAAACAAGAACTCAAATTGGGATGAATCTTTGCACATATATCAACGTGAGTGTAATACAAATAATAATCATTCCGTTTCTGTGTTTTCGAATGGTATAAAAAAAAATCATTATCTCAATCTCGAAACGTGTTGCATATCACGATTTCGCTACATACATAGAGTTTTTGTCAAATATGCAGCTCAGACGCCTTCTTGAGTAATTATTGCCGTATTTATCTACTGCGATTTATGTCTAAACGGACACGAATATTCCGAATTTTATGTTTGTGTTAGGATTATAACTTAACAGGGATTGAGATCGTTAAGAATATTTTTCTGAACCAAATATGTTTGACGGAACGGTTCCAAATACCGAAAGGTCCTAAATATTTACCACACGAACAGCAAAGATATCTTCCTAATTGCCTAATGGGATAATTTAGCTTGAACTCATGTTTCTGAGAAACCAATCGTCTCAGGCAATTCTGAAAGATTAGCTTTGAAATCGGGGTTAAAGCAATTACCATCAAGCAATTTAAATTATTTTTAATGTCGGAGAGGTGAAGCATTGCAAATTAGCATTTGACGCTTCGATATTTATTTCAAGTGTCTGCTTTTAGATTCCTTTTATAATGTAATTGCTGGATAGATGTCTCAGACTGTTCTTTTCATCCATTGTATTGTTCAAGGTACTTATCAATGAGGCAGAAAGAAACGACTTTGTGTCCACCATTTGCTTGCAGAATGTCTGTCTCAATACCCCGTTGAAATCAGGACCAACAAAACACCGCAGCCAATTAAATATGAATGAAAGCCAGAGTGGTTGATGATTAGTTGATAAATCAATGCCATATGCATATTTACACAACTCTTGTAAACGTATTGCAAACCGAAGTCAACTGAAACCGATCAATAAAAAAAGAAAGAAACAAACCCCAAAAGGTCAAATATGCCTTTGTAATAGAGATTTTAATATTTTATTCTCACATTAATAATGCATAGTTGTATTCGAATATATAAGACTTTTCAGTGGATGAAATAGAAAAAATTGGTAATTTTAAAAATGCAGTGTACCTCGGTCATATGATTTTCTAGTCAGTATCCAATTTTTTTCTAAACAGTATGATTCTTTGTTATAAATAACTTTAATATAATAGAAATTTTACACTTAACTCTTTTCATGAAAAAGCACATATGATGAATGATATAGAAAGAAAATGCCCTGCTGCAGATTAGAGTGGCAAGAATCATGTGTAAAACAACAAAAAGAACAATTGACGGGGTATACAGCTGTGTCAGCTTTACAATTGCAAAGAAGCTTTCGATATGCTTATTTCTAATTAAATTGACTACCTTTTCTAACTAAAAGGACTCCAGTTCCTTCACAGATAGTATTGCAAATTACAAATAAAGTTTTGATCTTTCTTCTTATTCAAAGTCCATATAGAATGAAAAGGCACCGCCTAAGCATTACAATTGGAAGGTAAATGACGTCTAGAAAAAAAGTGCTATGGAAATAAAATAACAAAGCACTGTAATGCCAAGGGAAAATATTAAAGAAAGGATACTCTCTTCAATTCATCACAATATTAAAAATATTGTTGATGCAAATTTATTGCTATATCATTGCTAAAGCAAGGGAAAGTGCATGTGACAATTTTTTTTTAAGAAAAGCTATTTTGTCTCTTTCCTTGAAAACATTTTAAGTTATTAACCTTTTAGGTGCTTTGGTAGGGGATGCGTGATTTTGTCACTCTTTATAGTGCTTGGTAAACGTTATCGAGGAGATAATCGACCGCTATATTATTGCCCAGAAATTCTCGTTATTTCTCACAACTATATCCTGGCTTGCCTTTAAAACTTTAATTTTGCTAGGGGAATTTCTTAAAACCTGGAATTTCCTTATGGGAACACACCCTCTCATTTACCTTAGCCAATCAGGATTATTCTCGTTTAAAAAATCGTATTGAAGTCAGAATAATCCTCTATAGCCCGCTTTCATTAACAAAAACTATTCTAGAGAATATCACTTTATTACATCAGTTTAAAATGGCCGAAGGTTTGATACAATTTTTGCTTTAGTTTGTCTCAACTCTGCCAGTTGCCACTATATGACATTACACTTAAATATTTGTCTGTCTGCTATCAAACGGACATTAGTTAAAGTTCAACTCATGCCCAACAAAGAGGATCACATCTCTTATAGTCAGCAATTTTATTGTGAGTCTAGCCTGGTCGTCAGACATAATGGTTACGAGTCGCGATGACCATGCCATAATGTGCTGGGAAATTATCTACAAAGTATTGCACTATTATAGTGCATAACTGGTGAAAGTTATTAACGTTTCCTCATTTGTTTACTATTTTCTCGACTGAAGAAAGTTACAGGAGAATTTTTACGATTGCAAAATGTTCATACTTGTGATTCTTCATGATCATCAACCTAAACTGGACTAAGTAGTCAAATTAACCAGACTCTATCAGTTAATCGAATCGACACACCGTCAATGATATTAAGTAGAGTGCCAACATGACGTAATTACCGCTCCTACCTGTCGAAACATAATTCAGAAAAAATATTTCGTCTTAGAGATATTGTAAGTGATCATACAATTGTCAAAGAAAGCAATGTCATGTTGTATACTTATGCAAAACATTAGGAAAGAGGTTCCATAGACTACCTGACCTTACCTATAGAGCAGGACAATGACGGTTCTGCAGTGTAGTCACTTGAATGAAGAAATGCCATCAAGGAAAAAATGGGCTTGTAAATATAATTATGTATTATTTAATCGAATCATTGCTTTTTTGTCTTTCATTTGGATTTCATTTAGAACATGAAAATAATATCTATTATGCAAGACTTTTTTGGTTGTTGCAGGATGATGCACAAATCTTCGAAGATTTTATGTTAGCCACTTAAGCAGCCATCATAACTGCGATGTACTTATACAAAAGCAATATAAATTCAAGCAAGAAATGTGAAAAGGAACATAAATTAAATTCTAATATAGCCATTAACCATCTTTGCGTATTTTCACAGGAATATTTTCATTATCATCATAAAAATATTTATATAAAAAATATTACGTGTTCTCATGCCCTTTATATTTAACGATATCCTTATCCAGACATAAAAATACGATATTTTCAAACAATAATCAATTTATGAATAAATACATTAATTTCAGTCAAATCTGGTTGCATATTACATTTATAACAGCCCTTTAACATTACTTATAATTGAGCCCGACAAAGTTCCCCTTCCCAATGCTTCTTTCATTCCATCAATCAATTTTGGCTCTTAAGAAACATGCAGTGATTCATTACACGATTAATAAATGTAATGACTATTTGACAGTGTTCATTGTTACCTTTAAACGATCATAAATGTAGAGCAACCCAGCCTATCCTCAATACATGCACTCAAGTAATCAGAACAGTCTCATGTATTTTTTATTTTATTAGCATCATCTGAGCTGAAGACATTTGGGTTATTACTGGCGTGATTCCTTTACGAGTTTGGCGAGCTGTAGCAAAGTACAAAATATTAATGGGCGGTATACATGGGAGAGAGGTGTTAAACGTTTGATCAGACCAATTGATTGTTACTAAAAACAGACAACCATTGCAAGGGTGTGATTTATTGGCACACCAATGAATACTGATCACAAAATTAAGTATCGCTAAAAGATGCTGGAGTAGCTGTTTAATTTTAGCAACTCATATTTGCCCGTCATCTGTGGCAGTTTTATTAAAAAATCGTTGCAAGTGCGGAAATATTGATTAGCGCGTATCCTTTCTTTGCATTCAGACAAACTGGATGAGATTTTATGGAATGAAAAGAGTCGTTAAAAGCTTTTAACAACATTTTATTTGTAGCTTTCAGACGTATAATGAGTAATTAGTTTTCAACAAACTTTGACACGTTCGCAATTAAGCAACCAAAACTAGTACTGCTGCTTTTCGACGGGAATATTTAATTTTGTATAAACTTCTTTTAAGAATCAGCGAGTTTTAATTTCATATGGTCGCTTTCTACCTACAAATCTAATGATATCTGTTTTTAAAAATAAAAACAGTTTTGTATGCAAATATATGCTGATATAAATGATAATAGAATGATACACAATGTTGTTTGCATTTATGAAATGACATTATGTTTTTGAAATAATACAGTAAGGATTCTATTATGTTCTTATACTGCTTGTATTGTGCTTTTTTTATTGCATTATCAATGGATTACGTTATGGAATTCAATGCATTGAAGAAAGACAATGGAATTTCATAACAATTGCATAGTATAAGCGACATCATCGATATTGTCACCATCTATTCAAGTGGTTGCTACTCTACAGGTGCATGCGCAATGGAAGAGACACTTTTCTGCATATTTTGTTTCAAGAGCACAAGTTCTTTCAATGACAAGGTATAAAGATTTTCTTACTTAACTGAAACATTGAAGAGACTATATTAACAATGATGTCTACGAGAAACAATATATTAATATGCGTATAACTAATCTATCAAAAATGCAATAAGTTTCAGATTTACAAATGCAAGTTAAAATGTATTCTCTCTCTCCCCTTCACTCTCTCTCTCTCTCTCTCTCTCTCTCTCTCTCGTGAATAGTAATATCTTAGCGTAAAGTAAACGAATCAAGCAAATGACTGCTAATTTATAGTTTCGCTAAAAGGTAAGTTTTTATACTTTTGATTTGTGGGGTCTTAAGCCATTTTGAGTATATTTTCAGCTAGACTATACAAGGCGGCTAGTATTTTTCGTAGAGAAGGAACTAGAGAAGAACCACGGAAATATTTCGCCATATTGATCGAGACGAAACTCTCGAATCCAAGCAGATGGAAATGATTAGTAAAGGCGAACGTCATAGAATACTCTGGCACCCGTGCCTTACCCAAGAGACAAGGCCAACCAATAGATTAATAGAGGTAGACGGAGAACATCTTTGGGAGAAAATGTAGGTTGAAGTTAACGGAAAAGCGAAAAGAGAAAGATGATGTTACTATTATATCTTGTGTGACTTTAATTGTCACGTGTATGAACAACAATTAAAATAAACTATGATTTTCTTCAAGACTTCAAAATAAAACCTTCAACATCATAGGGTATAAATTTAAAACAAAACACTATTTAACCATCTTGCCACTTCCAGTTTTCCCAAACACGGTATAATGTCTCAGTCTAAATGTTTCCAAATAATAACTGATGAAAACAACAAAGACCGTGAAGTGACATAAATTCGATGACTTTATCGGCTGTGAACCATGAATTAACTGTCACTTTTTTAAATGGTCATGCCAGATACGGCAACGTGCAAAGTTACTAATTATTGGTATTTTCAATGACGACTTTGATTAAGGTTGTTACACTGATAACCTCTGTCAGCTGCTGCAGCAACATAATACTATTCGATTCATTGGTAAATATTATCTCTATTGCTGAAACGTCATCATGCTAGTGTCATACATTACTCGAGGCACCCTCTTTTATTAACGTTATGCTGTAGATTAATGTAGGAGGTACGTGTGCGCTCCCTTGGGCAAGGTAATGTAAAAAATGTCCATAGGTTTACCATTGTGGGTCATTATCTCCCTCCATGGGAATGGTAATGTTAATAGAGCCAGTGAATACTCAGTCATCTACACATCGTGCCTATTGACAAGTATATCCCATACCTACTATCCAACACGTGTGACCAACACGTGTGACCAATACCGATTCATAGTATATTTCCTTTCTCGAAAGAAAAACACTGGGGTGTTACGCGAAGAGGTCTGACACACGCCACATCACTTCACCTCACAGCTGATCCGTAGAATAAACAAGCTTCAGACGCTATTTCATTTCCACACATTCCTACTATTAACATATACCAGGAAGTCTGGACTAAATATCATTCTGGAAATGATGGTCTATGGCTCCAGTTTTATGCACATCCTCGAGAACACAATGAATCAATAAAAAAGTAACTCTCTATATTTAAGGGTCGGGTCGAAATGGAGTGGGCAGTGCCACCAATCAGAACACGTGGAATATAATTCACTCAGGCATGTCATCTCTATCATACAATCGGAATTTCGCTGAGCCATTTATGTGAGGTCGTGAAATAACCTCTGATAAAGTTGCATGAATACACATGAATTTGATGTGCTTGGTAAATGACCTCTGGTGGAGTGTACCATACATGTTACAACACCAAAGAAAGAGGTGTTCCGATTGTGACGTTTGTCACTATCTGCCACTATATTGTTCTAGGTGAATGAGAGTTCAAATATAGTTCTCAATGACGTCGAATTATAGTCAGAAGACAGCTGATGCGTAATACCTCCCACACACACAAGAGCTGACTCACGTTTGAGGAATTAGAGTACAATACACATGGTTGATAACATGAGAAAGCTGTATTAGAGTGCTCCTGCAGAGGATACATTACAGCAGAGGTGTTTCCGACTTCGTTAAGCAAACCTTGAGAAAAACGATCTTCACGATCCAAGACCTATAACCTTCTGTGACTTCATCGGCATTCACTACCACCAGTGAGACGTCAACAGCAGCAGCAGCAGTAACTACAGTCACTACAACACAAGAAACAGCATTATCAGCTGTCATTGCCACCAGCGAGGCAACAGCAGCAGCAATCATTACTGCCAATGCCACACATAAAACAGCATTAGAGGCAAAGGACAAATGGTTGTGATGTCTCACATGTACTGATCATAGACGTGCTACAAAAATATGTTGGTAAACAAATGCTGCTAACACACACGACATGGAGTGACGAACACCCAGATATCTACTATCCAATATTCATTTATCTACTGTCCAAAACACATTTAATTAATAGTCAACATCCACATTATACTATCAACACTCGTGGTACATAACTGGTACACAGACACCAACAATATTTGTCATTGTGGATGCTGTAAGCATATCTCAGATCTATGACTCATGTCAAAACCAAAAAGTAATAACATCTTTCCCATTGTGAATTTCTGTTGTTTCAAAGATTAAGTTAACTTAATTTATCCTGAATTTAATAATTTAATAAGCAAACTTGATATTATATGTCTTGTTGAAAACCAGACTACTCAGAAATTGGATGTAAATTATTTTAAAAATCATGAGATTAAATAATTAAAATTGGACAGAATACTAAAAGTATCCAATGGCATCCTAGCTCTGCTTGCTGGAAAATGAATTAGTATATATATATATATATATATATATATATATATATATATATATATATATATATATATATATATATATATATATATATATATATATAATAGCAATCGAACAGTTCTAAATATATATTTGGGCTTAAAGTTTCAAAAGAATTGCTCCAAAAAATGATTTCATATATTTTATATTTGTATTGTTCTGATAGCTCTCTAATGTCCAGAATAGCGTTCGGTAGTTGTAATTTATGAAACGTAGTTTGAGCTACCGATTAGACTTCTCGAAACTCAATGCCTGTTTTTGTTAGACTATCGAAACATCTGGACTTTGCAATGGATAATTTTATTACATTATTGATCATTTTATTACATAATTGATCATTTTATTACATTACCAACCAATATTTACATCGATGACAGTCTTGATCAAATCAAATTTTAATTTCCCAGTGAAAAGTGATAAATGTGGTAAACGAGGCCAAATAATTATGGCAATTGCACGTTAGAACTCTATACACTGCAATACGTATGAAGCCAAATCAATAATCAGATATGGCAGATGAATAGGCAAATATATATGTAAAGGAGTAACCTGTATGAGGTAAAATTTATATTTTCAACCTATTGTGGAGATCTGATTTTTAAAAAATATGCAGTAGCAGTGACTCAGTGGAAGCCTTAATTAATAAAATACATGACTTGAGAAAAGCTACGAATATCGATAATAAAGGCGAATGAAAATGTTAATAAAAATTAATAATTCTTTTAAATAGCTCTAATAAAACATTTTTAATATAGGGACAATACACAAATATATCACAATAAAATACTCAGTAAACCATTGTTTTAAAGAGAGAATGTAAGCCAGCTGCAAAATAATATCATACTACTAAAATCATCAATCGCGATTAAGACCCTAAAGTTAGAATGAGACACTTTCTGTTAGTAAAAAAATATCAAAACCACCAATCAGAAAACCCGTTATGACTTAGGAAACGTGCACGCAACAAATACAAAACAGTACTGGTCAATAATAAACACTTTGGCTAGGGAAAAGGATGACATCTTTCGAAACAAACATAATTTAGGATTGTATTAGGAACTAAGGGTAATCCCATGAGGATATCGACGAAACAAATAAAAACGAGGAACCTTTAAATAGAGAACATTACGCTGTACTAAATGAAGTAATGTCTTTAAAAGAAATACTCAAAATAATGAGAAAATCTAACAAGTCGCATTGTACGACGAATAATTAAAATGAACAGGAGAAAATTTTCTTGATGTGTTGGCAAGCCTTTTTTTTAAAACTCACTTTAAATACATTCCTTGCTCCAGAAACATGATTACAGAGTTCAATAAATCGATATATAAAAGGGAGATATATCAAATTATACCAACTACAAACCTCTTATAATTCTGAGTTGTCTTAGTAAGGCCTCTACAGCTCTTATTGGCAATGGAATTTTCTGTGTTTAAAGAAAACAATTTACTATCAGAGGAACAGACAAGTTGTGATAAAAGATACTCCACAACTAATAATATATTTTTATTATATTCTTTAATGGAACCTTTAAATCTAAGACAGAAAACATTGTTTTTCAAGGTGTTGACTGGGTAGTGATGATTGGCTGATGACGCAGTGACGAGGAACATCTATTAACAATACAATAAATGGGAGAATGCTTAAGGTGACAATTAATAGTAATGGGAGCTATTTTCTTGCCTTGAAGGGGTTAGGCAAGACGAAAATCTTAAGCCTGTGTTATTTGCCCGAAATGACACAGCTAATTACTTTTTGAGTTCAATTTATACTGACATTACAATTGATAGATAGTACTGATTAGAGATATAATACTTTACTTAGAACTATGCAGCGAGATCGTTGTCTTTTTAGATAATCCCAGATATATGCAATGCAATCCTGACACGATCTCTTTAAATACTGCAAAAATATAAAATTCTCATTAACATAAACAAAACGGAAGATATAATCTTCAGCAATTGTAGAAATAGGTAGATATGACGCTCTTTAAATTACTAATGTTTAAGATTGATCCTAACGACCAGTGGTACATATTAAATGGGATTTTAAAATTTAATTAGTGAATCCATGACAGATGTGTACCTTTTTACGAAACCAATACTATGTCTTAAATTGAGTGTTTATTTTCAGCTTAAACGTTTTATATGACATTAATTCCAATTCCTACATGCGTAGCTTGTATCCGGCGTCTCGAACAAATATTATGGAAAGGGTTTGTTTAGACGTTTTAAAATACCTGCCAATAGTGAAAGGAATCGAAATCCAAACGTATATGCTGTGCGGCGAGCTTGGAAGGACCCGTCTAAATTTACAAATAAAGCTGAGAATGGTTGGCATTTGGATAAATCTCATTAATAGTGGAAACAATTTTAATATCATGTATCTGAGGATATTGCAGGAATAATAATGATGATCCAGGCAAACGGATATAGAATATTCACAACATCTTATCGGATCCTGGGTTTCAATTTAATTGGGTTAATAAAAATATTCCCAATCAAATCTGCGCTAGATACGATCAGTAAAGAAACACCTCATGATCAGTTTATAGAGACATGATAATCATCGTTTGCAAACTCAACAAAAGCTCACACATATCAAATTTATACAACGGAATATATTGGAACATTATTTGTTAAAAATTTATAAAACATATAATAAGGCAAATATATTAAAAGTGATCATTGTTTAACTTTAGAGAAGAGAAGATGGAATAATGTGCCAGGACGTGGCAGATTGAGCAAACCTTTGCACGCAAAACTGCGTGGGTGATGAATGCATTTTCTCAATGGATGAAAATATTTTTAATTTTCATTTCCAGTGTCTATTTTCTATTTTAGAATGGCGATATTGCTTTGGATACGATATTTTGTGTTAAGTCACAGAATGACAGAGAAAAATTTTCTGCTTAAGGTTGAGAACGACAAAACTAACTATAGACATTAAGCGGTTTGGAGAGAAGAAAATTATGCATCGTACATGGAGTGTTTGTATTTGCTAAAAAAGCATTTTTATCCATTTGTAAAGATACAGAGGGTATTATTGCTTATGCACACTATCTTGTTTCAATTTAATTTGTGTGTTTGTGTGAAAAACATAGACGCCCATCCAAAAACCGATTAGATCTCATGGGAAGGAGGTACAACTCAAACGATTTGCTAAGTGAATCAAAATTCAGATCCCTTTTATTATAAATACCCCTCCTGTGTCATAGTATTTTAGTATATTTGTGTGTATAGTGTGGGCAAGCAAGCGAATATTTTGAACGTTGGAGGTAACATACTTGAAGAAACAAAGTTTGAAGTTAGGGGATTATCTTTCGAATCGGAAAAATTGAAAAAAAAGATCGGATAAGTGCTTAAAGGAACTTTGAAATATAACGAATTTCTAAGAAAGAAGACGTGTGTGATACTGACAAAATTCTCGAAGAACACGTACTGGGTAAACTTCGACTTCAAGAAATATTCGTTGTAAAGAATATCCTCCCAGTTTAAATTCTTTGAATTCTGCCTCACATGTCATCGACTATGAGAAGAAGTCGCAAACACGGCTACATCTCCTCAAACAGCAATAACAACCATTGTGTTTATGGTGTGGAGAATGTTCACCTTAAAATCAAATCTTTATTTTCTGGCATTTATTTCTCGAGTATTATTTTACTTGAGCTGCCATTGGAAATTTGAAATGCAAGAAGGAGAATAACAACTGTGGACTATTGTACTTAGTAGCTGTATCGGTTATCTTCTTACCTTAATGAAATATACCGACATGAGCTTTTCTATTTTATCAGTAGCAGTCCTCCTGTCGCATAACATTTGTAAAATCAACATTTGACATTGAATGACTCATCGAAGATCAAAGCCATCGAACCATGAATAAATTATTTTTTTTTAGTTAACCAGTGACAATCTATGGATGCGATTCACAAAAATGTAATGTGCCATTTCACAAACAAGTTAATCAAGTATTAAAAATGGACAACAAAGCTAATAGGAAAATAGATTTTGGCAGAAATCAATCACCTTACTTTAGTCTGGTGCGTGGTTGGAGATCAAACCACTTTTTTCGTCTGCTATTTGGGTGCAAACATAAACATAGCACAGCAGTCAGAAGACACTCACAACAATTGCAGCCTTTGCAACTGATCGAAAGACTTAATTTGATGTATGATTGTGTGTATATATATATATATATGTGTGTGTGTGTGTGTGCTCTAATTTCATTGAGTATAAAGTCATAGAAAACGTTTGTTCATTTTCTGCGAGTAATTCCTTTCAAAGAGGATTCTGCCATAGCTACTTACGATGAATGTGGAAACTCTTATTACGTTTACCGAGAGTTTGTACACATTGCATTCTTTGATTATGTTGTTAACATTTCTAATTTTGTCAAATGAAATTTAGAAAAAAACCTTTTGTAAAACTATATATGCGAAGTGAACAAACGTTAAAATTATGCAGGTGAGATTCTACCTGAAAATATCGACAACTTATAAATGACCAACACATTTACAAATTAAACTTCGTCTCATAAAATAAATAAAATAAAAGTATTCAATTGTAGCGATTTGGACAGAAATTACAATATGGACGGTTACTGTAGCTAGCTATAGCATATTTGATAAAAAGTGCCGTAACAGGTGGCGGTGGAGTTGGAGATAAAGATTTTCTTGAGCCTTAATCTACCAACCCAGGTGAATTATATTTGACAAAGTAAAAATCGTTTGAAAAAATGTTTGGAAAAAATTTTAGCTTTTCTAGAATGCAAATATGAGATCATGCATAAAAATACACATACATACGGACATACTTATATGGGGATTCATATACACACATCACAACATAATTACAAAGATATATACCTATGTATACCCATACACCCATTTGTTTACAATAAAATAGTTTACGATTCTATTAACTGTTTTGTACAATGTCGTCTATTGTCAAATGTTTCACATTTTCACTTTCTATAAGCGCTATAATTTTCTATGATTCTATTAACTGTTTTGTACAATGTCGTCTATTGTCAAATGTTTCACATTTTCACTTTCTATAAGCGCTATAATTTTCTATGATTCTATTAACTGTTTTGTACAATGTCGTCTATTGTCAAATGTTTCACATTTTCACTTTCTATAAGCGCTATAATTTTCTATGATTCTATTAACTGTTTTGTACAAAAGCATCTATTATCAAACGTTTCCAATTTATACTTTCTAGAACGCTATATTTTTCGACATTAAATTTAAAAAGCAAAACTTGTTTTTGAACTGAAATTAACTTGGTAACAAGTTTCATCTAGAACGGAGGAAACACTTCAGTTTCAGAATCATTTCGTTTTTTAACTCTGAAGGATATTATAGTTGTTATGTTTGGTGTATTATATGCTCATTTTTGTTTGTTAACTTTATAATGTCAGAATCGTGCAGTACAATACTGAACACTTAGATACTGCATGCACATACAAGTCACGGGCGCCTAAAATATTATATTGTATTAGGAACAACGGAAATTATGAACTCGTTTTATTGGAATAATATTGCACGACCTTTGGGAGTGAAAGAATCTCGTTCATGTTTCCCATACAATGCATTAATGTATAATTATAATCTAAAAGTGGTCACTTAAGAATATTTTCGGAATAATAGATGGAAATAATTTTTGTAATTTTTTACTCAGTAAACCACCAATGTGATTAACTTTGGTTCCACATTAATGACTGTTATCCATCAGAATGATTATAAAGATTCGCAAGTACGGTTGCGAGTAAAAATTCACCTAACATAGGTTTGAATACAGGATTTGGAGACATGTACTGAGTTTAAATATTTGTTATACAAGAGAGTTTTTCGCATTTTAGTTTGTGAACATCATGTTTCAACGTATTGAACATAGAGCTATTGACGGCAATTAATACCAGATGTAGAGTGTCCTAAATTGTGGGTAACTGTATCAACAGGGAATATATCCGATTTTAAGTGTTTAAGGCACGGAAGTAGATCAATCATAAAGAGTAGAGAAAAGAATAGATTTCAACAGGAAGCTGTGTTGTACGCCACAATGATTCTGTCTTCATGTTGCCGAGGTCTTTTCTAATACCAACACTTTTCACCCCGTTTCTTTTGTTGTTGTTATTGTTGTTGTTAACGCCATTTTTCAGCACAAGATAGGCTATACATAGCGGCCAGTATTAATGGTGGAGGAAGAAACCCGGAAATCACCGGAAAGAACTACCGACCCACGAGAAGCTACTGGCAAGCTTTCTCACATATCCACATTCGCCGAATGCTAGACTCGAACCCACGCCGACAGAGGTGAGATGGCGGCAATCCGTGACGTTCAGCGCTTTAGACCATTTGGCCACTTTGGACCTCTGTTTTTTTGTAATACTTGCACAGTAAGTTAAGTGTGCCAATATTTAAAATTTATAGGGTGCTAATTTCTCCAAAAGTTTTTTGTGATTATCAATATGGAAGGCCTTTTTAGTTTATATAAAGGGAAACCTTGTTGATTTTGATGGCCATGCAAGCAGATACAAATTTATCTAATAGTATAATTAGGGAAGTTCGACAAGTGTGATTTTCTCTGCATTCCCACATAAATCTATGTAGATTATATCCATTGAGCATCCAGTTTGGAAATGACGGGCAAGATAGAAATAGTTTTATATTTTTATAGGTCATTAAGTACAATTTCATTTTGCTTCAAATGATCAAGTTTCTAAGGAGTTTTTGAAGAGATCAGTAAGAGTGCAGAAAGCGTTAATAGTTTGGCAATAGTCCCGATTGGCCGGAGCGCTTCAGATCACATTGAAGCTGAAAAGAACAGTAATCGCACTGTGGACAGACAATATATGTATACCAAATTCAACATCAGAAGGTATTCAAGCAGGATCAGACAAGGCGGAAGCGTCATGTTAAGTAAAACTAATATTTTCATTTAGCCGATTCTTGTTTGTTCCTTATTTATATTTTTGGGGTTTTTTTTGCCAGGAACACTGTAAGCATTTTATGAGTTAATATCCTTGAAATGTTTCCAGATGGCCTTTCTACCTGACATTTTCCGTTACCTTCAATGATTAGAGACGATATTAGTTGTTGCCAAATTGTTAAATATATTCGCGCTGGTGGTAAAGTTATGCAATTTGTTAGCTTTTTATGTAATCAATGAAACATTATTCCGGTGTATCTTAACCGCTTGGATTTTCGTGTAACGTATTTCATTAAATAAAGCTAAAAAAGATACATACCGAACTTTAAAAAGCTTTTTGTTTTCTTCAGATGAAGTGAAAAAATAAACCGATATCATAAGCTAAAGACTGTTTACAAGAGAACAAACTATTATCAAAATCAGTAAAATGTCTGTCTATAATGCTTTTATTAGTACATTTATACGGCTTGATGAACTGAATTATTTATACCCACTTTGGATGATTGTCACTTATCGCTAAGTAGAGTATAATGGTTTTGGTGACTGCGTGAGGAGAGTAAATATGATGAAGTAAACTGGATGCTGATTTGGGTACCCTAGCTATTTTATGAGCAAGTTCGGTAAAGTTATGAGACAGAATCACGTCCAACACATTTGTATGACTTTAATTAGCAAGTTTTACGTGATATGATATATTTAATATTGACGTGCAGAGTAGCACTTTCAATTTTCAATATCAAAAATGTCAATCCAATTAGCCAGTTTGTTAGAAGTCAGTAGAGTAAGCGAAAAATGAGAAGAAAATGGTTTTGATTTAGGGACTGAAACCTCAGGCTATATAGATATAATATTATCACTTTTGCAGTTCAATTTGTGTTTTTAACTTTGCATGGCTAGAAATATAAACAACAATCACTTCCACTTCCAGCTAGGTGTTATTCTGTCATTTCCGTCCAAGCTATAACCTTGATAGTAATTAAGGAATTAGAAACAGATTACTATATATAACACGTAGATTTACAATATGTAAACCCCTAACCCAAACATTAAGACCTCAGAGAGAGAGAGAGAGAGAGAGAGAGAGAGAGAGAGAGAGAGAGAGAGAGAGAGAGAGAGAGAGAGAGAGAGAGAGAGAGAGAGAGAGAGAGAGAGAGAGAGAGAGAGAGAGTCATTATGCCTAGCTTTATCGGCAACAAACAAATCTAAAGTCATTGAATTAGAACATTTGGAGAACAGGACGATGAAAATTCATTTACGGATGAGACACAGTACTCGCTGTAATTAGTAGAGAAAGTAATACAGTAGGTACATTTTGAAAGGTAGCAGCCCGAAAAAATACATTATGGTGGAAAATAATTACTGGGTATGGTTACCTGCACGACATCCATGCTTAGGCTCCTAATTGAAGTAATCATTGTTGTTGTGATTTCTATCAAGGTTACAGCTTGGACGGAAAAGAAAGAATAACACCTAGCTGGAAGTGTGATTGCTGTTTATATTTATAGTCTTGCAAAGTTAAAAGTTAAAACAAAATTCATTCACCTATGGATTGGTGACTATTTTGTAAAGAGCACCATCTGTTGTTGACAGTGTGATGGCCAACATAGCAGCGATAATTTAATAAAAACATATTGCACATGATATGTCGATGTCTGGATTAAAGTCTGCGCTAGAGTCATCTAAATGATTAGGCCTAGGTTTAAGAGGCCAGCTTGAACGAGATGTAAAAAGAGACGTGATACGGTCGTGAACGTATTGGTCATCTAAGTGATTGCACCGAGTCAGAAACTTGATTGCAAGCCCATTCTCGGCTTTGATGATAAGCCACATTTTATGTATCATTCTTAAAAGCATGGATGTTCCACTGTCACAAAGATGCATTGAATCCATGTCTATGGGAAACAGAGGCATTGGGAAATCTGAAAGCTAGGTAAAATGACTCTCTCTCTCTCTCTCTCTCTCTCTCTCTCTCTCTCTCTCTCTCTCTCTCTCTCTCTCTCTCTCTCTCTCTCTCTCTCTCTCTCTCTCTCTCTCGTTTTGAACTACCGCAGGCGTATAACAATGCTTAGCTCAGGAACCCTGAATTTACTCTGTGCCAAAAATGCGTATTGAAAATTGTTGTATATTTAAATTTGCAAATTACAAACATCAATTATAATGTTAGCCCAAAACAGTTTATTGCAGACGATTGTTAACAAAATAGGCAATGGAACATTGATGGTTATTTCCAGGAAGAATCATCTGGGAAAGAAATGTTACAGATCTTCTAGCTTCTGGTTAATTTAGTGGGATCTGATGAGCGTGAAATTGCGTTTAAATTTAATATTCTAGCATTGAGTGCCACTTGTAATATGTCGAGTGTCTTTGATGTTATTCATTTGCTGTTGACTCAGCCAAAACATTTTAGTGGTATTTCTTAGCCAGGTCTTTGTTCAGATGCTCACTATGTCTGCTATTACTGTTAAACATGATACAGTTTGGCCCTTGCGCAGGATTAATGGCAAAGGGATGTTGCATATAAAGTACAATAATGATATTGCACTTTTGAAAATTGATGATCATTACTATGGTGATTTTAGAGAAAGACTAGATTATAATATGTTGGTCCGCTTTATGCGAGTCTATGTAACATGTCACGGAATAAGTATTGAATTATACTCAAGGTAGATTGATAAACTGCATGGAAAATACAATAGTTGTTCAAGAAAATGGTTCCGTTATTATTATGGCTGATTTTAACTCCAGTCCTGGTATTTATTTTGACTGACGTAAGCAATAATTCGCTGCGTTCACTTTCCGTTGGTAGCAATTTAATTTCTTTGTGCCATTTCAACTTTTGTAAAGATCCTACCTATTCATGTTTCCTATTTGCGTAAGACTATGTCTTCCAAGTCTATAATCGATATCCTCAGTCAATAATCGATATATTCAGTCAATAATCAATATCTTCAAAAATGCTACAATTATTGCTATAAATGTTTATAACCGCTGACCTTTAGTTTGGTTGAATTTTAATTTTAATGGTAATCGAAACTTCAATAGTTATGGGGATAGGGGAGTTGACTCACGGATACGAAAAGAACATGAAAGGGAATTACATAGTGACATTGAGATTATTAAGTCTTTTTTTCTCCCTCCAAAAAGGGCATCATATATATTTACTAAACAGCAAACACGCTGAGGCATCATTTATTTCAAAAGAAAACGCCCGTGTTTCAAGATTGAAACCTTTTTCTCAAAACCTTCTGAAATTATTAATTAAACGATATACACAAAAACATGGCAACAGCGGATACGGCAATACACAACTAATTGTCAAAATAATATATTGCTTATTTGTTATAAAGATACACACACGATCTTCTTATTTTCAAATCTAAAACACCATAGCCAGAATTACTGACTTTAAGGTACGGCAATGCTGATCAAAACTAACATACGCTGATGTTAATAATGCCCACTAGCAAACAAGAACATTAAACATTCAATGGGAAGTGTTGCTTTTGTTGATGCATTGTGGTCACAATTGTTGTTTACAACATATGAAACAAAGCTAGATTACACATTTCAGAGTGCGTTTTGGTCTCCTCTATTTTTTATACCTTCAAATATGTACAGAAAGCAAACATTTAAAACAGAAGCAGTGACACCAATTAATTTTGTTTTCCTCCAAAATGTCTTTTTCTCCAAATTTCTAAAACATTTGCTCTCAAGATTAAATAAAATATTCCAAATTCTCAACACCTTCGAGCAACATTTATTAAAGTTATGGTTAATCGCTTTACAAGACGCAAGCTTATTGTTTATAATTTAGAATATTGCGATTCATTTGTTATCATTATCTTTGGTTTACTTTTCTTGTTTAATTACTTTATTTCAAAGAAAGTAACATTACTATGCACTTCAGTATATACATATATTTGTCATTTTTTACAATCATTTGGTCCTGTTGGAAATATAAACATTTTATGAATTTTCATCAGAATTTGTTTTTGTTTGTTCGAGTTCGTATATGTGCAGGGGTGAGGTGGGGTGGGGGAAGTATGGTAATGCCTAACATATCTGAAGGTATAATTTTATCTTTTTTATATTTTATGTTACAACTTCTTTCCGTTATACGTTGGTATCGCATTAGTTGATATTTAATAACGTTTATAATAAATCTTCAACACCGCGGTTTATCGCATTAACAAAATAATATGATTATATTTTCCAGATTTTAAGATACAAAATAAGCATGGATTCTTGTCAAAATTTAGAATCCGCCTTATTTCGTCATTTTTAAATGAAATTATTACTATGCTACGTAGAGTTGTTTTATATCTCATTGCCTGAGTTGTCTGCAGCATCCAAACATCACTTACTATCACGTCTGTATTGCGTCCTATTTCATCCAAATAGACCCTTGTAGGCTTTGTTGAGAAACGTTACTATGCCCATATTATTTTCTAATATTTTCTAATCAATTAAAACGTCTACAATTTTACAGACGGATGAAGATGAAACTGATATGTGACCAAAGCAGTTGTAGTGTAAACTGGAGGCGTGAGAGCTTCCTCAGAAGAAACTCATTTTTAATAGAAAACGAGATTATATCAAGAAGAAGTTGATCAAACCAAAATAGATATAATAAATGCCACTTACAACGAACGACAATACAATCAAATTAAACTGAGCCTCATTTCTGATAGCAATCATTGCTTTTTTATGCGAATAAAATATCTAACAGAATATAGATTAAGTTCACTGTCCAATTTATTTTCTCGTTCATTAGCTTTCTGAAATAACTCACTTCTTCGGACCTGATTTTGAAACGAAAGCCACACTGCAGTGGTAGAATTAACGTTGCAAGCACTGGGTCTACAGTACACTCCAGACTAGATGACATAAGCGCTTTGAAGCGATGATTATATATTTTAGCCATTTGTTGAGTAATAAGTACATCGCAGCTGAATAATATAGATATTCGATCTAATTTTGCAAATTGATGACCTGGGAAGGCTAGACATGGTAAACTGCATCAAGTTTTATTTAAATAGTCTACTTGAAGAAAAAGAAAGGAAACAAACAAAAAGAAAAACAACAAGCGCTTTGACGTTTTCTTGGTCTTGTCACCCACTGTGATAATAATCTCTGTTACTCTCTGAACTGGAAGCCATGTTTGTACCGGAATTCATTATAAATCTGTGTATACCATATCCATGTTTTTGTAGAATGGATTTATTATGATGATGAATACCGTATTGCGCTCAGTGTACTAAAAATAATCAAATTCAATGTTTTGTGTAATTTTCTTACAAACTTTAATTATAGCTTTTTATAATAAAAGGTGAAAGAAGAAAGAAGCCAAAATGGCGCTAATTAGCGTATTGTATATTAATTAACCTGAACTTTACCGTATATTATTGTTTTATCAGTTACTGTGTTGCACCGAGGTATTTACTAAGCAAACATTAACTGACGTCTCACGCTAACAAACGATATCAATTTAAGTTAAAATTAGTTAAATTAAGTGAAGTTAGGCTTTCTTAGGAGTGATATAATAGCAGAATTCAGAGAAAGTGTGCTATCAATTTTGCAAATATAGACCCGTACCAGGTTAAATTTAATTTTATTTAGATTTTTTAAAAGTATCTTCTTGATTTCAAAACTCTCCGAAAATATGTTTCTTTTTAATCAAGCAAGAAATACTCCAGAGTAAATTTAGCTATAATATTTTGTTAACATTCCTTTATTTATAAGCCACAAAAATGATACAAGACTTTTATACATATATCACCCTATAACCGAATCATATTACAGATATAATCAGTTTAAGAACACCAAAGGTGTCTAAAATCGAATATTCTTTAAGACTGTGACACCATGACAAAGTCCAATTAAACATCGGGTTAGATTAAAACACAACACGAGTGTACAATTCACTATGTACAATTCAACACCATGCCAGATTTAAGCACCACAAGAGTGCACAATAAAACACCTTGATAGATTAAAACGCTACTAGAATGTTCAATCCAACACTTTCCGAGATTTAAATACCGCGAGGGTGAAAATACAACACCTTGTTTAATTAAAACATTTATAAAATGTATAATCAAACACCTTGTTAGATTAAAGCCAACCGCAAGACAATCTAAGGGCGATACTGATAGGACATATCTAGAGCACTTGTTTACGTGCATAGTTTGGTGACGTTTATTATATGTCTCCTTTATTTGCTAAAATCTGAGAGATTTGTATTGTCACTTAACATGTTCTTCCTTTTTCAAGTTTATTCCTTGTCTTTATTACTCTAACTAGCACTCAAGGAGACGGTAATAAAAAGTTTTAAAGTGAACTTCTATACTTGGAATCTATAAAGTGATATTACAATGAAGAAAATAAAGAACGTTTTATAATAATTTCCCGTTAAAAATTGAATTTAAATTTAAATTACTGCGATAAATATCACACATACTTAATATTGTCAAAGACCAAAGAAACGTAAAAGTATGATAAGGAACTAAAATTAATTAAATCAATAGACTCGTCTTTCCTGGTCGATACACAGTTTGTCCGTTTGTTATATTTCCTACCGAACATATGGAACACACAGAAACAGCCCGGTCTTGATTAAATAGCTGTCACCGATCTGGACAATAAAACCACACAAATCCAAAAAAATACCTTTATCAGCTCCAGTAGAGTTTGCCTGGCTGAAATGGCAGTTATCATCGTGTGCTTTATTCGAACAAATTTTGATTAAAGCAATGTAAACTGCTATCCCTCGCGTGATTTCTAATAAGACTGTGGTGTGTTAAAACAGACGTCATATATTCGCCTTTGGTGTCTGGTCAGTTCCATTATGTCCAATACCAAGACTAATTAACGGAAATTCTAATCTCACAAAATGAATGACCGTCAGCAACTTGAAGATTTCGAAGTGATAAATATTTTTCAATTTCGTGCATCAGCAGTATCTGTAATTGGTGAGAATTTGCCAAGTTTTGGTGGAAACATTAACATGTTTCAATGCTTTTAACAGGGCGGTCCGCAATAACAATAATGAAATGAAAACGCTGATAAGAAGTGTTGATGTCGTTACGAGAAAAAAGACAAAGAACACAAAAAACAAAAATAAATACCCATCCCCAGAAGATATATTAATACAAATACATTAATCGTTTTCTAGAATTGCACTAAATAGTGTTCAAATGTTATAATATGCCTGAGACACGAAGTCATTTGTAATCCTCAGTGTGGTGACGTTTTAAAGCGTACATGTGGCACGAAGTGATTTGTAATCTTCAGTGCTGTGACGTTTTAAATGGTACATTTATTGTTATACATTAGCCTCTAACTGAACTTTAAAAATATGATATAAATAAAAAATGTGCAATCACAAATATATCAGATGTATCGGACTTTTATGGACATGTTATGGAGAAACAGACTGGCAAGGATGTTTTCTTTGTGCTTGCTACGAGGAAACTGGCCGGTAAGGATGTGTTATACTTAGAGATATACCGCTTCAATTGTGTTGTATTCTTTGGTTTCATCCATGCTTATAGTTATTTTATTAGAATCAATTTCATTCTTTCACTATTGTTGTTGTTGTTGTTGTTGTTGTTGTTGTTGTGGGGCTTAACGCCATTTTTCAGCACAAGATAGGCTAGACATGGTGGCCAGTATTAATGGTGGAGGACGAAACCGGGAAATCCGTGGAAAGAACCACCGACCCACGAGAAGCTACTGGCAAGCTTTCTCACATATCCACATTCGCCGAATCTTAGACTCGAACCCACGCAGCCAGAGATGAGATGGCAGTGATCCGTAACGGAGAGCGCTTTAAACCACTCGACCACTCGGAATGAATTATTATGTACAGTACTGTTTTACAGACCAACAACGCAAACATTGGATAGTGGTCAAAACAAATGCTCGCAAAATGCAAAATTGAACCGCACAATACAATTTAGGAAATTGTTTCGAAAGTAAAGTCAAGATCAGGATCAAGAAGACCGGAAACAAACAACTTCACGTTAAAAACCTACAAAATGAACACAAAAATGGATAAAACTTATCACCAACAAAATTCTCAAAAAATATGATTAAATGTTTTTGTATTCCCGCACTCGCCCAAAAACTTCAGGACTTTCTCATAAGTACGTTTTTATACACAAATAATTTATTCAGGAGTTTCATGTCAAAATACTTCTGTCTCGAATAATAGAAAATTACAATAAGACAATAACACGATCAAAGTAAAGATATTCACTTTAAATTTATTTATAATAAATAAGGACAAATGCCATTCCCTGGGACTTAACCTAATCTTTCTGCTTCATTTATAGAGAAAATTGAACACTTAATCTCCGATAATTTTTCTTTAATTAAGGTCACGTTTTCTATTGCTAAACATCAGAACAATTCACACTAATACTACTATCTCAGTATATAGGGAAAACCTAGCCCCGGTTTTCTTTTCTTTACCAATTTCGATGTTTTCAGTCTGTCAGCATCAAAACTGGGTTTAATTGGGAAGTATTCATTGCAAACTAATGTTCCTAACTGAGTGTCTTGTTTGAAAGTCATGTGTTCATTTGGACATTTTTTGTAGTGACACCGGGTGGCCTTGTGGTCCAAGGAATATGTCTTTGCACATTTCACCTCTCTCCGCGTATGAAATATGGATATGCGAGAAAGTAGCTTCCCGTAGGTCGGTGGTTCTTCCCGAGGTCTTCATCCACTAAATATATTGACCCTATCAGGTGCGGCGAAATGGCTTTATGTCCCATAAGACGAAACCAAACCAAATATATTGGCCGTCACGTATAAAAAATCATGGCGTTAAGCCTCTTAAGACGAAACCAAAACTAGATCACTTTGTAATTTTAGTTTTTCAGTGTTCTATAAAGATCAAAGATGGATAAACTTTCATTGCAAAGGATGCGACTAAAAGCTGCTATATGATCGCATAAACTTTGTTCACAGTTGTTTATTCTATAAGCCTCGACAAGACACCATTATGCTTGATATCTTTCAAGCTTTTGCCATCTCTTTGATCCAAAGTTTTATTGATTGATTGGATTTGTCCTAGCGTAATGTTAATCTTTGTGGGAAACGAAAGCATTTTATTGCGGTTAAGAAGAAAATGAAATTGATTGTGCTGGCCGCAAAGGTTTGTCTTACGATCATAACATTGCATCTTCATAGAGTACTTATGTTTGCTTTGGTTGCTTAACGACATTTTGAACACATTATTGATTATACCATGCCATGGAAAAGAGGGTGGGTGGGCGAAGAGCCTTTCCCCAATGATACACTCACGCAGCTGGGCTGATAAGCAAACTGGTATTTACCAATTGAAACATCACGCCTCTTACTTTATATAGTGCTCCCAGGGGCACATTCAAGCTGAGCAATTTCGTATTTAGTAGAAATGGCTTCAAAGATTCAACTCCAGAAGGTAAAGATTCACGTGGCTTTTTCATCCTGTAAACTGTTATCAAACAAACATTAAATGTTTAAATGGAATTAGAAACTCAATGACCTGCTGACACATAATAGGCATATAATTTTATGCAAATACTTTAATTAGGTAAATAGAAGCGTACTTATTTTCTTGACATTGTCATATCTTGCTGCATTCAATCTGACTGGTTACAATTCTCAATGTATGTAGTGAAAAATGTCCGTTTTTCCTAAATATGTTGAAGATGTGATTATTCACAAAAAAGAGAAACGATTAATAAAATACAGCCGTAAGGACGAATTACTTGCTATCAGGTGCATTTAACAAGCGGTTTCAAAATTTCTGTCCCAATGTCACTGTACCCACACCCTCTTTGTCGAAACACACACACACACACACACACACACACACACACACACGCGTGCAAAATCATCATCAAAGTATCTTTCAATAATCCAGTTTTTAAGGGAGGCCTTATTACAACACTACCTTTTTCGTGGCAATGGTTCAGCAGCTGTTATATTTCTGGTATCACTGTAAATTGAGTAATTTAATTAATATATATTTAAATCAAACAGTTTTTCTTCATTGACTACATTTTTCCACATTAACCTGTGTGTCTAAAACAATCAAGAAGTATTTTTGACGCTTTTCTGAAATTATTCGCTGTCAAAGTCAAATTCTACGAAGGAATTCACAGACGTTTTCCTTTTCATCAATTTAAAGATCCTGTTAATAGTGTATGTTTTCTCATGTTTGAAGTCAATTAGAGTTCTAAAATCGTCGTTCCACATTTAGAATAAAGATAATTTATTCTGAAAATAGCCAATAAAGCAATGTCCTTTAGCAGGATGGCTTTGCTGATTATACAGGTTGGAAAATTGATCAATATTGACTCTTTTCTTACCTGTTAAGAGAGAAACCGCAGTGGCTCAGTGATAAGAGTGCTTGTCTCATGACCCAAGGGATACGAGTTCGAATCAGACTGGGTGAGTTATCGTGTTGTGTCCTTTTAAAGGCACTGTACTCGGAAAGTATGTATGTATATATGTATGTATGTGAAGGTTCCATACAATATTTTGACTTTTAGAGCCTGTGATATTCTGTTGATATATATATTTTTTAAATATATGTATAACAAGTTCCCGATGTCACGACCAAATTATTCATTTTGTACTCGGTAACCAAGTATATGTATCCTAGGGCAACAATAACTGACCTGAAATGAACACATGGCACTGATATCGTTTTGTATAAGCTATTCATTCTCATTATCATCGGTTGTCAATCCCTGCTGGTTATTGAATAGGAAAATGTGTCCTACAAACAGAACACTTATGAAATTAATCCGCATGCGAAAATGATTTTAATTCATTCCTCTCGTGCCCAGTCCTCGTCATTCATTAAATAAAGATTCTCTGTAACTGGCAAAAGCAGGACAATACATAAATTCTAGTTAAATACATCATTCAGTATGATTTTTCATCTCTTGTTCAGAATTTGTTGTATATATTTTGCTCAATATAAAATTTTGTGTATTTGTTATGATATTTATTTTCTCGCGTTTGCTTGCGTCTGTCTTTAACGTTATCTCTGGTCTGTATACAAGAATTAGATTATCACAACGTCGTCAAGAAAATATGTGCTACCATTATTTTACATTCTCATGAAGATATCAATACGTTTTTCTAGTGAAAACTGTTCAAAGATTAGTAAGTTAAAGACAGTTTATAGGCTCATTTTCTTCATCATAATATACATCATTGCCAGTCAATTTCCAAAGGAAATCCTCTGAGGTTTAATTTAAATGAAAATGAAGTTTACAAATATGCATGCAGAGCCATTATAATTTGAATACGAACATGTATTTCAATCGACAAGTTTTAATTTGGCTGGCTTTCCATGTTTCAACTTTTATCACAAATCATTTTTCAACTAAAATCGCAGCAATTTCCCAAAAGGGGCAATAAATTGTATTTCCCTATGAAGGATAGACATCGACAAAATTCGTTGATTGTTGTTCAAAGAAATCGAAGATAGGAGCAAACAAGTAAAAGGAATAAAATTAATATGCAACTATTCAAAACCAACACGTCTCATTGACGGAATGAGAGTCCTTGGTATTACAGCAGGAATGACAACACTTGGTCTTCTCGCAGGAAGGATAGGACTTGATCTTATTGCCAGACTGTTAGTCCTTGGTATCATAAGCCTTTTAACAAGATTTCGTCGAAACAAAAGTACACTTGCCTCCAAAATAAAAACTCATAAAGTTCTCATTCTGGTAAATTGAAAGAGTTAATTCTTTGCCTGGTTCACATAATTTGAATGCTGGGAAGGAGCGTATGTATTGATCCTAGTCTTAAATTAGGTAACATAAAGAAGCGAGATTAACAAGTGTATTAAAATTCAGCAAATAAATCTTTTTTTTTATGAGGTACAAAATTAAAGTTTAAGATGAACTCTCTGTATTGTGAATTAGAAAAAAACATAGAAGGTCTATGACAAGTAAAAAAAAGGAAAGAATTTTCCGAATGAATTCCAATGATAATGAATGCGCTGATGTACCAATAGTCTTGATGTTTGTTGAACAGTTTGATGTTCCAACAGTCTTGTTGATATATGGCAATATTATGATCCAGAATGTCTTTGAATGCATTCACAATAATCCAAAATTAGTGTTTTTGTCCAAAATGTCAATGAATACTTTCTAACACCAATGAATAATTTAAATAAATAATTACTCCCAAATTATATCTGAACAAAACTGAAAATGATTGCAAAGACCCATCTTAATATAGGAATCAATACTTTTCAAAACTACAACCATGATTAAAAGCATAGGATGCAATAAAAGGACCAGGATGTTGTTCTCAAGTTTGCTTCCATAACATACAAAGTTTATAATTAAGGCTTGAAAAGATCGTCCGGAAAAAAAACGAGCTGACGAAACAATTTCATTCTTACGCATGGAACAGTGAACATAACAGGTTAATACTGAAAAATAAAAGCAAATGATGTAGGTAGATATAATTCAGAATGATTCAGTCAAAAATCATTTGTATCATAATATCTGTATCTTTGCAGACTGAATCAATTGATTTGAAATGAACGAAAACGACATTTACATTCCGGTAAGGACATACTGTTTAATATTAAGGGGAAACAACTGTGTCCTAATGTTTTTATATGAAATGTTCAAATTTTTACAAAGATTTAATAGTGGCTGAGTGGGCTATTTAGACCATTTCAGTCTCAAGTTATTGCGATGAATTTTTTCTCTGTGAAATATCAGGGTAGCCTTGGTTTACAGTCCAGATAATATCAGTGTTAATTTAGGTTTTATACTCCGTACACTATGAGATCGTAAACTTTAAGTAAGCTAATATAATTCAGCATACCGTTCATTTTCTGTACATTAAAAGAGCTTGCTTTGTGCGAACTACCTGAGAGCAATAAAATCCAGTCAAAGTAGGTCGATGTGACTTACCTTTCATGCTACAGTTATCATGTTATATTTCTAAGGCAGGGTAACTTTCAATTAATCGCCACATGCAAGGTCAGGAACTGCGAGAGAACGATAACCAGTTAATAATAAAGTGCTACATTCAATGTGGATCTCTGTTACCTATATTTCAAGTTTAGGTTTCTGCATTTATTTTATTGTTTTCATCACCACAGTATTTTATTAAAATTAATTTTACGAAAATTAGTCCTTGTTATACTAAGACTAAACCAACAGTTATAGAGGCGGCCCATGAATAACTAACTGCCAGTAACTGGCGCATTAGGCGAACAATGAACTCGTTGACTTCCCCAATATTTTCTCCTCAAATTTGGCGACCCATTTACTTTGCGCCCTAGGCAATAGCCTAATTCGCCTACATGACCGGGGCGCTCATGAATACAGATGTATCTTCATAAGGGTGTTCTTTTTCTACCCCTAAATGGTTGATATAATGTTCTTGTTCCTGTAACTAACGAATTTCACTACTGGGGTTAATGAAATTGAATGCGTGTAACTGTCATTATTAAAATTTTTTTTATTAAATAGAAGTCATTTTTTCAAAAGAATGAGAACGATATAATATATATATATATATATATATATATATATATATATATATATATATATATATATATATATATATATATATATATATATATATATATATATTGTTACGTGTCTAGGCTAGTGCAAAGTAACAAAAAAGAGTGAAGCCAACAAGCTTTGCAAAATTTATTAACAAAATAATTATATTTCCCTAGAAAAGAAGGTAAAATATGAAAAAGGACTACTGTTTATGATTCTAATCCAAACATTAATCCTAAAATGAATAATATAACTCCTATCAATAAAATGTTCTAAATGAATCAAAGTTTGAATCCCGATGAGGTTCCATGATAGGAGGCGATGACGTCTTCTATATTATGTTTTATGCTGTTGTGTCAACAGTTCCTTGTTGATTTTTATGAATCAAGAATAATATTCCTGTTTTAAAATTCCGAACAATTTCTAACAAATGTCTTTGTCCAAGAATTTTAATGAGCACTAGATTCCAGAAAAAATATAGTCACTTTTTTAAATAACCGTTTCAACTCAACTTGTCACAATACAAAACAACTTTGATTTTTAGAGGTATCAATTTACGACTGAATTCAGTCACTAAAAGCGTTAAGTTTTAAACGCAGTTTTGGATCACGTGATGATGTCACGTGGTCACATAATTCGAATGACACAATAAGACCATAGGACGATTGAAACGTACGCCATAGAAGAATTTGATCCTGCCTAACGAATCTTGCAGTAATATTCAATAATAAAAGATAATAATAAAGTTGTTTACAACAGAGTTCACATGCAAGCCAAACATGACCTTGATTACGACCAATGAAATAAACTGAAAAATCGTTAAAGCTACGTTAAAAATCCAAATAACACATATTATTATTCAAAAAGACAACTCACTTTTAATTATGTCTTGTGGAACCATCCTGAACATCATATTGAACCCAAATGTTCCAAATCTACAGAATAGTCTTGATACAAAATCAGATAATAACTGAGATAAATGAAAAAAAGCATCTTAGCCAGATGCTTAGGTATTGACATTTTACTCACATAACAAAATGAGCACAATTGCAGCAGTATCCAATGATATGTTCTATATCAACGTGTTTCTGGTGTTATGTTAATGTGTGTGTTCGTACTTTGCCCATTACTGAGGATATAGTTTTGGCGCGCATCTGCTTTTTGTCTTGTTAGTAAGCTATAAATAGGATGTGTACTTGGGTTTGAGCTCAAGTCTGATTATAATCTTAGAAGATTATAGAAACGACATTTGTTTACAGTTAGGAATAATTTTCAATTAAGATGATTTAGCCATTTTCAGAAAAGTTATCGTGACATAGGTCAAGTGTCTATGTATATAAAAGTTAGGATCAGCACGATTATTCACTCCCATCTTATCATCAGTCTTTCAGGAATCAAATTTAGTTGTGTTCTGTTATAATTTAAGAGGAATCATTTATCAAATTGTTCATTGAAATTATAAAGCGCTCATTAACGTTTGGACTAGAAATATCCCTATTGGGATTGTTGCAAATTCATTTCAGGACATTTCGGACTAATATCATTGTGATACCTCGAGACTGTTGGTACATCAAACTCGTCAAGGCCCGTGATACATCAGCACATTTAAGACTACCGGAATTCATTTAGAGCACTCAACGATTTTGGACTTGTGACAGAACTGTTAGAATTAATTAGATTTAATTCAAGATACTGTAAGTTACTCTTAAATATTAAGTTGATAAATTAGAGAATTAAATTATTTGTTGAATTTTACAAAATTGTTTGGTTTTGCTATTTTTGTTGCTTAGTTTAAGATCATAAAGTTGTGCCACTGGAGAGTTATGAAGTCTCAATTTGAGACTTTCACTACTAATTCTTGTGGTTAAACAGTATAGACCCTTTGTATATAACAATTTGTTCCTTCATCAACATTTGAATTCTTCGGATCTAACATAGACTTTAAAATGAAGCAAGTTTGCAAAACATATTATTCTTAGATGCAAAATTAAAGAAAGGTTTGAATGCATTCATTACACTTTGGATTTCAATGCACCGTTTTTATATTATTTAGTTTGTAACTAGCACTGGGTATGTATAAATTATATATTATTCTTGTTTCATACAAATCAAGAGAACAATTTCTTATATCTTTCTGTCATGCTGATACATGCAAAATAGATGATTTAGTTATTATTGCTTTTTTATAATTTTGTAGTTAGGTTTTGAACAGTTCCTCTGATGAAATTTTTCTCACTCAGAAATAGATTTGAAAAGCTTTAAAAAAATGCATCATTCACTGAGATGAAATAAGCATCGGTTGCGAGTGTATTTTCATGTATGGATTTATTTGGCCTGTAGTGCAAAATATTAATTACAGTGTCATGCAATGACATGTTTGTTTTTTTCTAGTAGTTATTGCTTACAAAATATGGTATGTGCATAATCACTGCTGATTTCTACTGTGCGAAAATCTGTTCCTGATGGTTTGATGCTTTTGTATATGGGACACATTCAGATATTAGTCAGTCACTAGGCATAATGTAGAAAATGTCTTTGGCATGTGTCGTACCCATTCAGCACACGATTCATAGTCAGTACATAAAAGAAAATATATGACAGCTCCCATTTCTAGAATTGTTGCTCTTGTACAGCATTAATCGCCTTAATAATTGCGTTCGTTCTTACTAGACAGATATTTATCTTTCATCTAGATAAATGTCTGGGATGCTGACAGTAAAGTCCATCACGTTGCAGTGGCGAGGGTAGAGGCAGCTGAAGCTATTATCACAACGCGAAGCATTTATAAAGTCTGCTGAGAATATGGAAAACTTTCATATCGCGTTGCTGGATCTTCCAGCATTTAAAGCGAGCTTAATTTGTATACAATACTTTATGGAATACATTTGAATAACACAAAGCTCTGTTTAGGAAGTTTTCTGCTACTAAGCTGTGTAGGCGGTTAGTCTTTGCATGAACAATAGCAAATTATTTCTTTATAAATCATGTACGAATATAGACAGGAAATTGAAAATGCAATTTACTACATATAATGGATGATTTGGAAAGAAGTCACATATTATTGATTCGATTATAAACTTCTGCAATAGCAAACACCGCTACTAAAATATTTATCAGAAGTATTTGGGATACCTTTGATCTATCGAAGTGAATATATTTTATGGTTGCTTGTGTATATGCTTTACTTTCAATAACTAAGCCTATATATTTCTTGTCACTTTAATGACTGTTACAACATATTTGATCAGGTTCTACTGTTCTAGAAATAATCAGCTCTCATTGTTGTATTAAGGAGTTTAAACGCTATGTAAATGTAAACATTAAACTACATCATGCAGGACTATGTCACGGATACCATTTTAAGCCAATATTCAAAAATCCTTAGTGATAATTCTTCAGTGAGGTTTGTGTAAAACACCCTCTTTGCATGTTTTTGTGTGCAATCTGGTCCAGTAGCAAGTTTTTGAAAATTTGTTGAAATGGTAACAGCAAGAACGGAGATAAAACATTTCAACCATAGATCATAGCTAACTTCTTTTACACTACACTGGATGCCTTGATTATCACAATTCATCGCTGTGTGTGCAGCTTTGATTTAGAAAAAATGAACGTTGTCAGAGAGACATAGCACAAGGATACTGAAAAACGAATTTTGGCTAGAAAGAATTTTATACTATTAGGTAGGATGCAGATATGAAGCTCCAATATTGCACAGATAACAGAACACTAGAAACGGCAGAAACAATTTAGCAATCCTTGTTGTAGCTAGATCATCAAAATCTGCTTGCAGTCGAGACACATACATTGTGTTATCAAAACACTCGAGCATAGGAATCATTATCAGGCAAAATTTTCCGGAAGTACTTAAACTGATAATTAACCATTTCATTGTGTGATTTAACTCTTGAATGATGGCGGAAATAAATAATTTACGCATCAATATGATAACACTTAAGCTTAATATGGGTGTGGTCCAGAATGACGTCATAGTGATCTAAACATCTAATAATCTGCCTAACACATATTTTATTTTGCACACATTCAAATGTTTCCGGTATTCGATTCCTTTTAGCAATATATGCTCGTTGAACCAAATATTTTCGACTTATGGATCCGAGCAATATAGTTCACTATCCGATTATCCTTATATAGCATTAAAAGGGCGATTGCAGAATTAATTAACTTCTGATACGCCCCCATCTCATCTTCCACCGGATATCTTTTGAATTATTTAATATGAAGTTCGGAAGGCAAAAAAGTTATTTTAATCATGTTGGTATTGATAAAATCAAATCTTATTGGAAAGTTTCCAAAATAATTCCTTTACAGAGAATTCGTTTAGTGTCCTTTTATATACACTTAATTGTAGAATAAAAAAGTCTATGCCAGCTTTGTTAACTTGGCGTCAGTCTCGTCGAAGCTATATTCTAGGCAGTTTCTTTTTCGTAAAATTAGGGAACTACAAACAGTGACCAAATCAGCAACTTGTGTTGACTTCTTGTGTTGACTTTGTTAATTGCTGATCTTTCTCAAACGCTTTAACACGAGATGCTGAAACATTCGCGTATTGTGACTTTTAACTTACTATCCGTGTCAGTGGAGCTTATGGAGAGAATAATGTGACTATATAACACAAGCAACCGCTATATTGCCGTTATATGCAATTCATTAGACTTCTTTTCAATGACGGATCATATAATAACAATAAAGGAAACGTTTTCTTTTTCTCTGATGACACAATCTACAATGTAGTCAACATATTCGGTACGTCAGGGTTTCATTATCAACTTCTGATTATGAAACAGCATCATCATCATCATCATCATCATCATCATCATCATCATCATCATTATGACAAATTGGCGGCGTGCAAACCACACCAAGCTCTTTCACTACGGTTCGTTGCTAGGGAATGACCTCCGCGGTGTACTTTACCCAGTGTGGATAGATAGAAAGAAGAATGCAGATCACTGAACAAGTATATTGAAGAAATAACAAAACGAGCCCCCTTTCAATGAACAAATATAAAATTTAATCAGTTTATCAACAGAATTTAAAATGAAAAGAAATCAATGACTTGGTTACAAAAGAAGGAAAATGGTACTAACATGTACTAAAATAATAAGACTACAAATTTCTTAACATGTAAAATTACTTTCAACGTTAAATTACTATCTTTATTGCCAATGAGATGTGACCTTTGAGTGCAACGATGAGAGACTTCATCACCTATTTTATGCGGACATCAAGACTTCCGTTCGTACCTGCTCTGCCGATCTTTGTCTAGCTATTTCGTCTTGGACTCTTGTCCGTCGAACTCTGACTTAACAATCGTCTCTGGACTTAGATTTCTGCGTAGAATCTGTTCTGGTTCTGTGATTGTTCAGGGATTTGTCATGTGAATCCAGGAAAGCTGTTTCCTTTTGCCGTTTCTTTATTTATTTCCACGTATAGTCCGTCTCCTAAGAGAAAACTATCTGGCCCCTTACTCAATAACGAAAACGTACTTTTTGCGAATTCAAAATGTAGAGTTTGCTACTCGCTGAGATAAAATCTCTCGCTTTACTGCCAAATCACGAGATAACGTCTTACACGATCTCCCGGAATCGTTTAACTTTCCTCGCGAAAGATTAAAGACTAAAGAATTTTCCTAAAGTAAAACCTTTAATTTCTTACAGAGTTACGCCCATAAATCCATATTAACCAATTGGAATAGACTGTTTCCTAAACCTGTTCCGTAGAATTTTTGGATTGACAAGACAACTAAACAACTAATCATGCCGTAATTAATCATTACTTTGAACAATCATCTATAGCCATCTCCTGCCTTAAACGGTCGATTTTGGGAAAGGGTCTTATGTCATTCTCTTGTACCATAGCATCTGACTCGGTCATGTTACGTCGGCTAGAACGAATTCCCTTTTGACGTTCAGAGATGAAATGAAAATAATCATCTAACTATCTCTAGCCCTTTCTGCTTTAATTAAGTTGACTTTGATACAATTCCTTTAACCAAAGCTTCTAAGAGTTTTCAAAATTCGACACATCACAATCATCAACAACAACAGCAACCAACAACATCTTAAATAATATTACAATTAAGTATAATAAATCACTTGATTACAATCAGGAAACTTTAATACTTTTAACAATACATAAACAAACATAAAATAAGTACTAATATATACAAGAATGAAAGATGTCATCACATCAATTATTAACATTTTACCTAGAAGATATTACAGTTGCACTTCATCGTCTGCTTTAAATAAAGTAACATGTAAGCTAAATGGAACGTTACCGGTTAGGACATTCCAGAAAATGTTTGTTGGTTGTATAATCACACTAGGAGCATAAATCACTTGATATTTGTTTTGTTGGTTTGTCTTTCATTTTTTATATTTATTTATTTATTTTTGGAGAGGGGAGAATATTTCTCATTTAAGAATTCAAGATGAATGAATAAAAATAACTTAGAGAAGAAATAGAATTTGCCAATATTATCCGGTTGATCATTTTGTTAATTGATGTTGACAGTTTCACTGATAAATGTCAATTCATTTTTCGATTTTACAATGGCGAGTGGTCCACGACGGTCTCCTTCACAGATGATTGACATCTCACCTCTGCCCGAGTAGATTTAAGGTCTCACTAGATAGTTTCGCATTTTTGGTGACTGCCTATCACAGATAGACAGCATTGGAGCTCAAATGCGTAACTTGGGCTGCAAATGAGCAGTCGACTTGGCTTACGTATTTACATGTGTCTGCTACAGAGGTAAATATCTAAAAAATCTACATGGTTGAGGGGTGATGAAAAGTATGTTAATTTGTTATAGTACTCGTGAACTTTCAAGATGAATAAGGTACGTACTGACTTTGTTAGCCTGTTTCTCACAGGAGCATGTTGAAAATAGCTCTTTTTTGTCAAAAATGAATGTAAAAAAGAGGGGTTGGTGGTAGTATAGGTCCAGAATAAAAACCACCAGTTGCATAAGGAATTAACCTTAATACCTTAGAATCTTACAAGCATTCTTTCAACAAAAATCATTAGTTAGTTTTTATTTGTCTCTTT
This sequence comes from Potamilus streckersoni, assembly GCA_016746295.1. NCBI lineage: Eukaryota > Metazoa > Mollusca > Bivalvia > Unionida > Unionidae > Potamilus > Potamilus streckersoni. Next base: position 2,730,771 of record JAEAOA010001195.1, read on the forward strand.
ATTGTAAAATTATGATCATTTTTCTGAAATAGGTCATCGTCGGATGAAGATTTGCTAAAACAACTGTCCGGTGAGACTTTTTAAGTCTCGACTTGGCCAATATGGGTACATTTGAGAAAGCTTGTGAGCAGCTTCCTGTAGAACGTTAGTTCTTTCTAGGGTTTTCTTGGGCTCGTATCTCATCATATATAGTGGCTGCCATGTGTAACCTATCGTGTGCCGAAGATTGGTTTAAATCAACAAAACACTTGCCATATAAAACATTAAATAAGGATTGTTTAGATGAAACAAAAACGATATGTTGTTGTACCTCTATTTAATTTATTAAGTAGCGACACCTGTACATGACTACCTGATTCAAGAGGATTTTTAAAACGATACTAAAAGGAATCTAAATAAATATAAAATTATAGTAGATGCTTCATACATTGTTGTTGCAGGAAGGTAACGCTATATAACTTGACAATTCTAGAAATAATTTTAAAAAAAAAATTGGAATGATTCATCAATAAAATTAATACTAATTATGACGCTAACTAAAAATCAATTTACATGGATAAGCCGATAATAATAATAATAATAATAATAATAATAATAATAATAATAATAATAATAATAATAATAATAATGATAATAATAAAATAAATATTAAAGTACACAAGAATCATTCGTTGACATGACATTTGCACAAAAACCTAAGCGATATATATATATATATATATATATATATATATATATATATATATATATATATATATATATATATATATATATATATATATATATGTGTGTGTGTGTGTGTGTGTGTGTGTGTCCCAGAAATGGCTTTTCTAAACAATATTTTATTTAAAATAAAAAGTCTTACATAAGCTAAATGCTTAACCTTGACATTTGCATAGTTTAGACCCACAGATTATAAACTTCGTTGACTTCGTTTGAATTTTCAGATGGTACTGATCCATGCGATTCCTTATTTACTAATGAAGTAAATCATACATTGTATAGCGAGGTGCGTTCTTTAAATATAAATGTCATATGCATTTTAGTGTTTGTTTTCCTGGATGTTTGCCAATGCTACATATACAATGCGAGATGATTTCCTTATCATGATTTGACTCTTGTTTAAGGTCACGTACTTTATTGGCCAGTGTCCTGTGCTGTTGTACAATTTTTTCTTTGTTTTTTTTTCTGCTTCATTTACACGGTCCTTAGGTTGGTCAGCTGTACCATATGAATGTACAATTTGCAGCCAGTAAAACTGTCTTTGCTTTCATCGTCTTCATTTGTGTCCTGTCTTTTCTTTTTGCAAATGCGATTTTGGACGAATTATAGATAAAAATTCAAAGGAAAATAAGAAAAAGAACACAAATTTTTGTGATACACCGAAGTATATAAAATTTCAGTCTAATATTTAAAGCACAGGTCATAATATCTTTATTTTAGACTTAAAGCTGTCATGTAAGGCATCTCACGCTAAGACTTAAAGCTGGGATATAAAGCATCTATGTTTGAGATTTATAGCACACATACATTATATGTCAGTCTAAGACTTAAAGATGACTTAAAAAATTTCAATATCAGACTTAAAAACTGACTTTAAACAAACTCAATCTGAGACTTAAAGTTGGCTTACAAAAATACTCAGTCTGAGACTTAAAGTTGGCTTACAAAAATACTCAGTCTGAGACTTAAAGTTGGCTTACAAAAATACTCAGTCTGAGACTTAAAGTTGGCTTACAAAAATACTCAGTCTGAGACTTAAAGCTCAGATACATAACAGCTCAATTTAAAACTTAAAGCTGAAGAACATGATATCGCTGTGTAAAATTTACATTTAGCATACCTAGCACAGTCAAAGTCTTGAAGATCAAATAATATCTCTGTCTTCGACACAAGAACAAAAAGGGTTTAAGAAAGCAAATATGTATTATAGAACAATGCTAAGAGACTAGATAACATGTATACCTTTTCTTAATCAGGAGAGGCTAGAAAAGCAGAATATCTCTGCAATGAACAAAGTTACTTACAAAACCGCTAGTAATTTTCAGCAGCACATTTTGAAGCTTCCGACAAGTCTGATTACACAATACTTCCATAGAGCGAGGAGTTACTGTGCTTTGTAAGAAATTGTGTAGTGTTTCTTATGTAAACCATGTAAATTGTGCATTATAAGAAAATTATAGGCACTGACAGGAAGGCTCTGTAAGTCGTATTCATTTGTGGAAATAGTACAAAAGTTTAAAATCACAAAATTTCTAATTTGACCAAGTTTCCAATTGCATTGAATTTAGCACACTATTTTTGATGCAATTTTCTTGATTGCAAAATTTACTGCGCTGAATGTTAAATTAACTGCTTACGTATATTAACGAAGCAGAAAAATCGAGAGAAAACATCAATTTTTTTCAATAGATTTTACAAAGTGTTCTTCACGTTTATTACTCATTTGTAAAACGCACTGAAAATCTACATTCTTAGTAATGTCTGCTATTCAGAATTATATGGGTTCCAAAAATTGATCCAAACCGCGAGATTGTACTGTAATTTCGACTACATTTCTCACAGAAATAACATTCACCTCACTGAACTAAAAAGACGAAATGAATGTGATATTCCTTAGCAACAATATTTATACCTTATTCGTTTTGATAATTGAAATTAGAAGCATTCATATTGTTCTCACCTTAGATTGCAATCAACGACAGAACAGAAACATGTATAGCTGCATCAAGGACTGCCAGTCCCTCCAGTCACATGTATGTCTTACGGAAATTACCCAGCTAATAAATCCAGTTCATCAAAAGTAGAAAAGCAGAATTTAGATTGATTAACAGGAAAACATAATAGCTTCATTCCAGACCAATTGGAGAAGTTGTTTCATGTGCATTCATTCACCATATAACTCAAATTAAATTTATAGCAGACCAAAACGAGATTTATTTTTTTAATAAATGACTAATCAAACAACGATACTCTACCAAGTTCAAAATTCGCTGGGCGGTGCTATATACTCATGAATATTGTTCCTGTGTATTGTTGAACCTACTGTTCTATGATTACTTTAGAGTTCAGCATAAATTCAATTGCATTGCCTTTTCTTTTGTGTTCTATTTATTATTCAGCCTTAGAGAGAAAAGTAGTGTTGCACAGAAAAACTCGTTCATATTTTCACTAAGAAATGCAGTAACCTATACAGATCACGTGCAATGTACAGAGAATGTTGGTTCCAGTCGTTTATAGTGCAAGGCTATGACTGATTGACATCAAACCTGATCGTTTCTTTCTGAATGCTACACGAAACCATTAAGCCGATAGAGTTGTTGGTTGTTGTTCAATTACAATCTGATTCCAATTAATTTCGCACATACCAATGAAAGTATCTGGAATGGAACCATACGCGTATTTAAGATAGCGCTGTAATTTCTATCTTTGATGCATAAAGTACATCAAAGAACGTTTTGTAAACAACATTGATTTCATAGGTACTTTTTGCGACAAAATTGATTTCATAGGTTTGTTTTGCAACAACAATGATTGCATAGGGACTTTTTGTGTTGTTCTTAATGAGCTTGTTTATATTTGACATTTCAAGTTCTTTGAATAATTTCAACACTTTTATTTCCTCTTTCATGGATTTCCATGAAGTAATTTTGAGTAACAACTTTTTATCATTGGTTCTTAAAGAGGGTTTACAATGTATAGGAACATTTTTTCGTTAAATTAATGTTCTTATATTTAGTGAGAAGGAACATTCCAGACATATCTTATACATGATATAGTTCCCATAATGATTTAAGGTCGCATTCCTCATATAGGTTCATTTACTCCTTTACAGAGGGCATCTTTCACAGACGAGTGACCATACAGTGGTAAAAAAAATCTTCCACAAGATGTTTTTTCTCAGACATCCTAAATACCATTATATTATCACGAAAAGGGGAAATTGAACACAATTGTCCCTAATCTCTATCCTCAAGTAATAAATATCAAGACAATTACTCGTGTACTGATAAAGCATTGAATGTCAGGTTATTTGTGTGGAAACACTTAACTAAAACGACAAGCTTAATCATAATAATTGGATCGGATTATTGTGCCATATTTAGGTAATACATCTGACAAAATCAAGACACTTCAAACAAGATAGCCAGCGTGAATAAAGGTACAAAGCTCAGCTTTGGTTTTTCAGGTATCGATTAATATTTCCAACATGTGTACAGTTACAGAGACACTACATGTTTGACTACAATTTGTTGATAATTATCTCCAAGAGATATAACTTAAATGTTATAAGTATCAAGTCTCTAAGTCCCCTGCTGCTTTAAATCTACAAGACCCCCAACTTCTTCAAGTCGATAAGTCCTCAGCTTCTTTAAATCTACAAGTCCCCTGTTTCTTGAAATCTATAAAATTCATTCTTCTTTACGTCTATAAGTCCCCTTCTTCTTTAAATCTTTAGGTCCCCAGCTATTTTCAATTTATAAGTCCCTTGCTTCTTTAAGTCTATAGGACCCCTACTTCTATAAATATATGTCTCTGCTTCCTTTAGTCTATAAGTCCTCTGCTACTTTAAAATTTTTAAACTTTAAGTCTATAAGACGTGTACGTCTTTAAATCTATTTGACCCGTGTGTCTTTAAGACAATAAGTAAGATTCTTCTTTAAATTTATAAATCCCCTTCTTCTGTAGGTCCATAAGAACCCTGCCTCGTTTAGTCTGTAAGTCCTTTTTCTTTGTTTACACAGGGAAATCCTCACTAAATCAAACTAAAAGAAAATATATATACCAAAAAAGAAGTAATTCAGAAGGAAAGGACGATTTTGAGACATTTGTTGAAAAAGTTTATATTTTGTGCATCACCATGTATGTGGAAGTTAACCGATTAATAATATTTGAACAATCATCTTCATTGGCTATTTCCAAGAAATGTAGAAACAGTGAAATTTGATTAGAATATAAAGAATCCTTTGACGTGTTTCAAAATTGTTTATGCGTGGACGTGAAAAGAGAGAGGGGTAGGCGTAGGGCATTGTGCTTGTCTTGTGTCATTGTTATTTAGCTAATATTACATGCTCCAAAGTATTCCATGTTCTTTTGTTAACTCAAACCCTGTCCCAGAGGCTACAAATGCTTTCCTTGTCATTAACCCAAACCCTGTCCCGGAGGTCACAAATGCTTTCCTTGTCATTAACCCAGACCCTGTCCCGGAAGCTACAAATGCTTTCCTTGTCATTAACCCAAACCCTGTCCCGGAGCTACAAATGCTTTATTTGTCATTAACCCTAACCCAGTTCAGAGGGTTAAATCGTTTCCACGTCATTAAACTTTAAGTCAATTGTGTCCAGGAGGATACAACACCTTTCCATGGCATCAAATGAGGAAACTTAGGGGCAAGCCATTGTATATGCTCATTCTCGGTGCATTTAAAAAGCAAGACATTCTATGATATTCGTAATCATTCATTAACCTCGCAGAGCTATCTAAAGCGGTGGTTCCCAAACTTTCTCGGGCCACCGAATCCTTGGTGATCCTCAGCGCCCCCTTACCCGTAACAAGCAATATTCAGCATTCGCGCCTTTCCTCGGAAATTTCCACGCCACCACTTTGGGAACCACTGATATAGAGGGTCAAAGTACATTTGTACATGATGGTATAGTTGATCACTCTCACAATTACGATCTTGAGACTGCATCCTTGTCATAAAGAATAAATATCGTCGTTATCTTGATGTCAGTGTCTATGAACATCGAAAATATTAATAAAGATTGAATATAATACAGCAGCAATAACAACGCCCTGACGTTATGACTACCCCGCGAGAAGACATTGTTTTTCGACGATTAATCTATGTCAGTTTTGTCGAACCAATACCGCTGGTAGAATTTAAGTAACGCTTTTCTATTACAATTACTTTTAGACATGAATGTCGCTGGCATATTTGAATTTGATTGGCATATTTAAGAACAAAATACATAAATTTATGCGGTAGCACGCATTGTCTCTAAGTTATACGTCAAAACAGATAAAATTTCATTTTTATTCAATGGCCTGGGAGATCTAGCTGTTATCATTGTTGGATGGTGCTATAGTTCTTACAATCGACCAAACTTATACGTTATATCCTTAATTTTCTTGAAACCTAATATGGCATACGAATAAAAAGTGACATTCAATGCAAATTTATAAAAATCTTTAGCGTAAAATGATAGTTCATGAATTGTGCTAAATTTAAGAAATCATTGATACTTAAGGTTCCGCTTAAAAATGGACGTCTGTATTTTTAGGTTAGGAGTTAGCTAAATAAGTGACATCTCGAGAAAAGATTGAAACCCGATTTCTTTCTAGTCTTTCACTTTGGTGGTAATGATTTTTGAATTATCCAAACCGATACTCAGGATCAAATAAGGACGAAAAACATTTCATGGCTGCACGAACAAAATGGAATCAGAATTTCAAGAAGTTTATGGATTTATCACAATGCAAGGCAAGGCATGAGTAGGAAGGGTGAGTGTTAATTCTGGCACACAGACCTCTTTCAACCTTCCAAACAAATATGAATTACCCTCTCGGAGATCCTAAAATCCCCAATCCCAAACCATTTTTCCAAAATCAAAGTGTTAGTTATGGCGCAAAGACTTTTTCCTACCCTCCAAACAAATATGAATCACCATCTTGGACACCCTTCAAACAAATATCAATTACCATCTCTGGGCCCCACCAGTCACCCAAATGACCAAACTCTACAGTCTGGACGGATTTTATTTGCAACAAATGTTGCCTCGTGTACGCAGTCTAGAATTCAATAAATACTCTACATCAGCTAAGCCTTACATGAAATCGATAATGTTCACCCACATACAATTTCCAGAATGTCTCATAATCATATTATGTCTTTAGAAAACGCCCACGTGAAATTTTTAAAATAACAGTATAAAAGGTAGCCATAATTGTCTTAGTGTCACTTTCAAGAAGACATCTTTACCGAAGGAGAAGGTAAGCTAAATTTTCAAGCAATGTTTATACTTTATTACCAACTATCAATGTTTTAATCGTTGATATTAGACATATTTCATCATCAAGATAATAAAGACTGAACTTTACCTTGCCGCTCAAACAGCCACGACATTCGAACAAATCATATATTTCTGGGTTGTTAAGGGGACATTTTTGTCAATAAAATATATTTTTACCGATCGAGATCGATGGTAAATTTAAAATAATTTTGTTGACTGATTGGATCTGACAACTTTTGACTCAACTGTTCATTTTAATTGAAATACTCGCTGTTTTCAGATCTGATAAGTGAAAGTTTTACCTTGTCACAAGTGCTACTGAAACATATACCTGATATATCATTATTAATTTCAACTGTCAACTGTTTGCCGTCCATCATTATATATTTGATCTTGCTTTTTGTAGCTATTTGTCGCTGTCAAATTTTCATTATTTGTACTGTTTACAAAATATTACATAACCTGCCTGGTTGTTTAGTATAGATCTATGATTATGACAATAGCGAAGTGCAAATGTATCTACTCCTTTCTCACAGTAGCATTTGTTATCAAAATTACTAAAACAGCGTTTGATAATGGCATCTGTTTCGAGTTTATGATGATTCGTTGGAATAGCCATTGCTCTTAAAAAACTAACAGATCCATAAAGCGCGTAGTTGTAATCATCAAATTTCATAAATTTTTTAACAAACTCGCTAGGATTGTCTAGCAATACCGCGTACATTTTACTGCGTAATCCAAAAAGTATTTGATGATGCTCGAATTCACTTCATCTTTGAACTTACCAATACTCTTTTTATTTGTGTCATCATGAAATTTACTATCACGAGGGTAATTGGAAAGATCAAACATATATTGATTACCATACATATCCTGATAGACGTCCTCACGTTCGATTTCATACACGAGCGAATCGGTATCAATACACAATAGTCTACTAGACGGCCACTGATTTTTAACATGATTGTAATGAAAATCGTACTTCGATAAATATAAAATGGAAGGTCCAATGTAAATTGTCTTGTTCAGTTTCAGATTTCTTTTTCTTCTTTGTATAGCGACAAGATTTTTATTAAAAATTTTCATGCTAAGAAAATCATCGTCTAACAAGTTTGTTTCTGCGATTGATATCATTAACTAGCTCAATATTTACTCTTTTTCTAATTTTTCCATTGTTTTTCCAAAAATGAAATGGTTCATAGACGTTTTTCTCAAAATCAGTTTTCGCTCTAGCTCTTCTCGAAGTGTTCGAGCTAATATAACCTTTCATCCAAGGTGACTGATCAAATTTTAGTACACGATGAACTTTTCTCAAAACAGGACCATCATCTACTGCTTGTTTTGAAACTTTGTAATGCAAAACATAATTTGAGTACATTTTTCACTAGTCTTTTGTACCAGAGAATTTTGTCTTGGTGATGCTATCGATTGTTGTTCTCAAGATAACATACTATAATCTATTATCCGAAATTGCTCAGCCGAACGAAATCCACCACAGGACATTGTTTATGCTATAGAATAACCGTACAAGTTATTAAACTCTAGATAAATTATATACTTCGAAGGAAACTTAGGATTGTACTATTTTAAGTATTTATTGTTTACTTAAATATATTTCTTTGTTATAACGCTAATACCGCCTCAGAGGATACCGTCACTCAATAAAAGTGAACATCTCAACGTCAGTCAGTAATTCTAACCTTACTTTACAGAACTTTATGAGAGCGTCTCATGACAATCCTGGAGCAGAATAATACCATCAAGGATCTAGTCCATAATTATTATAGCTAACTCGAAAAACTTTCGAATATGTCAGCCAGCAATAAATAATCTATTTTCAAATATAAATCATGATTATCACCAAACGTCTGACAATCATATTTGTACTTGTCATCGGTTACATTTTCATTTTTAAGTTGCGAATAAAATTTGTCCTTGTCAGGTAGCGAGGTTTCATCAAAGTTACTCCAATCGTCGTGATACTCGTACGGAAATACTCATGTTTTAGTCAGTAGATTATATTTATCTCCACATTAGTCTCGTAGGTTATCAAACTCGCCACAGCCTTTCACTAGCTCATCTAACGATACTGTCAAAAACTGTAGGCTGTCAATAAAACGCAACTAACCTAAAGTAACTTTCATATACTTTTCAAAATTATTTGGAATAAATTTAATTACCTTATCAAGTTTTTTGAAGGAGATTTCATGTCAGGATCACCAAGCGCTTATACGATAATATGGCTATAATATTCTCGAAAGTTGTGAAGAACAACTGGAATAAAGTTTGGCGCATGAAATTTTAAATTACACTGATCATGATCCGCTCCATGATACTGTTTTGGCATTGGTCAAGTACTTTTTATCAACGTCAAGAGCTTTTTCACAAATATGACAAATTGCCGCTTGTTCGTGATCAGATTCTTCTTTTCAAACGATTGAATATATTATCAACTTCGCTAATTAATTTGATTGGTTTGGATAATCTCGAATCAGCACAACAAACTGTCTTGTATGATATCCCACATGGAATATGATTTTGAGTTTTTTTTGTACTCGATTGGCTAGGAATTTTTTCTACGCCAAGCACAGACTGAAGTAAACATTCGAAATCATGGTATATAATGGAAGGAATTTTTAGTTTGCGATTGTGATTGACAAACTGTAACAAACTGTTTTCTTTGGACGACATTGTTATTTGTTGTACGTCACTGCAGTACTGCAAATGCTTTTATAATGTTTCATTGTCTGTACAACCTGTTATTATTTCGTTTATTATACTGTCTACCAACTAGTTCACTAAAGTTTTTAATTCAAGCGTAGTGATTTTTATAAAACAGCAAGTTTATTGTCGATTGTTAAGCTCTTTCTTAAATATATCTCGGATAAACGTTTTCTTTCTCATCGAGTCCACAAACATTTATTAAAACATTATTTTTCTTTTCAAACTTTGGTATTTGATGTTCTGCAACTAGAAAGTCAATGCCTTTAAAATTTAATATTGATACATGATAATATACTTGTCAATACGACCAGATTCTTTTTTTTTTGGAAATAGCGCAGAAAGAATAGCCCAATGGATACACCTGTTATCATCGTTCTTTACATTTATACATCATTTTATATTTTTGGTAAATCAATATACAAACTACCGCGTAATGCGTTATTTTTTATTGCGTGAAATAAAATTTCCTTGATCGCTTCAAACTTCCAACCAATTCGGTAAATTCTTCTATCTTCGCTGCCAATTACCTCACGGCGATTGCATGGTGTTCGGCTGGCAGGGTGCCAAATGTCCAAGTGACCTCAATATCAGCAACCGATGCAATAACTCGATCGGAATGTTTTGATATATCAAAGTAAAAGATATTGTTTAGCGTTCGAAACTCTTCTATTGATATTTGAGATCCACTGTCTGCGTCCTGATATTTTTGATTTGCTTCCATAAGGTACATATATAGCTGAGATATGTTTCATGCTTCGTCGTTAGCAAAATTACATTCAACTGCACGTTCGGGATATTGTTTAGAATTTACTCTAAACAAATATTCGTCTAACGTCAGGGTTGTGAAATAAAGAATCGTTCATTTCCTGATCATTACCACGTGCATGTGGTTTAAATACAACAAACAAGTATTGTGGTATATGTTTGCTAGCTGTAGTTGTCACACGTCATGTGTAATCAGTTGTGTTAGGAATTGCCGTTTGGTAAATTCTGTTCTGTTTGAAGTATATATTTGTAGTATAGGTGGCCAACAATGATTCTAGTTCCATCATTTTAGCTACCGAGGGGACAACCCAAGGCATCCACAATGCTAATCTTGTAATAGCAAACTGTCCTTCAGCTACTCCATCGGCATGTATTATACAATCGTTTAGATCAGCTCGATTTAAAACAAGTGTATTTTATTCCTTGAGAAACTTCGTTATATTCACGGCAAAACCAAAGACTGTACTTAATGGAAGCATCATTCATCATTGTTATTTGGCAAGATTCTGCGGCTAATGCTTTTTGTTTAGAAAATCACTTGTTATACTGTTATCGTCTTATTTTTGTGACCGTTATTGCTATCGTGTCTCCTTTATCACTAACTGCATTACCAGCTGGATTGGCGATTATATTAAAGCTATATGTAGCAGGGTTACCAGCAACAGTACGAAACTCGCTCGGAAAAAGCTGTCCCAAAAGAGGTATCTTTAAACAACATCTTCTTTGTGACCACTGATTTATAATAATCATCGTTAAACGAGACGATTGTAAGTATTGTACTCGCTATGGGTAAGTGCATTGAAATATCTTCTGCGGCTTGATTGGCCAGTTGTTATCGTGTTCTTTTACCAAAGCCCCAGCCGTTGTTTTACATGAGCATGTTCTACACAAGCTAAAGTATTACCACCTATCGCAGCTAATATTTGGCCACACACTTCTAACACTGCCTTATGCAGCAGTCGAAACATATCATCGTCTCTTGTGCTAAAAATTCTAAAACACCGGTTTTATTTTGTTCGTTCAAGGATTCATCCAGATACTCGTTCGTATTCTAATTATGTTGCAGCGTCGTCAGTACCATATTCTTCGGCAAGATCGAGATAAGTATATAAGTTTTAGCTGGCCTTTTTTTTTATAAATGCTACATAAAATTAAAAGGCAGCAGTGGTTGTCGGCGTTTTTTCTTTACAAGTTTAAGTACTATTTCTTCACCACGCGGTGATAATACGTTTTTGTTGTAACTATCATAGCTCGTTTTGTTTCTTTTGTCGGCGCAATATTTAACACTCGTTTTATTTCCAGTGCAGAAGGTCCTCTAATTGTATCAGAGATCTTTTGTCCTACTGTGGTACTCACCGAAGAATTTGCCCCTGTCGCAAATGCTTTATCTGCGTCAAGTGCAATTGGTGCTATTTTACGCGCAATTTCTGGAACATTTTCTATAAGTTTAGTAATTATATTTCCAAAAAATCCCCCTACAATTTTTCGTCCATTAATATTTCTTTGTTTCATGTTTGCCTATAAAACATAAGCTCACAAAATTGATCATAAGTGCATAAGTGTAAATAATACGTGACAATTTCGTTGTTGAGATCTGTTTGTGTACCCGATTGATCTGTTAATTGCATTGTTATACTTGTCATTTGATTTTCCAGATTAATCGGATAATATACAATCTGATGTGGGTTAATTTGCATGATCTATTCTGATGCAGCTTCTGGCTAAAAACTTTAATTGTTTGTCCTCTTCTATTCATGGCAGTTAAGATCCAGATGCAATGGGATCAGTTTATTAATATCGTATTTACTTCTAGTATGTCTACTATCAGTTCACCGTTATATGTTAAAAATTCTACTAGCGCATAAGGTCCATACTTATGATGATTAAATCGATCAGCGATGCAAAATGCTAATGACAAATCGACTAACATATTTTTTTAATATTGTACTAGCTCGTAATATGCTATAATTTGGTGTTAGCTCAAAATTAGCACCTACACCGATCACATTTGTTATCAGCTCCTTTATCGTTTAAGTTCTTGTGGAATTTTTTTAATGTTTTTCATTGCGTGGATAACATTAAAATATATCTAAACCCATCGTCTACTCCAGTTTTCACGTTATCCATAGAATTCGATGCTCTGCAAGAAATTAGTCCAATCTCATACAGTTTTTCAGGAGCAAGTTCTGTTAGCTGATTGTAATAAACAGAAACGTTTGTGATGTTTCCTGTTGCCTGCAATGACTCAAATAATAATGTTGTTGATGTTAGTAACATTATATGAGATCGCCTAGAATAAATTAAATCGAGGTGTCAAATTTCGAACTCGGACGATGACAGTAATCAGTTCGATCTTAGATGATCTAGAATATAAACAAGTTCGCTATGGATCTCTGTACTTTCATTACCAGCTTCTTTTGATGATATCAGCAACATCAGTCGGTCAATTATTTCTCCGTTTTATGTAAAAACGTTAACTCCAGATCCAGTGCATTCCTCTGATAATGTTTATCCTGTTTATCTTTATACTGATCAAAGAGTCTTTTGAATGGCCATGCTATATTATATTCTACTTTTCTGGTCCTATACTGTGTTGCTGTTGTAAGTAAAACCTCAGCAATAATTCCTTTTCTTATTTAATCATATAAGTTACATAAATTCTCTTCATCCTTTATTTTTAATTGTTTCATCAGTACGTAGACCAGTTCCTTTAATATTTGTTAAGTTTTGAATTAAAACGTTACAATTTTCTTCTGGCCAAGTTCGAAGTTTTTCAATTTCTGTGATATCATGTTTTATTTTAAAATAAAATTGTTATTTTCTTCATCTAATATTTTAAATCGTGCATTTTTCTATAAAATATTACCTATATTTCGTTAAGTATTTGTACTACAATAGTTTCAGTTATAGTTTTATGTTTCTCAGCTAATTCCTCAGTTTCCTCTGACAATTTTTCTATCATCCTTTTTTATAACTTGGTTGGATTAACCGTCATTCTTATTATTGCATGTTGAAGTGCAATAGGATTGTTTATTAGCCTGTCAAACTCATCTTGTCGTGCAGCAGGATCAGCAATGTGTCTTACAAGTTCGTTTAACTTTTTATGGTTTCTTCCTTCGATCTTTCTCCAAGTAAACCTAACAATCCTTTTTCTATCCTCTTTTCTTGTTCCTCCAGAGACAGTGTTGATATTTCTGGTTGCTTCCCAAGTACTGATTCATTAACAGATTTGAAACGTTTAGCAGTTTATTCCTTTTCTTGAACTTGTCCACGTCAAGCTTCTTAAACTTTTTTCTTAAAAGCTGCTCGAGTTTCAATAAACATTTTTAGTAATTCGATACTTTGCTGATCCTTGTCCATTATTTTTTATACTCTTTACAAAATTAGATTATAAAATGCGTCGATGCTACAACGAAACATTTTAGCCGCATCACGCACTAGTTTGTCAAATAAAAAGAAATTGAATTTATATGTGGTTGTTTAATGATACAAATTATCTTTCGTGAAATCACTGCATTGAAAGTTTGCAATATTTCTAACATACACATTGTTCAGTCCGGGAAATAATATGAAACAAACAGCATTTCACCTGATAAATCTATCGACATTGTAAAAATCTTGGGCAAGATAAACAGAATTACATTTTTTGCGTGATAATGAAAAATAAGATATCATCTATTATTCTCCTCGTTGTTTAGCGGAATATCGTCAAATACAATTATTGTATGCTCGGTAAAATCAAGTTGATTAACTGGAATAAGTTCTTCTGGTTGTTTTATTAGAAATATATCATCGCGAACGTTAAGTGTATCGCGAGGTTTATCGTTGTACTCGCTCAATAATTTGTATTTATCCTGTTGCGTGTTAATGGTGTAAATATATATCCTATGATAGTTAAAATTATCATTGAGCAACAGATTTAATAACATATTTGTTTTAACCGATCCTGTGTGACCGAAAATAAGATATTGACATTCTGAAAGTTCGTTTTAATGCTTACAATTAATCAATCGTTCAGTATCAAAATTTAATATATTTAATATTAAATTGACTAATGTTGGCAATTTTATGTTACATTAAATTGATAAGGAGCTATTGTACAAAGCTTCGAACATTATTGATAGAATAATCAGCTTAATCTCAGCAAGGTTACTTATCTATATATGCAACTCTTGATTAGCTCATAAATGAGATAAATAATTTGTTAATTATAACAAGTGTGGAACAAAACGAATTTGTTGCTTTTCAGGACAAACAAGGACGATTAAATACAAGTAATGAACAACTGTTATATGCAATTGTTCGAGTTCCTACCGTGGTTGTTAATAATATCGTTACTTTTACTGATCAGGGTAAGATACAAGGTTCCAGTAGATCAGTTGACGATTATATAAAAAGCCGGTGGTTCATTCACCGTCAACATTATAATGACTAAAAACAAGATTATAGGCCTTGGAAAGCCAACCGAAAATATTGATGCCGAAACTAAAAAATTTGCAGATGATCAAGAATCAAAATAAATATTAGTCAACGGTGGCATAATGCATGCATTTCTCTACATGAATAATAATGGTATCAATAATCTTAGAATACCAGAGAGAGATTGTGATGCTGCAACAAAAAATATGTCGTTGATGTGATGACGTCATTAACAATATTAATAATGAAATAACTGCATTAAATGCCAGTTATAATAATCACGCACAACTGTTTATCAACTTGAAACGTGAACAAAGCTAATAACAATTTCTTTGGAAGTCCATCAACTGTTGACATAAAACTCGCTGCCATTAACACGAAAAAACTATTCTGATCAAACTCCTCACAAGCATGTTATCAATGCAGTATACACAGTAGCTTTCAGAATCAGCAAAAAAAAACACTATGTAACATACCTCAGAAGTTACTGGTCAAAATTCACTATATTTACCATATATCTATGGCGTTTACTCTGAAGTTGTATCGATAGTGTTAAATAAAGACACCGAAGAAACGGTTATGCTGGTAGCATTTGATAAAATAATTAACCGCAGCGTCTTATTGGTGGTGTCTAGAATTTGTAGCTGTAATACCACAATTAATCATTTAATCAAACCACTATTATATAGCGACAAAAATGTATAGTTGATTTGAATCACATCTCGGATAAAATAGCAAAACAAGACGTAGACGCACTAATGCAATATTACAGATATTATCATAAAAACTTTGGTATGTGAAAAATATTATAAATACTATAACAAAATACCTTCCAATAATATCATATTTACCATTGTTAATGACCAGCTATATTATAATTTCAAGTGGAGCATCATTAAATTAGTTTTTGTTAATAATATCTGGTGCTGGTGTGTCTCTTTCAAAGGTGTGTAAAATAATTGAACCTCGACTCGACCCCCCCCAAAAATAGTTGCCAAACGGCTAGTATCACCTATAAAAATACTTTAAGAACCGCTTGGTGTCTTAATTGCATGAAATTGTAAATCCTTGGAATGAGAAATATATAAAACTGTACTTTTACAGTTGTACTTTATCGATTTCATGTAAGTTTTAGCTCATGTAGTAGATTGATTGAATTCCAGACTGCATCCACCTGGTAACATCTGTTACAAACAAATCCGTCGAGACGGTAGAGTTAAGTTATTTGGGTGACCGGTGGGGCCCCCGAGATGGTAACTGATTTTTGTTTGGAGGTTCTCCAAAATGGTGATTCATATTTGTTTGGAGAGTGGGGAAAGGTCCCTGCGCCAGAAACAACACTTTGATTTTGGGAAAATCGTTTGGGGTGGGGATTTTAGGGTCTCGGAGAGGGTAATTCATATTTGTTTGGAGGGTTGGGAGAGGTCTGTGAGCAAGAACCAACACTTACTCTTACTTCTGCAAGTCCTAAAAGAGTTTCAGCGTCCTTGTATTTGCAGACATGTTAAGGAACAAATTATATAGGAGTTTCGGATAACATTGTTCGCCAGTGACCAAGACTGACCAGGGAACCGTAAGATCTTATACTATTTAGCGGGCAGATGTTATGATCTATGGCCTGCCAGTATTCATATTATGTTACGTCGCTAGCTAGATTGTATAAGCTAAGGTCTGGTTAGCTCCATCGTTTATTATGTAGCTTGCAGATGGTACTCTAAAGCATTGCTACGTCCAGTATTTTTCAAGAAGAATCGTTGAGGAGATATCTTAATAACGACTTAAAATCATTTTCATGACTCTTTACAGTATCATACTGCTTTTTTGGTATTTATTTACTATTTTAAATTACATTATTATCCTTATTACTTGTGCTTTTTTTTCTTGAAATTTCCAGAAGATTCCATGAACAACCCATATATGTTTACCAAAAAAGTCCAGAAAGTAAAGCAAAGAAGGAAACTATAGAAATACAGTAACAGCTGTTCTCATATAAGTATTTAATCTGCGCACCAATTTTTATCATGCGATTCCATCATTACAAAGATAATGGTCCACTTTGAACGTAAGTAATTGAATGATAAAGAAAGATATATTATTGATGTTTTATATACAAATGATCATTTCCTTGCAATTCTCTTTGAATTACATGAACCACATGCTGCAGTTGCATAACTTTTAAATTTTTTCAAATCGAACTTAAAATATTCAAATTCAAATTCTAGCTTTAAGTTTTGTTAAGTTTTGTATTAATTCGTACTGCAATTAACGTTTTACAGATAAAACAATTCAAAGAATAGGGTTATTATATCTGCTGAAGTTATAAGAGGAACTGTTTTACTTATACCTTTCAGCAAGCGAATGAAAAATAAAATTCTTAATTTAAAAAAGTAAAGTAGGAATATATATCAAAATATTTCAGAGTTGCAAAGGTTTCAGTATCACATATATTCATACCATCTAGAATTACAATAGTTTACAGACGGAAACAAGAACCTAACCATTCATGAAAAAAAAAAAACAATTAGTTTTCGTCGAGGAAGAAAACCCTAAGAAAAGCATACACATATGAAAACAAACAAGGGATTACTTTTAGGGGCACATACCGAAAAATTTTCATGTTTGTTTCTCCAGGAGATGACTAGCTGTAAACACCATGTCTGTGGTCCATTGTCCTTACCTGAAGCCATACTGATAACTCTCAGGCAGGGGCAATTATATCATGAAGATTACGTATTTGAAAATGATATCACATTAACAAACAAAAATTGTTCTACACAGTTTTCAGTCGACAACTTTCAATAAAACCATTATCTTGTTCTGTGTAATTTTTCAGTCATGCTCTTGCACAGTTACACATTGTATACATTGTAGACTTTTGTGTACTCAGAAAAACGGGCTTTTATTTACATTTAGAAATTGCTATTTTAATATCAATTAAGATTATTTAAATATTGTTGCTGAACTGAGTATTGCTTGTCAACAATATATATATATATATATATATATATATATATATATATATATATATATATATATATATATATATATATATATATGTGTGTGTGTGTGTGTGTGTGTGTGTGAGTGTGGGTGGGTGGGTGGATGTGAAAATTAGTTATATTTTATAACAATAGTCATCCAGCTTATTTTAATACTCAATAATTCGTCTTAGTACAATCGTCATAGCTCTAGTGCTAGTTTCCGATGGACGTCTTCCCTCTTAAATCAGTCACCTTACAATTTATCTTGTTTCACATTTCAACTTAATGTAAAATTTAATTACGTTCTGAAGAGATTCCATGAAGATCTCATTACTAGTTATAATCTTGACTTTTTTATGCAGTAATTGCTTTACTCCAACGAGCATCATTTACAAACTTCAGTGCAGATATTTTTTTCAGTAGAACGGAAGAAAGCACTATTCTAATTCCTTTGAATCCAAGAGATTTTCAAACATTGTTTAAAGAAACATCCAGGTGGTTCATATGTAACCGAAGAATTGTGAATGGGGTGTTTCAAAGTGGAGTCTACTAAAGTGCAACAAGAAATGACTGACAAAGAAAATCTAAAGAATGTTGTAATTTTACAGTGGACTAAAAAGCAAGTTAAAAAGTATAGGAAAGTAATGTCATTATTTCTAATAAGTCATTGTCAAAATCACTTGCAACAGTGAAACTTATGGTAGCGAAGCTATTAAATTATCACCTCAAATCTGTTAACAGAAACGTGTCAGTTTGATTTGAATGGTATGGTGTACCCATAAATATTAACCGCCCTTAACTGGTTTTCACACTGTGGTTCTTAATGTTAACACGTTTTATGTCACAATAATGTATTTATAGCTACAGACGATACATGTGCGTAAAACGTAATCTTTGTAATACGAGGTATCCATAAAAATGTCAAAAAATAAAGTTTTTTTTCTCCAGAGATCAATACAATGGATTACATTCATAAAATTGCTTTCCGTGGTCAGAAATTAAGTGTATTTTCTCTTTTAACAGCTGCATCAACATTGCTGATGTCGTTTGATCAATGAAGATTTATTTGGTTGGATAGAAACAAGGACAATTTAGTCTTGGTTATTCTTTCATTTAGTTTATATTAAATTTACAGCATACAATCCTTCATCAAAACTGAGTGTTTTGATTGGACAGTATCAAGCCAATTTATATTATACAGCAAACAAATTACGTTTTATTTTCATTAATTGTACACAAGTGTGCCAAATTACAGTGAGTATATAGTTCCTGTCATTTCGTCGGGTATTATAGGCTAACAGAGTATCGAATCACATGAGTACAATATATTGCAAATGCAATAGTTTGGTGTATTTATTTGTATGATTCATTCTGTTGTACCCATTCTAGGTCCTCTTGAACAATCGTATACGAAATATTTTATCCATTGTTCTTTTTAGTGTAAACAATTAATTTTAATTGATTTTTATGCTGTCTGATTCTTTAGGTCTTACAAACAGGATGAATTGAAAAATAGTGTTCCAACTAATCGAGGATAACCGGATTAAAAATAAATAATTACCGCTGATATTTGCTAAACGTTCAATACAAATAAAGTAGGACATTTGTGAGTGCTGATTTCAATGAAATAATGTACACAAGGCAATATGTAACCAAAAGACCCTGACGTCAATCCCTCGACGGTTAGAAAAAAAACATTATCGAAAATAGGTTCTGTGTGCTTCAAATAACTCAATAAAACTCAACTGTATTGCAGGACAGGAATGGTTCCTGATTGCTGTATCAGCTGCCGACAAATAAATTGACAACCAGTCCGTCAGTTGTTAAGATAAAGGATGAAGCATACATTGTTATGATAGTATTGACTATTTCCTGTCGATTTCGATGAATTCTTGGCACACTGACTATTGCAACTATTAAGACAATCAACTTTTGACAAATTGGATTATTATCTTATTATCATTAGTTGTGATGATAACATTGAAATATTTACCCTAAGTTACAGTTCGACAGTTGGCCATTTATAGACTCGACAGGACGACTATGTTTAATAAGTGTCAGGCGGGGTTATTTTTAGTGATCAGGTTTACTGTTGTCCCAGAAAAATTCCAAGCTGGTGGGACAATTTCAACATTTTAATAAATGCTTTATCAATGAAAGAGCGATAATAATTACAACTTTTAGTTGTCATAATGATTTCACGGTTCTGATTTTATGGAATGGTTCAAGTAGTTTTTCGTACATATCTCACTCTTTAAATGAGGAAAAGGTGCACATCAATAATCGTGTTTTGTGCAATGTACTTCTGGAATCGATGCCGACATTACAAAATGTGTGATAAAAAAGAAGACTGACGGGACATTCGCTCTTATTAAACACACATCATTATATTAATTCATATACTAAAATCGATATGTTTACATGGATTATTTCAGCAAATTCAAATTGGAGCGATAGTCAGTAGGTTTGCTCAGTAATAGATTTGGTCATCTATTACAAACTTTTACAGCGGCAAAGAACTTTTGAAGATATATTCTTTTATGAAATATACCAGGAGAAAATATATATTGCCAGACTGGCAATATCGCTATACCTTTTTTCTAATTTAGAAAGCATTTCTGCAATTAAGTGTGCTATTCAAGCGTGTTTTTCCATATTTGGACATGTTTCATTTCTGCTTCCTTTTTTGTCTCCTTCTCTGAGCATAAAAAGAGAACTCCAATCAACAAAAAGTCAGCTTTAAGTATGAATATCGAAAAAAAAAAACGTTTTGCACATGACTTGTGCAATCAGTGAATGTACTTATTAAAACCTTTCAATTAAAAAAGCCATACCTTGAGGTCTGACGGATACGACCGTTCTTGAAGTATATTTGGTAACCTCAGTCCATCAATGTTCACTGTACCAACAAGGGTAACAAGATTTGACGATAGAACATCTTTTTTTTGTATAAAAATAATAATTAATTCGATAAAGTACACAATTTACTATTAAGCATGGTATGCAGAATAAAGTTTGAGCAAAATAAATGTCCTAAATATTGACAAATGTTTGATGTTTTTTCTATTGATGTAGTTATGCGCAGCTGTTTTATACTCTTAAAATTAGCATATTCTCTAATCAGCGCCATCACTAGTATTTGGGTTACCCAGTGCGGTAACTCATGGTGTCACCCCCATCGACCTCCTTCCTAAACAAAGTTGAACACTTTTATGGACAGTCATGTGCATTAACTCATGGTGTCACCCCCATCGACCCCCTTCCTGCACAAAATTTCAAAATTTTATAGACAGTCATTTTGGTGTCACTCCCCCCCCCGATGGTGTCAGCCGGTGCGATCCGCACACCCGAACCCCTTAGTGACGCCACTGTATTTAATACTTGTCTGATGGAAATTTCCCGATCGTCTTAAAGATACACATCTAGCTTCTCTCTAAAAACAACCTGATTGTATGGATAACGACAACAACAAACCAGTTAACATTTACTTCGCACTTGAAAAATGTTTAAAAGGCTGCTTCAGTTGAAATTTATCATAACTCTTTCTACCTGCTTTTAGAAACTGGCTTGGATGTAAAATCACACGACTGAAAGAGGTGAAGGCGGATGGTCGACGGCCTTCAACAGTCTTCCGGTACATGCATCGTCACAGAAAAGAGGAAAGGTATTAATTTTGATCAGAATTTAGTCAAACTTTATGGAAATTACATCTACAAGCGAAAGCAATGCGTTAAACTGAGATCGTAATATAGTAACTGCTGTGAATCCTCCAAATGTCTACTACAAGGCTTAATACTGCAATACTGGGACCTCTCATATTTAATATCGTCATGAACAACTTGTCCACTTCACTAAACAATGAACACTATAAAATTACGCTGGTGATATCACCATATCTTATATCCATAAAGGTCCCAATACTGTAATATATTTTCTACTAAAAGCCAGATACTGTCTGATTGCTTTGTAACCAATTGTATAACAGACATCCCTCTGAAATTCCAAGCCGGCGCGAAATTTATCCAATTCACTATCGAAGACATACCCTGCATAGACAATGTTAAATGCCTTAGAACTTATTTTGACATTCAGCTAAATGTTTGCAACCACATATCTAAGATTCGTCAAATAAGGCAGCGAGACAATTCAAAACCTTGCACCGTTTCAATCACTATTTGTCCGCCAATACTTCAAATGAATTATCTGCTCTAACTTCAGCTATTCACCCCTAATTTGGCATATCCGCAGCAAACAAAATTCTGCCAAAATGAAAAACAATACCGCTTAGTTTGCTGACTTTGGTGTTTGATGATATGAATAGCTCAAGTGACTATCTGCTACGAAACGCAAATATACTACTATACATATTAGTAGTATATTAGATAAATGGCGATTAAAGAGCATACGATACTTAACAAGAAAACGCCTAATTACTTGAGTAATGTTGTAACATACAGAAACTGTAACTGTAATCTTCGATATTAGAACCTGGCAACAATACCTAGTGTAAGGACCACAAAGAATAGTAAGCTCTTTTCTAACTTTGAGGCGCCCTAAGCCTGGAACAGCCTGCCCAATGAAGCGAGAAGAGTACCTGATTTGAAGGAATTAAACACTATGATTTAGATACAGAGCCTTGCTGCATTTAGCGGTCAGTGGCAATTCTGCTTTGTGGTTAGAAATGTAACTGAATTTCTCTGGTTTCAACCCTACTTTCCCATTATGCTTATATTATCCACAACCTTATTTTTGAAACATTCCTTGAATTTTAGCACTCTCAGGTGTGTGTGTGTGTGTGTGTGTGTGTGTGTGTGTGTGTGTGTGTGTGTGTGTAATTTGTGCTCGCTTTTATTAATTTAAAAAATGATTTTTAAGTACATACGTTTTCAAACTTCAAACAGAAAATGTATTTTTGGATTTTACATATTGTTGTCTCGTGTGTTAATCTGCAGTTACTGTTGGCGATGTAATATGTCTGATATATATTGTTTTCTTTTAATTATGTACTATCACTGTGCCCATTTGCTGACATATGAACAATTTGTTATGTCATGCGGTTAAAAATCTCGCCCAGAATGTTTTCTTTTATGTTACTCTGACTACCAACGTTAAACAAAATTTGTGGTATTTTGTGTTTTGTGAATTGTCTTCTTCGTATAGGAATATATTATTTATTAACTAGGTAAAAGGAGATAAATGGAAGAAAATAGTTACAAAATACAATCTAAAAAGAAAGCAATGATTATTAGTCATTAAGTAGATAATATTGTTATAGTAATATTATGATTGTGTTATATAATATGGTGTACGTAATATTAAGATTGTGTTGTAATATGGTGAATGTAATCTAAAGATTGTGTAGTAATATAATGAACGTAATATTAAAATTGTGTTGTAATATGGTGAATGTAATCTAAAGATTGTGTTGTAATATTGTGAAAGTAATTTTAAGATTATGTGGAAATATGGTGAAAGCAATCTTAAGATAATGTTGCAATATGGTGAAAATAATCTTAAGATTTTGTTATTGCAAGGCCTATATTTGTTTTCAAGTCGGTGAAACTATAGTCAACTCGGTCTTTTGCATGCACTTTTAATTAGCTATAGTTTCAGAAAGATAGTATAAAAATTAAGGCTATGTGTTGTCTGTATTTATATCTCTTATAACCTCCATTCCTCTCGATTTTCCTTTCTTAGTGAGTTGTTCAAGTCAAGTCGGTATACTTCATAATGTTGTCTTCCCATCTCTTTTTCTGCCTGCCTCTTTTTCTTCTTCCTTGTACAGTGCCTTGCAGGATTGTCTTGGCAAGTCCTGATGATCGTGAGACATGCCCATACCACTGCAATTTACGTATTTTCACTGTGGTCAGAGGTCTTCGTGAGGCCCAATGGCTTTTCTGATCATTTGATGCATTTCTTCATTGGTGACACGGGTTTTGCATGAGACGCTGAGGATCTTTCAGAAGCATCATATCTCAGTGGACTGTATCCTTTTCCTTTTCTGTTACGGTCCATTATTCACAGACGTAGCGAAATATGAAGATCACCAGTCAGTGCATTAGTCTGACCTTTGAAATGAGCGTGATGTTATTGTCGCTCTGAACGGCTTCATTTTTGTAAGCACCGCTGTTATCTGCGCAATACCGGAGATTACTTCAGAATGTTTTTAGTAATACTTTGAGAATTAATTTCAAATAAGGTAATGAGGGCTTATTTACACGGAGCTAGCAAAATAACGGCAAAAAAAGACGGAAATAAACTTTGTAAACAAACATTTCACTCTATTGGATACAGCGTATCTGGATTTTAATATCTAAACAACAAATCATCTGACGGATAACGATGTTTAATTTACGTAATTTCTTCTGCCTGGAGGTTTAGTAACATTTTTAAAAACGTTTTCGTTTTGGAAATTGTTAGTGAAGTTGGAGTGCACTACTTTAATCTTAAGATTTAATGAAGGTTTTGCTACCAAGAGCAGAGGTATAAAAAATTAGAAAAAGTTTGCACCATGTGTGAGATATATAATAAAGATGAAAAACAATGCTTTGTTTGTGATTCAATGTCATTCCGTGCCATTATGATATAATCGCAATTGTCCAAAGAAATATGCAAATACAAAACACGTGTTTATGATAGATTATAGAAAACACCATAATTCCTGCTGATATTTTGTGGTTTGTATGGAATGGTACGCAAACTGTAGATTTATTGCATTTCTGCTGTCTCGAAGTATAATTTTGGAATATTCACTTTCCATGTTTTTATTACTTCTACAACTTCTTTCAAAATCATTGCGTTCAAGCGGCTACCCACGGTAATTCGAGGTGTATAAAGTGAGTTTTCATCGATCAACGTATTATTATATCAAGATTTTTTCTATGAGTGAAGCACAAGTTTTCATTCTTTTGATATAATGAACATTTCGTACTGCTTAAGCTCATACGTTTGATAGTTCTAAAGAGATTCAAAGTTTATAAAGTTTAGAAAGCAACCAAATAAATCCAACTTTGCTTTTCGTTAGGCACAGAAGTGTGAGTAGAACTTTTTCTGATCTTTTTTAAACTAATTTGTATTCACAATAAAATTTTGTTTGATTTGATTTCTATGCCGAGAATATTCTTCATGTTAGATGAGTGTCTATCTGTGAATGGTTGAATTCAGTAGAGGCCGAATGCATAAATTTCATTTGGAGAAGATCACATACATAGGTTACATTGGCCTATGTTTATTCTGACATTGTACAGGAATACAGAAGTATTAAAAATAATTTGATTGTTTGTTCAATTCTATGGTTTTCTTCAAAATGGTTAGAAATGTTTAAAACATACCAGGGAATTTTAGGATTTATTACAAATTAATCAATAAAATGTTTTGTTAACTACTAACAACTTTATCCACGTTGTCTTCGATATCAGTCAGAGCCGAGAGAGAGAGAGAGAGAGAGAGAGAGAGAGAGAGAGAGAGAGAGAGAGAGAGAGAGAGAGAGAGAGAGAGAGAGAGAGAGAGAGAGAGAGAGAGAGAGAGAGAGAAAGAGAGAGAGAGCATATTGTACAGCGTGCTCGTTGCACATTAGCAGATTTGTTCTCCTTTTCAGATATTGTTTACGTCACTTTTATGTACCTATGTTATGTCACATAAATATATCTGCAGGTGTCTGGCGTGCTGCGCGTGCAGCTGGAGATTAATTTATACAACGTTATTATGTAGGCATTAAATTTATTGACAGGTTAAAAAAGACTTTGGGCTAAACAAAATACTCAGAATTTTTTTAAAAAAATATGCCTCTTTTGAGATTTTAGTTGCTGTACTCGTGTTTTAACTATAATAACTTTAATGTATAACCAATCGTCAACATTAATTTTGTTTCTCCATATTTATATTTATAGGCCGCAAAACAGTCCCACTTTAAAAAGTAAGCAATCTCATTGTGAGAGATAATTCATTTTTGTCACACTTACAAAACTTAGAGCAAATAGGGAAATAATTAGATACGGTTTTGAAATTAAATAATAAAACTTTTAGTGCAGAAAATTTTATGTTGCTCGATTATGATTTCGCAAGAGTTGTTTAAAAGGCAATTGTTCTTTACGGGTTCTCTTTGGACTGATGTGTATTTCATTTTTTCCAAAGCTATTCACAGACTAGAAGTTCACTTAATATAAAGATGCTAAATTGTTGCTTTGATGTCAAATTTACGGTAATCAATTATCTAATTGAACAATGTCGTCGCTCTAATACGTCAAAGAATTCTCTCACGTGAATACCAATCAGAAAATCATTCCCATGAATTTACAGAAAAAAATCAATTCAGTTGAAAGCTATTTATAAGTCACCCTATTATTTTATTTTCGTTCTATGTCTGTCTGTCTGTCTGTACTCATGAATGCATGTATGAATATATGAATACATGTTCGTGTACGTATATTTGGTAAAAACGAAATAGCTATTAGCTATTTTCGGGATTTTAATACACAATCTTCCGAGTAGCAAATGCTACATATTTGTCGGCTTTGCTCCCTAATGAAAAGTGGGTGGAAAAATGTTGCTGTGAATAATTTTGAATAAAACTGAAATAAAGTCACCGTGGCTTGCATTTTAATGTTCAGAAATAATCTTTGCAACATCTTTTACTGATAAGATTGAAATTGCCGGTGTTGACATACAAACTGAAGGTCAATTGATATTTTTGGCAATGCCTTAATTTTTAGCAGGTTTTTTTTTCTTCACAGAAATTATGAAAATGAATATCTAGAATTCACTGGTTCCCGATGACTAGTAAAAAATATGTCTCTGGTTAGTGTGTTAAGTCACTCTCAAAATAGTGTCATACCAATAACAGTTAGTTTGGAAACTCATGAAATGCAATGATTGGTTGTTAGCGACAAACGGACCGGTGCATAATACGTGAAAAGATGAAATTTTGTGTACTTAATGCATTTATAACGATTGATATTTATTTGCGATCACTCGATAACCCAAATATGAAATAGTTGTTAGTGAACATACATCAATGAATATAGTAAAACGTCCATAAGCTACAGATCTGATGAAAATACATGCCCTTTGCAGTGTCCACAATAGGTGACAGCAGACAACGTGGTCCATGAGTAAGCTGATACTGATTTCGTACAGCTGCATAGACCCTAAGAAAGTCACAATGATCAAAAGGCGAATATGATAATATATTTAAATATTTTGTCACGGTCTACCTAGGTTTACGGATGTTTATCTAACTGACACTAATCCGGTGTTTGATCTGTGGACAAACACCGCGAGCAAGAAGACAAGCGAGACGTAGTCGCCAAAAAGTTCTTTGTGCAGGACAGGGCATCGTAAATTACGCCTGGGTGCTAATTCTTTAGTAGGACATCAAAAGAGCCATTTGTAATAAAATGGTAGGCAACTTATATTGACAGTTCCGCTGATTTACAACTTGGGAATGGTTAGTCCATCGCATCCAATTAGAATTAAGCTAGTGGGTGGGCATACCTCTAAGTTCGAGGATATCAAACTGACTCCATCCCAGAATCATTTAGTAGACCGAGGCAGATTACTAGGTGATTGAACGATTAAGGCTACTCCGAGATACGCACTCGTAAATTTGGCGTGAATCGCACGGAAAAGATTCGAACAAAAAGAAAGCTTCAAAAAGGTAGATATTCGTTTGATTTTTGACTCACACATTGCAACGCCGTAACTGTAAGTACTAAAATTATGTTTACGCAATTACTAATAGTATTGTTAAAATGAAGAATTACTTTGCAGAGTTTCATTTGTGTACTTATTTGAGATTTGTATTGGAGTTAGCAAATGATTTATGTAAGCAAGATTATGAATGTATGTTTGAATATGTTCAGAGCATAGATAGTTGCATATTTATATATTTGTATGATTTGTGATGCAAAATAGATGTGTTGGTTATTATGTACTGATGTGAATCAATTATCGTTGCCTGTATACGAGTAATTGATATCATGCTTTATGATGTGTTATTATGTTATGATTTTACATTGTGTTTACCATTCATGATTGTATGAGTATTTCGGTGGGAATGGATGCGTGACCCATGAAATTTGATAGCCTTATCTGATGATAAGATATCTGGGTAGTGTGAGAGTATGTGCCAAGCAAAATAATACACCCTTCTTGTGTTTTATAGGAAGCTTTCCGGGTGGGATAACTTCAGTTAGAAGGAGAGTCCCGAGAGTCTGAGAGAGAAGACTGAAGTAAGACTGTCGGTACAGTCAGGGTCGACGGATTGGAGTCGAAGGTTCGACGAGGAAATCGACGGAAAGGGAAGTGGAGGTGGAGAGGAAATTCGAAGGAGCAAAGGAGGAGTAGAAGCGGAGAGGAGATTCGAAGGAGTAAAGGAGGAAGGCAAGGAGAAATTTAGAGAGACAGATGAGTAGAACCAAGGACAGGGCGAAATTCTCACACTGATTCAGATGATGAAATAGGCACAAAAGGGTCGAGCGATTGGGAAGGTCGCAAGTTGAAATTTTATTATTAATTAAATTGTTTTATTTAATTTCACCTTCTTTGTACTTTTGTATTTAACTGTTTAATTTCACCCTTTAGTACTTTTGTATTTAACTGTCGGCATTGCTGACTGGGGGCTCAGAACCATATTTACCTATACTTAACTTCTGAACCATAATTGAGCCTGTGTGGGTGCCATACCTAAATAAATATTGGAAACACCCCACCCCATTTTCATATAACCAAAACCACACATGGGTATAAAAATAATTAATTAAATCCCATAACACTCTAGGGTAAAAATACTCCCTTCCGTAACAGATTTTTTTAAAGAAAACAAATTATAATGTTTTCTTGAAGTAGTTTTAACGATCAGCTCACAAAGCTGCTATTAGTGCAGAAAAAGCAACTGATATTGTAACACGATCGTGCAAACATCTATAGAAGAAAATATGCTAAAACTCGTTAGAAATGTATTCAGCAGAAACATTTACAATTTTGCAATTTCAATGAAGCTACAAACTTTAAAAATTGAAAATGTACGAGTAAAACTGCAGTCTCATTTCTCGCATAAGTAACAAAAGCTTATATTTGTTCTGTGACAAATTTCTAGGATTTCAAGTTGTTGCAGCATTGAAAATATCCATTTTGGAAAATAACATGAAATCTAGCATCATTGGCTTTTGAGCACTTGTTAATAGATTCATCAGTCTTCTCATGGTTATAGACATTGTTTATGATCCACCCAACAAGTTTCATCAAAATCGGTGCCTCCATAATACTTGCAATCTCATCCATTTCACTTAAACGCTCAGGAAAACATGTAAAAGTAGAATTCTGAAAACAGGACCACAACCATTGAGTCCACGTATGCATTCTTTAAAGGTCACTAGCTACCTATGTTATACAAACGTGTGATATTATTGTTTAATTAAACTTAAGAATCAGCTTTTTAAATGAAAAATAATTTGGCAATCTCCGTAAAAAATCGGTAGTTTTCGCGTGACAAAAACGGATATGATGTACATTTATCCTTTCTATTCAACCTAGCCATTCAAGTGTTTAATTACTCTACGTAAATGTCTATGATATATATATATATATATATATATATATATATATATATATATATATATATATATATATATATGTATGTATGTATGTATGTATGTATGTATGTATGTATGTATGTATGTATGTATGTATGTATGTATGTATGATGTATGTATGTATTACGATAATGCCTTTGTACGGCAAATATGGTACACTGTGTTGCATATGGATGAAACCAAAAGAGTGATAATGGGATAAAGGGTTTTCTTTTTTTCCGAAAGACCCTGTTTACCAAAAAAAAAGTGAATTCAAGTTTTGCGATCGAATTTAGTAAAAGATGATAAAGTTGTATTATTTATGCCGGATTATAGACAATTGGGTCCTATTTAACACTAGTTTGAACAAGTTATTTTACTTCAAACAAGTAGATACTATGTAAGACAAGTTTTCGGAAAAACAAATTAATTTAAACAAGCTGTCTTGATATTCTTTCAAAGAAAATAATCATACTCTGTAATGTAAATATGTCGTTGTTGATTTGATTGTTTTAGATTCCTCTACTTGGGTTTCTTGGTTGCATTTCTGACTTTGTTGTTGTTGTTGTTGTTGACCTGTTGTTAATGTAGTGCTTCTATTGCTGTCGTCTGCCGTTATTATTTCCAATTCTGGTACTTGTTGAATAGGTTTTACCCTGTGCTTGGATTTGATGTTTATAATTCTGACTTTGTTGTTGTTCCTGTTGCTGACTTTTGTTTCTGTTGTCTGCTCTTCGTACTGTTTCTTCTATCCGTCTTAAATTATCTTGTATTCGTATTTGTCTGTTTGCTTCCTTCTTTACGCTGTTGCTCTCTTTCCATTCCTTTCTCATGTTGTTTATTTTACCCAATTTTTTTGTTGAGTGTATGTTGCTATCCTCTCTGTTGTTCGTTTGACTTGTACATTTTGTTTCCATTGTTTGTTTTCTTGCTGTCTTATTTGTGTCTGGTGATCTTCTCCTAGCTGCAACAGTAGCTCTGTTGTCTTATTTCTAGTTCCGTTTGTTGCTGTTGCTTCCCTTGTCTCTGTTTAGGGATTGGTTTTCCCGCGCTAGTTTGGAAATTGTTTTTTTTTTTGCTGGGTTCAGGTTGAGTCTGTGCATGTTGTGGACATTTATGACGAGTGTTCTGTTTTCCCACATTGCTTACATTTTCTCTTTTATATGCAATTTTTGTACCAAGATTTTGTAATAAAACCATGTAAAAAGAAGGCTCTTTTCACTTCGGTCAATTTTGTTTTCTCTGTTTCCGAAATTCGTGTTCCATTGAAAATCTAAAGATGTTTTGTGTCCTTTCTCGATGACATCACCTTTATTTTCCGCGTTTCCTCAAATTTTTCAACGGTGGCTTGTAGTGTTATCTCCAAGGGGATGTCTAATAGGTGCAGTTCAGCCGTCTGTTTCTTTATTTTCTCCAGTATGGGTGATGGCGTCTTAACTATTACTGTGGCTGGTTTCCTTTCCGGTTAATGGAGTAAATTTTTGGTATTGCGACCATAACCGAATATAGGCTCGGTACTCTTTCTCTTGGTATATTTGATGTGTCTATCGCTTGTGTTCCTTTTTGGTATTCGCATCGCAGGAATAATCCTTCTTCTGTCTCTACTCGTTTGGTTTTGAAATATTTCTCTAGCTTTCTCATTTCTTGTCCTGCTTTTTGCATCGCCATTTTGTCTTGTGCAATCCTCACCTCTGGTGAGTTATTTTCACTATTTCTGTCAATTGTGTATATTTCCTTTCCTACTTGTAAATTTTGTTTCTTATAAATTTTAGTTCATGATTCTTAGTTACTTTTTGTTGTGACCATGTTCTGTGCTCATTAAATCTGTTTTGTCCTGGCCATTTTGAGATTGTGTTGTATCCAGGTTCACTATCTCGTAAATGAAAATCATTATTTTAAATTACATTCACTGGGAGTGCAAATGATAACCTTTACGCTAGCGTGGGTTACAACAGTATTATTAAGTCAAGTAATTGTGGTGTATACTATTTGCCCTGCAAACAGCAATTATGATTACATATGGCAAACAAATAGAAGCTGGGGTGATGAATAAACACAATTAGCAGAGAGCAGTAAACTCCTTGCTTAAACTTACCGACAGGTTATCAAATACAAAGGTTATTTTATTACAAAGCAAACTAACCCCGGAAACTGACTTTGGTAAACTTTAAGTGGGCCGATTTTATTCTTATGAAGTCGACCGACATAAGGAAGCCATGTTTTGTTACTCCTT
The DNA here is from genome assembly GCA_016746295.1 of Potamilus streckersoni. Classification (NCBI taxonomy): domain Eukaryota; kingdom Metazoa; phylum Mollusca; class Bivalvia; order Unionida; family Unionidae; genus Potamilus; species Potamilus streckersoni. Next base: position 2,762,476 of record JAEAOA010001195.1, read on the forward strand.
GGTTTCTTATACTATGGTCCGACGCTATATCCCCGTTTGTTTATAACACCTTACCAATTTCAATAACTAAAACATTACTGCGATAAAAAGTGCACAGAACTAAGTAAATTGAATCATTGATTCATTATTTCTAACCTGAATGTGACCAGAATGCAGTAATACTGGCATCAACTTGCACCTTTCATGCTTAACAGCATTTCCATACTAATATAAAAAAAAACTTATGAAGAGGCACTAAGAATTTGTGAGAGGCTCTAACTCAATAAATTTGCAAAGTCGTTTATGACAGAGTTAAGTGAAGGATTTTCAATCCAAAAAATGGCCCGGGCAAAGAAGACATAAGGAACAAAAGGGAGAAGGATCATGAAATTAAAAAAATACTAAAGAAACAAAGATAATATCAACATTATTATAATATGAACGCTAAAGGGAAAAGATGACCAGTAAACTCAACTCACAAGAAAAGCAGATAGCACGATTGAACATGGCGGCGAACAAAGCAAACAAAGAGCTTACAAGAGAACTAGAGAGTTTCTTCAAAGTAAGAAGAATAGAGACCACCAGAAGGTTCTTTCATAGAATATTTACATCACGAAGGGACACAAGAAATAGAGTTGCAAAACGTACCTAGGGATAGAACACCAGGAATCGTAGATGTTATGGTGACACTTAAGGTGTTAAATCCGTAATATAAATAAAATATATTCTATCAACCGGAAAGGTTATCAAGGATACATACTAAGACCAAAAGGAACACAACCGGTACTACCATACAGAGAAATACAAATTAAAAGACAACCAGAAATTGTAAAAATAAAGTCACCATACAGGCGGAAAATAAAAAAACCCGGGGAATTACACCTATCTGACATCCCTCTTGAAATACCGCTGCAAGCCACGAGGGAAACATTTAAGGAAAAATTTAAAATTAAGGTCATATCAGCACATTTGGATAATATTCCCCTAACAAAAATTTACAACGGCATACTGATTTTTAAAATCGAGAAGAGCAAGCTAATAGAAACAAAAAAAGACTTTTACTTTTTGAGGTTTTTTTTTATCAAAAACATGGTATAAAGGAGGCATATACTACATAACTGTAGCAGATGTGGACAAAAAGGACATACTCCTCACAAATACCCAAAAGATCAAGAACAAAAACAAGAAAAAACAACCAAGTTATGTAACAACTAGTATATTCCAAAACCTAAGGAACGAACAACAGACAAATCTAAAACAAATACCAAATGGACAATAGGTAGCACCAAGAAGTGATCATTTTCATATCTCACAGCAACACCAGCAATAAGATGAATCAATAAGTTCCCAAAACCAAGAGACTCAAGAAGGACCAACGATGAAGAAACAACAAGAAGAACCTTCAAACTCGAGAATGCAAGAAATAATAGCTAAGCAGATAGGAAAACAACAACAACAACAACAAACACTAAATCCACAAGCACCACCAAGAAGAAAACAACTAAGAGAGAAACAAAATCAAATCCCATAATAAGAACACCAACAATATGGAAAAGTGTAGAAGAAACCAAACTACCGGGCCTAAATAAGAATTTAAAGACTGCCTTAATTTTAGCAACAATAGGTTCTAAAGCGATAGGAATTCAAAAAAGTGATCTGACAGAAACAGTAAATGATGACAACGAGAGAGAAATTAAAAGAGAAAAGAGGAGAGCAAAAAGGCGGAAAAAGAAAGAAAAGAACATGACACGGAAGCTATGGGAAAATATCTCATTGAAGGAGATGAATGTCTTGAGTAAAAAAACCTAAACAAAAAAGAATGCCAAAGTAAAAACAATACAAAAAAGAAAATCCAAAAGCATTATCATTACATATAGGACAGGACAGCCTCCCTAATTGGTCTGAAAAGATCAACCAGGGAGAGCACACTCAAAAATTACATACTAATACGGCGCCATATTCCCGTACACTATAGGGTAGTTTATTTCAACCCGACAACATAATTATGTAATTCATTCTATTTGGTAACTACCGGAGAATTCTGTAAGATAACATAACGTTGAGTTTGGAATTATATTCATTTGCACCCATTAATGAAACCGCTTGTTAAATCCACGTGAAAGGAAAAAAATTTTGTTGTCATTTTTTTCCTTTGCTTGATTTGACACTGTAAATATAAGAAGCAGACGACTTATGCATGTACATCTTTAGTCGCGCGTACAACCCTTTGCTGAAAATGGACTTGTCCAGGAACTGGAAATGGGTCTCAGGCATGTCCGTCTATAATATTGAAAACTTCCGTTAAGCATGAAGGAATCGGTACACAATTAATAAAATCCGGTTCAGTACCCACGAATGTAGTCCCAGTCTATTTTTAGATCACTTTTTCCGGTCTAAATTTAGTGGTTATACTAGAGTCAGATTTTGGCATTCTTGGTAAGGATTTAAAGGCAATTGTTTATTCTTTAAAATGTGAGCTTATGGTGTGGTTGTCTGTGTGTATTTCGGCGACAGTGCACATTGAGTAATAAGGTCATGGTGATGATCCGGAAGTGAATTCTGTGTTCCGTTGCCTGGTGTTTTGTTTACAATTCAGCCTCTCAAAAAAATGCAGGTCAACCCTTGACAAGAACTAAACCGTAAAGTCATCTTTGAAGGTATTTTAGATTAACATATGATTTGTATTGATTGTCACACAGTGGAAAGTTCAGTACTGAGAAACAAATGTAGAGAATATATAGTGAAATTAATTGTGTACTATGTCCTGTCAGTAAAAACTTGAAACTGATATAAAATTTTTATTATTAATGACATACACATGAAATTTTAATAGGTTATGTATATTGACTTTAAAAATATAAAAATGAAATTAAAAATAAAAAAATAATTTTAATTTTAATAATTTAAATGAAATTTAGAAAAACAATTAAAAAATAAAAATTTTCCACCAAGTATACACATATATAATATTTTTTGGGAATGATATTAAATGATATCAGCATATATATACTCCTACACCATATACAAGCTCAAATGATGGATATTTGTCAAATTTGATCAGAGAAAATATCTTTATTAGTCAAAATGAGACCCTCATTTAAAATACATGAAGACAAAATTCTACTTTGCTTTGTACCTTTAGGTCATTGAAACTATTTATTTGGGGTTCAAACAGCTAATTTATGTGTTTATGATGGGGTGACTTCCTGAGTAACACATATCTGCTTGTATAGCTATCAGTAATTGTTTATAACCATAGTTATAGGGTATTTAGTGAGAGGACAGAGATGAAGACTTTATACTAGAACCTGTTCAAGTTGTCTACAAATTCATATTAAGCTGTCAGAGAATGAAATACAGGTCAGAGGGGTAAAATATACTTTACCCAGGTATATTTACCATTGCATGTAAGAAAACAGCAAAATGATGTAAGTTGAACACAGAATGCATTCCATTTTATTGTTCAGTTTCTTTAAGATGTTGATTGATGTAGTGCGACATTGTAGCCTAGATGATATTATGGGAATTCTCATGATCCATTTTGCTTTATGCATTATTAATGACTAATAATATTTGTTATCTGACACTTTAAAGATTACATAAGTAATATTCAAACAGATTATTTGAATTTAACTTTCTACAACTGATCCTAACATGGTTACATAGCTGACATGAACAAATATGCATATATTTTGCAATGTTTGGAATCAAAAGTTGACATTGTTAGGCTGACATGGTACCTATAGTGAATCTGTAAGGCTCAGTTTTGATTGTGTGCACTTAAAATATCCCAAGATGTTATTTTCATCATGAATATGCCTCTGTATGGTAACACATTTCAATTTAGTACTTTGACAGAGGGCAGTATTGCAGCATCAGCTGATATTTCATTCCATTGAATCATTGAATCATTGAACTTAAAACCTTGGTAGCCAAGACTCTTAAAAATAGACTAAAAATATTCAAACAGATTATTTGAATCATGTTTGCACATGTGATTTTAACAAGTACATTGCATATGTCCCACACATGCAAATATCCATCCTTGTTTACAAGTTTTCGGGATGCAAATTTCACATTTAGTTGATGATATAGGATCTATTGGTACCTATAGTTGATCTGTGTGGCCACATTTTGCTATATTCACTCACAATATCTAAAATTGTTTTTTCTTTCATGAATAGGATTGCATATAGTAATAAATATTAATTTGGTACATTGTCATTTGACTTTCCACTATACTGGTATGTATCAATGTTTGCACCAATGATCAAACCTCACCATTCCAACATTGCCTTAAACTTTATGATACATACTCTACCTGATTAGTTATTTAACCTGTAAATGGCTAAATATGCTTGTAGAAACTTCATCTATTTTTAGGATGCATTTGTCACTTTAATACATGCCCATTGCTTCACATCTTTGAGTGTCACTCTATCAAGTTTACCTTTTTTAACCATATTTGCAACCTGAATGTTATATTGAAATCACCATATCTAACACATTTTAACTTCATTTGCCTACATCTTCCTTTTTTTTTAGAATTAAGTGAAACATGTTATATATTTTCAGGTCTAGTCTGGTATCTGAAACAAAGTATTAGAGTTGGATCAATTTGGAAGCTCTCCAGTAGTCCAATGGTGATAGCAAGGTCTCATAAGGACATGTGCAGTGTGCTGCTATAAGTGACCAAGATGAGTTCATATCAGTACACTGATATACAGCATCTCAAAGACATGGCTTAGATCTTCATGAGAGAGATTCGCATCTTTTTTCAGTAAGGTGAAACTGTATTTTGATATTGCATTGTTGACTTTTGTAGTTATCGGCATTAAAATGGAATGCATATTTGCTATAAAACATGGTAGTGGTCCCATCAAAACTTTAAATTTGAGTGGGATATTAGTTATACAAACAACTGTCCAAGTACCTGAAACAATAAATGTGGAACATAGAACCTGTCATTGTTTCTTTAGTATGTACACCTATATGCATCTGGATAGGCATATTGTAATTTGCTGTCAAAATCACTGTGAGCTATCATGCTTCAGTACCCCTGGGATTAATATTATCAGTTGTACAGACCTAAACTACCATTTGTTTTAAAGACCATTCATTAATCAACATTGCTGCCTTAAATTTGTCAAACTGAATGTCATAACTTGTATGAAAATGTATTTTTTGTAAAATAAAAAGTTTTTAAAATTTATATATTTTTTTAAATTTTCATTAAAATTTAATATATCAATATTTTTTAATTTCAAGACTATTTTCAGACAGGCCTTATCAAGTATTACAATTAGGTTTTTACTGCATTGAAAAATTCCTATAATTAAGGAAGATATAGCAAATTTAGTTTTGGTTTCTTAAGAACAATTGGACCTCAAATTGCACCCTATAGAACACCAGCACTACACACTTTCTGACAGCTGTCACATGTCTTGCTTGCAAGGAAATTTCAAAAGACTTTATGTATGAAGTTGAAACAGTAGTGGCATGCAAAATAAAATGCAAATATAAAAGTTTGACAAAAACGTTGACCCTTTCAGGAATCGGTACACAATTAATAAAATCCGGTTCAGTACCCACGAATGTAGTCCCAGTCTATTTTTAGATCACTTTTTCCGGTCTAAATTTAGTGGTTATACTAGAGTCAGATTTTGGCATTCTTGGTAAGGATTTAAAGGCAATTGTTTATTCTTTAAAATGTGAGCTTATGGTGTGGTTGTCTGTGTGTATTTCGGCGACAGTGCACATTGAGTAATAAGGTCATGGTGATGATCCGGAAGTGAATTCTGTGTTCCGTTGCCTGGTGTTTTGTTTACAATTCAGCCTCTCAAAAAAATGCAGGTCAACCCTTGACAAGAACTAAACCGTAAAGTCATCTTTGAAGGTATTTTAGATTAACATATGATTTGTATTGATTGTCACACAGTGGAAAGTTCAGTACTGAGAAACAAATGTAGAGAATATATAGTGAAATTAATTGTGTACTATGTCCTGAAACGCGCAGACAATGACGGCCTTATGGCCATTAAACTTAAAGTCTAGGAAGAAAATATAAATCTATGAAAGAATTGACTAAGTTCTTTTCACTTTTTGTCAAATCAAAGGTTTTCGTTATTAAAATCAGTAGGGGGATACCAACGAACGGGTTAATAGACTGGAACTATAAAATTTAAACAATCAATTGGACTCAGTCCTTGTAGATTCAAATAATGATATACGAACATGCATCCTAATACCATATGGAAAAGTATTAAGTCAGGATGGAAGAAAGGACATCATTCAAATACTGTGGATCATTCACTTGCTTGAAGTGTTTCATTTGTTTACAACAGGTTGTGAACGAGATTTCTCTACATTGAAGAAGTTCGAGTCTTACTGGAAGTGTAGATTAAGCACAGATAAACAGATGGTCTCAACAGAGTTATACCACCAGCGTCATACACCCTACACCCTCCCATTCGTATCAGTGTTAATTTATTTGTTACTAAAGCGAATTTTACAAATAGTCAGTCGTGTAAACATAGCACCTGCCTGTGAGTACATTGAAAGTAATTCACCTTGCTAATGATTTGCTTTACTTCTAGATCATCTTTTCCTCCACTTGATTAGAATAATATTTAAAATTAAAGAAATTTCTTTACCAGAATTCCATCTTGCTGATTCATGACATTAAGATCATGACAAAATGTTACGTCAGAATTCGGATAGGATCTGTCTTACTGGAACTCCTATATGTTAGAGAAATTTTTATAATCGTCCTTGTATAGCCTCTGGAAATATCACAACTAGAATGTACTTAAGATTTAGAAGGGAAACTACTACTACTGCTACTAAAGACCGAAATAAATTGTATACGTAAGTATCGTTTTATATCGCTTCTCCATCTCTTGGATCGATATTATGTATCGTTTAAGCAAAGGTATGGATGAATCGATATATCGATAAATCGTTTCGCCCCTATTTAGAAGTAATATTATACCTAATTCGAATTTCACGGTCAACAATTTTCTTTTATCCCTATATTCAAAAGTAAATATTTCATCTTCATATAAGATTTTGATAACAAACACTGACACATATGCAGCATTTTGGAGCTTATGTTTTGGGACTCGTATAAACCTCCAAGAAAGATCTGCATCATATCCTTAGGGAATCGGCACAATTGTATTAAACGGCTAACGTTTTGACTTATTAATGATATAACTCATTATTTGTCTAACACAATAAGTTCTCACGGGTCATTTTTCCACAGCTAATCTATTTTTAATTTCTTGGCCATCTGCCAATATGAGAGATATACTGTAGTCTTCGATGAATTGTACTGTTTTAAATCTTGATTATTGTTTACGTGCTGCCTGAAATAAAGCTTAGACTCTGGATTAGTGGTTTCCCAGCTTACGGCTCTCAATCGTTCGGTTATCGGAGAAGCTTGTATAATTAATCCATATATGCATCAGTCAAAATACGAGAGAATGGACTGGAATGGCATACTGAGTTATATTTATAGCCTTTGTCTGGGTGTTAGGAATTATGATGATGTGTCAAAGATGCTGCTTTTGTCTACTTTCCAAATTTAACTTTTGGTTGTTTAAGAAAACTGTCAAAATTTTGCCAATGAAGCAAATGTTCCGAAGAAAGAAGAGATCTATATCATATTCTGTTTCTTAGGTTTAGTTACTTCTCATTTAGATATTTACAGAGAGATGCAAAAGCAGACCGCACACATCGAACAAAAGATGAAACTAATACTGCTATTTGATTTTGACTTCCGTTTGGTATATCTTCGTATTTATCTTTGATAAAGGAACACTTAGATCACGAAGCGCAAATGCTAATTTGACATAAGTTCGGTATTATTTTGATACAAGTCTGGTACTAATTTGACTCTAGTTCATTAGTCAGGTGCTAACTTGACACTAGTCAGGTACTATTTGCCGCCGGGAATATTTTGATAATTTCTTTAAGTTATGACTTTCTTTCAAAGGATTCACTATGCCTTAGTAGTTATTTAGGATATAGACTCTCTCGTCCAATATATCGCCCTGTATCAGCAAGATCTTTCTCAGAGAGAGAGAGAGAGAGAGAGAGAGAGAGAGAGAGAGAGAGAGAGAGAGAGAGAGAGAGAGAGAGAGAGAGAGAGAGAGAGAGAGAGAGAGAGAGAGAGAGAGAGAGAGAGAGAGAGATTTTACAGATGAATTAGAAATATTGAGACGATGAAAATGCTTCTACTTCACTCGTGAAATATTCCCTTATATCTACTTAAAATACGTATATCTTTTAAATTTAGTGATGAATTACAAAAAGTATCGATTATATTGATTTTCTTTCTCATTCTGTGCCAATGTGACTAATGGCTTTTTTAATTCATACATTAAACGACAATCCAACATTTTACAATATTTCAAAATATGTGCTTTGCATATATGTTGTTCTACATGTAATAACAAGACTGTTCTTTGTTAAATTAATTGTCAAAAATTTGTGAAGAGGTTTGTTTTCGTTGACACATTTTTTGCACGCGTTAATACAGTGAACATTGTTGGGGTAAGTGTACTCAATCAACCACTTGCAAATAGATATAAATCAGACCTATATATTTATGTAATTATACAGTAGCATTTAACGGCACTTCGGTACAATAGTAACTACATGGTGAGAAAGTAAACTTCGATAAAAGCTAAAAAGAATAATTGCCAAAACAAATTCCCGGAAGATTAAACCTTCCAAATAAAATGTAAATCTGAAGCAAAACAATGTTAAATATGAAAATTACAGATGCTAAAATTCTGTAAAATTAATATGACAGGAAATATAGGTAATACGTACAAACCATCATTGTTTAAACCTCTAAAAGACTGTACTGCTTTCATCTTTATGTAGGAGTAAAATCAAGGTGACAGTGAAACGATACTGCCATTTTAATATGATTTGTTGATGATACTGAAGTAGCATAGCATCAATGGAAAGAAAAACTGGATAAATTCTTCATCAGTACCAGCTAGCATTATATTTCGCCGCTATCAAGTCTTTACCCAACATTCTGAACACTAATTATACGTTGTTGGACGCATGCTCAAACGTTAAACTGCAACTATTTAAAACCTCAGACTAACATTAGTACTTGCCCATTCAGATTAAACGTGAAGCATCGCATCCAGAACAAATGATACAGCCTATCTATCTATCTATCTATCTATCTATCTATCTATCTATCTATCTATCTATCTATCTATCTATCTATCTATCTATCTATCTATCTATCTATCTATCTATCTATCTATCTATCTATCTATCTATCTATCTATATATATATATATATATATATATATATATATATATATATAATCTCAAAGATCACCTTTTGATTAATTTTCATTTATATCATCACCAGTTTGTTATTATTAATAATAATAATAATAATAATAATAATAATAATAATAATAATAATAATAATAATATTGTTATTATTGTAATAATTATTATTATTATTATTATTATTATTATTATTATTATTATTATTGACGTTATGTTTATTGTTGTGTAGCTTTATAAGCACAGGAGGTCTGAAAAAAAATATACTAAAATAAAATCATAAAATAACTTAAGTAATGAAATCTGCAAATGCTTATTGTTGCTTGCCAATGTATCTGACTCGTGTTATTATTTATTTGGAATGTGTTTTCATTTTGTCTAGATGTTTTTGCCTGCATGTGGATGTTACAGATAAAATCATGTAGAGATTAAAGATATTATTATGGTGATTATCTTACTGTTGCCAAATACTTGTCGTATTTGTGTTTTATGAAGGAAACAGTAGGTCCAGAAGGTGCTGTGGCTGATTTCAAACTTTTTATGTACTGCCTATATTTTTAACGAAAATGGTTATCATGTACGTAATTCCTGCTCTAAAACAACACTCATGGGCATGCGTCATTTATAATAATCATCGTGATTTCAGGTTACATTTTCTGTTTAATGCGAAAAATATTTAAGCTGAACAATTATACGTAAACCAATGAATGCAATACTGCGCAATCCTTTGAGAAATATCCTAAAAATACAAGGAAATTTTAACATTTCGAAGATTGCAATATTTAATTTTTTGTCGTATTTTATGATTTAGTATCATGTACAAAGGCTAAAGGTAATACAATATAGATTAAGATTATCCCATTAAAAGGTTTTCCCATTGTGGAATATAAACTTTTATCATATCCCCCTACCCCTTCTAAAAAGCACATTGGGTCACGTAAATGTTTAGAAGTAAAAACGTTTGATGCCATCCGCTTCGAAAGTAGTGGAAAAGTGCACGGGAAATAACCCATTTAGTAACCAGTTGAATCGTAACACGGTTGTCTGTGAAGGGGGGGGGGGCGGTGGTGCTCTGTTTAGGGTTGTTGTTTTGTTTTGTTTTGCGCCTTGAATATCTGTAAGTAATCTATTCCAAATCATAATTTTGACGTTTAACAGCAAACAAACCGTTTCGCCATTAGAATGGAAAAAGCAGAAGACTAAAAATGGATGATGAATCAAAATATGAACCTTTCACTTTAACTAGATCAGATATGCACTGGTGCACTAATGAATTAAATGAATGTTAACTGATACGTTCCAAGGTATACAAAATCATTGTTCATGACGTCTTAATGTGGCAGATGGCAGGTGTGATAAAATCGGTGTATATTCTGCAACGTTATGAACATTTCATGTGCAAAATGGGAATTATAAAACGTCTTCGTGAAACGTCTACCGAGAGCACATGGATCCAACGTTACTTTTCAGAATGATGTCATTATCAGAAAGATGAGGGCTCGACTGTATCCGTCATATTTTAATTTTTGACAGCGTTTTCTTCATCAAAAATGAAGGATATAATAAGTTCTCTTTCTTAAAATAATAGGTCTTTTCAGGGTATTTTATTTCTAAAACTTTCGGGTAACATTCCCACCTATCGAAAGTTAAATGTCCGATTCCAGAGATCGGTAAGATATTAGGGTATTGACGTCGTTTGGTCAGTTCCTACTAAGTTGATGTATTCTATATGTTCAGTAGGTACCATTGTCGCAGTAAATGTGACATACTTGGAGTCAGTACAGTTATTAGTTAACTCCATATGTGTTTCAGCTTGTAACCCGACGAGAACAGATAAAAGGGGATCAAATTGTCCTTTTGCAGACATGTTGGCATGAAAAATATTTTGTTAACAAACCTCTTAAGGAGTGTAGATGTGGAATCTAAATAGTTATGATAATGTACAGACATTGGATTTGATCTATATCACATGTAAAATTGTATATCATTATCGTAGTGTCATCTCATTTACCTTTGTAATTCTCTGCATGGTAGAGTGAAACGATGTTTACAGGCACTCAACGTATGCATACGTTTCTTTATTGCATTATCGTAAGGAACCTTGATCAGGCCAAAAGGCAGTCATATATATTAAACATAAATATCACTGTTCCTTATTAAATTAAATATCAGATTAAAATGGCAAAAATTAAGGTAAATTAAGCAAATCTTTCTTATACTTTGACCACGTCGAGAAAAACGAGGGTCAAGGTGCATAATTCAAAATGGAATTAGAAATTTAAAAGAAGTAAAAATTAATATTTTACTGTGTATTTTTTTCTAAAAAGATAATATCAGTAGCATTACAGATATAAATAGTTTGGAATTATCGCATACTTAAATTTCTAACTTATCTGTTGGTGTATTGTTGATATCATAATGACTTGTCTTCCACAGATGAAAAAGAGGCGTATTTAAACAGATTACAAAATATATTGCTACATCATTTGAAAAGCATAGATTACATTTTCATCGTCTGCTTCAACATAGTACCATAGTTCGACTTAAATAATTACCTTAGGGTTACATGTTCAAAGTATGTCAAAGTTCATTTACGAAAATATCGATATTCTTTATTAACAACAACTCTAAGTAATATTCTTGTTAGACTTGGACTGGTCTTGTAGTGAAAACATTACAACTGCTTGCTGTCGCAGCTAAATAGAGAAATTATGTAAATGTAGGTGGCTCAGTCTGTAGGTTATTTGCAGTCCTTGATGAAAACATGTCTTCATGATAAACGTCATTTTTCCAACTGGGACTTTATTATTTATAAAAGTATTAATTCCCTAATGAGATAAAGAAGTATAGGAACGAAGAAGGTACGTCATATACAGTGCTTTAAAACGTTTCCTTTGAAACAATCATTTGAGTAATTCAGAATGAACAAGAAATGTTGCGAAAATTCTTCTGCTTTTTAAAATTATATTAAAGGCTGGACAAATTGAAAGAATGAATACTCTTATTCTACTAAACATTCTGCAAATTTGACAAAAATGTTTATCAACAGTGGACGAATAAATATTACCAGACTGTTCTGCATACAGTTTTTCATACATTTAGCTAGTTTTGGCCGAATCCACTGTTAGTTTCCAATACTGGATATTCTGATTTTTTTTAAAATGTTCCAGTTCAACGAAGTTACTGATTTGGCGTCAGAAGTGGGATAAGGATAATTTAATATCGATAAGAATAGATAATAATAGATAATAATGCGATGAATCTAATCATAGACCTGATATCTACGTGAGCCACAAGTGAGTGACAATACTGATGTTTCCACTTTATGAGTGAAATATTATATATATATATATATATATATATATATATATATATATATATATATATATATATATATACGTAAATGTATACTAGATGGTCAACATTCTTGACAAATTTCAAGATTTGTTCATTCAGAGAGAGAGAGAGACAGAGAGAGAGAGAGAGAGAGAGAGAGAGAGAGAGAGAGAGAGAGAGAGAGAGAGAGAGAGAGAGCGTTATTGAATAATGTTCTAAATAACGTCGAGATAAGGTCTGATATACTTCCTAAATGGAAAAAAGAAAGTAGTTTTGAAGTTATGCCGACACTGTGCTGATCAACTAGTATCGCCAGAGTGGCGATATCTTCTATCTGATATGTATCTATCACATTAAGAAGGAACAATTAAAGACCTTCATGCCTTGGCAGTGTTCAAACTGGATTCGTGCCTTGGAATTATAGTAGAGAAGAGAATTTATCAACATGGGAAAGAAAATGTAAAGGAATACAAATTTGGCTCTGGAAATAATGTTAAAAGTACAATTTTGTTCCCTATTGATTGATCAGATTTGTAAAGTGAGGTAAATTAACATATTTTGAATTTTACGGGCATACATAGCAAATCTGAACAAAACAAATCAAACAGAAAATTTGGCAGTATAAAATGATATGCGTGATGTTCTGAAATTAAGGAATTCAATTTTTGTATCATCGAAGGGAGAGCAGTTCAGAAAAACAAGTGACAGGACTTTTTAGCTACAGACGTTACAGATACAGCGATCATCTATTGGGGATAATATAACAACCACACATGAGGTCCAAATTTCATAATCTATAACAAAGGGAACATCTGAGTGAAACCTCCTCCTTGAAACAAAGAGTTCTGTTAGCAGAATTATAGGTATTAGTCAAGAGACATACGCATGAAATAAGAGGAGACCAGGCAAATCTAGATTGAAACCTCAGCTGCACGATGGTCTAACGGACTTAGATTTGTGTTTAACTCATTTGGCTCACATCACAATTTAGCTGGGGGAAAAAAAACAAACAAAGGCATACAAATGATGTCTGAAAAGAATAAAGGGTATATGGAAATTGAAAATGAACTTGACAATAACCGTAAACGTCTATGTAATATCAGACAGGAAGATCGTGTAAAAATTGGAGAAACAGTGCCGAAGACGATATCTACCAATGCTCATTGTGCATAATGCAAAAATAAAACCTAAATTCAGCAAGGAATTGTGGAATTGTTACTCTTCGTTCCTTACTTAATGAAATGGAATCAGAACAAAGGTAAAGATTATTGGTCTTTGGTCAAGGTGCTAAAATCTAGGTTTAGAACTTGTAATAAAACTGAAACATATACAGGACTTAATGCTAGAATCCCTAAAAAGACATAATCAATATTTGGTCTTACTAAAGCAAGAAACTGATCAGCCATACATATCCCGATGTAACTGGTGAGATTATTAAACTGTTTACCCTTCAATACGAAATCAGGTTGAGGCTAAGAGAATCTGGTCTAGAAGAAAAAAGTGAACTAAATGAGGCCGACAGAGTCAAAATGGCAACTCATAATTTAGCTGAAAGAAAAACAAAAGCATGCCAATGATGTCTGGTGTGAATAAAAAAACATGGAAACTTGAAAATAGGATTTAATAAAATTCATAAAAGTCAATTAAAATGTTGGGACGGGGATTGTAGAGAAATGGATAAACAGCTCCAAGTTGTCCATAGGCGCACCAAAGTGCACGCATTCTAGATTCTATAAATTAATCGCACTGCAAATTGTTCAGTGATTGGTGCAGCACGGCTTGAAAAATTGGTGTGCCTCTGAACAATCGCTGTGCATAATAAAACGTATATGTGGTTACTAAGATTGTAGGAAAACCTGGTGCGGCGTTCGGTTGCCAAGCAAAACTTCCACAAATAATAAGACGTACTTTGCATACTATTAAGTGATAATGCAATATCAACAAGTAGGCATGGTGTTTGTGGACGATTAGTTTGCAACAACTCAGTCGAAAAGACAATGGTTGCTGTCCACCGCTACGGGGTAAATAATAAACTTCAAGCATCGGTACAAGACTGTACGAGTCAAAATACAATATATGTGGAGATGATACCGCGTATACAACATGCATGAGGTTCAGGTCACCTTTAAGATCCAGGTAAAAATCACGGTTTCCTTATGTAGAGAAGCATTCATGCAAGTTTATCATGCATAAAATATCCTGACTGACTTTACCATAACTAGTAAATCGAAAGCGGTCAACGGAGAGGCATTTGACCGTCGTTCCTGGTAATCAAAGACCTTTAATATCCCCGATACGATGTGTGGGGTCCAATCCTCCTTTCCAGAGACTTATCGGATGCAGTTCCAACTGTCACTACACTAACTCAGTCGGTTTTTCAACTGCAGGATCCACAGCTGCTAGCAATGCTCGATGTATCACCTTTGACTTTGAAAACATTCCTTTCACCGACGTGTTTTTTTTTTTTTTGTTTTTTTTTTTTAGCTTGGCCGCATTAAACTGATAAGGTTGTGTTTGAATAAACCACACGGAGACCTTTCATGTTAATATTTGCGGAGAATGTCTCAATATTACAATGCAATTGTTTCGTATTATGCTCATAATTTTTGCTATCTGCTTTGGGCGGAGGCCAACATTAACTTCGTGATAGGTCATTCTTGTTTAAAGACGTAACAGGTTTATTTACTATGCTACGAATTTTCTACTGGTGAGTCAAAGATTCTCAGTCGAGCACAATCCAACAATATAATTTTATCAGAGACTATTACCGCAAAACATTTGTAACTGCCGACGGGCGCCGCGCCTACACATGTATAAAAGTTCATGCCTAAAACGGACTGCCTGAACAATTGCAGGTGTTCCAATGAAAAGTAATTAATCGGGTGAAAGGTACAAAGTACTGGAAAATCTGCAGACCTGTGTCAATGTTTTGATGTCTTCCATGTACAACCACCAACTGTGATATGTACGTGCGACTTGATTGTCTTGAAGTTATGCAAACTTTATTCCGAGGGTTCAATATGGCCGTTTAATCGCAAAGAACTTCAGACATTGTTAAACATCGTCTTACTCTGCTCTTGGTCATTATCTTGATTAACATTTTGAAATTCCACGAAATTTTCTCTGAATATGGTTTACCCAGTGCAAGTCTAGTGAGTGCGAGAAACGACATCACTGACTAATTTCCAGACAATATAAATGACAACAAACTGTCTTTTGTGACCAATGATGGTTTCATCACAGGCATGTACACTGTTAATCATGACAATTCAATTTTGCCAATAGCACCTCCTGTACACCAAATTGCAACTTTGACACTGCCCTTTACAGAATAATGTGACTGTATTTGGATTTTAAAATAACCTTGCGAACAACTCAGTAAAATTCAAACATTATACCGAGACGAATCATGCACGCAAAGATCAACGAGTCTTCTGAAGTTGCTATCAACGCTGTAGAAATCCAAAGTTCAAAAGTTTTTGGCGCAAACTACATTGTGTGTTGGTCCATCTTCAGCCACGTTTCTGGTGCTTCATATGGTATGCAGCTTATGATCTGAGTGATTGGATATATTATTGATAAACAATTTAATTGGGCCAGCAGACGTTGCTGTACCTGGCGAGTTCGAGAATTATCGTCAACATCGTTAATTGCTTGGACTTTTTTTCTGTGGATGGAATTACATGCGATGTCGAACAATGCCATTATGCTAGTGTTGACATACCCGACTGGGTTTATTGGCAAGATAATTATCATTGTCATTATGAAGATTTTTTTGCGATTGGTAAAATAACCCCTTTACATGGAAGATAAACAGACGTGTAATATACTTGTAATGCTAATTTTTATTGATTGGGCTATATAGCCGCATACGGAAAGTTCTAAAAAGATATTTAGTATCTTTATACCAACACAGTTCATCTTTGAATTTTACCATTGTTTATACATAATCAATTTTGTCTAATACCTTTTGCGAGACAAATATAAGCAACTTTCCACTGCCAGATATGCAATCTCTGATTCGGCGAAACGTTGTTGAGCATCTTCATTGATGGTTTAATTTACCCTGGGTGGCATCATCGCTGGCGATTAAGGTACAATCGGCTTTGGTTCAAAACTGGTGGTTCTCGAGTCACTAATCGTCCAAGTTAATTTTTAAATTTGGTTCTGAATCGATTTAACAGCCCTTAAAAAATTTTAAAATCAATCCGTACCAACGTCTGGATGCTATAAATGACTAGAGTTATACCAATCTCAACGATTGGTGTATGGCGCGAAGAAAAAGCCGCGTGCGCATTTGGTGCACCTATGAATAATTCCTGGACAACTTCACCAAGGCCAGTCACATATTATGTCATATAAACGCTTTTACGAATTTTCGCAACACGAATGGGTATTACACGTTCACATACTACTGTCTTCATATTTAAATATCAGGTCGATCTCTAATATACAGTTCCATTTTGTGCCAGTCCTGATCTATAAGGGTAATACGAATAATACTAACAGGCGGTTATGACATGAAAAATACACTGGCGTTGCGGAAGTAACTAAGAGCAAAGTACTGGAAGGAAAATTCAAGAAGAATCCAAACAATGTACAACCACTGGAGGTTATGCTTCACGAAGCTAAGATTGTGGAAGCTCCACTTTCATGCATATCCCTGAAAGCGTCTCAGTCCAGATTAATCGGAATCGGTGAGACAATCCTAAAAATATCTGATGAGATATGGTTTCCATACGCTTTTGGTCCTGAACCTTTAGATTTATCTATCATCAAAAACAGCGTCAGGCCAGCCGAGAACCGTTACCAACGACGGCTGTGCGATATCGAGCGCGTACTGTAGAGATTCAATCACAGAGCCGTGTTTGTGTTTTTCTTCATTTATAGATTTTAGAGTCTTTTTCAGCCCCGAACGAAATCATCCGTCGGAATTCTTCACTGATGTAGGTAATGTTATACGCGATAGTGGAAAGTTCAGTAACATTCTAGCGCCACCGTTTGAGGAAAACACAAACGACTTATTCGTAGGAAGACCCCTCTAACGGCCGCGATCGAATATTATGCCAACTGTGATTCACGTGAAGTGACGGTAGTGTATTTATTTGAATGAACAGCACCATCTATGCAGTCTGAAAAAAATATGGATTCATTTCATTCACATACCAAATGGCAGATATAATTGTAAATTAAGTACATGTTCAGCATTCTCATGTTCGAAACAAGCATGTTACATTCTGAATATGGCGGCCATACTCCTCGATGACTAGGCTTTGATACAGGACATCATCAACTTGGGTAAAGTCATGGCTTCTGGCGCTGGAGGGTAATTGTTGTTAAGATGGTGGGGTTTCTTTTCCCAAAATTAATAATTACGTTTCCAATATAACAAATTCTAATAGTTTTATACCGTTCATATTCGCGTTAGAATTATATTTTATATTCTCACACCACACATACTCGGATCTGACGTAAGTGTATGCACTGGTAATATTGTGGGTTATAGAAGGCGTTTGCCTATCGCAGCTACAAAAATTTAAAGCATCTGTCGTGATACTGCGAAGCCAAACTGGAAGATTTGGGTGAATTTTAAGGTAAGACCATCGTGTTACATTGTCAGACGCAACAAAGAATATTCTTTTAATATTGGCAAAGAATGCAGGTTTAAAAAGGTAACAATGAAAATAAGTTATTCGGTACGAAAAGTGCGCCTGACTTCTGTTCTTATGGCGTCTTGTGTATACCACGTAGTATTTAGAACAATGTAGGCATGCATTTAACAATTTTATATTTCGGTATCGACACTACCATAGGATACAAAATGATATCAACTAGCAACTTGTTTGGTGCCAATACAATTGGAGTCGGGTGCCATGCCAAAGGACGCACTACAAGGGCCGATCCGTGCTGATATGACGGTAGGAATTTTAGCAAGCACCTTTTAATCTCGAGTTAGATACGTTAGTCACTGAGCCATCGTGGCTCCTTCATAGTAAAAACTTACAATGTATTCGATATTCATGCAGACACGTTTATGTCATATCTGCTGATAGAATGAACACACACACACACACACACACAAACACACACACACACACGAGTACAATCGAATTTTGTCAATCGGTACGAAACGAACGCTCTCTATACGGCGTATTGTGTTTACAACACAGTAATTAGAGCAAACGAGACAAACAGACAAATATATCTCAATGTTGTCTATATTATGGGATACAAAATGAAACCCAATATTTTAGTGACAGCTAATTATTCATACTGACAGGTATAGATCTACTGATTAGGTGAATTACTAATGTGTACAATATACATTACACACTCACCTGATTATAAAACAACCTTTTCGGAAGTGTAAATAAAAGAGCAAATGGCTTTGAACAGTGTGCAATACTTTATGTAACCACCTACCTCCATAATTAGGCCTATCTACCTACATACGTATGTGACTACCTACGCATATTTCTATATATCTATATAAGTTTTACCTACCTATCTGCCGACCTGTTTACCTACCTACATATCGACATACCTATCTACATATCTCTCTACACATTTCTCTACCTATCTATCTACCAGCCTATCTACATACCTATCTAAATAACTATATATCTACCTACCTACATATCTACCTACCTATCTATATGCATATCTACCTACCTATCTACATATATATCTACCTACCTATCTACATATATATCTACCTATCTACCTACATATCTTTCTAACTACCTACCTATCGACAGTACCCTAAAATTCCATGTCGAGTTTTCTTCATTGATCTACGTGTATTTTTTCTCTTACTACCAAAATTAGAACTTTTTATTTTATGTTTGAATAAGTAGATATATATTGAGACTTAAGGAAAAAATGAATGTTAAACGAAATTTGGATATTAAACTCATCAGTAAATCGACTGCAAATCAATCAGCTTGTCGATTAAACTGTATATCTATATATCTATCTGTACAATCGGCCGTCGATGTATGTATGTATGTATGTATGTATGTATGTATGTATGTATGTATGTATGTATGTATGTATGTATGTATGTATGTATGTATGTATGTATGTATGTATGTATGTATGTATGTATGTATGTATGTATGTATGTATGTATGTATGTATGTATGTATGTATGTATGTATGTATGTAAGTGTTAGTGGGTGCGTGTGTGCATGCATGTATGTATGCATGTGCCAGAAGTCATTCGTAACCAGTGTGTCAGGGGTTACATACATTCAACGGGTAAGGAGTAAGGATCATCTCTAATGTATAATATGTTTCGGGCTTTACAAATTTCACATGATGATTTATACTGTGTACAATACTGTAGCGTATATGAACATTAATAATACTATTATTGTTACTGATAATATTCATTCCCTGATAGACTATGACAACAGCGTAGCTTTGTTTCAAATTATATACAGCGTATATTCCCCCCCTCCCGATTTTTATTTAAAAAAAGCCTTTTTGCAATTACGGATCAAGTTAGTTTTCACTGGTTGCAAATCATGTAGAATCAAAACGATTATACACGGCATAGTGAATTCAAACAATCTAAATACACAAATTAAAAAAACGCATTATATGAGAACATTTAAGAGAACACCAGGGAGAACGAATGAATTTGAATATATTTCATACATAGTGAGAAAATATTCGAAACTTTATTTGCATCAGATGAATAAAGAAAAACGAGATTTGTGTAACTATCAGTAACGAATAAACAAAGACATTCATTCTTCAAACATACTAGAGTGCAGACTTACTCATTTGTAACATCTAAAACAAAAGAATCAAAACGAACAATGCTACTTCTGACGTAAAGTGTATTTCCGTTGTATTGATGAACTGAAGTGACAAAGTTGTGAGGAATTTATGCAGGTATATATAAATGACTAAACTTCAGACAAATTATTCATATACCTAAATTACGTCTAGTTGACGAATGTAAGTGTTCTGGAAAGGCGGTTCAGTATACTAAAATAAAATGGGCTCTACAATCGGTACAAAGAACAAAGCTGTAGGAGAGTGTAAAAAAAAATTATAAGAGAAAGGGAAATCAGTTTAAAACAAGTTTTAAGTTCGGACTGTGCAACAACAATCACGAATCTAAAGTAGATAGAATACAAATAGAGCTGGAGAATGTCAAAAACAGGAATGCTCTACTAGAAACCGAACTCTATGAAATGAGAAAATCGCCAAGAGTATCAAGCACTTTGGAAAATAGTTTAAGAGAGGAAAACAGGGGCCTTGAAAAGCGATTTGAAGAAACTCTGATTGCAGTCGGAAATGAACTGGCACATCTTCAACGACCAATCACAGCGTTCATAATGCATGAGGGTGGAAGTGTTCAGGTTGGCGATAATAATGTTATGCGGATTATCAGTGACTTTAGTGCGGATATTAATGATAACAAGGAACAGATCGGGAAACTTGAAAAAACAATTCATAACTTAATGGACGAAAACTGCAGACTAGTTCGTATAAATGCTGATCAAAGGATGCTTCTCTACCAGACTCAGGTATTCATTGTAGTGTGTGTGTGCGTGATTTCGTGTTCTGTAAATATTGTATAGGCTATGTTGTCTATGTATGTGTGTGTGTGTCTATATATATATATATATATATATATATATATATATATATATATATATATATATATATATATATATATATATATATATATATATATATATGTGTGTGTGTTGCTGTGCGAGTGTCCTGTCTGTAATCGCATTCAATAGTGTTCTTCTAATCTTCTAATTCACTCGTTTCCGCACCAAAAAGACTTAATAATATTTACTTTCTTAATTATTGTCAACATGTATTTGTTTTGCATTTCATTGTGTTTGTTTTTGTAATCTTATCGTTGTATGTGTATTTATGTGTTATCTAATATTGCAAAGTGTTTAGAACTTCTAAAGAGTTGCTTCCGAACTAAGTCAGAGCTTTGGATATAAAATTAAAGTTTAACAATAATTTAGACTAAAAGCACCAAGACTAATTTCAGTATACGTTTTGCCAATAAAAGTAGGTTTACTATTGTACCAAAGAGCAGGCAGAATCAGTTTTCTCATACATGTTTCAAATTTTACCTTTATCTCATTATTGAAACGAACTTTTTTCAGACGCAATGTAGCAAGATGCGACGTAACATCACACGAATTGCGAATGTACTTCGCATGCATAACGACACGATTGACTCAAAACTGTCACAGATCTCTAGTCTTGTGCGGTCGTTTTCCGTCGAAGGTAGGTAAACCTCTTTTCTACTTGATATGGGCTTTACATGACAAGATAATTGTTCTAGTAGGCCTACCTATACTTGCATATCTCAGGTTAGGGAAATACAAAACGGACGTGGGAGTTGAACAAAATGATGTAAACATATAAAACAGAAACTGCACTTTTCTTAAAAGCAATAACTATGACAGCAAAGAAAAAAATAAACAATTATCGAGTTCTATTAACATTCTCTATCAAACATCGTTAAAAAAGAAAACAAAGAAACGATCAACAACTAATTTAACTTTGTTCGCACTAAATTATGATCCAAACAGCGTACATTTCGTATATTTAAATTATTTGCCTGTATGTTTATTTCATTGCTAAGTGTTCTGAAAATACGTTTGCTCTACATTAGTAGTCTTCAGTTGTCATACACAAGCACCTGTAATTTTGTTTCTTTTTTCAGAACGACACGAAAGGATTCCATAGATGATACCCAGAGTGGGGCAATAATTTGACTATATTCAGACGACAAAGCTTACTCTATGACTAAAACTAACCCAAACGAAGTGGTTAGTTGGTTCCGATGATGAATAATAGCTACTTGACGTGACTCCAATTATGATACAATATGTCTCTCATATATAATATCAATTTGAACTATCTGAATAGTGTAACATATACATTTTGGAAATATTTGCAAATTTAAGACATGGATGATATTTCAACTCATCTGTTTACTCTTCATTAAATTTGTTATCCCTACATTCTTCTTTTTCTTGCTGACAAAAAACTTGTTTGTTTCAGCACTTGGTAATGTATAAGTACCATCAGTTGATTTCAACCTGTTAACACGAACAGGCCATCATTTGATTTCAACATGTCAACCCAAATAGGCCGTCAGTTGATTTCAACCTGTTAGCACGAACAGGCCATCTGTTAATTTCAACCTGTCAGCATGAAGAGGCCGTCAATTGATTTCAACCTGTCAACACGAACAGGCCATCAGTTGATTTGAACCTGTCAACACAAACAGGCCATCTGTTTATTTCAACCTGTCAATACGAGCAGAACTCGGATCACAATGAATTTTCATATATTGTCTCTACATTTGTTTATCAGTTAAGAACTTTCCACTATGTCCAAATCAATACAAATCATATGTTAATCTAAATACCCATCAAAGATGACTTCACGATGATGTTCTTTTCATCGGTTCAACGTCGTTTCTTTAAGAGGATGGACTGTAAACAAAGCAATATACAATGGATCACATAGATCATGTCTGAATCATCACCAAGGCTTTATTACTCACTGTGTACTATCACCGAAAATACACATAGACAACCACACCATAAGCTCATATTCAACAGAAAAACAATTACCAGAAAAAAACAATACCAAGAACGCCTGAATCTAACTCTTTTATTACCACAAAAAGGAGACAGTGAAAAACATTCTCTAAAAATAGGCTGGGACTACACTCGTACTGAACGTGAACTAATAATTGTGATCTGATTCCATAATGATTTGAATTAAGATTATGACACGAAACTCGTATTCAGATCATTAAAAAGTCTGGCTCACAGAGAACCTTCCTTTACTCGCTTAATTGGGATTAACATATATTTTCAGCAAACATTGAATTTATGAATATAATAATTTTTGGTATTATGGACATACGTGTTTACTAACAGCAACATATCTAAGCTTTAATGTTTGACAGTAATTAAACGTATGAGAGAGAGAGAGAGAGAGAGAGAGAGAGAGAGAGAGAGAGAGAGAGAGAGAGAGAGAGAGAGAGAGAGAGAGAGAGAGAGAGAGAGAGAGAGAGAGAGTTATCAAGAGTGTAAAATAGTTAAGTTAATACGGGAAGAGAGAGGGCACAGACAATTATTAATATCAGGTAAAGTAAATGAATATAGTGTCAGCATAAGGAGCAAAACGAATTACCGTGGTAGGTAAGCGAATTGGAAAAAACTTAAAATGGGAATTCAAAATAAAACCAAAGCAAAAACCGCCTAGAGTTTCTTATCATGTTGTATCTTGTGACCAGGAAGGTGAACGACAGATTAAAAATATGAAAAATTCTCAGTTAGAACTAAACTATTCAGAAATAACAATGAGATGGACAATCACAGTTAACTTCATCGAAAAACAAAAAAAATTCGGATCTTCGCGTAACTCCAAAAGACGACGTAAAAAGCTCTTAGATTATACGATGCACTGCGCAAACAAAATTTTAAAAAACATAAGGCAGTGAAAGAGTTTTGACTGTTCTACCTCTGATGCTGACTGTCCCTTCATGCTTTTCAAACGCCCCAGTCATGATTCTCTCCAGAAATATGTTGAATAATACGGGAGAGTGCAGACAGCCTTGTCTGACGCCGACTGACGTTATCAACCAGTCCCCTAGGCTCCCATTAAAGTATTATGCACTTATGACCTTGTCATTACTGTAATGAGGAATTGATGTTGTACAGTCTCGTGGTCGTCCATACGGCTGCATGCCATACCCTGTCAAATGCCTTCTTATAATCCACGAATACGTGGTACAGATCTTGCTGGTGTTGGAGGTACTTTTCGCACAATATCCAGAGGTTGAAGATCTGTTTTGCTGTTCTACAAACTGCTCTGAAATCTGCCTCCTCCTCGGCAATGATCTTTTTAGCCTGTGCTTTAGTCTGTTTAGCAGTATCCTCAACATGACTTTGCTTGGATGGCTTATAAGACTGCTTGTACGGTGGTTTTGACACTATTGCAAGTTGCCTTTATTGGGGAGGGTGATGGTCACTGATTGGGTCCACGGCAATAGCCATTCTCCTGTTTGCCAGGGTTATTTTGCAGATGTTTGTGAGGGCACCAATCATTGCTACTCCCCCTTCTTGGACCAGTTCTGCACAGATGTTGTCCACTCCTACTGACTTCCTCTTTTTCAGCGATCTCACTGCTGCTTCTACTTCTTCGCGTAGGATAGGGTGGTTGTCGTTGTTAGTTGTTTGAGGGATATTCAGTACCTCTGAATCTATTGCAGCTCGGTAGTTGCAAGGCGCAGAGTTTTGCACAGTACTCTGTCCGTCTTTTCAGAATGTCTTTTCTTCTGTGAGGCAGTTTCCGGCTTCGTCCTATATGGAGGTTAGAGGGCGTTGTTTTGTGCTTCATATATCTTTGTCCAGTTGGTACGCTTTCTTGCTGTTTTTCCTTTCACGTTTCTTTCAATATCTTTAGACTTTTCTTCTATTCAGTTCTCCTTTGCCCTTTTCATGTTTTTCTTGACTTCCCAGTTTACTGCATTGTACTGATCTGCCCTACTGTATCGGTCTTTTTCTTCTTCAGCTCTCTCCTCTTGTCACATAGTGTCACACAGATTCAGGACCTCAGTTCTGACCCAGAGCTTCTTAACTGGACGATGTCTACCAAGGATCTCACTGGCTGTTTCGGTCGTTGCTGTATTAGAGGTAGTTATCAGCATGTCCATGTCTGTATCGTCAGCATCGAGGATGGTTTTTCGGTGAAAATTTCCTACCAACCGTTGCCCGGATGTATTCTGCTACTTCCGGATCCTTCAGTTCATCGAGATCAAAGTTTATTATGTGTGGCTCTCTTTCTTGACCTTCTTTAGATGTAGCCTGAAGGACATCATCACCAGATTATGGTCACTTCCATTGTCCGCTCTGGGTAAGGTTCGAGTCTTGGCGATGTTTTACACTTGACTGTACGCTTCTCTTCACCATGATGTAGTCGATTTGATTGTGAATGTCTCCGCTTAGACTGTGCCATGTCCATTTTATGGATTCATGTTTGGCCGAAGGTGTTTGCCAGCATATGGTCATTGTAACTAGGGAATTCCAGGAGCCTCAGACCTCTCTCGTTGGTCTGTGCATTGCAGCAGCGCCAACATGTTCCTTTCAAATTCATGCTAGCGTCCTCGCCTATCTTGGTATTCCAATCGTCTTGCACAACAATAATGTCTTTCTGTGATGTTTTATCCACAGCTTCTTGTAGCTGATCATATATGTCTTCCACATCTGCGTCATCAAAGTCTGATGTTAGGGCGTATGCATGTATAATGGTGATGTGGAACGGAGTTGCCCTTCAGCAGATGGTGATGAGCTGGCTGGAGACTGGCCTACATCCCATGACAGTACTCACGCTGTCCTTGTCGACAAGGAGCCCAACTCTTTGTTCATATTTGTCCTCTCTTCCACTGAAGTACAGTTTGTGACCTTACAAAGTAGTTGTTTCTCCAATGTTCTTCCATCGTATCTAACAGAGTCCTTGGATGTTAGAGAGGTATTTGTTCATTTCATATCTAAGCTCCTCAACCTGCTGATCCCAGTGTTCTCACATTACAGGTGCCAATGGTGACGTTTTTCCAGACAATGATCTTGCTACTCTGAGCATTGGAATCAGAACTACGTAAAACTATTTTATCAACTATCACTAGACTAGTGCTAGATACTAAATCACAAAGTCAAGAGCATTTAAAAGTTGTTTTGAGACAACGCTTATAAATCTACACGAGAGCAAGTGCCCAAATATCTACACGCCCTAGTGGTCATCAGTTTAAACCTGGTTGCCATTGATTTTAAGGGCGATCAGCCGTGATTTTATTATGACATGTTTCGGGGGTTTATTAAAAACTTAATCTTTGAACTTTATAAAGGTTTAGATAAATTTTCAAAATAAAATTTAAATTGCTAGTTGTGGTGGCAATTGTTTTAATAGTTTTACCTATTTGTAATTACTTTAAATGTACTTTTACCAGTTAATTACCGTGTATAGTTTCTGCACTGCTCAGAAGAAGTATTGACGGACTACAAAGTGTTACAACCAAACTGGTTCAAAAGCCTTAGTCATCACAGAAACGAACTAAAATAATTACATTTAGAACTATTATTGATTATCACGTATTCCCTCTGCAAATTAATGTCTGCCTGTAACACCTTTGCTGAATTGTGACTGATCAGTGTTTACATAAATTTATTCTAACAGGCCGTTTATGTTGTGACCAGTTCCAGGTCACAGGTCACAGGTTAATTTCTAGTTGAAAGGAAATCTAGAGAGTGATAGGTAATATTGTAGCCCTCACAAAATTAATATCTACATGCATAATATTGTGACCGGCTACAATGGATGTAGTATTATAAATAAAAGAAAGTGATCAATTGGCTGTAATACAATAAGACATATATGGAATGTACTTAGTGGTTCGCAGTACATACCACATGTCATAGAGCCTTTATCATTCGGTGTAAACAGTAAAGCCCGACTAACTGTGATTAACGAACGAAAATTATACCGCGTTAAGTATTAAGTGTAAATGTAAAGCCCGACTGTCTATAATTAACTGATGAAAATCAAATATGTTCAAAAGGAGCATGAAAAAGAGATGTATCCTCTCCTGAAAAAAAATCATTAAGAACAGTAATCATTAAAAATACCAACCAAATTTAAAAAAACAACTCATTATCAAGACTCTGACATATATAATCCTAATCCCTAAAATAAAAATCGATGTGCCTAAATAAGCCTTATTTTTTTCCTACATCCCGATAATTAGGAAAATCTGGTTTGCACAAAAATGATTCTAATGTAATGTTATTTACTGATGTACTCGCCTCAACTAAACTGAAATGAACTATTCTCTGCTGAGTACAAAACCAAACTTCTATATTATAATGGCCGGAACTATAAAGGAAAAAAATACCCAAACAAATTATATTAGTAAATGACATATGTTAAAACGATAATAAATTGAAATAGTACTGCTCTGTGTGTGTATGTTTGTGTGTATTTGTGTGTGTGTGTGTGTGTGTGTGTGAGAGAGAGAGAGAGAGAGAGAGAGAGAGAGAGAGAGAGAGAGAGAGAGAGAGAGAGAGAGAGAGAGAGAACTTGGATAAGAATTGTGCAGGGTGTAAATCATATACGTCACCATCAACATCTTATCCAACAGGAATAATAAAATAACATTTTATGACAACGGAGCATTATATTCGTACACAGTGCTCGCCGTTCATAAGTAGATTAATTATTGTCAGAAGTAATTTATTCAAACAACAAAACAATAAGTAAAATATGTCAAACGACGTGGAATACAAATAATACAAAACAAAATGGTTAAATATTCCTAATGCGGTATAAAAGAGTAACCTTTTACGGCTAATAAATTGAAATAGAAATAAATGCAAAACTATTTAAACGAAAACACCAACAGCGAGGCCAGTTTGTCAAATCGGTACATATAACTGAATAATGAAGATATATTCCAAGACCATAACGGGTGGAACAAAGTAGTATTGAGATAATATAAAGTTAAAAACATTAGCATTAATCTAACATATGGACTGATAAAATGACATGCAAACGGACACAAAAGGGAACACAAACTACGAGCACGATGGTAATATCGTCATTTAACGGTATTCACTCTTTTTATTTTAACAAAGAATAACGCAACAGGTCGCAGAGGCAAAAAATGGGACAGCTACAAGTCCAAGGTTAGGTTCTTTATCCAGGACTGCCGCATACAGAGAATATTGATGTAGAGCGTGCCCACAAAATTGCCGTCCAGAGACAACATGCTTGACCAACCCATATTTGTCAATTTCATTGCTATAAGGACAACTTGGGAGAGGTGTGATTCACAAAGTATCTGAGGACTTAACGCTAAAAGTGCGGGCTACCAGAAAGGCGGTTATTCTATACTACATGAAAGTGAATAATTTGCACTGTACAACTAAAGATTGTGTTCAGTAAATCATTTTGTACAAATGTGTTGCACGTTTGAAATATACGCTTCAAACGTTAGGTTGCATGAAATTTTTTTAATGAGTTTAAAATACATAGCTAACGAAGATGCGAGCATTGAAGACCACGTTGCTGCTTCCGCAGGACTTTACCAATTTATAAGAGACTTCCATGTTCTAGAAAGAGAAAGCATGTCCGAGAAAGATACGATATTATATATTTCCCATTAAAAACACCATAAGTTTTCCCTATAAAATTTTAGAGGTCAATACAACAACGATTATATACAGATTGTACTTTATTTGAACAGTTAATATGTCTTTTAAAGAGGCGTTTAAGGAACTGTTTTGTTCAATTTTATCGAGTGGCTACAGTTGATGCATTCATATGTGTGTGATTGATTAACCACAATATTGACGAGTCGGTTATGTCTGATTTTGAATTTGCTTTATAGTATTGCGGATGTTTTGAAGTTCGCCACATTATCTCCAAATTAAATATCGTCTCGGTTTGTTTTGTGGGATTGTGGATGTTTCATAGTTCGCCACATTCTCTTCAAGCTAAAGATCAAGTTTGATGGGAAACAGTGTTAAAGCGGTAAAGGAGACAGACATACGTTGTTAAGCAGTTTTAGACTAATAAACTCTCCAAAGAATCTAGAATTGTGTAAAAATATACAAAAATAAATTTAAATATGTTTTTAATGTAAAGAAAGGACAAACATCAAGAGGAACATAAGCTTTCTTATTTCTGTGAGAGATAATCTATACAAAGTTTGAAAACCGCTTATATCCTGTAGTGACAGGACTTATTTCAGAAAATCTGACCTATCTAGTTTCTAGATGTATAATTATTTTAAGAACCTTCTATTTTCAGAAAATGTTATTGATTATAGCATTGAGATCTCTTGGAAATACATCATAGAGATTGTGATGTTCTAAATAACCTATGCATGTTGAGTAAGCTGTACACAGAAACTTAAAGACAAGTTGGGAATTGTGGAGTACTTCGACACTTATCACACCATTGTTATTAGCACTTATTAACAAAGGTTTTAAACTGGTATTTTCCCAGATTATGAGGAAAAGGTATTATATGGACACAATATAATGAATGCTCTTTAGATGATCTTAATAATTTTAGTGGTATACCTTTGATTAATGCTATGTGTACCATCTTTACCTCTATTTTAAACAAGCACAAAATCACACAGGTGTAAACTAAACAAATTCAAAAAGGTTTGACCATTCGTCTGGAAAATCGTAATGATGAAAGAAATATTACAGGGCCTAAAAGTTAAAATTTAATGAATTTGGCATTCAGGTCAATTTTATTTTGTAGTGTTTAATGGTAAATCATCTGCAGCATTTATTAAAACAATTCTTTGCGAATCTTAGGCAAAGAATTGCCATCACTGTGTTCCTGGGCGTCTGAACCGTTTGTTATACACTTTCTATCCCCGTACCGCGTACTTCCTGTCTGTAATAAACAATCAGTTTGAAACATCCAAAGATTGAATATATTTAAATATTAATAATGAAAAATATATAAGACTGTTATGAACGTTCACGCAGTTTTGTGCTCACCGTTATCATGGCGTCGTCTGTTCGTCTACAGTTGTTTGTTGACACTGTAATCTATATGTATGTACAATTTCAATTAAACTTGGAATATGGGATTTTACCATCAGAATCTGAAGAAAGTTTAAAAAAGAGTTGTATTTATACATATTATTGAGGTGACACTGACTTTGATCTTTTGAGCTTGAAGGTACATTTCGGGTTTATTTTAATCAAAACAAAATTGGAAGATAAGCTTATATTTGAAAAATATCGGACGAATTCAATAATGAGAGCAGCAGGGAGGGTGAACCCTACAAATTTTTGCGACAAAATCGATTAAAGCCTCAGAATGCCAAATGGAGCCTTCCTACGAAATCTCATATTTTAACCAAAAAAAAATTAAAGGCCCCATTTTACAAATGGAGCCTTAGCGATTTTGTCGCAAATACATTGTCATAACCACCCTCAAATTGCTGCCATCTACGTCAGAGAGGGTGAACCCTACAAATTTTTGCGACAAAATCGATTAAAGCCTCAGAATGTCAAATGGAACCTTCCTACGAAATCTCATATTTTAACCAAAAAAAAATTAAAGACCCCATTTTACAAATGGAGCCTTAGCAATTTTGTCGCAAATACATTGTCATAACCACCCTCAAATTGCTGCCATCTACGGTCGCAAATATGTTGTCATTTCACCCTCCCTGCTGCTGATTAATACAAATTATTTAACCGATATTTGTTAGCTTTTCACAAACAGACTAATCGATAATACTTCACCACGTAGATCAATCAAATTATTTGACTGATCGGTGAGTGTAAAATTAATTCTAGTTAGTAAATCATTTTGACATTGCATATAGACTGGATTAGTCGGATTCTCAACAATTAAAAATCCGGGGGGTGCTGTTGGTGAAAATGAATAAAGAATGTAACCTTGTCGGGCTTGATTTGATTGTTCCATATTAATTTGATAACTTCCTTCGATTACATCACACGTTAAATTAAGTGCGATCACCGATGAAATATTCACATTGTTCGGTGCGATATGTCTACCGTCGCCGTCGGGAGAATTATTATAAGTGAGGATAATAGGCTTCGGCTGGTTATCTTTCCATGATTGATAAATTTTATTAAATCCTTCGTCGATGGCAGTTCTGAGTTTTTTCTTTAACTCGGGAACATTATATCCTGGTAATTTATAATTTGGATTTTCATTTATATTTTTTTTATAATCTTGAGCTGAGCTAGTTTTTGAAATCGTGCTATTTTCATCAGTGAAGAGATTAGTAATCCTCGAATTAAATATTTCCATGTCATCGATGATTTTATTACCCGCGGCGACTACACTAGTAAACTCAGCTTGTGAAAGAAAGCCAGATCTTAACGACGGTAATAGCAACAAAAAATCATTATTCATTCTATCAAGGATGTGATCTTTAATATCTACAAATGTTGGACTTGTTTCATGTATTTCCAGAATTTCACTTTCCTGTGGGATATAATCATTAAAAAATGGAATTCTCCACACATCTTTACCATATTCATCCTTATATCGATATCTTTTTGTGAAGTTTATATCCTCGAATTTTTTTATAAGTTTTTGATGGATTTTCAGGTCCTATTTCATCAGTGACATAATCAGATTTTACAGGCTCGGGCGTGGAATTACCAGCACTTCTAGGTGGATCTTCGGGCCATCCTAATACTGTTCTTATTGAACTGTTATAAATATCTACAACGTACCCAGGAGAGCCTATTTCAATTGTAGATGACAGTGTTGGTTCATGAACTGTTATCGCAATTTTTGATTCTTTTTTAGTAATAGATTTTATTCTACGTTGTAATTCATTATTAATTTGCTCAATTTGATAGGACCCAGTTGGTATTGAAACAACGTTCC
This sequence comes from Potamilus streckersoni, assembly GCA_016746295.1. NCBI lineage: Eukaryota > Metazoa > Mollusca > Bivalvia > Unionida > Unionidae > Potamilus > Potamilus streckersoni. Next base: position 2,794,579 of record JAEAOA010001195.1, read on the forward strand.
AATCTGGAGTGTCATCTTTTTTATTCCTATATGCAAATACCAGGGAATTATTAGGTCTCTGACCGCCAAATGGAACCGATCTGCAAATATCAAATGCTTCATTAGTTATTTCGACTGAGTTATTCCCAGCTCGCTTACCTCCCATAAGAACCTCAAGTCGTGATATATCATTAATGATATTACTAGGACACATATGAGAATCATGATGAGAACTTCCATAACCCTCTCCTGAAGTACTTTCTGGTTCGGAAACGTTTTGAATTTCTAGATCTGATTCGGAAACGTTTTGAATTTCTGGAGATTGTCGACCTTGACCTCGACCTCGACCTCGACCTCGACCTCGACTTCGACCTCGACCTCGACCTCGACCTCGTCCTCGACCTCGACCTTGTTGTTGTTGTTGTCGTTGTTGTTCTAAAACATCCGCATCAACTCCTATTTTAAAAGCTCTGTATTCCACTGTATTCTTATTTAAATTGCCGGTGATTTCTTTATTAATTTTATATATCCAATCCACCCATTGATCTTTTTTTATTGTGTTTTTTTATACTCGTTTTTTAAAAATTTCTCCCTGTTATAATAACTTTTTACAGCAAAGTCTCCAAATAACGCATAGTCTTTTTCAGTTTTCAGCAATTGAATTCGTTTGATTACTTCTATAGCTTCATCAGTGAATTTCTCGTTAAAAGGAACACTTTTTTAACGGAAACTTTTTCAATAGAATCACTAGCATCTTCAACGGGGTTATCATCAATATCAATATTACCCATTTGTTGTATTTCTCGCTGAGTTTGTAACTCACCTGAAAGCTGTTTTATTCCCTCGTGAGTTTTTTCAGTTTCTGTAGCAATCTTTCCTAATACATCAATAATAGGTACTGCTCCCTCTTTAGGGATGTCGCCGTATATAACACGTTCTGTTGCAAGTTTCATATCTTTAGTGGCTTTAGTTACAGGGGCAAAAAGTTGTTCGCTTCCAATAGAAAAGTCAGTCTGCGCTTGCTGTCTAAGTTGTAGTTTATCTCGCACGTCATCTCGAATTGGTATAAACTTTTTCAGTAATGCTAACCTCTCACGGGCTAGTCTGGTAGTTAATGCTTCTGATGTCATTATTGGAAATGCTAACGATTTTTCAATTGTCGGTTTCAATACTTGCATCAATCAAACGTTTTATAGATTTCACTTTCAAAGCAATCTCTGACCGAACTTGGTACTGTTCCCCGAGTTTCTTTCTAATTGCTTCAACTATACTAAATAGCCGAATGAATAAATTAATATCATTGTTATACAAAGAATCATTAACCGCTTTTTGGATTCTTTTTATCAGTGAATACATTTTAGGTAGAACATATCTTCCACGTTTCAATTGTATATCAATTTGTTCAAATTCATTCAAAAGTCTGTCTTCATTCAAAAATTCAGAAAGTACGATTCCTTGATTTCTTAAATTTGATATTTCTGTGATGATAGATGTAATATCTTGAAATTCCATTTATTGAATATTATTACTAATGTATTTTCTTATCTTTAAAATATTTTTATATACAAAAAAAAAAACAAAACATATACAATGCCCGTCTCTTCCTCATTCGAGTTTCGAGGCAAGAAAGGGCACATACATTAAAGACTTATACAATACCCTAACTCCCCAATCGAGTTCAAGGGCGGGTTATATGGGTATTAGACGTGAAATCCAAGTGATTTCTTTACAAACATTGAACATATAACATAAAGCCTCATTTGGAACCTCTTTCGCGCCAAACGACGTCAAAGAGGCCCAGAGGGGGGACAGTACATTACATATATACAATGCGATTATATAGGATATACAATGAATGAATATTTACAATGCGATTATATAGGATTTACAATGAATGAATATTTACAATGAATGAATATTTACAATGCGATTATATAGGATGGTTATATATACAATGCGATTATATAGGATGGTTATATATACAATGAAATGATAGGATGGTTATATATACAATGAAATAATAGGATGGTTATATGATAGGATGGTATGATAGGGACAGTACAGGACGATACAAACATGAAACGACGGGGCGGACCTACACCCAATCTGCCAATCAAAAGCAACCCAAGAAATTAACCATGGTTGCAGTTGAAAAAATTCAACCACACCATGTCAATGGCGTGGGAGTTTTGATTGGCAATATTGGGCTTCGTTTTAAAGCCCCAAACTTATTACGGCTCATATTATATATAAGGTGAACTAATACTGCAGTGTCAATGTGTAGGTGTGTATTTATTTTTCTAGCATTTCATAATGAATATTGTGTAGTAATTTCAATGGAAGCTAAGTATTTAAATAAAACATTAAAATAAGAAATACAACTGTTAAATAATAGCAATTTTTTTTATTAATTTCTATAATATTACGATTAAATAATCGTAATAATAATGGATTTACATGACGAGATAACTCTGTCATGGGGATCCCTGTCAATTCAGGACCTGCTATTTCTTGAATCGAGAATGATATTTTTCTGAATTTTATTACACGTAGCCACACTAAAAAAACTAAACTACATGTAGCGCATTTTACTATTTTGACCTCACATACAATCTATTTTAATTTGTAATTATAAAGTAATTTCATTTTCATACAAACGCTGTTCGCTGTCTTTGTAATTGGGATTTTTAAAAAATCTATTAATAGAACCCTGGCCTCGGCCATACATAACTCTGTCAAATTGTCTACCTGCTGTTCTCAATACAGTCTTTAGAAACAAGAAACAATAACACAAAATCAAAATCCGTACATACCTGATACGTATAACCATTAAATACGTACATGAGATCACACACATCATTAATTCAATCCAATTTCACATGTGTTCGCACGAATTACATATCCGGGAATCAATATCGAAAGTAGGATAGTCACGTGACGATCAGTAGTAATGAGGGGAAATACGGAACAAAATAGTAATTATTGAGAGTTATCTTGTAAATAGGAAAACTTTATTCTATGTCCATTTTTCTTTGAGATAGCTGTTTGATAAATCCCTTCAGCAACTTTTCGTACTGAAGGAATACATATTCCAAAATATTTTCCCGCAGCATTCATTGAATGAAAAACTCTTTCTTCATTCGTCGTTGTATCAAATGACTGTACTGGTCTCTTTCCAACTGACTTACAAGTCCCTGTCTTTCCTTTTTTTATATTCTCTCTTTGAGAAATACACTGTAAATTGGAAATCGCGTTATTTAAGGGATTGGAGTCAATGTGATCAATAACACAGCCATCTTTAATCGGTCCCATATAACACTCAAAGACTACCCTATGACAGAAATATCCCTTTCCTCCAGCAGTAAATTTCAAGTATCCTTGACTATTAACATATCCCACGGGTTTCTTTAGTCTACAGTGTCTAACAACACCATTACGAGATATTTCATAATTAACAAGTATTGGATGTGGTCTGAATTCTTGCTCCATTTATATAATAATACTATTTGTCTAATTCATTATTTGCTTTAATTATAAATCTATTAATGTAGTCTTGAGGGGTTTTTATGATTTTGTCTTTGACAGAGTCATGATTAGGGTCAATGATAGCGTTTTTTATTCGTTTATCATAATAACGTTTCAATTCTCTAAACCGCTTACCCCCACAATTGATACATAATTGTGATTTTCCTCTCACATATTCCACAATTTATGCATGGGGACGGGCCTGTCGAATTATTTCTGACACTCTGTAAGTGATATCCACAGAATTCACCTCTACACGATTTATTGCATGGGGTTACTGATCCAATCATAAGCCATTTGCAGTGATTCATTATATATAAACAAACTTTTCTATTTAAATACTTGTCTTATTTATATGAATGAAGAATTCAAGAGATTATCGGCAATCAAGCCTTGGAAAAATATTAAATTCAATCTTGATAGAACTCTCGAAGATGTACCAAAAGAGAGAATAAATAATAGAAGTCTGATTAGAAAAATACGAGATTGTGTTCATGAGTTTAAACAGGACGGCGCATCACACACCTGGTCAACATTTAAAATTGATGGTGTTGTTGATGCTAGAATGAATGATGAAACAGCAGCTATGATACTATCACAACTTGGCAATAAACGGTATTTTCTCAGAGTGAAATTCATTATCAATTTAGAATCGGGCGAATGGGTTATAAGAGACAAGTTTGAACCAATTCTCAAAGATAGGACAACAGTCATTGTTAGCCGTGATTCCAGACCAGGGCTGTTAACTGGAATTGATAAACCATACTATGAAAAAGCGTATCCAGAAACAGCAGTCGTTTATGGGATGTATCCGTTAAATAACCCTGACATTGGAAAACTAGCACCAATGAAACAGTCAACGTCAGTGGAAAAGCCACTCAACTGTGTGGCACAAAGAGTCTTAGAACACTTTACAAATGCACTCCGTGGGAATAAATTAACCGATCTAAGACATAAAAAAATAGATCAATGGGAGCTAACAGTGAAAGAGAACGGAGCAACTATTTCCGATATAGCTAGATTGGAAAAGTCGTTGAGATTTCCGATAACCGTTTTAACGATAACTGGCGAAGTATTATACGAATCGAAATACAATAAAAACGGAGCTCCAATCAAAATTATTGATCATAACAAGCACGCATGGACATCCGCGGTTACAATATTGCCGCGAGAGAGAACAGTGAAGTATATCCCAGAAGAATTCACCAAGGATGGCATTCTCACTGAAGAAAGATTATTCGATGCTATTGCTAGTTTGTGTAAAAACGACCCTGTATCAGTATGGCTACTTCATAGTTTTGAAGATGAAGAATGTCAATTCAATCAATTTGTGAAACCTAACGGTGAATTATATCGTACTGAAAGTCTACATAATAGGATGAAAAATCTAGCAATAAGTCTCAGTGAAAACGCTAGCGTTTTTAATGAAAAATCCGAAGATTACGAACAATTACTTACAAATTGTTTTACAATTCCATCGGTTGCAGCTCATTTTGCAAGAAAGAAAAATAATTGGAAACCAACACGAAAAGAGTTTTTACAGGATGTTCAATCCAGCTGTTTGGAATATTATCATGGCGGTCTATGGAACGTTAAATACAATCGTGAAAGTATGATATCAGTTGATATCGTTGCCTGTTATCCAGGAAGTTTTCTAGGATATGGATTCACTGGTGAGTATTTTAAACGGTTTGGACATCCCACACACGAAATGACTCGTGTTGCTATTAATGGACCACTGCCTGATTTTGATTTGACCGGTTTTGCTTGCGTAGTATCATTTGAATTCGCTGAAGGACTTCATCCGTGTTGTTATGTTTGGATTGGTAGACACATGGCTGAAAGGATGTGGTTACCAATAGTGTTATTGCGATATATGATTGATTGTAAAATGTTAGTTTCGTTGATTGTCAGCGAAGCGATTATCTCATATCAAAAACAAACTAATGTCTGGTTACCAGAACCAGAATGTCTTGATAGTATAATCGATAAGTCTAGAAAACATATTGATGCTGACGAGGAGTACATCATTGAATGGTCAAAAAAGATATTTAATCAACGAAATAGTGAAGCAAAGGATCTTGGCCGAAGAATAATCGGTAAATTTACACAAGGTGGAAAAAAATTTAACTTTAAAAGACAATCCTCACGATTGATTATAGATGATGCCGAATACGACTTCGTTATTAAAGATGCAGTAGAGAAAAATAGATACGCAAATTGTAAAACAGCCTTCTTGTCCAATAAAACAAAGTTAGGTAGAATTGTTACTTACAGTGATGGAGAAAGCTCTGCATATCTACATTTGAGAGCTTCTATGCTGGGTTATGCATCTATCAATTTATTTGCAATGATAAATAGATTTCCTAGTATAGCAGTCAGAGTTGCAATTGATTCAATGTATGTCGATAAAAAATATATCAAAGAGATAACTAAATTTACTAATAGCGAAGAGACTTGGGGAACATGGCGAATTAAACGTGAAATACAATGCGATTATTCTGAATCAGCAGACGTTGAGATTAAAAGCAGTTACCTGAAGAACGATAATTCTATCAGTGAAAAATCCGAAGGATTTTCTATGTCTAAAGCACCACCGATATCAGATCCAATTTGTAGATATAAAACAGTTTATTTAAACGGTTGTGGTGGATCTGGAAAGACAACACGTGCGATAGAATTATATCGAGAGAGAACGTCCATGATTGTACTCACACCAACCCATAGACTAGCGAGAGAGATCAAACAACGAAATGTTGAAGCTTGCACGTATCATAGTTTTTTTCGATACAAGGGTGATGCTTGGACTCCTGAGCGAATGGGTGAGAAATTTATTCCAGCGGTTATTATTTGGGATGAAGCATGTACTGTTTCAGAAGATGTATTAAAAATGTTTCTTGATTGGTTATTGCAAAATAATACAAAAGTTATATTGTGCGGCGATCATGGTCAACCACCACCATTTGTTGGTAGAAGTCCACATAATTGGTTAAAAGGATTTGTTGATTATTACGAAGAAATTGATACTGACTATAGAGCACTCGATGAGCAGTTACGTGAGTTTAAAAAAGTAATTAGATTACAACCCGATAGAATTCAATGTGAAGTAGCGCGTGAAATAATTTCTGAAACACCTTTGAATGATTTTTGGGAAACATGGAGACCAAATGATTTTGTAGTAGCAAGTAGAAAGATAGTCAGAGACGCACTTCAGAAAAAGTTGTTTGAGCTACACAAGAAAAAATTTCCAACGTTTCCAGTGCCGTTGTGTTATAGACCATTGGATACACGAAAGCAGAATATTGAAGTTGAAATTCCAGGCCAGACGGAGAAACAGATTCTAGTGTTAAATGATATTGTGCTAGTTGATATCAATACTGTAGAAGATGCATTATGCGCTGATAAATCACCATGGACGCTTGGTTATGTAACAACAATACACTCGTCACAAGGATTGACCATCAGGGATACAATTGTTTGGATAGTTGATAATCGCATTGAATGGTCAAATTTAGTCTATCTCGCAGTGTCCAGAGTACGACGAATAAATCAACTACGAAGGATTGTTTTCGATGATGATTTTAATGCAAACGATGATAACACTGATATTAGCATCATTAATAAAAAACTCTCTGGTTACAAACAGCAGGACAAAAAAAAACAACGAGAATTTGATATTGATGCTGACGTAATAATCGCATTAAAAGAACAACAGAATAATCACTGCGCCAGTTGCAATTGTATAATGCACTGGCAGTATTCGGATAAGGACCCTCGACAATTCACCGTAGACAGAAAAAATAACAGTCTTGGTCATGTCAGAAACAATGTGATGTTGACCTGTCTTGAGTGTAATAGACGTAACGGAGCTAGTTAAGACCATGTGGCGGTAATTGAGTATCGTCCGGAATAACTTGTAGTTGTTCGCGTGTAAAACCACGCTGAGGTGCAGTTGAATCCAATCTGTAGATTGGAGGTCTACCAGTTGATCGCGTTATGGTTGAAATTTTATGCGTAGTAACACTCCATATAGGATCAGTAGCTCTTCTTTTACCGCCTTCAAGCTCTCCTGGTTCGTATAAATATCTCACAGTAACATCACCGAGAAGTGGCTGAGTGCTAACCCGCTGTGGTTGTTCGGGAATATATTCTTTTTTTATTGCAATATTTGGTTTCATATTAATAGTTCGAGTAATCTCGTTATTTAACGCTGCAACTACACTCGGTAACCTTTGGACCCATTCACGAGATCGTTTTTCTTGGATGAATTCTTTTGCATATTGATATCCAAATAACCGTTCTGCAAGAGTTCGATTAAATCGTTCTACAATTGCCTGATCACGATGTAACGCAGTATGTCCTCGTCGTATTGTAACATTATGAGTTTTCATTGTTGATAGAACAGCACCTTGAAACTCTTTGCCAGGATCAACTTGTAATAGATTTGGCCATCTTAGAGGACCTCGTCTATAAATCCTTTCAAATGCAGAAGCGACTTCAGAAGCTGACTTTGTTTTCAATGGTTCTGCTTGTTTAAATCGACTCGCAATATCAACTACAGTTAGCGCGTATTTGTAACCATGGCCATGTGGTAAAAACAATAAATCAGCCTGATGAACTTCATTGGGTACGGTAACATCAAAATGAGAATAATTAATTTGTTTAGGCGGTGGTAGATAAATTTGCCATATAGCTTGTTTGGATAACCAATCTTTTGCAGTGGATTTTTTCACTTTTGCAGCGTTAGCGAGTTTACTGATTGCTGCTTTACCCTTCCAGTATCCTTTCGGAGAATAATAAATAGATTCCATACTATAAAAAAACACTAGTGTTTTTAATTACCAGTACCTAACACCAATTTGCCTTTCATAGCTGATTTGACCAACCATGAAGCCAATTTTTCTTTTGAAGAATTTATCGGGAATAGCATTTAAGGCATGAATTAATTTTACATCCGCGATATGTCTTTGTTGCAAATTATTGCTTTTATATGCAACATCATGAGCATGACATGCCTTATCAATAGCATTTATCGGATACTCACCAGGCCGGGGCTGATTTTGATCATCAAGTCTGATATCTAATCTCGTTCCGGGACCACAGTAGCTATATCCTGGAAGGTGTTTTTCTCCGGGGTATTTTGCCCATGGGGTTCCGGGGAGTTTTCCAAGTTTTGCGGCAATATCACCTCCGAGTTGCTTTTTTTTAAAAATCGAAATTTTTTTGTACCACATGTTACACACTTACCAGTAAGCGCTAGTCTATTGTTTTTAGTTGTAATGGTTGTCTGATCGGTTGTATCAGTACGCTGTTTACACTTAACACAATATAGATCCATAATTTATATATAGAGTTATGAATATAATTGATTTTTCAGCGACTAAAAGAAGAGAACCGGTAAAACACCACGCAGCGCTTCCGAATTCTGTCCGTGCCATTATAATCGGACCATCTGGATCGGGCAAAACACAATTGCTGCTTAATTTGATAGTGCGATTTATGAAGTGGGATAAATTATATTTAGTTGCCCCATCCGTAGATGATCAACGGTGCTATGAAGTGCTAAAAGATTTTAATGAAAATGCATCAGAACTTAAAGGTGAAAGTGTAATTGATTTTATAACAGATATTGATGATGCACCATCAGTAGAAGATCTCGATGGAGACATAAACAATCTTGTAGTGTACGATGATGTAATGTTAGATAATCAAAAGAACCCTGCTAGAATATTTTCCCGAGGTAGGCATAAAAACACTGACGTGATATATGTCACTCAACGATATACTCAAATTCCAAAAGTGATTCGCGATAACTGCAATATTCTTGCTGTATTCAATGGCGTTGATACACATACGCTACGAAATATTTGGCAAACATGGTGTTCCGATATGGACTTCAATGGATTTAAAAATTACTTTAGTCATGCTCAGTCTGTCCCATATGGATTTATAACAATAAATTTACACGACCCTCGGTCACGATATCGTATTGGACTTGATCAAATATTTGGTTAAATAAATTGTATTAATCAGCAGCAGGGAGGGTGAAATGACAACATATTTGCGACGTAGATGGCAGCAATTTGAGGGTGGTTATGACAATGTATTTGCGACAAAATCGCTAAGGCTCCATTGTAAAATGGGGTCTTTAATTTTTTTTTTGGTTAAAATATGAGATTTCGTAGGAAGGTTCCATTTGGTATTCTGAGGCTTTAATCAATTTTGTCGCAAAAATTTGTAGGGTTCACCCTCTCTGACGTAGATGGCAGCAATTTGAGGGTGGTTATGACAATGTATTTGCGACAAAATCGCTAAGGCTCCATTTGTAAAATGGGGCCTTTAATTTTTTTTTGGTTAAAATATGAGATTTCGTAGGAAGGCTCCATTTGGCATTCTGAGGCTTTAATCGATTTTGTCGCAAAAATTTGTAGGGTTCACCCTCCCTGCTGCTATGAGCGTGATCCACACATACTAATTAGATGACATAGAATCGTATTGGTTGAGTTTGTTGCTCCTTTGGAAGCCAATATTTTCATTTATCAAATTTTGAAATATGTGTTTATATCATCATTTCTTTATTCATTAGTAACGAGCGAGATAAACCCATGCTAATTAAACAATCTTACATCTGATTGGCTTGAGCTGTTACAGCTCCAGTAGACGTATTTATGGTCCAATTATGAATAAACTTGAAATATATGTATGTGTTAAAGATCTTGGACGATTTCAATAATGAGAAAGAGCCTCTTGTTTTTATTAGGTGATTTAGAATCTGATTGGCTGAGTTTTGTTTTACTTCTCTGAAAGCCATATTTCTGATATGATTATTAACAACCTTGGAATATAGTCTTTCCTAACACGATCTTATGCAAGTTCAGTAATGAATGAGATTCACGCAACTTCATGTGGTGATCTTGCCTCTGGTTGACTGAGCTCATGAAGCCATAGTTTTGATCCAGCTTTGATCAGCCTTGAAATATGAGATTATATTATTAATATCTTGCATACAGTTAACAATTAGCGAGATCGACGTATAATGATGATGTAATCATGCATTTGTGATTTGATTTTGACCAAATGTGGAATTGATGCTTATATCATCAAGATATTGCATGCGTTTAACTACGAGCGAGATACACATATATAGATGATGTAATCATGCATTTTTGATCTGATTTTGACCAAATGTAGAGCCTAGACACGTAACAATACGTGGATCTCGCTAGTTGTTAAACGCATGCGATATTTTGATGATGTAAGCATCAATGCCACATTTGGTCAAAGTCAGATCACAAACATATAATTTCATCATCAATATACGTGGATCTCGCTCGTTGTTAAACACATGCATGATCATGATACAGTTTCGTATTTTGCATAGCGTTAGAATTATAAAGAAAAAGAATTTCCCTGGATTTCCTCACTAGTTATACTGGCTATTTAACAAATACCTCGTATATCTTTGGTATTCTTCGAAGAACCTTTAATTCCCTTTATTTTGGTGTATAATTGGTGGGTATAATATTGGTTATAGAGTATACAGCTTGGCCTTACTCCAGATGTGAACCTTTCAAAAAACTGCTATCTCTACTTGGTCATTTTTACTTCTTGGACTTCAGAGGTAAATTTTAAAAAAAGGAGCAGACAACTTTTTACATTTTATATATTTGGTAATTCATCCATTGCACTTTTAGAAGCTGGTATTGTCTAGTCTGGCAAAATTCATTTTCCCAATTTTATTAGGTGCTAAAATGGTGTACTTGAGACTAATTTAGGGTGATTTTTTTTTAACTCAATGGAGCAGTCATTTTAGTTAGCAGTTTGCTTAGATCATGTATAATTTCCATAAGTACAATACCCAAACAACTAACGAAATCCACGTATTGTTACATGTCTAGGCTTGTACAAAAGTAACCCATACAATAGTGAAGCCAGCAAGCATTGTAAATTTAATGAAAAGATTTATTTCCCTAGAAAACTAGGCAAAAATACGAAATACGACTTACGGTTCATGAATCAAATTCAAAAATTAATCCAATAATTAAAATATAAGTCCTATCACTAAAATGTTCTAAATGAAACAAATTTCGAATCTTGATGAAGTTCCAATATGGAAGGCTATGAAGTTTTCTATAACTTGTTTTGCGTTGTCGTGTCAACTGTTCCTTGTTGAATCACCAAGAATAATATTCAAACTTTAGAATTCCGAATAATTTTCAGTAAAAGTCTTTGTCTAAGAAATCTGATAAAGATTAGATATTCCCAGGGAAAATAAATTATTTTAAATAAAAAAGTTAACTCAAGCTGGCAGCAACAAAAACACTTTTTGAGCTCCGAAGGTATGAATTACGACTGACTAAAAATCACTATGAAACGTCAGTTTTATCCCTAACTGAAACGAAATTTAGATTTCTTAATGGGTCACATGATCACATAATTCAAGCGGCGTAGTAACACGTCTACCATGGAGGTATTCGATTCTACTGAACGAATATTACTATAAGATTCAATAATTACAAAAGAGTTGTTTACTCCAAAGCTAAAACTGGCTGTGAATCTAGGTCAGCAAAAGATACAAAAGTTTCAAACTACTGATTGTTTATCAGGTTTAAAGGAACTGAACTGAATTTTCCAGAAAAAAAATGTCGAATCCAGTTAATAAAGTTATAATTACAATAACATGTAATAAAATAAAATAAATAAATATTTGACACTAACACACGTGTAATTAAAGTACATATACGTGACAGTTTATTGATGATGTTTCCATGTATTTGTGATCTTATTTTGACCAGATGTGGAATTGATGCTTACGTAATCAAGATCTTGCATGCGTTAACAACGAGCGAGATCCACGTATATTGATGATGTAATCATGTATTTGTGATCTGCTGTTGACCAAATATGCAGTGCCCGATTACCAAATTTATCAAATAGCAGAGTAGGTTCCATGCCTTTTAGGGTCCCCGCGACAACAATCAAAGACATTATGGCCACTGAATACAACGTCTTGCAAAAGTTAGAATTCCAAAATATCCTGAAAGATTTCACCACAAACAAATTGAGGAAAGTGAATGTATCAAGTTTTATTGGTTTAATAAAATGAAAAAGAATTAATTTTTGTATAATAAAATTATGTAGTATTATTTAATAATGTTTAATAATTTTTGTTTAATAACATGCTATGCTAATTTGTTTAATACCATTAATAATTGTTAATGTTTGTTTTGTGTAATAAAATTGGTTTATTAAAATTGTTGGTTGGTATAATTCGAAACGTATATGGAGATAATTTGCGGGGGTTGGGGGCCCGAGATCACTATTGCCTAGGACCTCCACAGGATTTCATCCGGCACTGCAAATGGGGCATTGATGCTTACGTCATCAAGATCTTGCATACGTTTAACAATAAGCGAGATCCACGTATATTGATGATGTATTCATGTGTTTGTGATCTGACTTTGACCAAATGTGGAATTTGATACTTACGTCATCAAGATATTGGAAAATGTTCAGATTTAATGAGATACATTGAATCTGATTGGCTGAGTTTGTTACCTCTCTAGATCTAGAGACCGTGTTTTTCATGCATTTCTGTAACACTTTGTAATAAGCGTTTATATAATCAAGATTTTTGATGACGTCGATTTTTGAGCAAAAGCCTGTAGTTTTCAGTTATGAAATTATCCAACGAAGAAACTTTTATGAAGATATAATAAAACAGGTAAAATCAACATTATATAAAATGTATATCGTATTGCTTGTATGATCTTTAAGGCAGGCTCGACTCTATTTAATGTGGATGTGAAAATCGTCGTGTGGACATTTGTATCGTGTTATGAAAATTAGCAAATATCTTTCACCTGTGGTAATGAAGAAACAAATCAAGTATGTGGTTAAAAAGTCAAGGTCATTTGACCTATATGAGCGTCATAGGCATGCAATGATATGAATATATACGTTTTAAAATGGATGCTGATGCATTGTCCCTATAAAACGTTATCCTTTCTTTAAAGGGGTTTTGGAGATTTATTATTGTTATTATTATTGTGGAGATTTATTATTTATTGAAAGGCAGACAAACTAATTATTTATAATTATTTGTAGTTTGTATAACGATATTCATTGAGTCATGAGCACAGTTCTATACTTGCTGAAAATGAGACATAAATACAATCGAACCTGCCTCAAAGGTCATATCCGTTAAGCAAGTACCTTTCTTCAAAAGTTAATATTTAAAGCTGTTTACATCAAATACAGAATAAATTCAATCTCTATAAAGCAACCAACTGTTTTCAGAGACTACTTCTCCCTTTTGCCATTCATTGTTCCTTAAGACAGATTTGCTTATAAAACTATTTGGTCATAATAGACAATAAAAACGGCATTTAAACCAAATAATTTATTTTAAATGCTAACAAAAAAGTCCAACTACATGTAAATAAAGCACATTAACTGCATTGCATAATAGCTGCACCAATATGTATCTGCTATTTGTCGGTTTAAATATAACTAAATGATATGTAGTTTTGACAAAGGATCTACTTTTAGCTTAAAATCAATTCTATCAACTTCCCGAGGTGCAAAACCGTTTTATAATCACTAATGTCTCGCTTTTGGTATATGATTGGTGATTTGCATTTTTATAATTTGATGTGGTTGAAAAAACCGCCCTGCAAACAGGAAATTAGAAGATACAACAAACCATTATTTAACGTCGGGAGAAGATTTATCATAAAAAGCACTAGGTATGGATAATTTTCTTTTTACCGACATTCCATACTAAAACAATACACATGGAATACATTACACGCCAATACTGACATTAGAGCGTGTGTACGTATACGATCCATCTACACACGACATACTTAGAACTTATTACATCATCTATTTACCTCTGACAACTAAATAAAACAGCACAAAATAAATTTACCACTGCACCTGTCAAAGAAATAAATTATGATAGTTTGTCATCTGAGACTGGTGGCACTGTTACTGTTTCATTCTGTAGGTTTTCTAAGTTTTGAGTTATCTAATTTGTAAAACTGTTTAATACAACACGCTTTCTATAATGGATCCATTCTAAATTCACTGTTCGTTTTGGGAAGTAGGTCTTTTTAGGGTATATTTTTCGGAGCATGATTAGTAATGATATTCTATAAAAACTTGTCCTCCACAATATTAATGGTCAAATATGAAATTAAGGTGAAAATGTATCTTTAAACATCTTTAAATGTGCTTTTCTTAAAGGTTTTGTTTAGTTTCTGTAGCGATTGTATCAACTCTGTATGAAACACGTTCTTCTGTTAATGTCGTAGCTAGCATGTAATGCCATTCATACTTGCCAAAAAATAAAATTGAATTTGGGTTCAGCCTCGAAAACAGCATGTACATAGCTGTAGGCTATGTGGATCTACAACACAGAAAAGTTTATTGAAGTTGAATTAAATGAATATTGATTCACTGGGTTGCTTTCTAAACATTCGATGAGTGGAAACAGTAGGTCAAACAAATAGTAAACAAGTAGAACTCTACAGTTAAAGTTTATATTTGCTTTCAAAACTTTAATCCGTAAACTTAAATAAATCCTGCCTAAAATAACTGTTGATTTAAGCCTCTAGCAACATTAACCGACGAACCAGATCATCCAGAATTACTGACGCAATGTCATTAAAATTATGTTTTATAATACTCATTTTAAAAATGACATTATCGGTCTTAATTGGTTCAATATAATAAGCTTAATCAGCATAGCAAATGGGTCTAGGGCTTCACTCGTATTCATATCATCCCTTGTATCTACCTCCGTGACAGAAACGTGCTGCAGGGGGAATAACTTTTAGTATCATAATTGTGATATGTGTTTGAAGAATGTAGTCTGAAGTCCTGTAGTGATAAGCGTTGAAATAAAAGTGAGTCACGACGATGAAATTATATGCAAAATAATACTGATGAAAAACAAAAATAGTTACATATGTTTGGCACAAAGATAATACAACAATAATATACCATCTAGACAGACAGATTCAGACAAATAAAACCAAACAAATAAGCAGTCTTACAACAGATTTTTCCTTACATTGATCGTTACACTCGTATGTGTGCCAATGATCTAGCAATATTAATTAACGGTACTGGACTCAGTGATAAGTTTGTAGGCACAGTTCTTGTGAGAAATGTAACGAACTCAGCATGTAATTTTGTTATGGGCATGAAATATGTGCACATAAATTCTTTGTAATCTGTTTATATATTTACTCAAAACAATTACTACAAATAGAGTATGTTTATATCTGTTTATCTGTTTATACATTTTCTCAATACAATTACTACAAATGGAGAATGTGGCCCTGGTTGGCCAAATGGTCTAAGGTGCTCGCCTTTACCGATCCGTGTCATCTCACCTCTGTCCGCTTGGGTTCGAGTCTCAGGCTTAGACAATGTGAGTATAAGAGAAATCTGCTAGTCTGTTCCTGTAGATCCTGGTTTACCGGGTCCTTCCTTCACCAATTATACCGACCACCACGTATAGCTTATCTTGCGTTAAGATAAGGAGTTGAACCCAAAACAACAAAAGGAATAAAGCATACATGAGTTGCGTATTAATTGGTATACAATACTGTGTCTATTAACATCTTTTAAATGGCGTTGATTTAAATGTTAAATACACAAAAAAATACATTTGGAACAATTGGTGTTTATGCAATATCTATATATGTTGCCGAATTTTGTTGCTAATTAATAAAAAATTGCGTTACAAAATATTTTCGACATTAACTCAAGCAAAATATGGATATTAAAAAGGTTATTTCATAAATAACCGGCAAAACCATCCCACATCGTTAAAAATGTATTTATTATTCTTTTCAAGGCATGAAGGGGCATTTTATAAACTTTTATTAAAAATTAACACATGGGCTACATCATATGTTGAACGTTTTCGAACAATTTAAGAATTTGCTGCGACAAAGAGAGGTAATAACTTTATTAGCTTGGAAGAATTACTTCCAATATGTACTTTTTATAGCATCTTTATTGTCAATAGAAGTGCAAAACGATTTGTTTTTTTTTTTTGCCTTTCCTGTTGGGCTGGATTCGGAAGATATCGCGAGTTATTCCTACGCTTAATGTGATTTGATGTGTTATTGAAGGAGAAATAAAAAAATCTAACGTATCTTTTTTCAAACCAAAAGAA
Organism: Potamilus streckersoni; assembly: GCA_016746295.1. Classification (NCBI taxonomy): domain Eukaryota; kingdom Metazoa; phylum Mollusca; class Bivalvia; order Unionida; family Unionidae; genus Potamilus; species Potamilus streckersoni. Next base: position 2,811,278 of record JAEAOA010001195.1, read on the forward strand.
TCTCTGTATGAACAAAAGGTATCTAAGAATATATGAATTATAAAGAAGACTAAAAGATTTATGTAGGATCAAATGATCCTAAAAGTGAACAATACGGTTGTTTTTACACTTTGTATTCAAAGATGTAATATGTGGTGGAGACTCCATTAATTCTTCTTATATTAAGTAACCGGTATGCAGAGCTGCCAGAACAATTTTAAATGTCAAATATATTTTAAGATTAGCATATGTTTACAACACACTTATATGGATGCCAATTAAGTTAATTGTTTTAAGAAAGGGTGTTCCTAAATTTAAGGTGTCCAATAATTCAACGTCAGAGTATCTCAGGGCTTTTAAGTTTGTCAGGAACATTAAGCATCAGGAGTATATAGTCGAGTGAAAAGAAATATTTATGTACACCAAAAGATCTGACAGAGTATTTTAGAAGCCCTTTTACTGCTTCGGTACAGTGTGAATAAAGGGTTTGCCGCATGATATTAAGCGAACACCTAATATTTAATTTTTTTTAAGAAACTGAAGTTTCTGGACGTGTCATATCATACACACTCACACGTGCGATTTCGTACAGTTCGCATTAAATGTTACGACTTTAAGTCCAAGACATCGTTAACGAACAGAATCATTTGTACTCAAAAAGTTTTAAAAAGTTTCCAATAAATTGGGGATAAAACAAAAAAGCACAAACTCAGTAAAGCAGTTAAATAAAAGGACAATTCTGAAACATCAATTGCATATCCACTACAAAGGAAAAAGGAAATAAAATGATAAGAGCTTTACGTTGTGCACATGATTGTAACACTTCTAAGGATACTTTGGCAGTGCATTAGGTCTGACTTTTCATTTCGTACATTATCCCGTTTTACGCGAGAGAAAAACAATATAGTGAAATATGCAATAAATGACAAGATGCTCATGATAGTAAGTGTAATACGCACGGTTTCAAAGACTCTCCAATTTCCATATTTCATTCTTTGTTTTTCTGCATTTAATTTAAAAGATGCTTTATCTGAATTCATTTTGAAAAATTTGACATTCGTACGTTTTCGTTGTAACAGCATCATACGAGAGAGAGAGAGAGAGAGAGAGAGAGAGAGAGAGAGAGAGAGAGAGAGAGAGAGAGAGAGAGAGAGAGAGAGAGAGAGAGAGAGAGAGAGAGAGAGAGCTATAATTATAGATTATGACTGTGTTTTTTTGATCGACACCTTTGGTCTCCATCCTCGAATAATTGTTTTAACCTTAAACGTATCTAGAAGAGTTAGATTAAAAGGCTCTTTGGAGAGTATTTCAGAAAAATTCTCATTCATTAAATGTTGGAAAAAAGCGCCATCTAGTTTTCCTGCTTTACATGTATCAGCCAGTTGTTCAAGTCCACAGGATATGAAACAATCGCAAACCTGTCTGACAGTATAAGTGTAAAATGTTTCTGATGGTTCCATTTCTTCCGTTGTGCCTAGAGGTAATAGCTTACAGTAATCTCCTTCTTCCTCCGAATTAGATTTTTCAGTAGCCATATCCCCACTTTGTACAGATTGTGGAATCAACCCTGTGCGTATTGGGACGTTGGTATAAACGGCTTCTAACGTTACTACATCTGACTTCTTGTGCGAGAATTTGTTAGGAATTCGAGGGGCTTTCTTCAGGGCAACTGAATCTACACTGATGCGCGAACGCACTGTTACATAACCATCGTCAGAATCGTATGATTCTGATCTCAATATTTTTTCATCGGTGGATTCGCCTTCGGGGTCTCCTCGCAAGTCATTATCTGAAGTATCATATCCGGTACATATCTCTTTATGTTCTGCCATTAATGCTTTCTCGTCACTCATTTTCAAAAGCTCGGCTCGGGTGTTTTCGTTCGCGTGTGATTCTTCTTTCGCAGTCTTAAAATTGATATAAATGATGTTTTCCACCACGCAGAGATGGTCAGAATCAGAAGTCAGATTCTATAAGAAAGAACGTACATTGAACAAAATCAGACCAACATTACGAACAACAAATCTAATTATAACATCATAACGTCATCGCGCATTCGCATAGGCGATGATGGTGCTGTAGAGAATGAAGAAGATGAAAATGTAGGGGAGAAAAGGATATGCACATGGAAATCAACTTAATGGCAAGAAAATTATATCAAACGAAAAGAAGGATAAGAAAAGCAAAGAAAAATTGAAATTGATAAACCAAGACCAAAACTGAGTTCTGTCTCAGTTTTAAGCTTTCTGTGTAGCAAGCGTACACGGGAATTGGCAAAGTTCGTAGCTAAATGCACTTGCTACATTTAAAATGAAACAAGAATTGAGGGCATCACTTATTTAAAACAAAACCAAAAACCAATGTATCTTATAATCGTTGTTGCTTCTTTATAAAATGTTGTACCTCATTTTGCCAAATTTTTATTGGCTTAATTATGTCAATGTTGCGATACGATCAAATAGTTTCAAATATCTGCAGAATAAACACAGACATAGTCTCTGCCATGTTTTAAAATTGCTATGGTCCGAAAATACATCCCCGTTGGTTTGCACCCCCTACCCATTTTTATTAACGGAAACATTTAATTTGATAAAAGGTGCAAGAAACTTAGTCAATTTATTCATTGATTTATATTTTCTAACCTGAATTTGAGAAGAATTGCCATAACACCGCCATCGATTGCGCGTTTCATGCTTAACAGAAGTTTTCAATGTAATAGACTGACATGCTTGAGAACCATATCCAGTTATCAATCCCAGTCCAATTTCAGCAAAGCGGCGCATGCGCGACTAAATATGTACGTACATATGTCATCTGCTTCCGATATTTACAGTGTCGAATCAAGCAAAGGAAAAGAATGACAAAAAATTGCCTTTCACGTGGATTTAACAAGCGGTTTCATTAATATGTTCATGTGTGAAAGGAATATAATTCCAAAGTCAACGTCATTGCAATTTACGGAATTATCCGTCAGTTACCGAATAGGATCAATTACGTCATTATGTTGTCGGATGGAAATAAACTACCCCGTAATGTACGGAATATGGCGCCGTGTTAGTATTGAAAGTCCGTTAAGCATGAAAGGTGCAAGGGGATGCAAGTACTAGTGAAATTCTGGTGACAGTCAGGTTAGAAATTAAAAATCAATGATTCAATTGACTTAGTTCTGTGCACTTTTTATCACATTAAACTTTTTAGTTATTGAAATCGATAGGGGGGGTACAAACCAACGGGGATGTATTTTCGGACTATAATATATGTGCCTATCATTTTGCCTATCTCCTTATATGAAAGAGATATGCACTTGACAGTAAAAATATATATCTTAAACAAGGTACATATTCGTACTTACATGGTGTAAAGTGTGCTTCGTTGGTGATATATTTGATCCTGGAAGAAAATACAATTTTACATTCAAACTTTACATGGCATATACTCTCTAGCTGGGATTAATTAATAATTTTCTTATTCAAAAGACATTGCATACATTTAATGAAATCTCTTTCTAATAATTTAAATTTAATATTTATTAAAATTTTTTTCTTTTCCATCTTTCTTGATAAGAAGAATGATACATTAAAGTCATACAATTCAGTTTTAGTGCTTCTCTTTATCGCACTTATTGTATTCAAATGAATACAAATGCTACTCTGATTGTTTCCTTGTAAAATCCAGAACCAGACCATCAGATAGCACATCAATCTTACATTGTGATTATTATGCACTCTCTTCCCAAACGTACACATTGCCTTCTTATAAACTAATTATCGTAATTATATGACTTTAGTAATTAACTACAAAGGAATCATGATCAAACAAACGGTGTATCACTGTAAGAAAAAGAATCATCTAAAACTCTTGATGCCAGAATTTAAGGTCAGCATGGCTTGCCTTGATGCCAGAATTTCAGGTCAGCTTGGCTTGCCTTGATGCCAGAATTTCAGGTCAGCATGGCTTGCCTTGATGCCAGAATTTCAGGTCAGCATGGCTTGCCTTTTCTATTGTTTTAAGGTGCATTCCAGAGTTTGCTTAAATGGGATACATAGTGTTTGTACGCATTGATTTTGAAGCCTTTTCGAGGCGTTTTGCTGAAAATGAGTATTTAAATATAATGAAAATGTAGAGTCGTCGCCTTGGGTTGAATTGTTAATTGAAAAATAAATTCTTCTGTTTCATTTATAGTCCGCGACATTAATTTTAGCAACCAAGGATAAATCATATTGTACTGATTACATAGTTCTTGAATGTTGTTAAGCATGCACATACATATTTTTCTCTTGTCTATGTCACCATGTCGTTAGGTATCTTTGCATACAGGGATATCAATGTCATTATATATCTTTGTAAACTAAGATATCATGTCGTTAGGTATCTTTGCATACAGGAATATCAATGTCATTATATATCTTTGTATACTAAGATAACATGTCGTTAGGTATCTTTGCATACAGGGATATCAATGTCATTATATATCTTTGTAAACTAAGATATCATGTCGTTAGGTATCTTTGCATACAGGGATAGCAATGTCATTATATATCTTTGTATACTAAGATATCATGTCGTTAGGTATCTTTGCATACAGGGACAGCAATGTTATTAGATATCTTTGTATACTAGGCCATCATGTTGTTAGGTATCTTTGCATCCTATGACATTATGTCATTAGATAACATTGCATACTAGAGCATCAGGTGATTATGTTTTTGTGCACACCAGGGCACCATATCATTAGGCATCTTTGCAATCTGGGGCATCGTGTCATACAAGGGCATTATGCTATTATTTTGCTACTCGATATTTATAAGCCTTTAAATAGCACGGGGATATGCAGTTCGTCCGTATGCCCGTATGCACGTAAGGTAGTATGTACTGTTTTAAGAAAGTAGCGTCTTTGAACTCTTCCTACATAGTTTAAGCTAGGGTCGATGATAGTCCATTTGTTCCAGATTATGTAAACAATTTTAGAATTTTGATAGCGTTTCTACGAGCTGAATTTATGTAATGGAGGAAATGTTAAATTTTATATAAATTTCAAACAACTTCAATATTCTGTCTTTCATAAGCATGATAATTAATACGTGTGATCATTCTCTACTGTTATGAACATATATTTGGTAGTAACATGAACTGTTGAGATCCCCACTCTGTAACCATATAAAAGCTTATTAGGCATGGAATAATAAATTTTTACATGCAAATTTCATGATACTTAGGTCCATCCGCACCCAATTAAAATGGACACACTTGATGGGAATAAAAAGTTAAACGCACGTATCTAACTGATTTCAGACCTAGAGGAGACATTTTCCTCATGACCCCCCGCCCCGCCCTCAGCTCAAATATTTGAGTTGAGGTAAAAACAAAGTAGCGCAGAGACACTGTTATATAGAAACATAATTCTAGTTTATTAATACTCAAAATCTTTGAAGTCATAATGATTTGTTTTACTTTTTGTCGTATTCTTTATTTTTATATTGAATTTTCGTGGTTATTTTAGTATAGGTCTATTTCTGATCCGGATTCCGTTTTTTATTTTGCTCTCTATGTTGAACCTACTTTAAAATTGTGTATAACAAATACGTTAAGAACATGGCCAGGCAAATATATTGCTATGTTTTCAAAAATATTACTTTTAGAAGAGTAGAAATCTATAAATAGATGGGTAGTGAGAACAAAAAACAGATTAACAGCTGTAATACCTTTCCCCGAGTTCAGACTCAAACCTTTCACACTGGTATCAAGTGGACATAAAACTTCAGTTTGTGTCGTACTGACGGGTGGATATTTCTCTCTGTCATGTGGCTTCATTGGTTTCTTCAGCATGCAACTATTTTCAAGAAATATCGGAGAACTCGTATCTGCTCCAATAGACCCTAACATTAAAAAATGAAGGCAGCAGTTTTAAAGGTCTTTTCATTCAATATCCATTAACAAATTTTTACAGTTAAACAGTCTTTACACCGATATAAAGTGTGAACTATTATTTCCTAGCAGCGTTTTGCTTCATCGAATCAGGCAATACAAAACCGTGCCAAATATCTCAGAAAGAGTATTATATCTAAAATATTTAAATTACAAAACAAGGTACGCTTGCCTGACATGATTATTTTTTAAATCTTCCCTTGATAAGGTCAATGTTATTCCCGAACATCTAGACTTCAAAACAGTTTCCTGGTCAAAAACAGAACAATAAACTACTTTTATTTATTAGCAAACCAAGCAAAATAAAGCTAGCCCTAAATATTCAATACATTCAAATTACCTTATTAACAATCAGATATATGAAATATATAATAATCTATACATTTTTTTTGACAGTGATAAATCTATTAACAAAATATGCTTAAGCTAGAAACAAAAATGGGAGATGACATGCACGGTGCTTAAAAGAACACAGATAAAGGCGTTTTAGAAAAAATATAATGATTAACTGAAATAAGGAAAACGTCGAACGCTTTTAAGTATACTTAGACAAAAAAATTTATTGTAGGGCGTTGGCTTTAACAGATCCTTACGTACTAGAATACGGAGGTATTTCACACTCAACATAAAGCTAAAAATGGGTCGATAATTACCAAAACTAAGTAGCACATCAAAAATATCGTTGATCAATATAGTTTGAAACAAGAAAGACAAAAGATCAAGTTATTCAACAAATACATTAGGAACGACTAAACTGAATATAGGTGAAAGAACAGTGAACTATAAAACAATTTGTAAAAGGGTTGTTATAACTTTAGCGAGGAAATATTTAAAATAAGCAAGTAATTTAAGGTAATCAGGTCGTTTAAAACTGTAATTCATGAATGGCATGTAGTGCTTTACAAGAGTAATATAGAACAAACAAGATAACTTATACAAAGTCGCTGTGAAATGCATGTACTCGTAAAATGGAAATCATATGACTCATCGTTTGGAACTTGCAAATCAGCTAAAAACATCACGTAATTAAAATACGTGAAATGGATAATTCAAATATTATCACACCTACAAAATAATGTATAGGTAGAAATATTAAACAGTATAAAAACTGATTGTTTGTAATCTATGAATGCCTACAATGTTTATAATATTTCATATTTGCAAAACAAATTAAAAAAACAAAAACATCACAATAAAGAATTCAAGATTTAAACTTGATCGGTTTTTGAATTTATGTTGACCACAAAAAGAGAAAGAGAAAAAGTAAATAAAAACAATGAAAGTAAAAAAACGCTATTTTGTATTGAACGAAGTTACAACAGTCATGATAACGCCGCCATTATCGTCGCAGTGTTCCTAATAAAACTTGTTTAGTTTTAGCACGCAATATCCGAAACGACTTTAATGCTGTGTAAATATATTTATTTTTGCGGATAATTTTGTTTTAAAAGGTTCATTCGACATGAAGAAGTACTCAGAATTAAATAACTTAAATAAATGACTCACCTGAGTCTAAAACATTTGAAGTACAACAATAAAAAAGTGATAAAAAATCATAAACAAATAAAACAATGAAGAAACACAAACATTGCCTGAGATGTAAAGAAAGCGTTAAATCAAACGGACTTCTGGTTTAAAACATAAAAGACAAGTACCGAATCTTACTCATGTCCTGTAACTCAATAAAATGCCAAAGGTGCCATCGTGATATTATAAAAATATTTAACAAAATGTATATGTTGCAACAATATTTGTAATTTACAAGCAATGAAACAGTTTTGATAACTACACTTTGAAATTCGTCGATGATATTAAAAAGAAACAGATCACAGTGTGGCATGAGGCTTTTGGTAGAATCCACTACAATGACCTGCTTAGACGGCAACATCTGTCTGTCTTGTTAATGCATTGGATAGATAGAAATGAAGCAGAATAGGTAAAATCTATATACAAGTTTCATATATATATATATATATATATATATATATATATATATATATATATATATATATATATATATATATATATATATATATATATGCAGATGAAACAACTTCTGAATGTAAAATGCCTTTGCTAGATGACGATATACTTTGATCACATAGCAGCAGAATAATATAAAACAGTTTAATTTTATATACAACAATTTTAAAATTCCACCAAATAACGGCCTTGATGCATCGATGTGAAACACTAATACCAGCCAGAAGAGTATGAAATTGTATAACAAGGTTTGGGAAACCTACAACATTTCGTTTAAAAGCTTCTTACAAATTTATATATGGCCGAGGAACTGGTACTGTTGAATACTTTTAAACATTACATCTTGATAAAATTAATTCTGTGAAAGACAACGACAGAAAAATTAATTCTATGAAAGACAACGACGACTATACCGGATGGAATTACGTATTCATGCAGGAAAGCAGTGGGCTCGCTCCTGAAAGTATGTCTCTTACGTAATCTGTTTTTTTGCATCACAAGATCTGAACGGAACATATATTATGCAGTATTTTCGCACGCACCAGGTCAGACAATATTAAAAAGTTATCTGAACTATTAATTTTATAACAGCGAGGTTAAACAACACACAATAAAACAATATAGAACAATTTCACAACACATAACATATTCTAGCACCGTTGATGATGACAGTGTCATTATTTTACTATATTCGAGTCGCAATTTCAGGCTCGTTCAACTAGTTCTTTATAATTTGGTTTTACTGGCTTGCTTAAATAATTAACGTAATCTACTGATTTCATGTGAAGTTTGCAGATTATAAAACTTTTCAATATTCAATGAAATAAATTAAAACTGATCAATATATTTATGTTCGATATTTCGTATTTATATGTAATCAAGATTATATTTTATTGGATCCGTATTCATTCTTTTTCATTTTTTATATGCAATATATATATATATATATATATATATATATATATATATATATATATATATATATATATATATATATATATATATATATATATATATATATATATATATATATATATATATATATATATATATATATATACTCAACTCCTTTTTTTTTCTTTTAGGGGCCCAGGATGGCACGATAGTATAAGGCCCATGGTGGCACAGTTATTTAAACCGCTTGCCTTTACTATTCACTGCCATCTCACCTCTGTCCGCCTGGGTTCTAGCCTAGAGCTCGGACAATGCGGGTATATAAGAAAACATACCAATAGCTTCCCTTGAGTCGGTGGTTCTTATGGGGTTTTCCGGGTTCTTCCTCCACCATATATACTGTCCGCTATGTATGAAAAGTCGATCGTGTGCTGAAAAATGGTGTTAAACCCAAAAAAACAACAACAACAACAACAACAACAACAACAACGCTTACTCCTTTTAAACTTATTGTTTGTGTCTGATAAACATAATAATATTCAATGTTTCCTTTTTGAATTAAATCATTGTAAGCATTAAATTGTAGGTATATTCAATCCGGTTAGTAATTGCATTTATCTCATAGTTTGTATATTTTAGACAGTGCTTACAGTTATTAATATTATTATTATTATTATTATTATTATTATTATTATTATTATTATTATTATTATTATTATTATTATTATTATTATTATTATTGTAGACGCGTTTAAAGATCACTTAATACTAATATGATTAGTCCAAATAAGCCAATTAAATTCTTAAGCAGTATTCTCTTTATAGACTGGCTGTGACCGTGGGAATTTTTCTTACTCTGCCTTCTTGATCCATTATTTTGGAGTAATACTATCATTAATATAGCGGCCATCTTTTAATCTGTACCCAAATGGATATTGGGGGTGGGGGAGTAAAACAAGGATGCACATTGGTGGATACAAATGCCGGAATGTGACCAGTTTACTCTACATAACATTCTCCAAAAGTCAAGGTAAAGCTAGAATATGAGCAAACCAGTACGATGTTCCTGTATTTAAACTGAAAATGCGGGAGAAATGACAAAGTCCATAACCTTGTCTACCGAGTCTATGTTGAAAAACGTCTGGCATTCTATGGTAATGCAATTAATGCCCTTTACATCACTGCTATAACGTGGTATGGATCTTTCTCTCTACCCCTTGACAATGTTAAATGCCAACCATTAGGAGTATGTTATGTAGAGAATGTTGACAAATGCTGGTCTCTCGATTGCCACTGACAAAAAGTTATCTAACAACTGCATTCTTCCAAATCAAAAAAAGCAATTATCCAGTAACGGAAGCTCTCTATCTGGCATAACTACAGCTATACGAATACAAATCAGAGCTGGCATATACGAGTTATCCTCCCTTCTTAGCAACACCTCTATAAATTAAGTACAATATCTGCTTCCAATAATAATACTTTCGGACATGTGTCCAACGACTGAAATTATATCTCTTGTGCTATATCATACACCGCATCTGTGGTAAATGTTCACATTAGAATCGACACACTTTCTTTGGAAACTGTGTTGGCAGTAATCCATGCATATGGCGCCTCAACTACTCCAGCTGACAGGGAACTACTATGTGCCATCACCGACGAATTTCCTTCAGAGATAAAGTGTTCAAATATGATTTTGCTCGTGCCAAATAATCTACTGATTTGTAACTTGTATAAAATCAATAAAACAGCAATTTTTGAATACTATTGGACATCATATCATGTAATATTGTTCAACTCGCATCTGGAACTATTTCAAATACCTCACTTCGACGGTGCAGCCTCAGGGCTAGAATTAAATGAAATGCTGCAAATTGTTTTTTTTTTCTCTTTCTATCTAGATTATTTGCACTCTAAATACAACTATTTGATAAATGGAATCTGAACTGAGTAATGACTTAATACTAAATATCTGAAACTTGTTAAATCATTTCTCACCAGGGGGTTGTAAAAGCTGGAAACTGTTGAAATCATTCTTTAAATTCAATATTAAATCATCACCCATTTTAGATCTGTTATAATTACTTCAGAATTTGTCGTTCACATTATATTAATGCATTATGGAATACGATTCAACAGGTCAACATATAGTATCCAACAGAAAAATTTAGAAGATAATATCCATCATAATATATCAAGAAGACAATATCCCACACACAATATCCTAAAGACAAAATAAAACAGTCTCTCTAAGATAATATCACATCTTTCAGGTAGTATCTAGCAGTAACTATCCAAAAAATAATATCCAAATCTAATATCCAAAAGTGAATATCTAACAAATAATATCCATCATCGAATATCCACAAGAGATTATCTAACAAATAACATCCAATATGCTCAGAAGAGAACATCTAACAAATAACATCAAATATGCCCAGAAGAAAACATCTAACAAATAATATCAAGCATCTAATATGCACAAGAGATTATCTATCAAGTAATATCCAACATCTAATATCCAGAAGAGAACAACTAACAAATAATATCCAACATATAATATCCAGAAGGAAACATTTAACAAGTATTATCCAACATCTAATATCCAGAAAAGAAGATCTATCAAATAATATCCAACATATAATATACACAAGAAATTATCAAACAAATATTATTCAATATACAATATCCAAAATAGAATATCTAACAAATAATATTTAGCATCTTATATTCACAAGAGATTATCTAACAAGTAATATCCAACATCTAATATCCAGAAGAGAACAGCTAACAAATAATATCCGACATATAATATCAACGGGAGATTATTCGAGATCTTTCTGGTAAACGGTTGGATGGTTTTGGCTCTTTGCTCAGAATTTTGTTTCACCTTCATTTTAGTTGTATTTTTGTCTTGGTGTTTTTATTACCTTTGTTTAAGAGAAAATAAACTAATTCCTTTTTTGAAGTGGCGTGAATTCAGGTCTCCAGATATCTTAATTCCTGGTCATAGATACGAACACGTGTCTTGGACTAGGTTATAAACTGTTCTGTAATTATCGTAGATGCATTTATTAATTGCAAATCTGTAGGAAATATGAAAAATACGTTTTATTAAATTCAAATATATTTTATTGAAACTGCAACGTATCCTTGCCAAAGAAAATTATGTTGAAATATTTGGTGCTTGAAACTGAGTAGAGTTGCATATTTAGTAGCCAGGAAAAGTATTTAATTAAATTAGTACCTCTTTCTTTATCAAGGTCCTTCCAGTCTGAATCGGAGCCTTCAGATGATGACATGACTTTATCGAATTTACTTTTAAAGGGATGTTGAAGGATGTCTTCTAGACCAAAAGCTCCAACGGACAACACGTTAGATCTGTTCGAGATGAATATCTTAAAATAGAAAATATCAAGATTTAACATGTATTAAAGATTTGTACAACACGCACAGAATAAATGCAATCAGAACAAATCATGTCTAACTTGAGAGACAAGGCCGTAGTTTCCAAAGTAAGACAGTGACAATGGGGTTAAGATTAATTAAGCAGACCATTTGTTAAGTACTCCTATGCCTAGAGACTGTAAACTTGTCCACTTCATAGTATATCCTAATTCTTCTTTCATTCTTGACTTGAATATATTTTTCCCTTAATTAACTGATGTAGGCAGACATTTCCATGTGTGTGTGCGTATGTGTGTGTGTTTAAAATTTGTGTGTGTGTGCGTCTGTGTGTGTGTGTGTTTAAAATTGGGTAGATATTCTAGCATTTGTGATTCGAAGTCCAGATCATCCGAACTGTTTCAAATATTGCAATCACAATTTGTTTGAAACCTTCCACATGTACAGGCAGCTATTGTTGCTTCTGTTGTTGTTGTTTGTTTGTTTTCTTCCGTAATGGTATTGACCACCTTACCTTGAGGCCTGGTAACAAGTCAAAGTGTAACTAGTTGGCTTTGATAAGCTCAAAGTCTTTAGCACTGTTTTATCAAGTTATAACACAAACACGCACACACACAGACAGACACTCAGACACACACATGCATAATATTAATCAAAAAGAATACAGTACAAACATACAGTGCTGAATACAGTGCAGTATAAATATACAGTGTTTAATACGGTCTCATCACCATGTACAAACACATAATCCAACGCGAATAGCAGAAACAAAGTCTCACATTTATAAGTATTCAAATGGTTCAGCAATACAGCAATACATCTGCAATGCTCATATCTAGTCACCGAAATATGGATACTATATACATTGCAATCATGATATCAAAGTACAGACGATTACCCACACGTACTCGGTCGGTTTTACAAGTGTGGGATTAAAGTCTGCACATAATTTCTTCCCTCGTCTGTATAACTGCATTACAGTAAGAATATTTGAATGCATTTTAGGTTTAGGGCTGTTGGTAAGGCGTAATTATATGCAGGTGGGTGGGGTATGGCTACAACTTAAGGTCATAGCAATATTCTGTTTCTTTCAATAAAATATCGTGTAGCATATAGCAGTAAGCGTGTGTAAGGATAACTTATAATAAAAAAATTCATACCGTTTTGTGCACAGACTTTCATGCAGTTTGCAGCAACATGGAGTCTCTATGTAGTGAAAATAAAATGCTATTGACGCTTATGAATACCGTTTTAATCGCAAGGTGAAGTGGATTTTTCATAAATCTTGGAGTAATTGAACATGAGCTGTGCTTCAGCACGTGCTGTTTGCAAATAAAATCAATTCTTGTTAGTCCTAAACAATCTTGACAGAAGTTTCTATTGGCCATAAGTAGCATATGTTGAAAAAATAACACAAATCTCCATGTACTTTGACATGAATTATTATTATTATTATTATTATTATTATTATTATTATTATTATTATTATTATTATTATTATTATTATTATTATTATTAAAATTATTATTATTATGATAGCACAATTTATAGTTCTAAACATTGTGATGGTCCACAAATGGAACAATCTGGAATATTTTCGTATTCTGTGTTCACGTCTTTCTGGACATGTTCTATATCTATCTATCTATCTATCTATCTATCTATCTATCTATCTATCTATCTATCTATCTATCTATCTATCTATCTATCTATCTATCTATCTATCTATCTATCTATCTATCTATCTATCTATCTATCTATCTATCTATCTATCCACAATTGGTATTTTAATTTTATATACTTTATTAATTAATGAATATTGAATATAAATCCCTAGCGGTTTCTTTTGGTATCGTGGTAACGGATTCAAGGGAAACTGTACAAAATGTAAGACATTATTATAATATTTCCACTTCATGTAGACCACAAGCCATATTAAGCTTCCTCCATGTATCCTGCTTTCTCAACCACTCTGTGTTTGCAAATGACAAAATTTACAACAACTAATTTACGTATTATTCAAATATCATAAGTTAAACAGCATACGTAACTGTATATCACAGAAAATTTTCACAGGATCACACCTAATGTCTAGATAATTATTTAACATGTATTTTTGCAATATATTTAGAAGTAATTAGTTTTTAACTTCACGATTAGTGACAATCATAACATCCAACAGTACCTTCTTCTAAAATATGCTAATGCTCATATGTCTTACCTGTTCATGTTTTAATTTTGTTATTGGCTTTTCTTAATTACTTTTATTTTGCTGGAATTGTCTTCTCACATTATCGGAACGCATACTGCAACTAAAATAGTTCACATACTTACCAGTATGTTCAATATATATTTTTGCATTCAAATAATGTTTATTTAGGATAAGCAGCTAATAGCAAGTGCTCTTCATTGTCTTTAGACAGATATTAAGAATGAAAAACTGATGATACAAAAAGATATAAATTTCGGTGGATTAGTATTTATAGAACTATGTGTGATAAAAGAACAGATGAAAAGAAGTCAAACCTAAATAAGCAAATAAGTTATTTTGCAGTATGCATTTAAATAATGTTTCGGAATTCTCTTTGCAATTATCAGTACCGACCACGACAGTACTTTACGGGAAGTTTGATAGCCATCGGTTACAGGTATGTGTGTAATATGACTCATCAATGGATTGGGTTGACTGGAAGTAGACCAATGTGGCAGCTCACACTACATTGCACTGTAATGTTTCCCACGTGCATTGTACGCAGGGTCCAATGTATACGAAAAGTGTAACGCTCGTTGCATCTTGCTTAGTTTTCATGCAATAAGATAACTACAATGCAATATCATTATAATAAGACAATGCCGTCATCTATAAAAGGCAATAAGTTTTCTAGTGTTGCTGATATAAACGCATTGTCAGCGAAACATATTATCCATGATAATTTAAATGACTCTTTGATTTAGTTAATAACTTATAACTTAATGTATTACTTAATATACGTCGTATTTGTCTGTGTCACAAATCCATCCACCCTGTTAAGCCATTTTGGATAACCAAAAGACCATACGAAAACAGACCAGACCAAATTATGAAACGGATAGCTCAGCTGGTAATGGGCTCCAGATGGTCTAAGGCGCTCGTCTATACAGAGCACAGTCGACAATGTCGACAATCGTGAAAACAAAAAAAAAAAAATAGACCTAGAAAGATTGTTTAAATATTTGACTAGGAAATACATATTATATACGTATCAACATTACAAAGACAAAGATAGGACTTTGTTTACAAAATATTTTGTACAAGACAATCCGCTAAGAAGAGTAAAAGAGGAAAATATGTTTCTCACTATGTAAACTTAATGTTTTGTAATATAGTACCACATTATATTGTGTACATACTGACTGTAAACTTTTAGCCTACATGTTGTAAATAACGTATTTTTAAATAAAGAATTCAAAAAATAAGGCGCTCGTCTATACAGAGCACAGACATCTCACCTCTGTGCGCATAGGTTCGAGTCTCGGCACGGCCAACGTGGGTTGCTACCCTTGGTTCGGTGGTTCTTCCTAAGGTTTTCTCGAGTTCTTTTTCTCCCAACTATAATGGCCGCCATGTACAGCTTTTATTGCACTGAAAATGGCGTTCAACTCACAAAACAGTTGGTAGATTGTCGAACTCGTAATTATGGTCGTGGATTCGATACACGTCAAGACTAGCACAAGTTAATGTGCACATAGCTCGCACTTAAATAAAATATTACCAAGTTAATATTAATTCCGAAATTGACTTTAAGTACGACAGTGATTTAACAAACCGACAAGATACAATTTTCCGCTTGTTCGTGAATTGAATAAAGTCATTATATTTAATGATTATAAGAAGTTTTGTCTGATTAATAATGCTAATTTTTATCCAGTATTTTAAAATTCCTAATAGTTTCCTTACCTTTAACCAGGATGCTATTTAGTTCAGAACCTCTATTTAGGACCTTGTGACTACACACATCCGGCAAACGGAGAATAAAGTATTACATAACACTGCTCTTTCCATGACTACTATCTCATGTTTGGAGTGTTTCAAGTGACCCTGTATGGATTTTTTAAAAAAGAATCAGTAGTATAGGAGTACCATCTGGAGGCGGAAATTATACTCTTGGTACCATGGACATTACCAATAATTCAAAATTGAAAAAGATGGCATTCAGGGGAGCAGGGACAATTTAAGTTTAAAAATAATTTCCCATAGGTTTATCATCAATATGAAGATTTGAGAAATTTAATATTAGGCTACTCATATATGACTGTTTTAAGAACGGTAAAACATAATCGACACGTACGTCACTTTGGTTACAAGCGGAAGTTAACATTAATCTATAGGATTATCACTAAAGGTCGGCATAGGCACAAGGTGGAATGGTACTATGAAAATGTCCATAGGAATAACATAACTGAACTGACTAAGGACAAGGAGAAATATGTTAAATTACGCGTACTAACCAATATACGGCTGGACCGACAGATTCTGACTATGGAAGTGTAATGTTAAAACTGTACTTACTAACTAATATGTCGTTTGAACTGATAAACACAAACTCATCTATTAACTAATACTTACATTTGCTAGCTAACGGAAAGGTTAGGAATATACACATGGTATACCCCCAAACAAGCTTATATACTATCGTACAGAGGTGTAAAAAATGCAAGAAGAGCAAAAGGTAGGAATATTCACACACTGTACTCACTTATATACTATCACTTATAGCGTAGGAGTGCTAACACATACGCAAACATACACATTATCACCCCTGAAAATGGATAGGACTGTTAACACATACACACAAACATATATGGGTTATAAGTGTAAGGGGAGAAAAGGTAATGGAAAATACACACATTACACCAACAAACACTCCCATATTATCATCCACACGAGTAGGACTGCTAACACACTATACAAACAAATACATCTGTGTGGATTTATGTGTTAACTGTGACAACGACTTAGCAATAAACGAGTCGTATCTATGTTTCTGTGATATTGGATCGCAATACAGTTGGAGTTGTTAACCAAATATGTTTGACATAGGTGGCACATAGTCATTGTTCTTCTTCTTCCCCCTACCCCCCTCGCCCCAGCCGATCCGCACTGGAGGGTCAAGTTTAACTAAACATCTTAAGTTTGAAGACATCCTAGACTTCAAATCCTTGAGTTTCTGGCCGAACTGAGTTTTCCTTCAGGTGCCATTTCGCTATGCTTTCTCAAATCACATACATTTTTTCGCTTGAGGCACTCTTGGCTATCTTTATACATTATTCTCTTCCAGATATCAGTGCTCGTAATAGTGGTGGTGGTCTATGATTACTTGACATACATACAATATTCAGGATGAAGCAGCATGCTTGAATTGATAATAGATGATTATATGTTGGACTGCTTCTGGACTTATCGTGGGAATAGGGAACACTTGAATCATAAACTCCCTATACATAGCATACATGTGGATCGAAACTAATTGTGACATAATTCAGTCACAATGTATTTTCTATTTTCCATTTTTGTTGTTGTTGTTGTTGTTGTTGTTGTTGTTGTTGTTGGGCTTAACGCCATTTTTCAGCACACGATAGGCTATTTATTCATGGCGGCCAGTATTAATGGTCTAGGAAGAAACCGGGAAATCTCCGGAAAGAACCACCGACCGACGAGAAGCTACTGGCAAGCTTTCTCACATATCCAATCAGAATATAGTAGAGACGTAAAGTCATTCTTTAATATAAAAAGTTTAGACCGCTCCTCTTCACACGTTTTCATCAATTTACAAATGGTATGGGCATTTATCAAAACTTGATATTTCTAAAAACGAAATGGCCATGGACACGGTTTCTATTGTAAATAAAATGGTCAATGTGCGGTTGATTCGTAAGCTTTATGTACTGATATAAACTAAAAAAAAACCATGTTGGAAAACACTAGGGAGTCATTAGAACACTTTTCTGACAAAGCTCAAGTGAAATATGTATATATAGGAGTTAATAAACAAATTATTAATTCCTATTTCATATCTGTCTTCGAGAATCAGAGTTTGCAGTTATTTTCAGATGTGATTCTAGAAGGATTCTTTATTAAAATTTGGCATTGCGAACGGATCTTTTGACTAAAACACTACCTTGGTTTATTGAGAACTCATTCAAAGATATTCTGTATACCATCATTGTGGCACATTAGGACAACAATTGTCCTGGAATTCATTCGAAACATTCTATACAATCTGACTTGTGATAAAACATTTAGGATTATTTGGGATTTAATTCAGAAGTAGAAAAATAGTTTCTAGACCTTGACAAAATTGAAGGAAACTTTAAATAGCCATGAGTGAAGTACACTTTTCTTTTAGATAGTGTACTTATTGGAGCAGCTCGTGATATCTAAATTTCACTATTGACACAACATAGTGCTCATTATAATGTAGTTAAGGAATATATCCTGAAAGGTAATAAGTTGGTAGCTGAGACATATCGACTAAGGATTAGAAATTATAGAAAACAAACAGAACACACATATCTCAAATCTGCATGGGTAAACTAACAACTCTTTTATTGGTGATGCTCCGCCAGGACAGTTGATCAAGATCATATTAACCTTTAATATGTATATCTATATAATGTGTCTCCTTTGGTATGTAACTGTATTTGTGTTGTGTGTAACGTTTAGCACATGTCTGTAGGTTGAATATGATCTATAAATATGTACTTACAATCCTTAAATTAATAATATTAATAATAAACTCGTTTATGAGTGTCGGGTTGTTTCCCATTAGATGGGTGAGTCAGGTGGGTTTTTAGGGAAAAAAAGTTTTTTTTTCCATTTGATGGGTCAGACCGGTGAGTTCTTGTGCAACGTGGGGTGATATGTCACGTAGCGAGTAGGGAAAAAATTGCTTTTTAGGTCTTTATTGGTGTATATGTGCATTTAGAGCGGCACTTCATTCTCTTTTCATACGCTTATCATCAGCCTGCAGATGTGATTAATGCTGTGTTTAGATATAATTTAAGAGGAAACATTTGTTTGGATTATTCATTAAAATTACAAAGTGCTCATTGGACTTAAATATTCTGACAGTAGTTGAAATTATCCGAAATAGTTCTTAATAATGCTATCGTGATACACGAAGACTGTTGTCATATTAACGTATTCGAGGACCAGGAAAATATTTCGAACAGTCGATACCTTTGGAATCGTGTAAAACGTTTCAGGATTAATTTTGAATTTATTTCATAATAAAGTAATTTAGTTTTAAAAATGCACTTTTGTGAGTTAGAGAAATAAATTATTTTTGAAGTATTAACAAACGTATAAGTTTTGCTTTCTTACTTAGTTTTAGACTATAGAGTTGTAACACCTAAGACAGCTAATATTACATGAAGAGTTAACAATTACATCCATAACTATGTCAAGATCAATCTTGACCAGAAAAAATGGAAACTGAAAATTGCTGCCAGCTAAGCTGATGAATATTCACTGAGTTACAAGGTCTCATTTGATAGTAAGCCTACCTTTCAATAGAGTTTTTGGTTAAAACAAAGACCTCAATCTCATTCAGTACTTCCAAATCTCAGTCTTTCACAACGTTTCAAAATTCAACGTCTGCTAAGACTGATCAGTGATTTTTAATTTTTCTTATGTTAACTTTTGTAAAAAGAAAAGGCACGCCAGTTGAAAAAATAAGCAACAGAATAAATATGGAGCTATTCCTAATGCACACGGTCATTGTCTTGTCTTGAAAACATTATATTCATTGGGTCAACGAAGCCCATAGTTATTCTATTTTGGAAAATTATGAACTATTAATTTATGAAGTTTCTATATCACTTATTGGTGATTCTACAAGCCTTTCCTTATTAAAATAATAAGACACAAGTATCATATATTTTTTATTATGTACCATGCCATTGTATGGGAATTTCTTCGTCTATTGAAAGTGTTTTTCTCATGGAGTATAGTGTGGCTTTATTAATGTTCCTATCCATTGTGCAAATTTGGCTTCAGACGTTATATTCTGGTCCTGTGACTATTGGAATAGTTACTTCTTTAGCCGAGGATGGTATTCATTTATTACTAGGCAATTATCTAGCAGCAGATAAGGTTGTGGTTAATCCACTTGTAACTGACAAGTTTTGTTTGGTTCGAAACGTAGAACCTATTGAGACTGAAATCCATGATTTGTATCTTGCCTGAGCAGTTGGCAGAGCTATGGCAAAAAGAGATCATGAGAATGACGTTGATCAGATAATTATTACTTTATCTGATACATTTATTGATCAATCTTTTGATGGTGCCAATTTTGGTTCCAATAATCAATAGGCATTAATCACAGAGATCCTCTTTTACTATTCAGTCTTTCTGTCTCAATCAGGGTGACAAGACATCACTCGTTGTCGAGCAATCACAATATCCTGAGATGTCCCGTTTGCTTAAGAGATCTATTAGCGACGTTGAAGCCAGAAATGTACCAGTTTGTTGTCTTGTGATAAAAATGTGGTCGTTATCAGAAAATGGAGACCACTAGGTACCCGCTGTGACGAGTTCAGTGAGCTTACAATTATAGAAGATAACTAGGAAAACCGAACGGATCCAAATAATGGGAAGAAGTAGAAATCAATGTTGAAAAGGCAGCAACTTCGAAAGAGACCGTATCTGGAGTTTTATGACTTGCAAAGACTTCAAAACGTATTATCCCCTCGTTATCACACACACACATACACATATATATATATATATATATATATATATATATATATATATATATATATATATATATATTTATATATATATATATACATATATATTTATATATTTATATATATATATATATATATATATATATATATATATATATATATATATATATATATATATATATATATATATATATATATATATAGCGAAAAGTGCATAAAAATGTCTAAAATGTGTCCCACCTGTGGACGCAGTTGGTATTGTACTTTTGATCCACGTGTCAATTTCTTTGGACAAACCATTTATATATGCTAGTTCTACGTAGCAAACGATTCTCAATAAGATTTGTTCATATACGTTTAACTTTCCGCTGATCACCTTGAAAACGTTTGACAGAACACATAAACGTCGAATACATTCGCGAGTAAGAACGTTTAATTAAGTGTTAAGTTTTTAAGCTAACGTATTTCCTCATCATTGCCACGAAAACAGATGTTTCATCTATGTTGCACGTGTGCTTAAAAGTGTGATTAACAGCAACGATGTCGTCACGATGTTCAATTTACACTTACAGAAATATGGGCGAGTATAGAAATGTTCGACTGTATCGTATATTCCAATTGTGCAAAGCTCCCAAAATTGACAATTTGCCTATTACGGAACACTGCCAACAGGACGATTATTTGAGTCCATCAAGATTTTGACATTAAGTCAAGAAGCTTCTTAAAATTACTTTAAGTCTCAACAACATACTTTTACCTGAAAATAACAATATGTGAATCAAATAAATAATACATTAGTCGTTTTATTTCTTTTCATCTCTCTTTTATGGGAGTTAATGGACGTATAGGGCGATACACTGGAGACATAAATGGCACTCTGGGTACAATTGAAATTAAAATTTGGCTGCGAATGGAAAGGACGACACTCTTGGTACAATGAAAATTTAATATTAAAGCATTTCGCCATAATTTTAACATTTGTTCTCTGGGAACAATAGGAACACTGGTCCATACGTGGATGTGGACTTAAGAATGGTTAAAAAAGACACATATGGCAGTCTGGGTACAAACGAAGTTTAACCTTAGTCCATAGGATTAAACTTGTGGGTCAGTATGGGTTCAAGGGAAATTCAAGGTTAAAAATCTACATAGGATTAACATAATAGAACTATCCGAGGACAATAGGAAACACAATGCAAAAACTACATCTACCAACAAATAGGTCATTTGGACTTACCATTAAAGCTACATCTACCAACAAATATGCCATTTAGACTTACCAACATGGGACTATCTGATGACAAAGTGTAATGTTAACGCTACAACTACTAATCAATATGCCGTGTGAGTGAACAATACTCACACATACTAACCAATGAAATTGTTAGTAATATATACATTATTCGCACAAATAATTTATATACTAATGAACACAAGAGTATGAATAGTAAGGAGAATAAAGGGCACTCATATTCACGCAACACACAAAAACATTTATGCAGCATCACACGCAAGGGTAGGAATGCTGATACATACAAACTCATAGTATCACTCATGAAAAGTATTCACACACTATACATATATATATATATATATATATATATATATATAGTTTAATACAAACAATACTATCATACAGGTTAGAGAAATTAAATTCGTACTCTACGGAGTTTCGAACCCAGGTCTGCGAGTAAATGGCACCCATCGCCTTGTCTGCACGCACCAACCCATATACCGTCACGACTAAGCACGCATCACCAATAAATGATGGCAATGAATCGTTGTTATATAAGCTCGTGCGTAGCAGACACTCGCATGACGACCTAGTAATTAATTCTCATATATACACACAGTCGTTCCAGATTCCTATGAAAGAAATCAAGGTAAATAGGATTTTTGTATTACGAATTTATTTTCACTAACCTGTATGATAGTGTTGTTTGTATTAAACTATTATTTCTGCCCACTATTATCATGATTCTACTAGAGAATCCAGGGATAGCACAGTTTGTTCTTTCTGGTATATATTTATAATTATTTGTACACTCCCATCAAAGGTATTTATAAAGAAAATAAGAGGAATAGCTGACGGAGAATTTAAATTTTGATTACTTAAAAAGAAGTCATGTGATTCTTTCGAATGTTCCAAATCAGAACTTTATTTCCTTGCCAGATGGTGAGGATGCATTAATCCGAATGGGTAGAATTTCATTTCATATTTCATTTCATATGATCTTTGACCGCCTCAGTAAATCTTGAGTGTGAAATCAAAAGGCAAATCGAAGATTGCATCACTCTGAATAACTGTTACTTGTATATGAAAGTAAAAATTTCCTAATGTACAAGACCTGTGCAGTGTCGATGATACGGTCGCTCCGTTGAACAATTTCATGCATTCATTTATTCAACGAAGTCAAGTTGTATTTAAACAGCAATCTATTCATCAGCAGCATGGACACTTGCCTTTTCCTGGATTATCTTGAGAGTCGGCTGACTTACAGAATATAAACCAAGAAAAAACATTTCCACGTATATGTTGTGGTATTGAAACCTAACACATTGGATGCCTTCAACGACACAGAGTTGAACAAAGTAAAGAATCCTCAAGAATTCGAAAAACAATTAAATAATTACATCATTTAGAAATTATGGATCGGTGACACTTAAACATGTGGTTACGCGAAACTTATTTGTTACAAATAAACTATTGATTAAAACGCTTTCGAATTCCAGCCTTTCAACATATATTATATTGTTGTCACAAAATTCGGTCAGAGGTTCCGTACCTGACCTTCTGACCGACCATTGCCCATAAGAATTACTTGCAAACTTACAAGACTGTGGGTAGATGACAATTCGGAACCAACATAACCCACGGCAAATCGTAAGAGGATTATGGAAGAGCAAATATTTGGTATATTTTATTTATTTTACTCCAGATAAAGGCATTGACGATGAACTTTCCATCCTATAAAATCATGCCAACCCCGTGTGGATTTTCTGTTTGAATACGGTGAACGTGATTTTGTTTACATATGTTGATAATACTCTGGAAATGAACAGTTATTTATCTAACTATTAAAACAAGACATTGAAAACAAATCAATTCACAAAAGAGGTACCATTACCTACTTCTACTGACTGAAATTGAGATGGTTGACATCGAAGCTCTTTTCAGCTTTGTACGGAAACTTTCCTTTCTCAGACTTACCTGATATATCTTCTCATGGAATCCAGTAGTGTGTTGTACCGATGAACTTCCTAATAGAAAGTTTAAAAACCATTGAGATTATGTCATCAACAAGTGCGACAGTTATCACCCAGGAACTGTGTAATTTTGTACTTTTTGAACGACCACTGTTTGGAATATTTCATTCCTATATGCCACATCCATTAGAAGACAATATTATAAATTTAATGAAAATAAATGCTGCATCAATTCAGTTTAATGGATTTTATGAACGTAATTTCTGTAGAAATGATTCAAAAACAGAAATGTGATTTAGTAATTATGATAGCTTCCTGCTTTTTCAGCTCAGCAACTTAAGTGTCCATCGATCGCAAAATAACACTGTTCTACACCAATGTAAGCCGAGTCAAACGCATTCGTGCTCTTAGCTGTTTAAATAAATTGCTATTTTAGCAATTTCTGGAAGTTTTCAGTTATATAAGAAGTAGGAAGCAGAGGTACCGTTACCTACTTCCATAATCATCCTTCTTCAATAATCACAATTAAGTTAGTGGTGTTTGTTTAAAACAATCATGCTTTTAAAAATGGTGTTGATTGTTTTTTTTAAAAATATATATATATTTTAAGCATACTGTTGATTTTAACTTTCTGTCAATCATCAAATTTGTTCAAAATTATGTTTTCGTCTACTTCCGTATGTCAGCTGTTAGGGATAATGTTCTTCACGTCTGCACTTAAAGCATACAGTTGCACGATTTTCCAGTCCTGTCATTCATCGCCATTCCTATGTAAAAGAAAACTAGCCAAGTAGTGCTAGTAGAGAATTGACAGCCTTCTCGTATTACAAAGAGTACAGCAAGGCAAAACTTTTTGCGTTAAATATGATGAGATCTCCTTCAGGACGAGGAAAGAATTCGTTCGATACATATTGGAATAAAAAATGTAGAAGATAAAGAAAAATTGGACGGAAGAGAAGAGGGCGATGGAGATTAGAAACTCACAATTCAACCAAAACAAAACTGGGAAAGGTACAACTTAAGCTCAGGCAGAGGCTAGGAGCAAGACCTGCGATAGCAAATACCAGGAAAACAACCGATTCCGGAGGTGTACAACTGGGCGTTGGAGGCTGATGACCCTAATTACAAGCTCTCTATCCCCGTCAGAAGATTGACGAACTTCGACAGATGTGCTCAGGAGAGCAGTTGTCCAGTATACCGACAAATCAGCGATCCATAAAACAACGCGTAACCATTTTCAGGACCACCTAACACATTTATTTTGGTGTGCATGGTTTTGTTTTTGACAACTAAAACTTAATCCCAATGAGTATGGATATATTGTGTGAACAATCCTACCCATATATTATGTGATGTGATAGTATGATAGGATCTTGGTGCTTATAGTGTGTAGGCAATACTACGATTTGCAATGGTGATGCCATGTTTATATTTGTTCTAGCACCCCTATCATTTCGTGGGATAGCATATAAGTGTGTTTGACAGTATACTATTTGAATATTCCTACCTTTTTCTTCTCTAATTGTGTGTGATACTATATATGTGTGTTGATGTGTATAGTGTGTATATATTCATAACCATTTCCTTTGCTAGCAGATATGGTTGCTGGTCAGTAAATAATTGGCTAGTGTATTGGTCGACTACATTCTGGTTAGCAAATGAAGTTTCAACATCACCTGTCCCTTTCTCGCAAGTCCCATGTTGGTCAGTTCAAACGGTCTATTGGTTATAAAGCACAAAAGCAAATCAAAAAACCAGAAATAGCATCTTGACTAATCGCCACAGAGCTATCACTATGAAGTTTTTCACTACCTACTTAAATCCAGAAGGTAAACTTAAATATGTGTTTATATATTGTCTAACAAGATTTGGTTTATAACTTTTGGTTGTGTTGTAATTGAACCTAGCCAACATTGGTATCTATACATAGGAAGATAATGCAATAATAGTGCATTAAAAACTATACCATTCATTGCCATATATTGTGAATATTTTGAAGGAAAAGTCCCAGAGTACCTCCATAAAATTTTCGAAATGTGAAATAATACTATATACATGGCAACAGATTTACACAAAATGACTAAGATTGAATTTTGTGATTACGGCGTTTTTCCCTTCGAGAAAAGGTTGCAATCAAGTTATGTACCTATTGAATGTAAATGTGCAGAATATATATATATATATATATATATATATATATATATATATATATATATATATATATATATATATATATATATATATATATAACGTGACATCCCCACCTGTTCCATTCCTATTGTCCCAATACAAAATTCCCATTTTTGCTAAACATACCCTTTTTTCTCTGGCATCAAGTCAGGATGTCCCACTGCTCTGAATTTTTGCTGCAATGGCTGACAAATGTGGACGCATCAATTGATTTACAGGTGTATTGGAAGCTTATGGATCATACAGAACCAATGTTAAAAATATTTAGAGGAATTTATTGATAATGGAAAATACATTACAGACCCTCAGGGGCAATTTGGCGACAAGATTTATAGCGACAAAATAAAAATGGGTACGTTTAGCAAAAATGGGAATTTCGTATTGGGACAATAGGAATGGAACAGGTGGGAATGTCACGATATTTGACACTTAGAACAATGTGGCAAGTGGCTGACCTGGATACACGCAGCTACCACTCTAGGTAGGGGCAAATACAAGAGAGACATAGGCATTTATAAACACATAGATAACATATATAGGCAATAAAGTGTAAATCTTTTTGAGGCATATGAAAGTGGCTCTGAAAAGGGTTTTTAGGTTCTTCTTCTTCTATTGTCTCCACTTCTTCCACCAGTTCTTCACTTTTGCAATAATTCTTTTTTTTTCTCTTCTTTTCCTTCTCTGGCATCAAGTCAGGATGTCCCACTGCTCTGAATGTTTGCTGCACCTTGATTTTGTTGTTTTTTAGTCTGTCATACTCTTCTTTTTTCTATCTCCATTTTCCGTCTCCTTGCTCTCTTTTATCCATATGTCTTAGATTTTTTTTACTTCTTTTATTACTTTTCTCATCATGTTTACAGATTTCCTTAATTTCTCTAATCCCCACTGGACAAAAGACCACTCGGTAAATTTGGTTATATCTTGCAAAAAGCTCTACACCTGGATGGCGTTGTCAAGGCCTCCTTCAAGGAGCCTACTCTTACATATTTAGGATATATGAAGCCTATTAATTCCTCCACCTCCTACCTTGCACCATATCCCTGGCTACTTTCAGGCCGGTAGCTTGATTGGACATAAAGTGTTTCGTAACTGGATATTTCCATTCTTTTTCAAGTCTTTCCACCACGTATGCTACAGCAACCATCCAGTACCAATTGTCTTTCAGTTCGTTAAACAAATTTTTTTTTCAAGATGTTGACTAGTCAATGTTGGGTAGCCAGACTATCGTTGTTGCTGTTTTTGAATTTGAGTGTTGTTCGTACTATTGTACAAATACCAATTGTTTATTCCTGCATAGCAGGATTATAAACATTTTCTGGGGAAAGGAATTAGAAACACATCAACAAGGCGTTTATGTACTCAAGGAGTACTGTTATATTTAGCCGTCAGGTCGCAGAACTATGGGTCCTAAGCTTTCTGAATGTAAGGCTATCATGAGTGAGAAATTAACCCAACACGCACTCATGTTTGCAGTCTGCTTCTACCAAACTGAGTTTTTAGTGAGAGTAGTTCTAGAACGTACTCATGAGTTTAGGTATGATATTTATGCATTCATTTAACTTAGCCAGACTCGTTCGTTTTTTGGATTATATTCGCATATTGGCTCAATCAGCTTATGCGACTGTTTGCGGGTCCAGGCTAGGCGTAGGTCCTTTTAAGAGGGCGCATGGCCCCGAGATAGGCCTTTCTGCAGCTTATTACCCTGGGTACGAGCATAGTGCCATCGTATACCTTGGGGTCAACGTGCCTCTACATCGCTCCCAAACAGATTCGCAACCGAGTCTTCCGCCAAGGCAGAGACTGCCGTCCACCCGCCACCAAAGCGTATGAAGTCCACTCTGCCTTATTTCAGGCGGACAGATTTCAATCAGATCTTTACTAGTTGTGTCTACGTGTGTTCCAATACCAACATTGTGTAAACTGACTAAGCAATTGACCGAATGTTGAAGAATACGTTTTCGTGTAGGGATTTTGCGTACTTGGCGTAATTATATGGATCTGAGGTGCAAATTTAGAAAGTGAAAAATTTTTTCAGGAAAACATTCATTTTTAATAAAATACCTTGAGCAGTGGATTACAGACCTAGATAATCATTAAAGAAAATGGTGTGATTTTATAATTGGTAGTCCACCAGTGGAACTAAGATCATGTGTATAGTAAAAGTCACATGGGTCATGAATGCACATGTACTCATTTTAAATTAAATATAAATTGTCTTTTAAAATTGAATATTAATTTTTTTAAACAAATTCTATTAAATCCTGATAATTAAATGCAATGCACCTTAACTCTCTCTCTCATCAATAAATTTCCAGACGAACTCTATGGTCTATTTCAATGTTGGCCACGAAGTAAACTTGGGTCAAATAAAGAACACAATGTAGGGTAGGGCAAGTTTTTTTGTATCACTATGCATAGCTTTCACTGTGACCATCACAGCACGCGACATTTAATACGGATTTTACTGGATTACTTATGTTCATTTCCTCCAAAAATGTCTACGTACTTTAATATTGAATTTTCTGTTGACACTTTTCGTGGCGTCTAAATAATGACATTCCAAACGAATGGGGATGTATAAGAATACATAGAGTGAATACTTCCCTATTAAAGGTATGTATAATAAAATTCTAACATTTGCACCCATTAATGAAATATTCGGTGTTGAACGCCTACAATGACATGTGTGCCTTGTAGTATAGTAAGGAATTGGGTTCTTTGTAAACGAAACAATACTGCTCGACCAGAACTGCGCAGAAAATAGTAGTAAAGTATTGTAAAGCAAAAGCAGGCGATAGATGGTTTTTCATGAGTGTCAATTCGACTACTGATGCTGTAGCGAGTAAAATTCTAGAAGAGTACGACTTTGATTTAGATTTTGCATTTTGAGATTTCTTATCCTCGCATGAAATTATGCCGGTATCACCTTAATCTTCTTCTCCATCATTGCCAGAATAAAATGATTTTAATAAGAAAAAAAAATGAAAATAGACATTTATTCAAACTATTAACAAACAAAAGAAGCAAAAAGCAACAAGAGGAAGCGAAAATTTCCTCAGTGAACATAATGGGTTCTTCTATTGTTTCGTTTGCTTCTGTAAGTTCTTGCCGCTCTTTTTCACAATTTTGGGACACTGAAGAGTAATGCCATTTTTCTTGTCGGTGATAACATGTATCTTATCTTTTGTATCTGATTTCTCTTAATTCAACGTGGGTGCTGATAACAGTTTGGTCAACACCTGAACTTCAGATTTGTGTCATGGACTTTTAAACAACACCACATAATATGCATTGAGATCGATGGTGAGATGCTGTTTGTTCAAATATACTTTGAGTAGCGTAAATAATACTAGCATGTCCATTACGTGTAAGTCAAATTTTAATTTCTTTTTTTTACACAAGGGTAAGAAACCGTTTGAAAGTCAATCTTGGAGACAACGAAAATTGTACACCATCTGTAATCATTTATAAATTTGACAGCATTGAATAAATGTTCCAGTTTCAATAAAAGTTCCCGTCTTAAACGATCGTTCTACTGTTCTACTGGTTAGAAGAGAAAATACATTTAAGCAAAATATTAATTATATTCTTTATTTGGATTGAGATGACATTAGAGTATTTAAGACATAGTTGCTACTATCCTGAATACAGATTAGCTCCACAAAATATCAATTAGTTATTGGAAAACGTTTGAATGAAAAGAAACTAAAATCCACTTAATCGAAAGAATGGTAAAGTAAACTGCCTTCCTACACATTGCATGAGTATGTTATAAAATATATCTCCATAAAAAGTTGTGTACGCCCCGTAGATAACCGGTAGCAGGCAGATATTGTATTTCTTTCATTATCTTATTCACAAAAAAAATATTTGTTTGATAACAGTGCTATTATGATAGGTTCTGTCTGATGTTGTTTTTAGACGTTTCTATCATAACCTTCTTCTCGTGTCTAATTACGAGAAGGCAGGAAGTTCAGCATTCATAAGAATAAGGTGTCACTTATAATGGCGTAGATACGGTTACATCTTTTTGTGGGGAATGCTTGGCTGCGAAGAGGTGGGATCGCTGTAAGAAATAGACATAACACTCATTGAGAACATGGAATCGCACTTTATTGACATATATAAAGATACATATTCTAAAGATACAACATGTAAATTTATTTATGTTGAAAATACATACAATACATATTACAATACTTATTAAACAGTTCTTCCACAATCTAGTATTTTATTTGTCCATTCATTTTTTTGTATTTTTGAATACAAGTGATTTAAATATTTAAAGAGCCTAAAATTCAATAACTGTAATAAATGTATTTTATTTTATTTATTGTAAGGTAAAGACCTGAAAAAGATCTGTGAATGTTGTACTTATTATTTAAAGAATATATATTTATTCTCAATTAAATTATAACATAAAGCTAGTAATTATTTCAAACAAATACTAATGAACAGCGAAGCTGTAAAATATTTCGTTACATTATGATTGTGGAAGAAGGGAACTCAATAATATTATATTATAAATACAATGAACATCAATTCAGTAAAATATTAAATCAATAAAATATTTCATAGTAGAAAAGAGAACTCACTATTACATTATAATAATGAAATAAAAATAATTCAGAAGAGTACCACAACTCACTATAAAATCTTTAACTTCCAAAAGCGAGTATAAAGCATAAGTTTCTTACCTGTAAGAAATAGACATAACACTCATTGAGAGCATGGAATCGCACTGAGAATAAAACAGCTCAAAGCCTTTTTTATATTCTGGAAGCTGCCTGATCACAAGTGCTACATCCAGTCTCAAAAGATGTTTGTCCAAATATGACGCGTGCTTCTTGCGTGCTTTCCAAGGACAGCTTTAACTTTATATCAAGTTTTAGTGGGGGGGGAGAGTGTGAGTGTGGACGGTATTTTTCCAAGTAACGACCTTTTGGATCATGTCCATAACCTTCCAGTGGTCATTCACATTGTAAACCTAATTAATTTAATTATTCCCTATGGTGATTATCAATTACTTTGTTCCCAACTTCACAACGAAATCTAATAAGGTTTTATTGATTGAATGGTGCGATTAAACATCATTTGACTTCTATCCGATTGAACTGGCTTATTAATTAGGCTTTTTCCATTACCAAGTGAAAGCTGAACAATAATAAATGCTTAATCTAAATTCATTTCAATGTCCTTATTATATTCAGGATATGAATTATTGATTGGAGCACGCTTCTCCTACACTCCAATCAATATCAAAGCACTATCTTAAATTTGGATGTTTTTATCTTCCAATAACTAGAGATTTCAATATGTTGTACACAAATTAATATTTTCGTTTCTTTCTTTTAGAATTGAGATATTGATAGTGCCAATATAAATCATTGTTGAAAAGGCAGCAACTTCGAAAGACACCGTATTTGGAGTTTTATGACTTGGAAAGACTTCAAAACGTATTATTCCCTCGTTAACCCATATATATATATATATATATATATATATATATATATATATATATATATATATATATATATATATATATATATATATATATATATATGCTCGTGTCAATAAAGTAATGGTTTAATAGTTTTATGTTTGGAAATCTGGGTAAATATGAGATTGTGTTTAAAGGTTTCATTGTCCTTTTTGTGCGTTTCATTATCTTTAGGAATGGCCTTAACACGTTACTGAACTGCTGTTTTATCTCTATACCGCCGCTTTTCTAATAAACCCTCCGACCACAATTGTTTTCATTGTGTTTTGTTTATAATCATTCAGTATTGTACACTAGTGTTTTTATACAAGTTAGAGGTCTATGTAACGTTATGCACACATTACCTTTCCTTACAAAGTATCAGGAAGGGGACTGCGACTGGGGAAAAGGTTGATTTGCTTATTTTGTTTGTATTACTTAATTTCAGTTGGTATTTTACGTGACAGCAAACAAATAGGCTAATTAGTGCCGAGGCAGTTGAAATAAATCATCCAAATTAATATATGATTATGCACTCGATGCATGGTGGACTGCACGAATATAGTGTCGATCGATGCATGGTGGACTGCACAAATATAGTGTCGATCGATGCATGGTGGACTGCACGAACATAGTGTCGATTCACATTTGTAAATACTGGCATAGATCACATATTCACACCATGCGGCCAAAAAGAACAACATAGGTACACATTTCATACCATGAAATGATACACACACATACATACATACATACATACATACATACATACATACATACATACATACATACATACATACATACATACATACATACATACATACATACATACATACATACATACATACATACATACATACATACATACACACACACACACACACACACACACACACACACACACATACATACATACATACATACATACATACATACATACATACATACATACATACATACATACATACATACATACATACATACATACGCTAATTCAATTTAACTACATCCAAATATAACTCTTAAGATTAATTTGCATTTCAGCTTAATCACAATATTAATATCATTGGCATAAATGGCATGTAATTAACATAAATAAAATTGCAGCCGTCTTGCTTTTAATTTATTTGATCCACATGGTTTTTCAGGTTTGTAAAACTATCCGTCTGCATCGATGTTGAAACAAACGACATCCGTTACACCTAAGGATGCACGATTTCTCCTTTTCCATATATTTTCTCTAGTTGGAGTTTTCGATGAAATTCTCTTTATTACCTATAACCCCCCTTCTCATTAGCATTTGTTATCAACAGTATGAGACTACTGTAGTACGAAAAGGCAAGAATAAGTATAGGATATAACCAGATCCTAAAACGGTATTCTAAATACAGTCACGTCTACATTTTGATTCTATTCATATTTTTAAATGATGACTGCGTGCATAAAATGATAGATATACAATGTTGTATATTTTATGCAACTTTAATTAAATATTTAAAGAAATGTTTAATGTCAGGAAAAATTAAATGGTTACTTTTCCTTGACCGGTATATCATACTGTCTACGGTAAATGCGTTTTCTAAAGCAAGTCGCTACATGCGTAAAATATTCTGTATGCTTATGTTAATAAAGAAAGGATCTGACTTGATTGAACTCTTTAAATTTGGCTTTCTGCCTACACTTTAGAACCATATGAATGAACGTCCTTGAGTTAGTGGTATGATCTTCGATAGCATTATTTTGTTTTGCACACAGAGCATATCTCTAGAATAATAAGTAATAGGTAAGCCTACCTATACAGGTATTGCAAAATATCTACATTCTGTAATGTTTGTACTTATATACAAAAACGAAAATCTTGATCGCAGCTCAATAAGTTAAAGCAAAGTTACGTTTCTCAAACGGACATGTATGACTATCCGTAATGTGGATCTCTGACGACTGCACAGAATCAAAATGTCTTCGGGAAGATTCGATACTGATAGGTTGATCCTGGTGGATGATATGATTAGGGAGTATGGATGTCCGTGTCTGTTTCAAAGGGCCTTCAGTGAAGATGATGAAGGCGACGCTGAATATCCGCAATTTACTACTGAAGCTACAGGAGCTATCGGTAAAATTGAGAAGATTACATCTCTTCAAACGGCGAAAATAAGAATTTTACATGATGGTAGTATGGGAGATGGGAGGTGCAGTAGAAATCCGGTAGAACGCTCATCTTTCGAAGGATGCGAAATAAATATTCCAGTTGGATGTCCAATTCGCGTGACTCGTTCAGACAATAAGAAGGAATACAGCAGTATATCGCAGGTAATTTGGAATCTATATTGTTACCTAACAAACAAAAATGTTATAAAAGACTGATGTTAAAAGTATATCACGTGCAAAACTCAAACAAAATGGCGTCGCGGGGGTATGGCTAGTGGTTTGGAGGGCACAATTATCCTCGTGTGAATCGAAATCACGCGCCATTGCTCACGTGAAATGAGAGTGGATAAATTGTAATATTTTATATACAAGATCTAAACAGAAGATTGTATTAACCAACATTATAGTATACCGTTCACAAAAAGGATGCAATAAGGAAATTATCGATTACGTCTACTATATACCATTGACTCTAATGGAAAAGGAATGAAGAATAATTGAATTTATCTAAGAAAACACATGAGAAATCATTGTTACGGTCATTACGTATATTGTGCGGAAGCTGTCGCTGAATTGCCATCATCGTGCCTAGTACATGAAAATAAAATCTTACATATGTAATTTTTAATTGTGATTTTTTTGGTCAAGCATGCAGATACATTGTAACAGTCAACCGGTTATAACTGGGTTGAACATCATCTCAGCATCAAACAAACAACGCTCTTATTTACCAACCTACTTACTCACCAACTTACCAACCTACTTAATCACCAACTTACTTACCAACCTACTTACCTGCTAAAACGTGAACATCTATAAAACTATAACGAATTTCAAAATCAATAGAGTTCCTAGGCTACTTTATAATCTGTTTATTGTGCAATTAGCGTAGTGTTAAATAATATAATGAAATGTTATTTTTATCATAAGTAGAGGCACATTGTTACATTAATCCATGAACTTTATGAATTTTGCATAAAAGTAGTAATATTGGTATCAAGAGATAACATACATTAAATGTCGCGAGTAAAATAATATATTCATCAAAGAGAGAAACAATTTCTCCATCTATTTTTAGAAGTCGTATTATCATGCTTCCTATATTATCAGGCAAGATCACGTGAGCAATTCCAATTTGTCTCAATCCATTTTTTATTCTGTCAACAAACGAAACAGTTTTACATTCTGAATAATCACTACCACCCCTTGTTCCCCCCCACCACTTGCAAAGCCCTTTACACTGAATAATCACTACCACCACTTGTTCCCCCCTCCACCACTTGCAAAGCCCTTTACACTGAATAATCACTACCACCACTTGTTCCCCCTCCACCAAATGCACAGCCCTTTACAATTAATGATAATATTATTATTATTATTATTATTATTATTATTATTATTATTATTATTATTATTATTATTATTATTATTATTATTATTATTATTATTATTATTATTATTATTATGGTATTGACTACTGCAAATATTTTTATAACTTTTATTTATACAGTCTTTTCATCTTTTCAACTAACGGCAATTTTTATAAACTTCGGAAATTTTGAACCGCTCTGTTTGTAGATCATTAGACTCAAACTCCAAGGGTCTCGAGTACAATACCAAAAAAAGCTGCATCGGTGTGTCCTTGAAAAAGACACGTAGCTCCCATTTCCTTGACATGACGTAGAAAAAATGTATTAAAAGTGCCGTTCAGATCAATAGAAAAAAAATCTAATGGAATTGAATTTCGAAGTTTACTCTAAAACTGATTTCCAACTGTTTTAGATGTCCAGTTAATGGCGCTGTTACTTTGAGTACTTTTAACTGTTCTTGATGCAGCTATAACGGTTGGGTATGTTTCGTTGCTGACGATTATTTTTTTTGCAAACGAAGCAAAGTGATAATTGATAAAACCCTGGCTGAAAATCAATTGGAAAAAAATGACAAAAAATAATACAGAAATTTCTATGGCTGCAAAGATATCCAAAGCATTGTCACGTCAATAATTAGCAAATATACTCCAACCTATATCTTTAACAGTTTATATATTTAAATTAAAGTTTTGTATATGACATAGAACTGAATTTCATTCTTCACTGTATCTTTTAAACCTTTATGGTATGTTCGCATTTATGTACACTGGATGCTAATTTCATAAGTTTCAAACATATATATTTAAAAGACAATATGAAAATAAGGAATATAAAAATAGGGAAAAATAAATCGTGATCTAAAAATGTGCACAAAATGGGATGTTCTTCATTCATTTAATTGCATGTGCTGACATACATTATACAATTTTTTTAAAAAAAATAGATAATACATTTTCATTTTCATCATTTTGTGTTTTTTTGCTTCTTTTAGTTCTCATTGTTTTTGTTATAGCATGTCTAGATATTGTTTTCTCCTTTCACAATGTTTAGCGACTATTTCTTATGTCCTGTCTTATTCTTCTACCCATTTTTAACGTGAGTTGAAATTCATCCTTTTATTTACTTAGTCTCATTTCAAATTAGCTTTTGCTACTGAAAGCTACTTTAAAAGTCATCCTGTAACGATCATTGTTCACAATCAGATTTATATTTATATCTCTAACAATTTATTTATCCAATAAATAAAAGATAGCAGAGCCACAAGCATGATAGGTCATGGAAAATGTATTCACGAGTTTATTCTATGCTGTTGATATCTACACATATGGATAGTTAAAAAATTTATCCTGTCAAACATACAGATGAAATATTTGCTTATTTCTTTTCAAAATTTGGTACTTAGAATCTCATAAAAGCTTTAAATAACGTTATTTATTTCAACTCCGTTCGTATTCTGTAGGTATAGTAATTTGATAACATTCTCTGTACTCACCTTTGTCTTACTCATTGGTATGTCTTTTCATACATCCGATCGTTAGCTCGGGTTGTTCTTTAGCAAAATAAAATTGTCTAATTCGCAGAATGCAGAACATTTTGACAACTTTATACAACTCTGGATTGCTGTCCCCTTAAAATATTTATCCATTTCTCTTAAGGTCTTATTGTTGTGATTCAGTTTCAACTTGCTGATTTTTATGTGTAAATTCTTTAACTGTTGGGAGATGTCTCAATGATTTCCTTGCTTGAACACGCATTAAAGAGGCATGTTCTCTGGGATTTAGAAATTCACAAGTTATCTGTAGACATTCTCTTTGCATACCGACTTAATCAAACTAACTTAACGACACTATCACTTTACATAAATATTAACACTCATATTTGTTCCTTCATCTAGACATGATCATGGTATTCATTTATATCTTTCCGGCAAGACTGATTTACAATCTCCAACGCTATATTTATTATTTAAATGACTATTTAAATATAATGCAGTACAGTTCTGATATAATAGTGAACATTAACATCACCATCAATTTTTTCTTTTTTTTTTATCATTTTACCTCACGTAATATGCAAAATATATACCACTCGAAAAGTTCCTTTGCTGGATAATGTTTATGTGTCATTTTCGATTTTAACACAATGCAGTAAATAAAACTTATTAAATAATGCATTCAGTTGGACAATGAAACACAGCCAAAACTTCAGGGATGTTAGTTAATTTTCTGTCCGATTTGTATATTAATTTGTCCTCGGTCTGGTCAGTACACATTCAAGAGATTATAATCTGCTTCTAGAAACTAGAGTGTATTTTT
The DNA here is from genome assembly GCA_016746295.1 of Potamilus streckersoni. NCBI lineage: Eukaryota > Metazoa > Mollusca > Bivalvia > Unionida > Unionidae > Potamilus > Potamilus streckersoni. The sequence continues at coordinate 2,848,906 of JAEAOA010001195.1, forward strand.
TATTGAAAATATTAGTGCTCATCAGAATCGAGAATAGACAGAGTTGGTATTTTAATTTCTGAAAATTATTCGAAACATTTTAAAATTACCGTACTTCAGATATCGTGCACCTACAAAATGTTCTCTGTGATTTAGAAATTCACAAGTGATCTGTAGACATTCTCTTTGCACCAAAAGTGCAATAGTTGTTGCTAAGCAACATTCTCTCACAATTACAATGGATAATTTTGATTTAGTAATTTGTATGTTTTCTTTGTATCAAGATACAAGAATGTTCGGAACAGTTTTAACTAATTAGATAATCTATTTACCAGCTTAAATGATTTAAAACTAATCGTTATTTCAATTAAACGGTTTTCACAATCACAAACATATCCAAATTTAGAGAAATAGAAGCATGGATAGAAACTGATAAATGAATGGATGGAAGGTTACGGTCAGTTGAACTTCTAGCATTAATGAATAAAAGAATGAATGAATTTACGATGAGCTTATAAACAGAGTTATGTTAATAATCTTTACATACAAAACGATCTTTACAATAACATTGATAATATTAGAAATCCGACACATGAGTTCAATAACATTAAATTTAACTCCAGATAATGCAAGACATGCCGAACTATATTCGGGTTGATGAAGATGTCATGGGAATAACAAAAGAATATGACGAAGTGAATATGTTCCGTGTACCTAAAAATACTGTTCTGAAGTTAGACCAAAATCAAACTGAGAACAAGTATCTAATATGCTTGATGAACGAGACAAAAGTGATCATGTTCCATACCAATTGTAGTGGGAAATTCACAGGCCTTGAAGACAAAGCTGAGGATAGACTGGCAGGTCTTCTTGAAAAGGTCAAGTTGCCCGTGAAGGTGGATATACATATTATCAAACAGGAAGACATTGCGAATGAAAATGAAACATCGGCTGAAAATTTGCGTACAATGTTATCGGGTCCCGTTGAAATATTATCAGTCGCTCGTACACAATTGTATATTGGATGTATATGGATTTGCGATGGAACCTATCAACCATTCGTACTCCCGATCAAATCAGGAATGCGTTGCTATCCTCTGGCTAGAACTCAGTCAAAAGAAGCCCTTATATCACGTTACTTTTCAAGTAAAATAAATTTTGAAACAGTAGAAAGGAAAGTATATAACATAAATGTGGATCCACCTTCCATAATGTTCCTTAAAAAGATAGTTGTGGTCTGGAGAAAAGTTCCAAGATATAGCACCACTGGTAGTCTAGATGAAAAAGATATAATACCGTCCAGGAAGAAGGAGACTGACAACGATTATAAAAATGTCACTCCTGTAATGCCACATATAAGAGGTAAGCATTGGTGTATATATAACATATAACCTTCATTTTTGAAGAACTAAATGGAGAAAACCATTATTGAAAATTTAAATATTTGCTTTAACGAGTATTGCTTTAAATGTTTGAAGACCAAATTTGTATCTAAAACAAAATTTGCAATAAAAGAATTGCATTACTGACAATCAAAGTAGATGTATACATACATGAATATGAGCACATTTAGCAATGGAAGTTATGTGCTAGAATTTAAGCTTGATGGATTGATAATGAATGCATAAATAAAGTTACCTAAATAGTTTCCAATATAGCTTCAAATTTTTCCATTCTTTTAAATCCTGCTTACTCTATGGTACAATTACTTATTTTCTATTAATGAAAATTAAGCTTAGATGAGTGTTTAAACAGGATGATACACTCACAATAAAGGTGGAAGAACTTGAAAATGTGATACTTAAATATATAATCAGTTTAAAATATTCTCAATACAAACTTTTTCACAGCTTTATGTCGCAGTCTGAGTAGTGGGCTCAATGTAAATTGTACAGATTCCATGTCTAACCAAGCTCCCCAACTTCCACCAAGAAGAAATCGCTGTCGTAGTTGTCGACCCTTGACATCCTATACGCCGTCATGTGATTACGCCAGAAACGAAGTGGGTACTGACTGTGGAAAAGGTAGGTTGTACATATAATATGTCTTTAATGGAATAGAACAAAAACGGGGATTATGATCCTTATCATTCGTAACTAGCTAGCAAGGCATTACATTAAACGCTTCTTTTTGCAATGCATTCATTTAAAAGCCATTTAATTTGTCTCGATAAACTTCTCCACCATAATCACCATCATCATCATCATCATCATCATCATCATCATCATCATCATCATCATCATCATCATCATCATCATCATCATCATCAGTACCATACTCTGGTAGAACGTTGTGGCACAACACAAGACCTAACAACCAGAGTCCACCATTTCTCTCGATTTTCCGTCTTTTTCAGTAGGTCGTTCAATGTCAATCCTGCCCACTCTCGAATGTTGTCTTCCCACCTCTTTCTCCTCCTGTCACTCTTTCTTCTTCCTTGTACAGTACCTTGCAGAATTGTCTTGGCAAGTCCTGATGATCATTAGACATGCCCATACCAATGCAGTTTGCATTTTTTCACTGTGCTCAGGAGGTCTTCGTGAGTGAGGCTCTATGGCTGTTCCTTTGCGATATTTCTTCATTAGAGACACGGTCTTTGTATGAGACGCAGAGTATCTATCAGAAGCATCTCAACCATGCGGCTTTCCATTTCTTTAAGTCAGTTGTTATGGTCCATGATTCACAGGCGTAGAAAGATATGGAAATAACCAATGAGTGCATCAGTCTGACCTTTAAACTGAGTACGATGTTCTTGTCACTCCAGATATGCTTCAGTGTTGTTAGCGATGCTGATGTCTCCAAAATTCTGGAGAGCACTTCAGGCTTCGATCCTTCATCTGTTACAATCCCCTTCCAACAGATACTTGAAGCTATGGACCGTTTCTAGCTTCGTACCTTGGTATCTGATGTCAGTACTGATGCTCTTGGTGTTGTTGGTCATAAGTGTGGTCTTCTCTGCACTGATTTCCATGAAGTAGGCTGCAGAGATTTTGTCGAGGATCTCTACTAAGATAGCTATTTCTTACTCATTTGCTCATTTCCTGCTAGTCCATCAACGTCGTCGGTAAAATGTAAGTTGATGACTGTTCTGCCTGTTTCTTCAAACAACCTTGTCTGACTCCGACTGTCGTTCTGAACCTGTCCCCTATGCTGCAGTTGAAGTATACTACACTCATGGCCTGGTCATACAGGTGCTCTATTACTGTGATCAGGTTGGCATTGTTGTACAGTCTCATGGCTGCATGCCAGTCCCTGTCAAATCCCTTCTTGAAATCAACGAAGAGGTGGTACAGATTTTGGTGATGTTAGAGGTACTTCTCTCACAATATTCTGAGATTGAAGATCTGCTATGTTGTGTTGCACACTGTTCTGAAACCCGCATGCTCCTTGTCAATGATCTTTTCAGCCTGTGGCTTTAGTCTGTTTATTAGTATCCTCAACATGAATTTGCTTGGATGACCTATAAAACTGATTGTGCGGTGGTTTTGACACTGTTGTAAGCTGCCTTTCTTGGGGAGGGTGATGATCAGTAATTGTGTCCACGGCGATGGCCATTCTCTTGTTAACCAGATCATGTTACACATGTTTTTGAGGATTAGGGAATCATTGCTTTTCCTCTAAAAGGACCGGTCCTGCTGAGATGTTGTCCACTCCTGCTGACTTCCTCTTTTACAATGATCTCACTGCTGCTTCTACTTCTTGCAGGATACGGTGATTGTCATTGTTAGTTGCTAGAGGGAAGTTCAGGACCACAAGATCTACTGTAACTCGGTGGTTGTAAAGTTCTGTTCAGTACCCTGTCCATCTTTTCATAATGTCTTTGTCTTCTGTAAGGCAGTTTCCGAATTTGTCCTGTAAGGAGGTAATTGGCCGTTGTTTTGTGCTTTTCAGATCTTTGACCATCTAGAACGCTTTCTTGTGTTGTTCCTTTTCAAGTATCCTTCAATGCCTTTGGACTTTTCTCCAGTTTTCTCTCGCGTTTTTCGTGATTTTCTTGACCTCCCGGTTGACTGCCTTGTACTGCTCTGCCCCTTCTGTAACATTCTTCTTCTTCTTCTTCAGCTCTCTCCTCTTGTAACGCAGGTTCAGAGCCTCGACTGTCTACCAAGGATCGCATTGGCTGTTTCGGTCGTTGTTGTATGAAATGTTGTGATCAACGTATCCATATATGTATCGTCAGCATCGAGTATGGTTAGCAGTGCAAATTTCACACTAATCTTTGCTTCGAAGGTTTCTACTACTTCAGAATTCTTCAGTTCCTTGAGATCGAACTTTATTCTTGTTTGATTATCTTTCTTGACCTTCTTTAGATGTAACCTGAAGGACATCAACACCAGATCATGGTCACTTCGAATGTACGCTCCGGGAAAGTTTCGAGTCTTGGCGATGTTTACACTTGACTGTATGTGCCTCTTTACCATGATGTAGTCAATCTGACTGTGATGGTCTCCGCTTGGACTGTGCCATGTCCATTATCTGGATACTTTGTGTTGGCCGAAGATGTTTGACAGCATAAGGTCATTGTAACTAGCGAATTCCAGGAGCCTCATCCCTCTCTCGTTGGTCTGTGCATTGCAACAAGGCCCACATGTTCCTTTCCAGTTCATGCAAGCGTCTTCACCAATATTGGCATTACAGTCGCCTTGTCTTTCTTCGGTGCTTTTCCCACAACTTTTAGTCGCTGATTAATGACAATCACTTCTCATCCCATAAACGTCTCGGTCGTTGTCCGGTTCAACAAGGACCGCGCCTTCCGTCATGCACCAGGACGGAGGTGGAAAGTATGCGACTGGTGTTCAGACCAGCAAGATTAGTGTCAGGAGGAGCTTACATATGAAGTGACCAAATACCGCTAGAACATCCTAGGTACGATGGAAGAACATTGGAAAAACGACTACTTTGGAAAGTCACAAACTGTACTTCAGTGTCAGAGAAGACAAATATAAGCATGGAGTTGGTTTCCTTGTAACAAGGACAGCGTGAGTACTGTCATGGGCTGTCGGCCAATCCCTAGCCGGCTCATCACCATCCACCTCAAGGCAACACCATTCAACATTACTATTATACAGGCGTAACATCAGACTATGATGACATAGATGTAGAAGACTTCTAAAGACTGCTTACATTATGGTAAAAAAAAATGTTCGCGCTTCGCCACTAAGTAGTCACATATAAAGAGATACAATTTCAGTATAATTACTTTACAGTGCTTACATTATGGTAAAAAAAGATATTCACGCTTCGCTACTGGGTAGTCACATATAAAGAGATACAATTTTAGTATAATTAAATTACACTGTTTGCTCGAGAGAAAACGTTGGCCTTTTTTTTTCTTTCAACTTCTATCTCTTTCCTTCTACAATACAAAATTTGCCATTCGAACGTGCCATAGAATGAGACTACAAAAGTTATATAAATTTAGCGTTGTGCTTATGCACCGTCAGATTAAAAGATATTCATCATTTATGTTGTTTATTTTTCAACTCAGTGCCCATTCTTTGTCTCAGAGGACTGTTTTATACTTGTATGATCCAATGCTGTTTCGTCTGCAAGGGTTACAAAGGATCTTATTTATGTCAACTCATCCCGCACACTTTTTGTGCAGTGAAATACATTTAGAATAGGGCAGTGCGGATATATTTATCATGGTATGCGTTTTTGAATACAGAGCTTGAGGTCATTATGTAGGGTTACGTTTTAGCTGTTTTTCCGTCTTTTTGTACAAAATCTTAGTTTCTTATATTAAGCGGGAACCATACTCGCCCGACCTGGCCGTTTTTATAAATAGGATTTATATACACATATTTTTATGGCAACGTTTATTGCTATTTGGAAGGCTCCAATATCATGATCATATGCTATTGAATGGGAAAAATCTTTCTCCTTTGCTTTCTAGCAGTCTTCTCCATCCATGTTTAATAAATAATTGTTGTAACTGAAGTTCTGGTGGACCTTTAAACTTTGTTGGTATTAAATTCTTTGGTAGTTTTCAACAAAGGTAAGTTTCAAAGAGATCAGATAAGTCTGAAAATTAGAATCTTCAGTCAACCATTAAGTCGAACTATGATTGTAAATTCGGAGCTTTTCCCGTTTGTTTTTCATTCATATTTGCTGTCGTTTGTATGCGGTGTATTCTCTCATATTGTCTTTTTTTTTTCATTGTTTGACGAAAACTGCTGATAACCGAACCACAGATTTTTGCGTATTTAAAGGTTCTACGAACGACACAACTACAAGATCTTCTATACATATTTGTATATTATTTCAACTTATGGTCTAAGTGTCATTTGTCTTTTCGTATTGCAACACACGTTACACCTAGATAATTATGACATGAACATTGCTACCAATTGTAATATTTTTTGGGTAAGGTTTGTCTGAGTTTAACTGTGCATTCCTTTACATGTTACAATGTTCGTTCTTTCATAAATGCATTCGCTAGTCAGGTGTATACATGGCATTTGTGTTAGCATTATATTTTTCAACATGACCTGATTATTTGTTTAAATCCAGTCTTTTATTTCATATTATATAATGCAATGAAATAAAGATCATAAGCGTGTTTTACGAGATATGTTTTTTTTGAAAGAGTCAAGTTGATATAATGTTTTATGTTATCTTAAACGATATTTGCGAAAACAAGAGAAAGGTACCTTGCGAAACGTTGGTTGACGTTAATCTGAATAAAGCAATTAACACGTTCTCCCTGATAATATAAACCTTATCTGGCATTGCAAATACCATTACAATTTATTCAGACTGAATTAAATAAAATTGAAACTTTTGACAGGTATGGATGAACAACCGAGCAAGGCAATTATACAACACGACATAATGGAAAAGAACAAGAATTCGGTAATTATTGATTTTGCTTCATTAATGAAAGACAAAAATGGTCTATCATTTGAATTGTCCATCTATACATGTACGTACATAAATACGTACGTGTGTGCATTGTTTTTATTTGTCCAAGTTTATAAAAGCCTGTAATATCAGCACGAAAAGATATTCTATTTGATGCGGTATCACATTTTGATCAAATTTTATTTTAAAATGCACTATAGTAGTATTAGAAAACCAGGTTTTCAACTCACTTTGTTTTTTTACCCTCCAAACAAGTATAAATTATAGTCCTAAATTATCCCCCACCCCACCCCCTTTTTTTCCAAAATAAAACAGGGTTTTGACTCACCCTCCCCCACCTCTTTTTTTTCCCCCTACTACTACCTGTAAACAGGTATTTTGTAACCAAACAAAACAACAGGTGTTGGAATGCGATAAGCTCTGATACAGAGGTGACTAATTTGTTAGAACAGCGCATGTGTGGAATACAATTATTCTAAAGACGGCAAACGGGTTTTACCACAAGATAACAGGATGAAAATTAAACTGTGCATTAGAATGTTTCAGTTAACAAGGTGGAAATTAAACTAGCATTAGAATGAAAATGATATTATTTTAGTTATATTATATCTTAAGTTTAGATAAAATTTTATGTTACTCATATTTTTTATGATATTTTTTTTCATACTTGCTAACCCTCATTGGTAGAATGTCTGTTAACATATTGTCAATAATACGAAATTCACGTAATAAATCATCCATATTATATTTAACTCCTCGTAGGTAAGACCGGATGTGATCAAGTAGTTTCTTGTAAGTTTTAATTGATGTTAAACAACCGTGCTTCTTTATCAAAAGTCTTGGTTCTACTTTTTTACACGCCGCTGTAAGTGAAACACCAATACCAGATATAATTAACAAAAAGGGATTTAATGATACCCCACTTGAAATTATACCAGAACTAGTCATTAACAAGGGTAGATAAGATATTACTCGAAGGATCTTGTTGTAGTATTTGTAACATTTTTTCACACACCAAAGTTTTCTATGATAATATTTATAATATTGTATTAATGCGTCTACATCTTGTTTTGGAATATCTTTTGAAATATGATTGAAATCAACTATACTTCTTTTCATTATAATATTAGTTCACATAGTCCTATGTTTGGTTAATCCATAATAAGAGCTGGTTGTTCAGCTATAAATTCCAAACACCAGAGAAAAATTGCTAATTGTAAAGTTTTATCAACTGGTTCAAGTACAAATTCTTCTTCAGAATTTTTGTTTATTATTACAGATAATACTCCAGATGAGTCATCATTTGGATGACGAAATAGATATTTGGTAGATATTTTAAACTTTGCACTGCTAAGCACTGACAATCTATACACACCGGTAACTTCTGCAATATATTTGATAGAATTATTTTTGGGTGTCCACCCAGTATAACCAGTATCAACAGTATACACAATATTTTTAATCTGTTTGTGAGGAATTTTAACCATACTCGTTTTCTCAACAATATTCGGAATTCCACTAATAATATCATTGAGTTCTGTGTTAATATCATTAAATTTTGTTTTGATATTAGCGAGTGTAATGCCAACATTTGATGGATTTCCAAAAAATTCATCTCTAATTTTGTTTATGCTTCTGCGAAAACTTAAAAATGTGTTCACGTGACTGGTAAAATCAGTTTTGAGCGCTGTGATTTCATTAGTAATTAAAGCGTCCCAATCATTGACATATTTTTTAGTGACAGCATCCCCATCCTCAGTTGGGTTTCCAAGATCTGTAATCTTATTTTGTTTCATAACAATATTCCCACTAAATACATCACCATCTTTTTTAACAAAATCATTAACTGACCTACCAGAATCTTGTATATTACCTAGATTGTTAAAAGTAACGATATTATTAGCAATCGCAGCAGTATTTCGTACAACTACATCTGACAGTTTTACATTACTCGTCTTTAATCGTCCTTCTTTGTCTTGGAAAATGACAACTTCATCTGGATCTACGCTGGTAAGATTTAGTAAATTATTGATTTCATTTTTGAGCCGATCAAGAGTTGCATATTTGGATAAGTCACCTTTAAAACGTTTTGTGGATAAATCTTCTAATAGTGTTCCAAATTTTGTATAGTAGCTCATTATTTACTATCCTAGATAAAATTATCAACACTAGTTTAATATTATACAAAATGGCAAAATCGTCGATACTAAACTTTGATACAGAGAGACTAGTGAAGCATAAACATAATAATGAACTTCCTGATTGTCATTATCTTATTGTTGGACGAACTGGATCGGGGAAAACAAATTTGCTTATGAATTTGCTTCTTGGTGATAATTTTAACTACGACAGAGTTTATATTTACACAATCAATCCACAGCAAGATAAGTATGAGTTATTAAGTGAGTATAATAACAAGCTTCGTGATGATCTTAAAGCTGGTGAAGATTTTTTTATAATTAGGCAGCCAGAAGATCTTATTCCAGTTAATCAACTTGATGCAGATGAACATAAGATAGTAGTTTTTGACGATATTCCTCTAAATAACATAGAGATGAATAAAATAAGATCATATTTCTCACTGTCACGTAACAAACAGTGTAATTCTGTTTATCTCGCTCAAGGATTTTATAATGTTGACAGGTTTATTAGGCGAAATACGGGTTGTTTTATTTTATTTCCAGGACTGGATAATGTTGACGTTAGAAATATTGCAAGCGAGCAATGCGGTGGCGTGACAAAAGATAAGTTTATTGAACTTTACCGTAATGCTACAAAAGATAAATACAACTTTTTCTTGTTTGATAAACTTACAAATGATCCAACTAAAATGTTTCGCTGTTGTATTAACACTTACTTACAATAAAGCGTTTCAATTTTATAAAATTTATAATTATAATAATGGACAAACGAGCAAGATACAGACAACACATAGAAGATCTAAAAAAACTTGCTCAATCTCAGGCATCACTTAAGCAAAAAGTACAAGAAGCACGACGTGGGCAAGTAACTGCTACAGAAACAACAGCTACAATTTTCAAGCCGGTTACTGAAGCATTATTAGGTAAACAACCTGAAACTAAACCACTGTCAGAAGAAGAACTTAAGCAACTACAGGAAAAAGGTTTGGTTGGAATTGTTAGAGAACAACAGGAAGCAGCTGCTGCAAAACTTGTTACTAGATCTGATGAAGAAAAGAGAAAACTGATTGAGGCACTTACAGCAAATATAGCTGATCCTGCGGCTAGACAAGCAGAAACAGATCGATTGATAAACAATCCGCTGGAACTTGAGCGAAGATTAGCAGAGTTAACAACGCAAGGAATAACAAATATTATAACAAATTTATCAGGAGACATAAAAGATATCAGAGAGGAGCAACAAAGAGTCGGTGATCTTACTGTAAAGTTTATGGAAGTTGGAGATCAAAGATTTTATTTTACAAAAAGAGCAAATGATGAGATAAAAGTTAGTGAATATAATGATTTTTTAAACAAAGAAAATATAAGGGGTATTGATGATATAAGCAAGTGGACTGATGCAGAATATCAAGCATTAATCGATAAATTTGATGTAATATTTAATGACGGAGCTGCTGCTAAAGATGAATTAAACACGGTTACAGAGATTGATAATATGATTCCATTTTATGAAAGAATGAGAAATGGTGTCATTGCTCTCACGTTTAAAAAAACAGCAGAAAATAGCAGAGCAAAACCTTTTGGTAAAGGGTGGAGTTTTAAAAGAAAATTTGATAAACTCGATAAATCTCGTGTAGAAAAATATAGAAAAGAAAAAACAGGAACTGGTGTAAAAGTATTTACTTCAACTACTGAAATGATAGGTAGATTAATGTTATTAATATCATCAAAGGAAGCTGGGAATGTTAGTGTTGAACTTGATAATGAAATCATTGACATACTTGATCATCTAAGATCGAGTGAATTATTAACATCTGACGAATATGAAACTTTACACCGCGACTTAATCGCGGCGACTTAATTTTGTAAAATGATATAATATTAAAGGAATGCAAACAACATTATTACTAAACTCTAGCGAGTCTACAGAAGATAGCGCAAATTTTTCAGTAAATTATATTCCACCTATAGAACTAGATCCTGCAAAACAATATGAAATTGGATTAATTTCTTGTACTTGCTGGAATGCTATACCTAACGTGAAAAATGATGTTAACGATGAAATGTATTTTACTATGATTACAACACCTACAATATCTACAACAAAAAAAATAAAAATTCCGCAAGGAGCTTATAATATTGAAGATCTAAACAAGACGATCAAAGAGCTCATAACAAAAGCTGACGGTGTGGCTGATAATTTTGAATTACCAGCAAATTATAACACATTGCGAACTAGGATAACTTTGAAAAATATAGCAATCAATCTTGAACCAAGAGAAAGAAGTATTGCACAACTGTTAGGATTTACTGAAAAAACTTACACTGCACTTGATCAGCCTATTACATATGACAGTGAACTGCCATCAAATATAACAGAAGTAAATACAATATTAGTAAATTGCTCTACTGCTTCTGGCTCTTATACATCAAAAGGTAGCAAAGGTCAAACGATTTACAGTTTCTCACCCGAAGTCCCGCCAGGTTCTCTCATGCAAATAACTCCACAACATATTATATATTATCCTTTAAACGTTGAAGATCAAATAACAAGTATAAGGATGCAGTTGACAGATCAATCAGGAAAACAGTTACATGTTAGTAATGAAATTGTAACTTATTATTTACATCTACGCGAGCAAAAGTAAAAATTATGAAACATCAAATATAATGAAACAAAGAAAAAAAGTTTATCGAAGAAAAATAGTAGGAGGATTTTTTGGAAATATATTCACTAAAGTTATTAAAAATATTCCAGGACTAGCGCGTAAAGTTGCACCAATTGCTATTGACGCGGGTAAAGCTTTTGCAACTGGGGCTGCATCTACCGCTGGGACTGCGGTGGGACAAAAAATAGCTAATAAAATAAAAGGAGATCCACCGACTGCATCTGAAATAAAACAAGCTATCTCAGAAATCGCTCCAACAAAAGAAACTCAAAAAGCTATGATAACAACAACAAAAAAAATATTATCACCAAAGGGCGAGCAGATCATACAAAAATTAATATCTAAAGTAACAATGCCGCAATAAAATTTTATATAATCTAATAAAATAAAATGTCTACTAAAAATTATCTCGAGTTAACAGAAACTTATGACATCGACAACGATGTGACAGAATTCGAGTTTGTTGAGTACCTTGATGAAAATTCTAACGAACCAAATAAAACTGGTATTAGAACCTTTAACACCAGAGACGAAGATGTATTTCTACTGCCACATAAGGCTATGTTAGAAGTTCGTGGTCAGATTATGACAGTAGCTAATCCACCTGCTGCAATTGCAGTTGGAGCAGAAGTAGCTCTTATAAATAACGGTTGGAGTCTATTCAAAAGTGCTAGATATCAACTGGCCAATCAAACTGTAGAAGATATTTCAAGTCATCTACAAGTTGCAAGTACAATTTTCAATATTATTTCATTTTCCGACGATTACTCGAGATCAACTGCAACTAATATGATGTGGTTTAAAGATACTGGACGGGGTATAGCTGAATCAACAGAATTTTTAAAGAGAGGCGCTATAGTACATGGAGCTAATGCTGATGAAAATACTGTAATTGTGAGAAATTTTCTCATTGCTAATGCTGCTGCACTAGATATTGTCGCACCTGCTGCAGATGCTAATGCAAACGCTACAAGAGTTTCTCTTACAGCAGCTTTTAATAATCTAAATATAACACCACCAGCTGCAGCTGCAGACGGTACTGCGATGTTAAATTTACTTCTTAACACACTTGATGTGAGAAATCCACGCTATAACGAAGGTTTTGCTAGGCGAAGAAAACTTGCAGCAGGATCACGTCAAATTACAATGATGCTTCCGCTAAGCATGATTTTCGGCTTTTGTCGCGATTATGATAAAGTATTTCGCGGAGTAAAACATACTCTTATTTTAGATCGAGCAGACCAAAACGATTGCTTGTTTAGATCTGGAGGGGCTGATGTACAGTTTATCATAAACAAACTTTCTTTGTGGATGCCACGTATAACACCATCAATCACTAAAATGTCAGAACTAAATAACACGCTTGATAAGCATACAAACAGAATTTACTTTAAGCAGCATAAGGTATATCAGACAGCGGTTCCAAATACTACTGACTACACGTGGAGGGTCACAACAACATCAAGCGAACAACTGCCGAGAAATATCTTTGTCGTATTTCAACAACAAGCTCGACGAGGTAACCAACAACAAAATAATGCAGTATTTGATCACTCTGATGTCAGACGAATATACGCTAGATTAAATTCAAAGCAATATCCAGAACGAGCTATCGAGTGTAATTTTGCTGATGATGCTAATAAAAATATTTCTCGACCGTACATGTACCTGCTTGACGCAATACAAAAATATCAAGATGTTGAAGATGGAACTCAAATATCAGTAGAAGAATTTCGTACGCTTTATCCTATATTTCATTTTGATGTTAGTAAACATAACGAGCGAGCTGTAGACAGCACAGCGGATATTGAAATTACCTGGACACTTGGGGCGGTTCCAGTAGCGCCGTTATACGTATACGCATTAGTGATTAGTGATAGATTTATCACGGTAGATTCTATTGGAGGTAAAATGACAGTTCAAGTTTAATCTACAGTTGTTATATAAAATGGCAAAGTATATTGTAAAAGAAGTGTATTTGACTGATGGCCAAGTTAAAAAATTAGTAGCTGCTACTGCAAAGCGAGAACAGGTATCATTAAAAATCAATCCTAATATTTCTGATGGTGTTTTAACAAAATTAATGCTAACAAAAAATCAAGTAAAAAAGTATGATCGTAAAAAAACTTTTGTTTTAAATTTGAGTGCTGCACAAATGACAGCGATGGCAAAAGAAGGTGGTTTTCTTGGTCCGGCATTATCAGTATTAACTAGTACAATAATACCTAAACTTTTGCCGGTGTTGGGAACATTAGGACTAGCAGCAGCGTCTGGAGCAATATCTGGCGCAACGAAGAAAGCAGTCGAAGGTAATGGTATCATTCGTGGAAGTGGAATAAAAAAATTGTAAATTTTATGTAAATAATATATTATAATGCCACAAAAGAAAAAGAAATCACCAACAACAAAAAAAAAGAAAGTAATAAAAACAAAATCACCAACACCAAAGTGCAAATGCATATGCAATCAAACAAAACAAGGAGGAATTATTCCGTTCGCTCCACTTTTGGCGGGACTAGCGGGAAGTCTGCTGCCAAATCTTTTAGGAATCGGACGTGGTCTAACATTACCAGGAACTCGTCGACCCCGTTGAGTAATTTTGATATCATTGATAAGTTAAAAGCGGTTCCTGGATTTCACGGAGTTTATTCTAAAGATGAGCTCTCAGCAATAAAATCACCATCTGCTGTAAGTTCATGTGTTATTAATATACAAGATTTTAATGACGGATCTGGTACGCATTGGGTAGCAGTTTATAATAATAATTATTTTGACTCGTTTGGACTTCCTCCAAGCGATGTAATAAAAAAGTATATGAAAAAAATTTTTACAAAAGTATATTATTCATCAAATCAACTCCAACCTGTTGGAACGTCTGCTTGCGGATATTATTGTATTATGTTTATCCGACAGATGAGCAGAAATCTTAATTTTTTAAAATTTATTTTACAGTTTGATAAGCAACCTTCTCACGCTAATGATGAGATCGCAATTAATTTTATCTAAACTTATAAGTATAATAATGTCAACATACTGTCTCAAGTGTAAAACTAAAACAGAAGGTATTAATGAAACAACAGAAAAAACAAAAAACAACAGGATAATATTAAAAAGTATTTGTGCAATCTGTGGAAAAAGAAAAAATACATTTTTAAAGAAAACGTCCCCAGCGATAGTATCTCCAGCGACGTCGCTAGGATCTGGTTATCCTAATATTATTTTAGTCGACGACTAAAAATATAGAATGATATGCAACTGTGATTCTGACAGAGATTTGTGTATTGAGCAAAATAAAATTGTCGCATACTGTCAATGTTGTAACAACAGAGAAATAATAGGGTCAGGTATAGATATACATAAACTAATTGGAAAATTGCCAAAACCAAAAGGCGGTTGGACATTGCCAGGTCATAAGTACACTGGTCCGTGGAATCCACTAGATCAACAACTAGATGAAAACGACAATCCATTGCCAGGACAAGAGCCTTACAATCAAGTGGATGCAATAGCAATGCGTCATGATATCTGTTATCGTGATCATGAAAACTCAAAATTAGATTGTGATAAAGTAATGTTAGACGAATTACGTGATATGAAGCCAACAAATCTACGAGAACGTTTTGATAGAAAATTTGTTCAGGGAATAATTGGAGCAAAATATAAACTTGGACTCGGAGAGTCTCGTCAATCACCTCACGATTGGGGAAATAAGGTATATGATGATCTTGCAGTCGAACTACACAGACCTAAAAAAAAAAGTTCCAACGACGTAAAGTTGTCGCTAATGGTGTAGATGATATCTGGGCAATAGATTTGGTGGATGTATCCAATCTAGCTCAGTTTAACGTTGGCGCTGATGGCGCTCCAAAAAGGTATTTGTTTAATGTTATAGATGTTTTTAGCAAATATGCTTTCAGTGTACCTGTTTCGGATAAGACAGGAACTTCAATGACCGATGCGCTAAAGCAGATAATAACGAGTACAGAAAGAAAACCAAACAAAATCTGGACTGATCACGGATCTGAGTTTTTTAACAAAAAGTTTGAACAGTTTCTAGAACAAAATAATATAAAAAGGTATGTTACAGGAAACGAAGGTAAAAGCGTTGTTGTTGAGAGATTTAATCGCACGCTAAACGAGAAAATACACAAACATATGACAGCTAAAAACACCAACAGGTACATCGATGACCTTTCTCAAATCATAAGCGAATATAATAACACGAAACATCGAACCATCAAAATGACACCTAAAAAAGCTGTTAAAAATCCAATATTAGCAAATGAAAACATGTACCGCAGACATAAATTTAAGGTTGGTGATAAAGTTAGAATTTCTTTGATGAAAAAGGTATTTGCAAAAGGATTTACTCCGAACTGGAGCGAAGAAGTATTTGTGGTTGATAAGGTACTTTTAACAGTACCTGTAACGTACGTTTTAAAAGATCTGGCAGGGGAACCGATTGTAGGTAGTTTTTATGAACAAGAACTACAGAAAACTGATCAGGATGTTTTTGTTATCGAGAAAGTGATTAGAAAAAAAGGGGATAAAAGTTTAGTCAAATGGCGTGGGTATAGTGATAAATTTAACAGTTGGATCCCAACCAAGCAGATTATGATATAATGCTATTATAAATTAACTCATACTTTTGTTTGACAGATTTACATTTTACTGGTTTACATAATGATATTAGATACTGCTTACGATCGTTAGAGATCGTCATTAGATTAAAAATCTTGACAAATATGAAATCGAATTTGATATTTTTCTGTCGGCCTGGAATCTTGATATTTAAAAAAGGTTTGATTAACTGCCAGAACAGTTGTTGTTCGGCAACGGTAAAATTAAATTTAATTAGCTGCTTAGCAATGTGATACTTGACATTATACCGTTTAGTTGTTGATCTGCTGTAATTAGATCTGTCAGCAACAGTGACTATTTCACCATCATCATCAGATTCATTGTTATATAAAATATCATCTTCGCTATAACCAACAGATTTGTCTATAAAATCTTTGGAAAATGTAATACTATGTATGACATCATCACTGACGACCTTATCACTGACGACCTTATCACTAGTATCTTCTTCGTAGAGTTCAGCGAGTCGTTTCATCAAGTCCATTATTATAATATATTTTTATCTAATTTATTATTATAAGATGACCGATGAGATAAAATATCACCAAAAAGTTAATATAGTAAATTATAACGAACTAGCTGAAGCGGTAAGAAAATGTTTGTTGGGTTATAGTGTTGATGTTATTGTAATGCAAGGTGATTCTCATAAAATATTACTAACAGAAGCAGAAAAAAATAAAATTAATGAAAGTGCAGTAACGACGCTAAAATTTAATCACGATGATATCATAGCATTTGCTCATCATTGCTTGACTAAAACCGAATTACAAAATATTATTGATCATCATATCTAAAACCAATCCTAGCATCGTATTCTCTTGAAAAAGTTGATTTTGTTGCTCCATCAGCTATAATTTTTACGACTGCGGGATTTATCTTATAATATTTCGCCGCAGCTGAAATCGATTTGAATTCGATCTCCTCATCCGTTTCGAGGTTTTTTGAAATAACAGGTTTTATTGGGCATCTAAAATTAATACCATTACTATTTTTTCCTTTTCTCACATTTTCCTGTTGCGTTACTATCTCCAGATTTTCCAATCGATTATCAGTTTGTATATTATTGATGTGATTAATAACAAGACCATTGGGTATAGATCCATTGAACACCTCATAAACAAACCTATGACCAAGATAACGAACTTGATTTGTTGATGTTCCTCTAACAGTTACCCTAATATATCCCATATTGCTAATATTACTAAGAACTTTTTTAGTTTTTCTATTTCTAATAATACCACGATCGTTAGCCTCGTATAAATCAAATACTGGGTGCGGCTGAAACTCATCTTGTAAGGATAAATTTTCAATATTATCATCAGTGACTTTACCATTATAATGATATACACGCTGTCCCTCTGGAATATCATCGCAGAACAACGTGTAAATAAAATCTTTTCTAAATATTGCAATCCTCTCGGCATTATCTCCCTTTACACTAATATTATAACCCGCTGACGTTAATTTGCCAACAGGTATTCTAGTTTTAATGTTAATAACCGAACCAATTACATTTCCAGCGTATAAGTTATACTTTGGGTGAATTTGATAAATCTCTTGCTCACGTGCGCTTGTCAGATTTACTGTCATTATATTATAGGTAATATTTTTTATCTCTAATTGATTTTTAGCGCATGCGCAGTGTGAGATAAAGTTATATTTTGGGTGAACTTGATATGTTTCTTGCTCACATGTGTTTGTTAGATTTGCTGTCATTATATTATAGGTGATATTTTTTATCTCTAATTGATTTTTAGCGCATGCGCAGTGTGAGGTAAAGTTATGTTTTGGGTGAACTTGATATGCTTCTTGCTCACATGTGTTTGTTAGATTTGCTGTCATTATATTATAGGAGATATTTTTTATCTCTAATTGATTTTTAGCGCATGCGCAGTGTGAAAAAATTATCAATTAGATATTACATTATAGTATAATAATGTTAAAATTGCGTGATATAGCTAAGAGAAGCTTTATGGGAGAACCTAATAAAATAGCGACTGCTTTTGCAGGTTTTGATAATAGTTATCAGTTTGATAATCAAATTGTTTTAGTAAATTTTAATGCAACTAATCTTTACCACCTATTACAGACAATTGTAAAACGTGAGCTCGAAAAACATAAAAGTATCAGATTATTTGTGCAATATCATGTTATATTTTCAAAGTTAGTTATAATGGAAGAATTAACTAACAAGGAAATTGCAGAACCTTATATTAACGCAAAATCGAGACGTGTTTTGCTTGGGACTGATCTATTATCACTATCTGATGAAATACACCAAGAAATTGGAAAAAAAATAGAGGAATTTAGTCAATTAGGTTCGGGTTGGAAGTTTGAAATGATCAAAGGAATATTGTTTCACACGATGAAATATAATGTATTACGAGGTAGTTCATACGTCGACCTGCCACCAAAAATAAAAAGTAAAAGATGTTGTATAAACATCAAAAACGTAGATAACAAATGTTTCCAATGGGCTGTTCTTTCCGCACTATTCCCAGCAGAAAAAAACGCTACTCGTGTTGAAAGGTATATCAGTCATGTGTCTAGATTAAATTTTAAAGATATTAACTTTCCAGTGGCAGAAAATCAAATACCAAAATTTGAAAAGCAGAATAATGTTTCAATTAACGTTTTCGGACTAGATGAAAAGGAGGACGTATATCCGAGATATATTTCAGAAAAAGCTTCACAATCAACTATAAATTTACTGTACTACAAAAATCATTATGTTTGGATTAAAAACTTTAACGGACTAGTTGGTAGACAGTACAATAAGGATAAGAACAAAAAGTTCTTTTGTTACCGCTGCTTGCATGGCTGTACAAGCAATGAAACATTACAAAAGCATTTGCAGTACTGTAGTGATGTGCAAAGAATAACAATGCCATCTAAAAAAGATAGTGTGTTACAGTTTGTCCATCATAATCACAAACTAAAAATTCCTTTCGTCATATACGCTGATTTCGAATGCCTACTTCAACCTGTACTTGGTGTAGAAAATAATCCTAATCAATCGAGTACAAGAAAAGTTCAAAATCATGTTCCGTGTGGAGTAGCGTATAAGGTAGTTTGTTGTACTGATTCTAGATTATCTAAATCAATCAAATTATATCGTGGTAAAAATCCAGCTGTTTGGCTTCTCAAGCAGTTGATTAACGAAGTTGATAATATATTTACTCATTTGAAAAAAGTAACGCCAATGTTAAAATTAACACCTCAACAAGAATCCGCTCACGAGCAAGCAGAAATTTGTCATATTTGTGAAAAAGCTTTTGACGATGATAAAAAAGTACATGACCATTGTCATTTGACTGGACAGTATCGTGGAGCGGCTCATAATCAGTGTAATTTAAAATTTCATGCTCCAGATTTTATTCCGGTTATTCTTCACAATTTTCGAGGATATGATAGCCATATTATAGTAGAAGCTTTTGGTGATCCTGAGATAAAAGCTCGTCTAAAACTCGATAACATCATCAAATGCATCCCAAATAATTTTGAAAAGTACATGTCAGTTACGCTAGGTAAATTACGTTTTATTGACAGCCTGCAGTTTATGGCAGCCTCGTTAGATGAGCTAGTAAAAGGTTGTAGTAAATTTGATAACCTAAGAGACTGTTTTGGAGATAAATTTAATCTACTAGCTAAAAAAGGAGTTTTTCCATACGAATACCTCGACGATTGGAGTAAATTTGATGAAATATCTTTACCTGACAAAGACAAATTTTACTCACAACTTAAAAATGAAAATATAACTGATGACGAGTACAGGTATGCACAAGATATCTGGAAAGAGTTTGATTGTGAGACTTTTGGTGATTATCATGATTTATACCTGAAAACTGACGTGTTATTATTAGCAGATGTTTTTGAAAGTTTTCGTGAAGTGAGTTATAATAATTACGGACTAGATCCTTGCTGGTATTATTCTGCCCCTGGGTTGTCATGGGATGCTTTGCTAAAGTTTAGTAAGGTAAGGTTAGAATTACTGACTGATGTTGATATGTTCAATTTTATTGAAAAAGGTATCCGAGGTGGTATTAGCGTGATAACAAAAAAATATGCTGAAGCAAACAACAAATACCTGAAACAGTATAACCCTGACCTTCCTTCGAAGTATATAATTTATCTAGATTGTAATAATCTTTACGGTGGTTCGATGGCAGAACCAATGCCTTTTAGCGGATTTCATTGGATCACGGTTGATCGATTTCTATCAGAGACAGAAAAAAAGATACCTGACGATGTTTCCTATTTCGTTGAAGTTGATCTTGATTATCCAAATTCGCTACACAAATTACATAACGATTACCCTTTCTGTGCGGAATCGATGGTTATAGATTATAGTTTCTTATCAAAAGAACAACAAGCGTTAGCATCACCAAGGCAACATTCTATGGTCAAGAAACTAGTACCAAATTTACTTGATAAGAAAAATTATGTTTTGCATTACAAAGTTTTAAAACAAGCAGTCGATGCTGGTCTTGTGTTGAGAAAAGTTCATCGTGTACTAAAATTTAATCAGTCGCCGTGGATGAGAGGTTATATTAACTCCAACACTTCAAGAAGAGCTGCAGCGAAAACAGAGTTTGAGAAAAACTTCTTTAAACTGATGAACAATTCCGTTTTTGGTAAGACGATGGAGAATATTAGGAAACGTGTAAATATTGAAATAGTTAATGATGTCAATCGCAGAAACAAACTTGTGTCAGACGATGATTTTGTGAGCATGAAAATATTTAATGAAAATCTTGTTGCGATACAAAGAAGAAAAACAAATCTAAAACTAAACAAGCCGATCTATGTTGGAGCTGCAGTGTTAGATTTATCAAAGTGGATGATGTATGATTTTCATTACACTTTTGTTAAAAATCAGTGGCCGGCTAGTAGATTATTGTTTACTGATACTGATTCACTCGTGTATGAAATTGAATGTGAGGACATCTATCAGGACATGTACAATAATCGACATCTGTTTGATCTTTCCGATTATCCACGTGACAGTAAATTTCATGACGACACAAATAAAAAGGTTATTGGTAAGTTTAAAGATGAAATGAACTCGAGCGCTATCAAATACTTTATCGGATTACGTAGTAAAATGTATGCCGTATTGTTAGATAATAATAAAATAACGAAAAAAGCCAAAGGTCTGCCTCGTAATTTTGTTAAAAAGTTTATGAAATTTGATGACTACAGGTATGCGCTTGATGGTGGTGTTAGTTTTATGAGAGCTATGGCAATTCGAACTAATCATCATAAACTCGAAACAGATGTCATTATCAAACGTGGATTGTATAATTTTGATGACAAACGCTATTGTGAAAATGGGGTAGATACATTTGCCCTTGGGTATTGTTATGATGATAGATCTATACTCGACATTATCTTTTCCAACTGAAATTTTATCTAAACTTATAAAATAATGTTTGAAAATTTGACAATGACAAATAGCTATAATAGTAACATCAAATATCTAATGATGGACGGTAAACAATTGACAGTTGAATTTAATAATGAAACATCAGGTATATGTTTTAATGGAACATGTGATAAGTTAAAACTTTCGCTCATCAGATCTGATAACAGCATGTATTTCAATTATCTCGAACAATTGTATCAAAAGTTGCTAGCGGAATTTAAAAACTTTCACAGCCCTATTAGCCAACAAAACTATACTAAACTCACAATTGATCTCGATCGGTCAAGGGTATATTTTATCAACAAAAAATATCCTCTGAACAAACCAGAAATGAAAGATCTGTTTGAGTCCCGTCGCTGTGTGAGTGGTAAAGTAAAATTTAGTATCTATAGTCGTGATAGTGAAATATTTTTAATATCAACAGTTGAAACATTAATCATTGGTAACGAGATATAAAATAATATCATTTTCATTCTAATGCTAGTTTAATTTCCACCTTGTTAACTGAAACGTTCTAACACACAGTTTAATTTTCATCCTGTTATCTTGTGGTAAAACTCGTTTGCCGTCTTTAGAATAATTGTATTCCACACATGCGTTGTTCTAACAAATTAGTCACCTCTGTGTAAAGAGCTTATCGCATTCCAACACCTGTTGTTTTGTTTGGTTACAAAATACCTGTTTACAGGTAGTAGTAGGGGGAAAAAAGAGGTGGGGGAGGGTGAGTCAAAACCCTGTTTTATTTTGGAAAAAAAAGGGGGTGGGGTGGGGGATAATTTAGGACTATAATTTATACTTGTTTGGAGGGTAAAAAAACAAAGTGAGTTGAAAACCTGGTTTTCTAATACTACTACTATACTATGACATTATGATATAGTATAACTTAGCCAAAATGAACATGACTATAACGAGGTTAGTCCCTTTTAATCGATGAGTATATATATATACACACATTCTGTATGTGAACGAACTTTATTTTGTTCGTGCTGCAGCTATAATACTATTTATATTACTACTACTGCTACTATTACTACTACTACTACTACTACTACTACTACTAATAATAATAATAATAATAATAATAATAATAATGTTTATTATTATTATTATTATTATTATTATTATTATTATTATTATTATTATTATTATTATTATTATTATTTATTATTATTATTAATTTCTTGTTGCTTTTGTTTTGATGTCCCAGAGTGGCAGTCTTTATTTTTCCTTTCTTTCTGTTTATTTCTTTGTGCAACAGAAATTGAGCAACAGTCTAGAGATGGTGCAAAGTAAAGCACAGCATGGTTTCAAGAACGAACACAATGAACTAAGGAATCCTGCTTCAGATACCGTGGAGAAAATTCAAGACAGGCAATCTATCCATACCGATGACATAGTCACAGGCGATATAATGCTGACAAACCGTACACACGGTCCAGCTACAAAAACAAAGACGCCTAATGGTCATTGTTCTGACCATGTGGTTTTGCAGTCTGAACTAAATTCGGAAAACAAAACAATATTTAAGGTTGTCTTAAATCCTAGACCTGTGGGAAAAGTTGCCGACCACAAGACTGTTGGTAATACAAAAGTTCCTAACATTTCACTGGGATTAAACACTTGTTCGGTGGATCATCAAGCAACAAACGTTCTGGTTTTCAATACAGATCCATTAGAAGAGGAAGAAGACTACTTGGCACCGATTCCTTCAGTAGATATGCTAACAAAGCAAGCAAGAAAAAGCTTCTATTCTTTCTCCGTCTTGCAGATTGTGCATTGTTTTAGGTCCTGTAAACTTGATACCCTGGCCAATATTTGTGAAACGGAGAAGCTAGATGGTTCATTTTTCCAAAGTGAAACAGAAGAAAATATCTCACAATTACTTTCTGAGGAACCTTTCAATTTAAATGCTTTTGAAATACTCAAGGTCAAGAAAATCATGGATGGATGGAGGCCTAAACTAGATAAGTTTGGCGGTGTATCCGCATTTACACAATGATCATACTGTGATCATCCCATTCTACATTAAAGAACTATATACGCCACAGTTATGTCTTTGCTTCACACAGAACATGTTCATATGCAGCGCCATTACTATTAATCTAAATGTACTTTTGACGAATCACTTCAACAGTGAACAACCATGCTTGCTAAGGCTTTTAAAACTAACAGAGTATATGCGACAGTTGTTGGAAGTATCTGGCATTCCTTTGCGCGGTCTCTCGAAGAGGTTAGAATTTCATCCATCATAAAGAAATGATTATGTGAGCAAATCTCCCGTTTTCTATAAATAAGCATCGACTTAATTCCCCTTCTATAATATATAGATTGAATGACTGTTTTATCGATCGAGCGAGCGATCAACTGTTTGATTTGATTGATGGTATTTTGTGTGCCTTTATTATTAACTTTTCTTTCAAAATCAATGACTTTTCGAAGACCTAAGTCGTTTCATTGAGGTTTTATAATGTAATGTATAGTGTACCAAATTTTCAGTAGAAAATTATAAATACATTCGTCTTACATTTATACAGAAGGTATGTATATCGATTTTTGAATAAACGAAACTGTTTGCTAGTTTCGTTCATGTTATTCTTCATGGCCCTAAACTTTTTTCAAAATGGGGTTTATATCAGTGCGAAAACTTTTTACTAAGTTTATTCGAAGTTGTAAAAGTACCTGAATGCAATGTACTAACACCCACATTCATACATAACACATTCAGGGTGTGCTTTATACGATAATTTGCATTTCGTGTTTTTCAACAAAATCATTTTTCATACCCAGGCACATGGAACATACAACTCTGGGTTCTGATAGTTACCTATATTGTCTCTACATACACTTGAGCTAAAATGTAATGAAAAAGGTAGATGGTTTAGACAAATCTTCTAAGAGCAAAAGCCTAAACGTTTAACAGAACTCAAAAACCAGAACGTGGAACTTGTCACTTAAATGAAATCAACAATTGCATTAACGTTTAACCAGATCAACTTGATGATTATTATAATGTTCATCAAATATAAACAGTCATGGCATCAGTTGAAGAAATATTGACCATAAGCGTTGATTAACCTTTTCATTCATTTGACAGCACGCACATCTGGAACACCTAAATTTAAAATAAGTAAAAGAATTTCAAACTACTTAATAATTTGTTTGATTGTTTACTTGGTGACTTTTTCTATTTTTATAATGGCTACTTAGGCATTTTAGTTCTTTACAAGCTGGAAGACTTCAACCGAAAGGCTGTAGAGTTATCAGTACAGAGAAGCTAAACGACAATTGCAAAATTGAAAATATTTGAAAGCCTAATGGTTGAACACTAACAAAGTAAGTACGACTGATTATGAAAAGCTGTGGTGACTTGATCAACAATTGGTAACGAACTGAAAATAGCATGACTTTAAATAAACAATAAACAAAACACCCCTCTCCAAAAGGTTGATATGTGCCAAAAGTTCACCTCTTAATCAGAGACGATGTTTGCATAGAAGATGATCATTAAAGTATAGATACTCAAATGTATAATAGAGGATAAAAACATTGCATTTTTAAGGTAAAGCGGGTAGATAGAATGTTAAAGATTGCGAACGTATGGTGCAATGGATCATAAGAAGCTAAACATCTATGATGTATAAATAATCAGAAAAACAATAGAAAGTACATTAAAATAATCACAGGTAAGAAACAAAAGGGTGCATACGGAAAAAGAGATACGGTCACTGTAATATGCTCATTGCTTTCTGATGGCAAGAAAAAAATATTTTATGGTAAAAGTGACAAGAGATAATATTCAAAACTATGAAATTGATTCCATCCACAGGATAGTTAAACAAAACCCAAGATACAGTGTTAAAGACTACAATCTACTCTACATGATTTAGAAATAATAAAAAAACATTATCTGAATGGTGATGAAATTACTTGTCAATTAAACTTCCTTTAAATTTCATTAAAAGAATATATAGTAATTAAACGAGAGATGGTGCATTTTCGCTGGATGAATTATTTACCATGTACAACTATAGCATATACATAAAGATTTCTTTAGATAAATTCTAATAAAAAGATTTTAAATCAGTTAATTTGAGAAACGTTTCTACACTACAAGGATTCAGTAAAATATAGTGCATCGCTTTACCATATGTAAATAAATAGATTCTGAAGATATGTATTATTTCGAAATTCATTTCATCTAGCAGAAATCTAAATCAAGATACACAAATAAATAAAAAAAATCAGTATTGGAGATACAATCTTTGATGAAGGTGAAGCGTTCCAGTGTGCCTGATACAAAATTTACTGTAATCAAGCTCGATGGCAAAATATTACAAATCCAAAAGAGAAAAAACTCATATGGGGCATATGAAAATAAATAGAAAATACCAGATTTAACAAGTGTATAAAATTAAACAGATCAAACTTTTAGAGATAAAATATATAAAAAACACAAATGCCGATATAAGAGAGAAAATATTAAGTACAGTCATATATTTGCACATTTCACACCAAATTCTTCAGGTTTAAAATAAATACTATTGCAGAACTAACTCATGTATTGTGATTCAATTTAATGTTATAGACTTGTTAAATTATTTTGACTTAGTTAACATAACAAACATAGCACCTGAAACAAAATATTACTAGCTAAAACGCACTCACTCACATGCAAGGATATAAACATTTTTGGTATTACACCTTACAATTTTTTTTTACAATTGACTATAAAATATACAGAGCAAAACGTGACATGAACGTTTGGCAGTCACTGGTCGTAGAATTTATACTGCATTTAATAGATAGTGAAACACACAAAATCTAATCAAAGAGTGCGGAAGCTAATTAGTATTTTTTGTTATTTACCTATTCATAACGCATTCAAACCTCTCAACAATAACATAGTTATGAGACAATTTAATTTGATCTGTTTTTATCATTTAAAAAAATCCAACAGATCAGAACTAAACATATGTTAAGAGAAGAACATAATCCGTTTCTACACTCACAGAAAGTGGGTGGAGCTACTAATATTAGGAGAGAAGGGTTCTTGTCCATCCGAAAATATAATGAACAATTTCATTAATATATAATTGAATCATGAGTATTGATGTTACTGCTTTTCCTATGCTTGAATGATATGGTAATGAGAATGGGTAGTGATATAACAACAGTTAACATAAATCTAAAATGATTCGTTTCAGCTTCTATTAAAATCCGTGCCGTTAATACCGATGTTGAAAAGAACATTATTCCAAAGGCTGCAAGCAATTTGTAGCAGTAGGACATGAAATTGTTGGAACAAATTGAAGAAAAAGAGAGTAAAATTATGTAGAAGAAAGACAAAAGAATTATAATAATATTATCCTTTGCACTAATTCTACGGTTCCTACAATTGCACATCCGATTAACAATACCTCCTTAACGATCACACGTGATGATTTTTTAAGGCAAAAAATATACAATGTATAATGTGAAATAAACGATGATTTTAGTTTCTGCCTTCAATTATTGTACAATATCTGAAAAATCACTCTCAGTTTGCTTTACTTTGTATTTCTGGCCAAAAACAGACTTAATAATTTATTATCCCTTTCACGGTAAACCAATTTTGTGTATTTATGTACAGTGGATTAAAAAAAACAGCTATTTTTTTTTACATACAATGCATATGTGAGTACTAAGAAAAATACATTATTATTAAGGTTACTAAAATATAAATTTAGACATTGCGATATAAGAATAGAACAGTGCTTCAATGGACAAGTTGAAAATCATGATTTCGACTTGCAGTCTTTGGAACAAAGATCTGAAACAGTGACGCAATGTTCAAACTAAAGCAATGAGACGATTTAGATTTGAAATGGCCTTAGACCACATTTTTTTCCTTCCACGTTTTATATAACCATTCACATCATAGATTTGTTATTATAACTAACTGACCTTTTGTAACTTCCTGTGTATACAAACCCACCTAAGTGAATCAAAACCTCAAGGAAGTAACAAACAAGTGATTGACATGCAATTAAAGAGTAATTTTAATAATCTATACAGTATTGTAAACTTTGATGTCTGCCGTCTTATCATCAATGTAGCTACAAGTCAACTTTGAAAATCATCATTAAACTTTGTACTAACCTTTCCAGAATATCTGCCAGACGTTAGTTAACCTCGACGGAAACTAAAATTTACAGGCTCGTCAGACCAATATTCTGTGGCAAAATCTAGGCCAACACTTTTATGCATGCCGTACACGTTTCAAATCCTAAATAATGTTTGCTTCACACTATGAATTTGACAATCCCTTTATGCCGAGCAATTAATTATATTAATCTTTTCAAAGCAGTAAAAAGTTAATTATAAAATAGGATATTTTTTATCTGAAAATAAGTTTTAAATATAATATACTGTAAAATTAAATTTTCATTGATTTTTTTAAACTTAAATTTTGCAAAGGAAATCCTTGCTAAACTTGCTTAACCAATACATTACATTTTCACTCTGATATAAATCGTACATCCCAGCTTATTTTTATATAGCAGAATCAAGCAGTGAATTACGTTTAAGACAAGTGGTAGCTTGAGTCTTTGCAACTTACAGCGATTGGTCCATGGGTAGACAAACACAAATACCTTTTGCTCTCTGTGCAGGTGTACACGTTAATGAAAGAGTGATAAGGACTCAACTTCGGGTTTCTTGTGGCAAGCATCGCGTTTTATAACAAAATTACAATGCCAACAATATAAAAGATGGCCCTACGAGAACCCTCTCTGAATGGCAGTAATTATCTTTGTGATGAATACCTTAGCAATATGTTTGAAGAACTATGAATTAATCTTGGCGTCGTTTGCTAGGTACATTGGACATGTCCTGGTTAGAACATTCCAGCAACACTATAGAGCACCCGTGCAAACCCACACGTTCCTAACAGCAGACAAGACCTGAAAAGTGAAAACGTGAAAACGTTTCTGTAATCTCAAAATCTCTAAGATTCAGATATAAAACATTAAATGTACAACCAGAGAAAACACAGCATTTGCATAGTGACACTCAAAAATGTGAATAAAGGAAATTTTATTATAGTGACTATCCATCCACGGAATGCATGAGGCTTTCATTGGTTTATTGACTAGAGTGTCTTTAGGCATTACCATGATCAACAAGTAACGAGGAACACCAGCTGTCCTAAACTTTATGATGGATGAGAATGGGGAATTTAATCATTTGGGGAACTTTGAGCACATGATATTAAACATAGAGTTTGAAGCTTTACTTTACGAAATCTAATTCAATATGGACCTTGCGATTATGGGCATCTAACACGTACACAGCCTAATCGAAGCTTGTAAGATTATATACAAGTGCAATGTAAATTAAAGAGCATCTGTCAATAATTACAAGCAAAACTGTTAATGTCAAAATGTTATAAAGTTTTGCCATAGATCTCGCACTGTGGTAATCCTAAGAAAAACAACAATAGATAGGGATGTAAGATACGTAAGTCATGATTTGTGTTATTATTTGTCGTATCTACGTTGTTAAAACATATGTATGGTAGTAAATTTATACTGCACACAGAGGGGTACATTTAGTACATTACAAGGAAGGATACAGTTTAATACGTCCCACTGAGAGGTACATTTAACACGGTTCATGGAAGGGTAAATTTAATACGGCACATGGATGGGTATATTTAAATCTGTACAAGTAACAGTTACAAGTAATGTTAGCAAATATTTCGTAAAGTAAAAACGTTTAATGCTGTACATGGAGCGGTACATTTAATATGGTACATGGAGGGATACTTTTAGATACCGTTTACACATTTATTTTTACTTATCCTGGTCTATGATAGTTAGAAATGCTCAGCAGACAGACGCCGATGACTACTAAACATTCCTCATCGCCATCATCTAATTAGGACAAGTAACATTTGCGAGTAATGTTGGCAGATATTTACTACAAGTATGTCATGATATCATCACTACAGAATTTAACTCAACTTCTTGAATTTGTACCAAAAATTCCTCCTCCCCAATAAACAGTGTAAATGAATGCCAGGCACAACAATAACTTGAATGACGTTTCCGTGGATTGTCCATATACCCCTCTCCCCCCACACGTTAGCTTGTGAAGGAAAGAATATTGAAAATGAGGCTGTTAATGTGTTTGTTTGGAACAAAGACATGTGCATTTACAACAGATTGGGGGCTGAATCATTGGATTACGTTGATGGGACTGAACTTCACACCTTAAAGGCGGCCGAGTCTGGATCGTATTTATTCATCTTATGCATGTGTAAATGACGGGAAGGATACAATGATTAACGATTGATAAACGACCAGCTGCGTATTGTTACAACACTGTGTATGTGATTTTTCGTTTTAACTTAGTTTTAACAATCTTTCAGTCATGTCGCTGCGATGTCTGTCTGCAGTGTCACAGCTTATGGTAATGTCTAGCACAGGGAAATCATGCCGAAGACATGTGGCATGATTTCCCACCCGGTCACATTATCCTGACACCAGGCCGATCAGTCCTACACTAACTTCTTAATGCTGAGCGCCAAGCAAGGCAGCTTAAAATATATATTTTTTAAAAAGTATTTGGTATTACTCAACCAGGGTTCGAACCCGAGACCTCCAGCTCCTAAGGTGGATGCTCTAACTACTAGGCCACTGGAGCGGTATAGAGGACCAGGCGATGCAGTTGCATGATACATCACTAACACATGACGTTAAAGACACCACGTTTCAAAATATATGCACAAGTCCAAGACACCTAACACATCATATACACTCAAATATAATCTTGCCAATGGTCAACTGGAAATCGACCGTTGGGGACACCATGTTAATGTATCAATATCAAATCAAGGCTAGCTAAATATCATTGCATTAGAAGGTGGAAGTACTAGGTAGCAGACTACACAGCCTGACGTGAAAGCAAACAGGGATCGTTTTTACAATAATAATGTAGAATTCACATACAAATCCACGGTAGTTGCATTTCTACTCTTTTCAAGGACGCACGTATCCACGTAGCAATGTTTGGACGAAAACGAGAAAGATCGTATCAGATACCGTTCAGTGGTATAATCAGTGTGTTTCTATATCAATGTGTTGCCAGGCCTCAAGAGCGCAGAATTACTGGAGACTTAAATATTCTCCAGGAAAATATGTGTTGATTATATGGCAATTATATCAGTAATACAGAACAATTGGTTTGAAGTGTAGGTGCATTTTACACCTGGGCGCGATGAGTCTCGACATGATCTACATCCCGACCAGTTAGTTATACCACCAGATCACGCTATTAATAGAACTTTGATGGACCCTCAGAGCTGCCAACGCGAAAAAAAAAACTGAAAAAAAACCTGAATCCTAACAATAGCTGCGAGATGAAATTACCAAAAAGAACCATTTTATATGCGATATATAGACACGTATGTGTCATATCCATTGTCGTTGTTTTGGAGGAATTGCAAATACGGCAACTATCATAGACATACCAGTCGGAGTCGTTGTAGGAGCCATGTCGACAGTAGCAGGTGTGACTAGCGAAACTGGTAAGATAATTTCGTTGTCTTCGTTCGTGAATATGTGATTTTTCGGAAATTCTCACAGCCGCAAATAAGTTACTTCGGCCGAACTATCAAGCTGTTCTTGGAGGACATCAAGATAAAACGATTACACTGTTCGATACGGTGCTGGTTAAATAAGAATCCACTAACATATCCAAATACAGGTAAAGTCGTCTGGTAAAACATTCACTGAAAGCTCCTCTTCCCCAACATAGTAATATCCGTTATTTCAACGCTGAAAAAGTATGTAACACACAAAAAAATTACCGCGGAAATACAAAAGCTGCATGGTTCCATACCTGCAAAGGTTTCCAAAAATATACGTAATCAGTTCAATCAATTTATACTAAATACAGAATGCTCTCAAATATTGCCCAGATGTAAAAGTGTCTGGTATCAACCAAAAAGATCTGTAGCCTATAATTGATAGTATTAAGTATTCGATCATATGGTCTTCTACTAAACACTGAAAATGTGAAATTCAACAAGTTTTGTAAAATTGAACTAAACATTGTTTCCTTAAATTAAAAAGTGAACACTACAAACTTACTGTATGGTGAATGATATCCTATACAGTCAAAAATGTTCTATAACAAGTCCAAAAGTATCGTATGATCCAAAGGAATTTTAGTGGTAATGCAAATGAAGTTCACTAAATCGTGCTGATGTGCCAAAAGTATTAATGTATCACAATGATATAATCAAAAATATCTTTAAATGAATTCACAATAATTCAATACAGCTGTAAATCCGATAATTTTAAGCACATTTTAATTGCAATGAAAATTGTGAGAAAAAAATCCGCTCAAACGAACCCAGTCGTTAATAAAAGTACATCTGGAAAATCATTTTATAGCCATTAAATAAGCTCTTCATATTGGTAACGATTTCATCAGTGTCTAGACGCTCCGTCATAAAGCTAATGGGTTTTATATAGCATTTTATAGTTCTATGAAATTGATTATAAATCTTATGGAGTGTTTTATAGAACAACGATTTGGCTAAGGAGACAAACTGCTGGCAAAATATATGACAAAGGAAATATGGGAAGAAATGACTTATCAGGTGGATTCTTGTTCTGCTAGAGAGGTGCAGATCAATAATAACTAATACCACAGTTTCATAGAGAGGTGCAGATCAATAATAACTGATACCACAGTTTCACAGCGGCTGTGTTGATCTGACTGGTTCACCCCGTCTGAACTTCGCTTAGTGACTCACGCTGGTTACATTCTAAGATCCACGCTAGTCTAAACATCCTCAGTATGAAAACGGTGAATCCCGAAGGGGTTTCGTGACTAGGAATCGAATACTGGTGGGATGGGTTCAATTAATATAGTAAAAAGATTCTCTCATAGGAGTAACTTGCGTATCTTTTGACTAGCATGCAATTAAGTGACATTTTACACGTCATTGTGTTCACTGCAGAGCAGGAAATTTTAACAATCTATAGTTATGCAAATTTTGACGTCAACCTTTTTATTATGACTATAGCTTGTAACATTTCTAAACAAGTCAGCTGTGAAACGCATCACTGACATTGGCACTATTTGTTCGAGCTAGATGGAAGATAACTATTTAATGCCACCATGTGACTATTGATTGAATATTGAATTATCATCCATAAATAATAGCCAAAACCTGTATCGTAATTGCAAATAATTATCACCATAATTTAATCAATTTATTCGTCAGTGAATATTGATTTTTTTTATTTGAGTGTTGTCCATTCACAATAACAGTGGGTTGCTCTAGAAAAGCATTATCATCTTAAAACTCTAATTTTATATACTACTTATCAAGAAACGAAGCACCCAAAGTCACCCACACAAACAACTCCCTTTATCCTAGTGTGCCACGCGTTTATGCGGTATTGTTGAATCCTTGCATGAAAAATGCTGTACGATATTTTGACCCTTTCTATACAAAAATTAGTAGATGGATATATATTCATACGAGAGAAATAATATATTTTTTCTTTCACTTGAACTGGTGTTCAATTTGCAGTCTCATCAATTTTTAACCAGGCACAATCTGTCCACAACATATTTAAAGAATAATGATCATTTTCTATTTCATCGCCCTGCCAAAACAGCATGAAGATAAAATAGAACCAGTCCAGCCAACACCGCCCACCCTGAATAACACCCCACAGACACACACTTCAATGCGGAATAGAGAAGGACAAAAATATAATGCACACCTTATTTTTTCCTTGAGATGCTGTTAGGCAACACGGTTTTAGCTTAAAGAAAATAGATCTTGACTAATAGGGTGAATGAATGATTCTGCGTTTATCAAAGCAAGCAGGGACTTATTCGCGTATGTGTGATTTCAAAGTGCCTTAATAGGTCAATTGTTCTAATCAAATGCTATCTTAGGTGCGAGGACCAGGAAGTTTTGCCCAAACGTACTATCAGTGATAAATAAACTAAATGAAATGAACAGCTATGTTTGCCTATAGTATGGTTGGATTTGGAACCCTATTATAAACATGGTTGAATCAAACTTAAGCTGAAAATGAACTCAAAATCAGTTGAAAACAGATATGACTAAGCACACGTACCTAGCAACTCAACATTGTTTTTGGAATTTACGGGTATAATAAATATTAGTTTCAGCAATTTGGGTTCGTTGATAGTGTTGCCTAGTTACATTTCTAGTATGCAAATGCATATCTTACTTCTGACCAATCTGATTCAGCAATGAGATTAGCTTTTGCATTCATATATATAATGATCTATCATGTACATTTCTCATTGATGGTAAATCTTGATATTCTCATAAGCGCAATTTTTCGTCACGGAAATCATGTGTGCCCGCATATAGGGGCAAGTGTGAGATTTTCCACTCCACCCCCAGGTATTTCACCTATCAACATATTTTGGTCTAAATAAGTAAAAAATTAAATGCTGATAACTACATGTTTGCCACTCCACCCCCACCCCAATATTTCTCTGTCACACTTGCTGGAAATCTATATAATTTCGATCCCAAATTTCAATTTGATGCTAAAACAAACCCAAACCAAAATTCACTTAAAGCTTGCACTTTAGCCGCTTAATTCCTGACACATACGGGATTAAGATTAGCAAGAACTGTAGTAGATTGATCTGTAGCACAAATTTCGCAAAATAACTTGATTTTTAAACAGTATATTCCTTTTAGAGGAGACGGGTGTGGAAATTGTGCTGTGTTTCGCATGCACATTAAATTTGTAAATATATTGAATCTTGCTTTGCTTTTATACGCTTACATGCTATAGTAAATACCCTTGGTATGTTTAGTAGATTTTGTGATAGCTAGAAAAATGCAATAAATGCAGAGAAAACAAAACTTATTGTATTTGGTTCAAGAGCAGATCACGCATACAAAATAAAGATAAAGTATCCCCATATTTATGTTGTAAATTAATTTAAATTGTTAGACCTTTTATTAAAGAAAGAGTTCTCCAATGGGTTAAAACATTCATAGCTGGTACATGTATGCATTTATTTCAAAAGCTTACACAAAGTTTAAATTTGCCTGTTGATTGTCAGCTGAAACTGAGTGATCCGATCATTATACGTACCGATTTTAACAGGCTTATGAAATTTGAAGATTTGTTAGAAAATATATAGTTGGGGGGAAAAAAGCCTCGAATTAAGTTCAAAACTGCAAATCATGGGTTTCTTCTTGAAACTGCTAGATGGGTTATCGTTTCTAACGATTATTACACTGTCAATGACAAGAAAAGAGTAATGAATATCATTATCGTCTGTCATTTTCACATTTTTAGGCCTAACATTTATATCTAAAGGCAGTTAATGAAAAGAGGTAACATAAGAATCTTGAAAAAATGTTTTCAGGTTTTCAGATTATGTTTCCGTTAAGCAATAAGTAATGATATCATACTGTCAAGATGTGGAAAATTTTACTGATACTTCTTGGTTCATGTATACACATATTTTCCTAATAGTTAATTCGTAGCCAAGAACACCTGGATAATGGCAATAAGTATTATGCAAGATTTTTACTATAGGGCTGATTATGTACAAAAAAAACTGCCTGTATGTTGTGTAAACTTTGCGTAACGACCCATTCGCTGTTAAATTCAAAGAGAAGTATACGTCCAAGTAGAGACGCCTTTGTTTTGCACATAGTGATGTCAAGACCGTGATTCCGAGAGAGACAGATAAGTGATAAACTATCCCGTGGAAGTTTTCAAAGAGACTGGGCCGTATCCAATCGTAAACCGAGAGAATCAAATCAAATTTGTTGAGACTAAATCCTTTTTATTTTCGCCAAGAGCAGGTCGTGCGAAGTCGAAATCATTAGAAGGTACCCCGAGTATGCGCTCGTTAAACGGCGAGAAGGACTTTTAAGGAAATTCGAAGTTTGAATTGTGAACGAAGGCTTCTTGAGGAAGCATTCTGGGTGGAAGTCAGAGGCGACACAGGAAGATCGGAGAGAATAAAGACACGTTGAGAACACGTGGGAGGTATATTGTGACGTGAGCAGTTGTGTGGAGGCGTAGTGCCGGAAGGAAGTCTGAAAGTGAGTCAACACCGAAGGGAACCACTCTCTCTTATGGAATCAGTACACAATTAATAAAATCCGGTTCAGTACCCACGAATGTAGTCCCAGTCTATTTTTAGATCACTTTTTCCGGTCTAAATTTGGTGGTGATACTAGAGTTAGATTTTGGCATTCTTGGTAAGGATTTAAAGGCAATTGATTATTCTTTAAAATGTGAGCTTATGGTGTGGTTGTCTGTGTGTATTTCGGCGACAGTGCACATTGAGTAATAAGGTCATGGTGATGATCCGGAAGTGAAATCTGTGTTCCGTTGCCTGGTGTTTTGTTTACAATTCAGCCTCTCAAAAAAATGCAGGTCAACCCTTGACAAGAATTAAACCGTAAAGTCATCTTTGAAGGTATTTTAGATTAAAATATGATTTGTATTGATTGTCACACAGTGGAAAGTTCAGTACTGAGGAACAAATGTAGAGAACATATAGTAAAATTAATTGTGTACTATGGCCTTATGGCTGTCATTTCATATGAGGATAGTAATTGGCAACGGCGATAGGTCATTGTTTGTATTTGTCGGAAGAGATTGCAGTTGAGAAATTTGTTGATAAAATAGTTCATATTTTATTAAATTGTTATACCTTTCACCTTGAGTCTTTTATGCACCTAGACCGTCGGCATTGCTGACTGTAAGATCAGAGCTTTAAAAATTTCAATTGCCTACCTTCCAAGGTGTTATAAATAATACCGTAGGAGGCTTGTAACACATACGCTACATTCATGGGGTTTTTTTTAAAATATATATTTTAGCCTTTACAACACGAGTGAAATAATTTTAATTCTTGTCTTGTCTTGTCATATCTTGTCTTGCGCGCCAACATAGATTAAATCAGATATTAGGCTAATCTAAATGAAGTTTTTGCAGGAGAAAAAAGATCAAGCTGTTAGGTAGAGTTATTGACGAGTGAATTCTTGCACGTAATCCATTTAATTATGCATATATATCTACAATTCATGTAGTCCGAATTCATGCTACTTATTTGTTTGCTGGATTAATCTGACTTGTTTTGTTTGTTTTTTAAATTAAAACTTAGGTTGTTATAAATCAGACATGTGGTATCATATTCTGATGTTGTTCCCTACATAAAAAATCAGATTCATCCACCTGCTTTTAAATGGAGAAAAATGATTACATACATTCATTTAAGTAACCCAGACTGCAATGGCTTCACGAAGACAGAACCAAACCCATTTCAATCACAGGCCCTTTAATACTCTCTCTCTCTCTCTCTCTCTCTCTCTCTCTCTCTCTCTCTCTCTCTCTCTCTCTCTCTCTCTCTCTCTCTCTCTCTCTCTCTCTCTCTCTCTCTCTCTAAAAACATATTAAAAAAAATTGTTTAACATCGCAGAAAAAAATTGTTTAACATTGGAGAAAAATCTCAAGAAACTGAAATCTCAAAACTAAACGTCTAAGATGTGTATATTACCTCATATGAGTCGCGTAGCTATGGCACATCACCTTCTAATTGGTACTTCCAATGGTAAACCCAGAACGTGTATTTCTCCCGATTTCTGTCCTAATTTTTTACCAATGGTGCCGGATCGTGTACTTTCACTTCCTTTCCCTTTATCTCTAGAATATGTCCATTTCTGAATAGAGGGTTTTTTCCTTGAGGTAAGATGAAATAGACTTCCCTCCCTCTATTTTGCAACCCTTGGATGTTCTCCCGCTTGAGGTCGCTTCCCACCAAGCATTGTAATAACTCCGCCGGGCTCGGCCTTTACTCTTTAGTGAATTTTGTCAAGTCTGTCACGTGGCATCCCGGTTTGTGAAACGCCAAGAGTAGTCTTCCTTGTGCAGTCGATTTCAACTCCGTTGGGAAATATGAATTTATTTTGCTTACTTGGGTTATGCTTCCCATTGCAGTGGCCATCTGTTACGCTTTTTATTTGCCAAGTTAGGCAGATTAGGTTCACTTTTATTTGCCAAATTAGGCAGATTAGGTAAGCAAAAGCACAAAAATTACAAATGCCCTAACTTTTTGCACGATTCAAATAGAAACTCTAAAACTTAAAATGATATTACAAAAATTAGTTCAAGATCTCAAACTATACCTGTAGGATTTTACAAATACCAAAATCCAATACAAAGCATCTTCCAAATAGGATCCTTGATCCTACGATACCTATAATATAATGCTTATTGTATATCTATTAAATGGTTGAAATGATTTCTTTAGTCCTGGTTTGGTTTTAAATTCTTATTAGTATTTTAAGTTCAAGTTTGGACTCTCGTGCTATTGATGTTCCAACACAAACAATGAGTTTCTTGAAAACATGCCAATAAATATTGTTTTTTTTTCAAGAAGCAAATTTGTGATGTAATCAACAGGTAAATTTTGGAATCTATGTCATTCATCATCATTAGTTGAAATGCTGTACTGATCTCAAGATGGTGTATGGTACAACATATTTGTATGGAGGAACGTTTCACATAATAAATTATTTGAAATGAATTGATATTTTATTCCTAAATAGACCTCTCCGTTACCGAAGAATACTCTGGGAAATTAGGTGATCGAGCACATCGGAGTATGTTGCCGTGCAGTTCAATGATGTTATTGGTGCTTCTCCGTGATTATAGATTATATATAATTAAATTTGAATTTGACATTGTCCAAAACCAGGTTTACTGTGTATCTGACTAGAGATTTTAATGTTGTGTTAATTTTGTAAAGAAATAATACTTAATTATTTATCTAGCAATGTGGTCTAAATATTCGGATCGTTATCAATAGAGGTGAACATATTTATTTGGGTCCAGGTCTGGGATTTTGGATTTCATCAATGAAGACCATGTAGTTTTCCATGATGTTTTTTTTTATAACTTAAGTAACATATTTAATCTGTTTACAACGAAGAATTTTTCAGAAATGTACTTCAACCTACATCCTGGCTCCGCGTGTGTGTCTTTGTTTTGTTTTTAAAAATATAATCTTGTTGATTTGAAAATGATTTCATTCTTGCGATAAAGTCAAAAGCAAAATTATTTGTATTATTGTGTTCGGGTTTTCATTTGGGTAGAATTATTTAGTGAAATTATTATTCTTTGGAATTACGAAATGTTCAATAATATTCTTGGACAGAAACATTAACTTGGATTTATAGTGAATTCAGACAAAGAAATCTTGGATTATAATATTATGACTAGATGACGGTTAGCACACCATCGCACATCTGGCCACATGTACATTAGTACATTTAAGACTACAGACACATCAACACCTGCAGCACTGTATATTATTTCTAACATCATTGTAATTTAATTAGAACTTTATTAGGACCCGTGACTGAACTTTTGGACTATTTGGGATTTAATTTGCAATACTGTAAGTTCACTTTGTTTACTAGGAAAATATTATTTGTTGAATTTTACAAAACCATTTGTTTTTGCTCTTTTCTATTTCTAAGTTTAAGACCATAATGTCGTCATAAGTGAGAAATGAATTTATTTTTGAAAAATAATAATTCTACTTGTTGCAAATATTATTTCTTATATATTTAAAAATTCTTTAATAGAAATTGATTTCATATAACACATTGTTATAGGTATCGCATTCTGTATTTTGGTCGTTTGATAATATTGTAATAATTATGTCATTTTATGCAAAATTTGTTTCGGTAGGGAGTTAAATCCAATTAGTACTATCAATACAATATTAATCTCTAGGTATAGTCTCATTGAAAATACATACAACAGTGAAGTGTGTTAGCATCTCTCAGGTAAGCTATCAGTTAGCCATTGAACCCCTTACCGCGTTGCCCACCACCCACCCTAGCCCCATTCTTCAACCATATCACGTCAACTCACAAACCGTAATTATGTCTTCAAACGTTGAGTTATATTCGAAGGCCTTCGTAAAGATTTACACACTACGGCCAATATTATCTTAAATGTTCAAACTTTCAGCTTCTGTCTATGTTGACTTGTACGGCATTGCATAAGCTTAGGCATGCGTTGCACGATTTTGGGGCTGGCATGAGCACGGAGTATAACAATTTGTCAACTATCTTTTCACACCTACTCACTGCCATCATTTTCTGTTTACCTCAAAAACATGTTCCATTTACTTGCTATCTTTGTAGTAAAGGACCAGTAGAAACCTACGATGTTTCCGCAGCTGTTTTCCTACACAACTGTATATACCACCCAAACAACATTTCTCAGAATGTCTGGTTCTAAATTCTAAGTTGTTTAGGGTATTTTCTCTCCTCTTAGCATACTCTTGGCATAATCATATTTTCCTCAGGTAAACATCGGTGACTAACCGTTTGTCTAATTGTGTTGCTAAGATCTATCGCAATCATGTCGTCATCTTTTACAAAGGAATTTCCTGCTTATAAGTCGTGTCGTATATAAAATTTGGATAGATGATGACATAGTCAAAATCATTTATTTGGTTTCAATAACATCTAGCCAAACCTTGTCGTTGTAAGATGTATGATCAGATTACAACGCACTTTCAGATATATTATTTAAATCTTAATTTGAAGATCTATGTTAATACCTTACACGTTTTTTATCTCTTGGTTTTGTTAATGAAGTTAAGTCATAATTTATTTATTGTTAGACTCGCTGTAAGGAAGACATTGCACAAATTAATTGGCTGTAATGGCTCCTTGTGTTCGAAGGATTTATAAATTTGCCGAAATCATACATGAACAATATTCAGTTTAAAAAGAAGGGATAATTTACGCATTGGTCACCGTTTCTGATTTGCACTACATTTGCAAAAATCTTGTAAAATACTTCCATAACTAGACGAATGTTCCTTCCATTTCATCTAATTCAATATTTCTTTCTCTCTTGCATTGTCGGAAAGTCATGCAAAATAATTTCTGGTATATATTTATTGTTAACGGATGTTGAAGATCAAGCATACTGTAGACCAGTCAAATTTAAAATTCGTAATACTTGTTACGACCCTCTATCACTTCAGAAACTTTCGTCAGAGTAATGAAAAATCTCACACCTTAAGAACACAATAGACATTCATCTGTCACGACTGCAAATCAAGTGATACTTAAAACTTATTTTGTTATAATGTGAATATCCTCTATACCAGTGTTTTGTGCGTTAGCCCGTCCTGACTTAAAATTTTTCATCTTACTATCCTTGATACCTGGCTCTATGTTCTTTCCCCTCCTAGTGAGTGTAATAAAAAAATCCTTGAAAAATGAAGAGGATGTAGCCGTTAAAATTTGAAAATATATTCATGGTTCTGTCCTTAACAGACTTTCCTCGTGTGTTGTTTACAACTGTATTATTAACACACGCTTTAACCTTTCAATCGGTTCCAACCCTGGCCGAGTCATACCAAAGACTTATAAAATTTTTATTAACAGCTGCCTCATTAAGCGCTCAGCATTAAAAGGTTAGTTTTAGGACTGGTCGCTCTGATGTCAGGATAAAGTGACTGGGTGGGACATCATGCTACATAAGTGCGGCATCATGCCCCAGTGATAAACATCACTATAAACTATCACACTATAGACACTGTAGCGATATGACTGAAAAATTATTAAAGCTACTTTAAAATTCCAAATCACACACACACACACACACACACACACACACACACTACCTCTACCTTTCAATCGAACGATAGAAAAAAATGGTCCAGGTACAATTAATGCCTAGGGGCCTAACATTAGTACTGCCAATTATAAATTATGTTTAGGCTTAATACTAATTGGATGGCGTGTAATAGAATGATATGTCGGTTTAATAACTAAACTTTAAAGATACTTGTAATGAGCAATAACTCTAAGGTTCATTCCAATGGTAATATATACAGTCAAATTTATTAAGTGCTTATCGGATGAATGGGTAATAATCATCCAATACAGATTACATTGATTTTACGTCACTAGATAAGTTGAACCATATAGAGCAAATTCATCAACCGAAATATTGAGAAATGAAGTTACCAAACCTTATTCTCTCATACCAACATTCAGCCAGTTCAGTGCCTTTGTAAAAAACCAAATTTTTAAGTCGAGCTTTGTTTGTTAGAACTAATTACGGTAGAACAAACTTAGTCGCATACATATACCATTAACAAGATTTAGGGAGAAATGGCCACATTGTACATGCCATAAAGTATGGTTTAGTTTGGAGCAAGGCCAGAAGTTATGAGTTTTTAATTAAGGGCTTAGTTTGTTTAAACTTACCGTACGGGGTTCAAGTGTGGTTTTGCGTGGAATTTTTAGTAGGAGAAAGAACTGTCGTAGCCATTTGTTGACAGAAATAACGCAGTGTTTAGTGCCAGAAAGGCAGGAATTATTGTAAATCTGATTGGTCACGCTGTGAGGGGGAGTGGTTTAAAACGAAAACCTTAAGCTTGAATGTACTGGAGAGATTTTAAAATTCAGTCTGCAATTCTCTACGAGAGGGAAAAGGGATTAAAATAAAAAAATTCGGGGATTTTAATGAGTAAAGTTGGCGTCAATCAAATTCTATCTAAGGGAGAGACGTTTGTCTGAAGGATTCGATAGACACCAAAAGCTTGAACAACGGTATTTGCATAAATTTCATATATACTTATTTTATGCTATGATTTAATTGTTTATAGGTACTTGTATTTGCATAAATTTATATTCGTTGTTTATGCTATGATCTGATTGCTTGCAGAGGCATGTATTTGCAGGAATTTATTTATTGAGTCTTATTGTGTCTAGTCAGTTTATCTGAGCCTGCTAAACTATATTCCATTTTATATGTGCGTTGGCGGTTTGATAAGTTATAGTCTTGATTTTTGTAGGAGCTGAGTTGTTGAATTCATACGTATTCTAAATATGGAATTATGTATCCGACATAACTGTGTTGATTTCAATTATCTGATAATATTGTATTTATATACATGGATGAATTGATGACTGATGTTACTGAAGTAGTCGGAACTATCCGAACGAATTTATTAGGCAAAATGGTAGACTTGAAGTAGGGTGAAGAATTTCGTTCATTTACGTGTAACGAGACCGAGTGAAGGGCTAATGCCGCATGTGGTGTAAATAGCCACTCGCAGATCATTAGTCTGGGAACTAAACGTATAGTCTGTTTGAAGTCGATAGAGTTAATTTCTGACCCCGAAAGGTCGGTCTAGTGATATTTTTCCGTATAATGTGACTGAATATTTAGGTTACCTGTTTATATTTTTATAAGATGAAATAGTCTGGAAAGACGTTCCCAAACAGTGTGGGAAGGAAAAGGGCAGTTTAGAACAAAAGGAAAGACACCAAGAATTATTGGAGCGAAAGAAAGTGGAACGGAAGACGTACTGTTACAAAGGAACAGTAAGTACAGTCTCAGAGGACCTGTGGAAAGGAATCAGTCAACATGTTATGCATTGATGCAAGGCAGATTTATTCGATATACTCGGACTCGTAAATGATGATTTTGATTCTATCTTAACAGAATCAGCTAATCTTAATATGTCATTGTATTTTTGAAATTCCTTAATTAGTTAATTCGAAGAGAAAGAAGTGTATCGTTCAAACTGTAACTTTCATATTATTTACTTGTGGAAATTTTTATTGCTTGAAATTTTATTAAATTTTGTCTTTATTTGTACTGGGGGCTCCATTTATTTTTTCTATATATTAGTTCAGATTGCATCTTTATTCCATCCATAAATTCCTACTTTGTAGTAGCTTTATTCGATACCGGGTAAATTTCATCGTTGGAGGTCACTTCTAGATACGAAGCCAAAACCAGTAAACCCGTCACAAAAAAGATGAGGAGGGGTTTACCACAGCCTTTGCTTTCGTTTCACTGAACTCTCAAACACACTTATCTCACTTTTTTTATTTGTTCCATGCTTTTCAAGTATTGTTGAATGTTTAGTGTTTCATCCGTTCTTTCCCTAACAGTTTTAATGTTTGTATAGCATTAGATAAAATATTAAATCTCTGTATCAACAAGTCTTGCACATTTAAAATCTGTTTCTCTAGTCATAAATCTGCTTTTAAAACTCTTCAATTCTGTTTGCTTTTCCAGTACCACTTTGTTCCATGGCTGTTAATTATTGTCAACTGGTTCTCTGCATGTTTTAATACCTTTCGAATTATGATCATACATTGTTTTTCGTTCCTGAGTGTCAAGATATTTTCCCGCACATGTATAATAACAACATACCATGATTTTACATCACATATTTATGCAATAATGTAGTTACTCAAGTTTAAGTCATTTTATTGTTGATCTACGGCACATGTTATTTTTCTTTTCACTAAGGATTTAAAACTTAAATACACCCTTTACTGATATCTTTCCTATTTACTTTTTGAAATAAAAAGAATATTGGAAATGTTACTGCTTTTCCTTCTTCTTTTATGTAGAAATTAAATCATTTTATGGTCTGTTTTTGCAATTATTTGTGGTGACCATTAACACTGTATGAATCCAAATCGCTGCTAGAAATATTAATCACAATTCGTTGACTCCTACAACATGGAAAAACATCCATTAGAGTAAATCTTTATGTTAATTGTCTA
The DNA here is from genome assembly GCA_016746295.1 of Potamilus streckersoni. Lineage (NCBI taxonomy): Eukaryota > Metazoa > Mollusca > Bivalvia > Unionida > Unionidae > Potamilus > Potamilus streckersoni. The sequence goes on from JAEAOA010001195.1 coordinate 2,893,276, forward strand.
GCAGAAAAAAAAAGAATACATTTTTAGGTTTGAAAATCCTTCTCACCTTATTAAATTCACTAGATGTCTTTAGTAATTATATCCTAAGTATCTAGTGCTGAATTTGCATATGTACACTTCGTAGTTTTGCATTATGTTGTTGTTGGGTTTAACGCCATTTTTCAGCACAAAATAGGCTATTCATGGCGGCCAGTATTAATGGTGGAGGAAGAAACCGGGAAATCACCGGAAAGAACCACCTACCCACGAGAAGCTACTGGCAAGCTTTCTCACATATCCACATTTCCCGAATCCTAGACTCGAACCCACGCAGACAGAGGTGAGATGGCACAGTGATCCGTAACGGACAGCGCTTTAGACCACTCGGCCACTCGGAGCCCCATTATGTTTAAAATCTCGATATGAATGCCGTATTTAATTTTTGCATATGTACTCTTCGCATTTTTGTATTATGTTTTCAAAACTCGATATCAATATCGTATTCATTTTTTGCATATGTACACTTCGTAGTTTTGCATTATGTTTAAAAAACTCGATATCAATATCGTATTCATTTTTTGCATATGTACACTTCGTAGTTTTGCATTTTGTTTTAAAAACTCGATATGAATACCGTATTTATTTTTTGCATATGTACTCTTCGTAGTTTTGCATTATGTTTTAAATTCTCGATATGAATACCGTATTTATTTTTTGCATATGTATACTTCGCATTTTTGCGTTTTGTTTTAAAAACTCGATATGAATACCATATTCATTTTTTGCATATGTACACTACACATTTTTGCATTATGTTTTAAAAACTCGATATGAATACCGTATTCATTTTTTGCATATGTACACATCGCATTTTTGCATTATGTTTTAAAAACTTGATATGAATACTTTATTCATTTTCATTATGAGTAGAGATATACAAGCTTAGATAATATTCGTGTATGGTAGTGAAAACATATAGAATTGAAAAAGCTATTTTTTCATTCTTGTCGTTGACATAATACAATAGCTTTTATATTTTTGCTGTATAAGTTCATTTAGATATTGTAATAACCACAAAACATATCTAATCTTAGTATTGAAAACGTTAGAAAAGAATGTAACATGTCAATCAGATTGGTAAAACATACATCTCATATAGGTTTTCGTTAATATAGAAGGAATGTGTATTACCAAATATTGATGCTTTGCTGTTCAATATGTATATTTTTTTATTGTGCTTTACGCTTACTACACTGCTGTAACAATTGTAAGATTCGTCGTTTGCATAATCTTTTCTGAACGTTCATTCTGCTTTGGGAGCCGCGGTATCTTCGTATGGCTCGTAATTCAATGGTCGCGGATTAGATATTCGCTAAGTCAGTCCCCGATTGGGTGTCTCAGTGTGTCACTGTAAAAGCACTAAACTTTCATTTCCCCGCAAGATATATCCAATATAAGCGCTATTATAACCAGCCAACAAAACACATCATTCTACTTTTTTTCCTCCTTTAAGAAACATTATTATTAAAACGTCAATATCTTCACTTTATATGTTGACTCTATTTCTACTTAATTGCAATATTGTTTCTCTTCGTATTTGTTCTGGGCGGTAAATAACAAATTAAGTTGCTCATTTTGATCTTAAAACTGTGCGGCATATTAACCTATTCTTGAAAGCTAAAAGTCAATGCTATGATAAATCCTGTTGCTATTCCTTCAACATCATGCAACACACAAAAACCCAACTATTACGATTCTCTGGTCCAAAACTAGTTATGGAAAAAGAGTGAGAAGCAAAAAGCTTTGTCACATACAACAGATAGTTTATGTCCATAGAATGCAAAGTGAACATCTGAGAAAAGGAAGTTAGGGTATTACAGATTAAATCCCATATAATCCTTGAATTGCAAACACAAGTCCAAATGATTACAACTTTTGTGAAGATCCAAAATTGACTCCAAACACTGAAAGTGGTGATGTGCCTGTGGTGGACTGTATAATGTTAATATGCCAACAGTATGTGCTTTGATCGCAATAATAGGGTCCAAGAATATAGCATTATTTGAAATTGCACTATAAATTCCCACGAATGTTATTTTTAAAGATCACTTTAGCATTCCAGTGAATAAATAAATTAACTTCTTTAGACAATAATAATACAATTGATTTGTAAGGGTTCAGAAAGTATGAAACGATTCGAACAAATTTTCCGATAGTTGCCATACCCCAGATCGCACCAGTTGTTTTTTTTTTACCGATAAACACGGACAATTCAGAGATATCCTTGACCTTAAGTTTAAAAGGTTTAACTTGTCCATCTCCGGCAATAGGACTTAGAATAGTAACACTAACAGGACAAAACTCACTCTTGGATACATTCATCATCAAAACTGCGTCAGTATGTTTGTCAATGAATCCCCTAACTGTTTCTAGATGATCAATCCAGGTGTCGTTGTAGATGATAACATCATCGATGGAAACATCATAATCATCTAGACCAGATGTAATCATGTTCATTAAACGTTGAAAGTACAGGTCGAACCTTTCATTCTAAACGGCATAATTTTATATTGATAAGGTCCATCTGGAGTCTCCAATTTTATCAATGCAGTCATCGATTCATGGCAATGGAAATGAATCTGTTTTAGTCACACAAATGACTTTTATATCGTATGTGTGCATGATGAAAGCATTATTGATATCGGTTCAACAATCCTTGGTGAACTCCAGTCACGTGGTTCTATGAAATCGTTATCTAGCAAATAATGAAGTTCTTTTTTCAAACATTCCGGTTTTTGAGAGGGTTCATGATGTATGGATGCTGTTTCACAGGTGTGGAATCTACAATTTCAGTGTCACTGTAGATTTTATTTCTTCATGCAGTTAAATCGGGAAACAAGTGCTCATATTCAATTACGAAATTTGTTTTAGTTCATTATTTTCTTGTGGCTGCAGATGTAAAAGTTTCTGGTCTAGATTATTCATAAATTCTGAATTTCGAAGATGTTTTTAGTACCAGTATAGACCGGTTGCATTCCATCGCTTAAATCCTCACCGTGTGGGACAGATTCAAATAAATTGGCTGATTAATTTAACTATCTATATCAACATACTGGTTATTTCTGTAATTCCTTTTCTTTTTGTTTGCATTGCATCTTTATTTGCATTAGACTATAATCTTTTTCTCTTTCTCGCTCCTTACTTTTTCTGCAACTGTAATTGTATTTGTGTCTCTCTATTTCTTTTTTCTACAACTATTTATTTTTCTTCTTTCTGGAAATGCAATTGTCTCTCTCTTTCTCTTTCTGCAACTGTATTTGTTTATCTTCTATTCAAGCGTTTTATAAACTCTGTTTCATTTTTGTATTTTAATATCAATTCCGTAACTAGCAAGTTCAATCCAGATAGAGACAAACTAGTCAAATCCAAAGCACTTTTATCCAGAACATTCTTTTCCAAGAAATATTGGACCAAAATATTTGTATTTCTTGATTTGTTAAAATAGCTTTCGTCTCAGAAAGATCATTTTTCTGACTAGCTGGAGTAATTTATCCTTTTCCAATGAGTCTAACCGCTCCTCAATGCGATTTGTAAAAATGTTTTTCACTTTCGATGATATTGTAAAGGCTTGTTGGTTTTACTAAAGATTTATAATATAAGAAATACTACCAAAGACTTCAAAAAACTAACATCCAAACAATGCAAATTAATTATATGGAACACCATATCACATAAAGCAGTGACCCTGCTAATCTATACCCAGCTTAAAATTGTATATGCTGCTTTTATATGTTTGTGACAGCTCTGGTGCAGTTGGATATTTTCTATATTTATATTATGAATCTGGCAGATTCCATTTAAGATCTGAAACAAATTAAAATTGATTGTACCGATTCGCCTTTCTGATTAGCTGATTTCACGAACGTGTTTGTTTCCTTTGCAACACCAGTGTTCTTCTGGCTGCTTTTCAACACTAAAATATAGTTGTCCACTAGACGTCCCTTTTGAAACATTGCTCACTAAATATATGGAATAGAATTTGTCTAATTTTTAACAGTAAATAATTTGTTTATCTATATTATGTATATTCAATTCAAAATAATGATTTTGTTAAGGGTCATTAAGTTAATGACATTTGAAGTAATATTAATCTAACGTAGTAATTTGCACTTTTAAAGACGAATCATGCAATGCATGCGTTGATTGAGTTGATAATCTTGCAGTCTGAGTAGAAGCAGATCAATGAATATATCACGTGTTCCAACGAAGACATTGGTACTGCTAGAAAGATCATAATGTCCAAGTTCCTGAATGAATATATTGGAAAAGCTGATTTGTTTTTACTGGAGTTTGAGACTTTTTAAATACATAGCGATTCATTTTATAACAAGCTATTCTATTGGATTGCTACGGCGTATTTTTTTACATACAAAGATTTTTGCGCAGAAGTTCTTATTCTTGATATTACCAGACATGGAAGAGACACAATGAGTAGTTTGATTTATTATTTAATTTAATAGCCTTCGTTGGAACTTCAGCACTATTATAATGTTTATTCAAAAACACCTGGATATTAATAGCTGAACGGATTTCTCTTGAAACAATAAATGCTATTTGGATTTAAATTTCCGTTGGATTTACCATGAAACATTCATAGACATTTGAATTTAAAAACAGTGATTCTACTTTGGCATTGGTTCATATAGACATCACATTTTTAATTAGGAATGTCTTTGGAATGTAGTCGGATGTATTGGAATTAAGAAAACTTATAACATGTTTAGGAATTCATTAAGCACTGTATGTTATTTTCATTCTTTCATTTTGTATTTTAGGGGGAAAATATTTTAAATTATATAAAACGTGTTGGTTAACGCCCTTTCTTGTTACGTATTGCTTGTATTAAATAATTAAGTATTTCATGATTGATAATGTTGCTTTAATTGTTTTTTGAGTTTAGCGCCATTTTCAGCACATGATAGTTAATACCTGGCGACCATCATATTCGTTGGAAAAAGAACCAGGTAAATCCCCTGGAATAACCATTGACCCACTGGAGGCTATTATCAAGCTTTATCATATACTTACGTTGGCCAAGGACAAGAGTCATACTCACGCGGAGAGACGTTAGATGTCACTGATTGGTAGAGGAGAGCTCCTCAAACCACTAGGTCAACCCGGATCCCCGTTTCGTAATGTTGTCAAATGTGTTATCTGTTAACATCAATATCATACCTGAGATATCCATGATACCATATATATGTATCAAGCAATACATGCTGTTTAGAGACACAAACACGTAACATCTTGTGTGCTGCTACAGATTATGCTGGTCATACTTTATTCTTTCTGTTTATTTTAAAATTTCTTTTCACGTTTCCTTGACTTGCCAAGTTCAGCTAAACGTTGATCTTTATTTGTTTATGAATTTGCATTCAAAGTTGATTTGCCAACGCTGGGCATCTCTTTCTACCTTCTACTTACTTAAAACAAATTATCAGCTCATTTCAGCATACATTGGATTTCAAGGATATCACTTTTTCAACTCCATCTTCGCAGCTAACTATTACACCCATTTAGACTCGTAATAAAATTTTGATGTAAATCGCATTGATAGGACAGAAGTTTAATAACATAAAATAGTATAAACGTAACTAATGGTCAATAACACATGTCAAGAATGGAAAATACAAAAATACAGTTTAACTAGCTACTACAATCAAACGCATAGAGGCATAACGAAAAGTGATATTTTAATTAGTTACTATTGCAAACACCATAGCGAGATAAACAAAAAGTGGAAGAAGAATATAAAGGATAAATGAAGAAAATCGGGTATACGAACATGAAAATAGTACGCGATAGAAAGACAACACACGACGTAAATTTTTCACTCTCACGTGGCCAAAATTAGAATTTTGAAAGCATTAGGCTAAATCATCAAAATAAATATTACATTGAATATATTCCATTAATTAAAATTTTTCGGTATTCCTCAACTGAAACTATTCGGTATTCTGTCAATCGAATATATTCGATATTCCGTCAGGATACTTTTATCCTAGATTTTTAAATTGTACCAGTCCATGACATGTGGTTGAAAGTGACTTAAATATAAATCATTACATCACTTATGCTTCTTTTAACTTCTCAACACAGACCAACATATAAAGTGCTTTCACTGGTTGTCAAAAATTTAGCGATGACATCTAAACACGACACAGTCCCATCATCAAGAGAGATAAGAGAACGCACGCTTTCAAAACTGCCAACTTCATCACTAAAGATATTTCAAATAACTCATTTTAGTCTGTTTATCTCTTCGTTATTTTTTCCTGAAAGAATTAACTACGTAACAAATCGACATTCCAGTATTAATGGTAGTGCTTACAACCGTGATTAAAATATACGATATATCAATTACATATCATTCTGTTTATATTTAGTAATGCCTATTATCAGTGTTATGGTTTCCCTTGTGTTTATTTTTATATCGATGTGTTTATTTTTATATTTCTGAATAATATCAAGCTAGAACTCAGCACAGTGATAAGCCCAGCGCTGTCATAAAACAAACCACAGTAAACTATTTGATGTCATTCACGTTATGTTATCTTCGTTTGACAATTTATTTGATTCAAATCATCAATGAATCGAATCTTTCTTATCTGGAATGTTATGCAAGGATGACGACCTTTGACTATGACTTGGATAGTTTGGCTGATCTCGTATTTGCAGTATCTCAGTTTCTCTTGAGCTGGTTATCATTCCCCCCCCCCCAACTTCTAGTAAGTTAAAGATTCAACAGTTATTTCCTATGTTTGCATTCACTTATTCGAATGCTACTACTTTTCTTTTTATCTTCATAACTCCAAGTCCTTGTCGCGTTCTTTCATCTATTTAAATACTAGATAATGGCAAAATGTGGTAAACAATTTACACATTTGTCTAAAGATCAGATCAGACGAGAGGTGTTTGAGAGTACCAAACTATGTATGGATTATAACTGAATATCACATCACGGTTAATAATTTATCTAATGAAGGATTTTAAAATGTTCAACACCTTGGACTTATGTATTTAATAAATAGTCATCTAACTGTACAATTTAACAATAAAGACAATATTATTGTGGGTTATTAATTCATCAAGTATTTTAAAACTATATTTGTTATAACGAATTTTATACTGTATCCAAAGTAGGAATAGGATCAACAAATGTATTAGTCACAAAGGTGGAAAGGAAACTGTCAATTCACTTAATGCAAATTAAGCTGGCGGTGTCTCGTGTTGTAAATGGAATAAGAAGAGATTGTTTCTAGTCTCTGATGTACAATTACGGCGAAATAAAATTCACGAGGAAGTAGAAATCTAAACAATAGACACAAATGAACCATTTGACAATATCGAAATAGAGGGGAAAAATGATTGGAAAATAATTCAAAATGAGAATCTTGCACTTGATGATAGATTATTTACTCTGCAAGAGGAGTTATAACTAGAAGGTAACGCAGATCACACTGTTGTCAGTCTGACACTAGAATATGTGTAATTAGACGTTAACACAAATATCATAAATATAAAATCTTAGAGAAAGATATCACGAAAGACGTAGGTTAAACTAAACTAAAGGTGATGAACTGAAAGAAGTATCAAACAAAATGATGAAATTTAAAATTAAAAAAGACATAAGTAGAAAGCCATTTAACTGATCACAGTCGTAACATAATATACAGTATTAAACCAGATACGCACAAAGATACAACAATAATAACTTATTTTAAAATAATTTACTGATCATGCTATTGTACACACTATCATGATTATAAGTGACTGCTTCGATATTTACCTTTCAATTATATGCAGTAACACTTACACAATGCTATCTATTTTTATCCATGCTTACATGATTACATATATCTTGCCCACGTTATCTATTTTTATTTCGTTGTCTATAAAATGGCGAATTATTAATGACTGTTCATGAGCTTTAAGAAAATTATTTTTTTTTTGTTGCATAATTCATATTTTTACCGCGTCGGTATTGATAACCGTGTTCAGTCCTAGTTTAAATGTATCTGACGATATTTTAAAGGATGTTATAGCTAACAATTTTACACGTTTTCATCATTACATCACTCGACAGTAGTAAATTCAACATACTCTAGCTAAACTTTGTATTCAAAATATATTCCTAAATGTTGTCGTGAGGTTTCCACCTAAGTCGCAGCCTTATTAAATTAAAATTAATATTTTAAACAGTATTTTAACGGTGTCTTGAACATTGCAAACCGCCTGTGTAATACACGCTCTATGTTGAACCAGAGCATCTCAAGTACATATCACATAAGACCTGATACTTTATTTCAAACTTGTTATTCCTTCTTGTATTAGAACTCGGCTGTATTACAGAAAGAAATTAGGCCAACGTAATTATTCAACACTTGTTGTCACTGGGTTAATACCGATTGGCCGAGATTGTTTCAGTCTTCAACCGTTTGTAGTTGTCATGATACTTGTATGGCTTTATCACATCACATGGTGTGTACTCTTTTAAACCTTGACGTAACGTCTGATATTATTCGGGTCCGTTATTAATCAGGTAAATATTAAGTATTTGGTCAACTGATGTTTCTTTAATCGCGTTTAAGTTGGGTATTAAACTTGTTATATATAATGTTCCTATATTTATGTTGATGCTGGCAAAATTAAAAAATTGTTCATTATTGCACATTCTGAAAGAAAAAAGTGAAATTTGAACATATTTTTAAACTCTGGTTTTGATATTTATCAATAGGATATTTCTTCATCTATTCTGTCCATTACTTGATTTTGCTAAAATTTCATATCACACTGCTCTTCGTCTATTAACATAGTAATCTTTGTCAAACGTTCCTAAAGCGCAGATATCAAACTATTTAATTGCTCCTATTTGAAATAATTGTTTTCTCTGTATCTAGCATTCACCTCTTTAAATATTTGTGTAATGTCTGGGTTAACTTAAAGATCGATTCAGCTGAGAAAGATTTATATGGTGTCCTGCTAGCCTGCGATTGTTTTCAAAATTTTTAAATCCATTGGTTAAAAGTCACAAATATAATTACTTGAATAGTACCCTATAGTATATTTTAAATATATGCTTTGCCTCTTAGAAGTATGCAATCATTTTGTACACATTACTTGGATACAATTATTCACCTAACAAATCTCAAATAACAGGAAAATTTTTTCCAAAATCAGTCTGTTTGTATAATAGAACTACAATCGTTATTCGTACCAGCTTGTCAGTTCTGGTACAAATTCTGCTGGATATTTAATCCGAAAGCATTGTGCAATGTGATATTCGACAATGGAAAAAAGGCGGAACATAATGTTCCATCACGCAATGGATGAAACAGTATCCCGTCAAAGCATCACACTAACCCATACATCATCTTTGACTCATTATACAATTATGATGCGACATCAGTGTGCCTTTAATGAGCAATAAGAGGTTAGCATACCTTGAGTAAAAAAACATACAACCAGTCACGTAAGATCATGATAATGACAACTTGAATTTCCACCAGTAAAACGATTAAATTACTGCGTGAAACAACGATTCATCGAGATTTTGCAGTTTACACTTATTTGTACGACTAAATTACCAATAGAATATGATAGATGAAACAGGAAGTTATTTAATCAGTGGTTATGTGGCTGTTAATTACCGTTAGCCTTACTAATACCCCGAGTGTCTGATTGGTCTAAAGCGCTCTCCGTTACGGATCACTGCGATCTCACCTCTGTCTGCTTGGATTCGAGTCTAAGATTCGGCGAATGTGGATATGTGAGAAAGCTTGTCAGTATAGGTGAATAGGTGGTTATTTTCGCGGATTTCCCGGTTTCCTCCTCCACCATTAATATTGGCTGCCATGTATAGCCTATCATGCGCTGAAAAATGGCAATAGCCCCACAACAACAACAACAACAACAACAACAACAACTAAGTGGTTATGTGGCTGGTAATCACCGTTAACCTTACTAAGAGGTTGTGTGGCTTTTAATCACTGTCAGACTTACTAAGCGGTTATGTGGCTGGTTGTCACTATTAGCCTTACTAAGTGGTTGCGTAGCTGGTAATCACCATTAGCCTTACTACTAAATGGTTATGTGGCTGGTAATCACTATTAGCCTTAGGAAGTGGTTGCGCGACTAATAATCACCGCTAGCCTTACTACTAAGTGGTTATGTGGCTGGTAATCACCATTAGCCTTACTAAGTGTTTTTGTAATCGCTGTTAGCCTTACTAAGCGGTTCTGTGGCTGGTTGTCACTATTAGCCTTGCTAAGTGGTTATGTGGCTGGTAATCACCATTAGCCTTACTAAGTGATTGTGTAGCTGGTAATCACTGTTAGCCTCACTAAGCGGTTATGTGGCTGGTAGTCAATATTATCCTAAGTGGTTGTGTGGCTAGTAATCACCATTAGCCTTACTATTAAGTGGTTGTGTGGCTAGTAATCACCATTAGCCTTACTACTAAATGGTTATGTGGCTGGTAATCACCGTTAGCCTTACTAAGTGGTTGTATGACTGGTAATCACCATTACCTTTACTACTATGTGGTTACGTTACTGGTAATTACCATTAGCCTTACTACTAAGTGCTTATGTGGCTGTCACGTTAACCTTACTACTTGCATTCACCACAGTTATCATGAATGACAATTATTGATTAAGGCACACACAGAAAAATCAGCCGACCGTCCCTGTCTTTCATTGCTACCTACCCTAACCAGTGCACTAGGAAGCAGATTATTTTTGGCCTTAGATCATATACAGGTAAATACTGTCTATTGACGTAGGTAAAACCAATGCAGATTGTGATTTGTTGCCTTGTGACGCCGGACAAGAGGTACATTTTATCACGGCACGATAACACTGGGGATGATGTTTAGCTGTTACTAAAGCGATTAACAAAATCTTTTAGTAGATATAGACTTAAAATGGATTTTCCAAGTACCATAGATATTGAAAGTTTGTTCTCAGAGAGTGCAGAACTTTCATGTGCTTTGTCAGAGGTAACTTTGCCTTGTGTTGTTCTTGTCAGAAGCGAGTCGAGAGGAGCACACAGTGTAGATTATGAAAATGCTGATAACGCTCTTTTTTCACTATGCGGTAGTGAATACGTTCTTCGCAAGAAAGACAGCGTGCGGATTGAAGAATCAACAAACGAATGCTGCTCTAGGGACCAATTCATAAAGAGGCAAAATGGTTCAGTTATTGCTCTGTTTGAGAAGTCTTTAATACAAACTGTGCGATTACGCATTATGAAATTCGACACTCCAACCCGCCAGGAGCTTACGTATGGTCCTGAGTTTGTTCATCAGCACAACGAGCAAGTTGGTCAAGAGGTCCGTATTCCGCTGAAGTACAAAGGCAAGGTTCATCTTCACTCTTCGGTCAAAAGAGGCAAACATTACTTTAATATATCACAGGTAAATCAGACGGTCAAAGAGGCAAACATTACTTTAATATATCACAGGTAAATCAGACGGTCAAAGAGGCAAACATTAATTTAATATATCACAGGTAAATCAGACGGTCAAAGAGGCAAACATTAATTTAATATATCACAGGTAAATCAGACGGTCAAGAGGCAAACATTAATTTATCACAGGTAAATCAGACGGTCAAAGAGGCAAACATTAATTTAATATATCACAGGTAAATCAGACGGTCAAAGAGGCAAACATTACTTTAATATATCACAGGTAAATCAGACGGTCAAAGAGGCAAACATTACTTTAATATATCACAGGTAAATCAGACGGTCAAAGAGGCAAACATTACTTTAATATATCACAGGTAAATCAGACGGTCAAAGAGGCAAACATTACTTTAATATATCACAGGTAAATCAAACCTTGTAGTATTTTGACGGGAGGATGAGGGGTGGATGAGATAGATGAAAACAATAAACCTCATCAAATAGTCAAATAATTTAACAATGGTATCAAGTACTGAACAAAAACCCGAGTTTGATGTGGGAGTCAAGGTAACTTTGTCCGTGCAAAAGAGAAATTGTCTAGGTTGTTACTCATTAAGACGGCAATGACTTAAGATCCAATCCAGGGCCTCTTAAAAATACACCGTGTGCATGTGACTGTTGTATTGTGTACATTTATAAGTAATCCTTATGTATGTGCGCTGTTATCCCGAAGATAAATTTTAACAATCCTACCGAGACATTTCGGGGACATGAATCATTACTATTTAATTTTCTTCAACGTGTGCAATATACTATTTAAATTAGAACTTCCTCGTAGAATATGTATGGAATGGCCACTAACCAAGATATACAAAAGAACGGTCCTTGAACATCACCACCACTTGATGTCTCGCTAACACTAAGCATTCCGGTACAGCTCGCCTTAAAATGCGCACAAACTGAGTTTAGAAAGTTTGATGATGCCTTTTTCGTGTTATGGTTGAAGAAATAGGGAAAAAATATTGCACACGTGTAGAATTTTAAAATATAACAATTTTCAGTCGTGATTTCGGAAAGAACCACCAATGTATGTATTATGACATATTTTCTAAGATTTTGCGTCAATATTGTTGAGCGACAAACAAGCAGGTATAGCTGTCATTGTGACATATCATAGGACTATATCACATTTAAAATAGACTGGTACGATAGCACCTGTCCTACTTAAGATGTGGAGTTAAAACTTATAACGCTTATAGTTACAGTAAATACATTTTTTTCAACCAGAACATATTCGATAAAGATGGGGTCAAGAGTAAAATCTTTAGAAAATTAGATACATATGCACTTTATAAAATTAATTTACTTTCTGATCTCATGTGGATAATGGAACCATTTGAAAAATGCGTTAACACAACTCAGCTAGTATGTAATTCATTCAATATTTTCTCGTAATTTATAATTTTTATTCGTTACCTTAACTAAGCCATGAGCCATCTAATATCAATATTTTGTATAGCATATAAGCCTTCTATGCAATATTGTATATTGAACATTTCTTTTCTTGTTATGCGCTTCTTAAAAATCAGTCTTTTGTTGTTTAACTAATCCTTTAATATATGTATTATTATTATGTTGTTGTTGCTGCTGCTGTTGTTGTTATTGTTGTTGTAGGGTTTAACGCCTTTTTTCAGTACAAGAACCACCCACCTACGAGAAGCTACTGTCAAGCTTTCTCACATTTCTACATTGACCGAACGCGAGACTCGAGCCCACGTAGACAGAGTTGAGATGGCAATGATCCGTACCGGAGAGCCCTTTAGACCACTCAACCACTCGGGCCCTTACTTCTAATGAATTTTATTTATACCTTGATGCTTTGTGCGTGACTGTTAAACACCCTTCAAATTATTGTCTTATCGTCACAAAGACAACTAATTATTTTACAAGTTATGGATCCAGCCTTCCGCTCCGGTTGCTTATGTGGTGAGAGCGTCCGCCTCGAATGCGGGAAGTCGGGTTCGGACTCTGGCCGAGTCATACCAAATACTTATAAAATTGGTACTAACAGCTGCCTGCTTGGCAGAAGTACTATTAATAACAAAACAAACCTGAAATATTCTCATTTGGGAGCCATAAATATTGCTGAAGGTTTTACATCTTTTCCCCGATTTTTGTCCTAGCAAAGCATTAGGTGGACCGAGGTATTTCACCTTGACATCACATCTTAGACTATCATTCATACCTGAAAGAAAAAGATAACAAAACAAAACCAAGAAAAAAATTCTCAAGAGTCTGGTGGTTTCTTGCTGAGTAGGGTGACTATTCCGGTAACTAATGTCTAATTCCTTCATGATATCTTTTCGTGGTTATTTAGATTGTAGGGGAACCACGTCTGATGACTAACGTCTAATTCCTTCAGGATGTCCATTCATGGTTATTTATATTCAAGAGCAACTAGTATTATAGCCAATGTCTAATCCTTTAACGATGTCATTTTCATGGTTATTTTATACTGAAGGGGAATAATTCCGATGACTTATGCCTAATTCTTTCAGGATGTCTAAACCGCTCCGGTGACCTAAATGGTTAGAGCGTCCGCCTCGAGGGCGAGACGTCGTGGGTTTGAACTCCGCCGATCATACCAAAGACCTATAAAAATGTTACTAACAGCTGCCTCACTTGGCGCTCAGCATTAAGAGTATAGTGTTCGGATGGTATCAGGATAATGTGACTGGGTGGGTCATGGTGTTACATGTCTCCGGCATGATGGCCCAAGAGAACGGCATTACAATCAACTGCCATCTATATACATCGTAGAGATATGACTTCAAAATTGTTAAAGTTACGTTAAAAATCGAAATCACACACACACACACACACACACACACACAAACACACATGCGTGTCTATTCTTGGTTATTTTATATTGAATATGTGCTGTTCATTCAAAGTGAAACATAAACTGCGTGCGTTTGACCTGACAACATTGAACCAACTTCCGCGTAGGTATGAAAGCCTGTATCAAAAAACCGAAGTTTCTTACTGAATGAGACATTTTTTTTTTATAACAGATTCTTTCGATTTTCAAAGTTTTTAATCTTTTCCTAGCAGCTACATTCAAAAATAAACCAGCTCTAAACAGCCAAAATTTTAATATATGCGCTACTCATGCAGCCATGTCACAAAGTATATAGTACAACTTTCTACTCCCTTATCATCATTATATGAGGGGCTTCTTTTAAAATTTTGCTTTGTAATTTATTTTATATTTTGATAACTGCATTAAAATGTGTTAAAGCTAAAATTTTCAGTTTGCAGATACTTGCAAAACAGAATTAATTAATTTATGAAGAAGAGAATACAGACTAAACCCATTTTTCATTATCACATGACAATGTGACTAGTTTTGCCATTGTTCAAATTGTCGGCCATCAAGGCGAGACTTTCATTAGCATTCTGTTCCGTTTTGTTATTTAGCTGCTGAGAAAATTAGCAAAATTTTAATATTTAAAATGAATTTGTAAGAAGAGTATACCAAAATGTATAGTTTGTTTTATAATGCATATTTTCTTATCAACGTTGAACTAAGCACAAAACTAACCGGTCAATTGTAAACAATTTTCGAGAATATCTTCTTTTAAACCTGCAAGTCGAGTTCAACGATGGCCAATAATATAAATCTAATATAATAAAATAACAATCCAAGTCAAAACATCTGCAGGGATTGTGAAATGTGAAGCACGTAGATATTATTTCACAAACGAATCGTGGCGAAATCATTTTAAATTATTTCGTTTAGGAGACATAAAACACTTCATTTTTTCTCTTATCTCAAGTTTAATTCATAACACTTTAAAAGTCTACTACAATAATGTATTAACGCACTCGTGACGCAATATATATATATATATATATATATATATATATATATATATATATATATATATATATATATATATATATATATATATATATATATATATATTGTAATATTCAATGAGTAGTACAAATATCGACGCAGTTTATTGTTGCAATACAACATATCACAAATCCGATACGTATCGATGAATCGTTACACTTCAAAATAAGACTTAAGCGTCTTATGCCATGGAAATTCAAATATTTATCTGTCTCCTACATATGACTGCGTGCCGAATAAGTTCAAAATTTACATGGAATCGGCACAAGAGCTCTGTAGGGCTTATGTCTAG
Organism: Potamilus streckersoni; assembly: GCA_016746295.1. Taxonomy (NCBI): domain Eukaryota; kingdom Metazoa; phylum Mollusca; class Bivalvia; order Unionida; family Unionidae; genus Potamilus; species Potamilus streckersoni. The sequence goes on from JAEAOA010001195.1 coordinate 2,908,938, forward strand.
TGTTACTATACTAGATTTAAAATACAATTTGTTTTTAAAAATTATCGTTTACCACCATGCGTATATTAATTTCTGTTGGTCAGCATTTCTTATGCATGTACTTTTCTGAAAGCATAACAGGGTATTTCAGACATATACGTCTTCATTATCATATTTCAGAACATTCACTAGAAAATATTATTTTCATTCATTATTTGTCTATAGTAAGTATATTTTATTTACCTCATTGTGAATTGCATTTTTATAGAAGGCGAATAAATCCTTGTATTACAGGTTATCAAAGATTTTCCGCCATGCATTCGTGTTGAAGAGGAGCTAACCGTTATTAGAGATAATGGACAGGAATGTAATGTGTTGCCACGAGGGCTACAGTTAAATTTGATCAAAGTCGATAATTCTTCTGAGGAAGTGGGGAAGAATGCGGGTCTCATATGCAGGTGCCAGTCCACAGTATTAAATCTACCGTTGACATGCAAGGGTCATTTTACTGCCAATACGGATGATAATGACTACACGCTGCAAGAGATAGTTGAAAATTTTCCCTTACCAAAAACTGTAACTTTCAACAAACTTGAAATCAAAGATTTTATTTCAGTTTCAGAGGCGGATAACGATATACTTTTTAATGCTTTATCTGGACCAGTGGAAATTCTGTCTGTTGAGAATATTGAAACATACATGGGATGTGAACATCAAAAGTCAGTCAATATGTTATATGATATCGCTGTTATACCAACCTTTTCAAATCTCTCAGTTCACTTGTCAAAAGATGTCATCAATACTAACAAACTTTTAGACGAATATTTTTTAAAACCAACATTCAAATTTGTGACTTTTATTGAGTCAAACCTTTTCTCGTTTGGAAGTGTTTCATGTGTTCCAATTTATCTCCAATTTCCAAGTTCTGACCAGTCGCCTGTTAAAGACGACTTAATGGATCATGAAAAAGAGATGAAGCTATCATGCCCTCTCTATGACTCTCCTTCTGCTTCTACACTGCCAGACAAACCTCTATGTTCGAAAGGTATGTGTAATTTATTATATACACACAGGTACTAAGCGTAAAACAGAAATATACTTTGTCTCGTTTCCAATGTGCAAAAATGTGCTGATGCAGAAAAAGATCTTACAATAAGATTACCGACTGGACACAAAATGCAAGCATACTGCACTTAAACTACTTTTGTTAAAATATTCAGGACAGTTGGGTATGGTAAAACTGAATACTCAATTAGGGAAGACATCCTCCTCAATAGTTTTGGCATCTCAGCAAAACTATATTTATGAAAACTTCCTAAACACCGAGTCTATTGAAACTTTATTTTGTCACTTTTATGCAAAGCAACATTTTATCTTATATTTTCCGTATAAAGGTGACCCTCATACATAACATTACCAACTCATATGACGCAGGAAACATCTTCTGCCCAATCTTTCGAAAATTTGTCATAGAAAAGGGCTTATATCGTATTATACCTCTCTTTTGTCCCCAGTCAATTTGTTTTCCGTCTAATACAAAACAAAATATATTTATTATGTTTTTGAAAAGTGGCGATAAGTTATACAATTAGCATGCAAAATAACTTTGAAAGTTGTTGTTGTTGTAGGGTTTAACGCTATTTTTCAGCACAAGATAGGCTATACATTGCGGACAGTATTAATGGTGGAGGAAGAACCCTGGAAAACCCCGGGAAGAACTACCGACCCACGAGAAGCTACTGGCAGGCTTTCTCACTTACCCACGTTAGCCGAGTCTGGACTCGAACAGACGCAGACAGAGGTGAGATGGCAATGATCCGTAACGGTCAGCGCTTTAGACCACTCGGCCACAGTTCTTGTTACAAAATATAGATGCATAATAATTTTAGTACTTAATTTCTAATAAGTAAGTTTTCCTAAAGATGGATTGTCAATTATTACCGTACCGTCATTATTATAGTACCGTCAATATTCACTTATAAGTCGAGTCCAACTGCAAGCAGCAGAGACCCTGATCTGCCATCGTATAATGTGCAGGCAGATAACGGTCTATATTGATTTTTCTACTGATCACTCTTTTCAAACTGCATAGACCCAGATCTGTGCTGCATTGAGCCAGATGAGCTCGGCTTATAATCGAGTACATACGTTAATTATCTGAGCATATATGGTACGTATTGATCTTCTCTATATGTTTCAGGTACTGGTCCTCAACCTACAAGGATAATAACACGTAAAGAAGTAAGTGGTTTAAAGCTTTTTAACCATATTAGTAAATATCATTAAAATATATCGGCCTAAGGTCATAATCCTAAGCGATGAATTGAAAAATATTATTTATGATTATCCAGTCATTCCGTGTTTCTTTACACAAAAGCACTTTACTGTCCGTTTTCAGGGAGTAAGAAGGTGCATATTACAAGCTGAGGAGTCATTACAAAGACTGTCGGTGAAGGAGTCTGTCTTTACGAAAACGATGGATGGAGGTCAGTGCTTTGTAGATCAATATGCCGGAAAACAACTAAAGCCAAATCCTGGTAACCCTGGATATGTGCTTGAAAACGCCGATGAGCCTGAAGGTATGTCTGGTTACACGTTGTTGTTTCGAGATGTCGATAACTACGACATCGCAGCTGAAGACTCAGATGGCTATGAACCAATTAACGTAAACGACGATGAATACGAATACATTAGTGTACCACATGAAGCATCAAGTCTGACATCACCTAGTGAGGCTAAGCAAGAACAGACAAGTCGTCCGCTGGAAGACTCGGTACATTTAATGCCAGCATATCAGTACGTGAATGCAAACAAAATTATGATAAATAAAGAGACGGTTTCCTCAGGAGACCCACAAAAACATGGTACACCTGATCTGAGTTCTTCACAAAAAGCTGCATTGTATGAGAACGTGGAATTTAAATGGAAAAAATAATGTATATATAGAAAATGTGATTTAACTTCGATACTGAAGAACTTGAAATGAACCCGTATTTGAAATGCATTAGAATGTTTTGCAATACGTTCTTCTTCTATAGAGAAAAGGACGGCTCTCAAAATAAAATCAATGGTAAAATATATCGACGATCACACTTTTTTAGCAGATGCAAATTGTATAATAATATCAACTAAAACAAAAACCACTATTTGTACTACTACATATGCACAAGCTTCGATTTCGACTTTTTAGTTCAAGTACTGTTTATCACGTTACACCTAGCAAGCACAATGTTATTATTGCTTGATATGATTATCCTGGATGGTCTGTTTATAATAGCCAAGGCCACCAAAGCATTTACCTTGGAAGCATTTACATGGCCAGTGTTCTAACTTTAGTCCAAACAAAAGTTCGTCTAACTATCCGAAAAAGAAAAATTATCACCAGTACAATACGCCGCCCTATACAGAGAAATCGTGATTAGTGTCAAGAGCTAAATCGATATAAGTACATGTACGCATGCATATACGTATCTAATATAAGCCACACAAGAGTTTGCATTGATATTAACAACTGTAAATTGACTTATGTTGTTGAACGCTGTGTGAAACTAACATATTTTGCTGGTGTTAACAACCAGGTATTCAAATTGCTTCGTACGTTTTGCATTTCAGAACTTCGGGTCATAGGGCAAATTTATATCATCTCGTTTTGTATTATGCGACAGCAATGTGACACAAAACTAGTCTTGTGATCTGAAATATGTCGATTTAAAGCAATTCATGTTCCTACTTGTCTTGGAATAATTTCCTCATTAATTATTACTTTGGCTTTCTTTTGAATGAGCTAATCATTTTGTTGCATGTATACAACGTCCAAATATTTTTTGCACAATAAATAATCATTAGGTGAGCCACTTACCTTTTTCAGAGTGTCACGTTTGCTAAGCAACCAGATAAAGTCATGTATAAGCTATAATGTACCTGTCTTTGAAATATTACTGCGGCCTTGTGTTTGATCTCTAAAGATTTCCGCGGGGTTAGTTTTTAACTTTTACGCAAGGTTACCAATACCATCCATAACCGTAAACTTGAGTCGGCAAAGACTACCTGTAGTGTCCTTTAACAAATACTTGCACTAAAACACTATATGTTAAAGATTAGTTAAAGGATCAAACGGAAAGTTTACCGTGTGAATGGGAATGGGGATCTTATCCGTCCCCATGTTGACAGAGAGCGAGAGTGACATGTCCGCTAAGTTTCATTGGATCGGTCCACAGCGATATCCAATCAAATTGAGAAAGAGGGCGTGATTACTATTAAGTCCATGAATGACTTATTCCGAAATCGAGAAAAGAAATTTAGTATTCGCCTGGAAGGATTACAGATCAATAGTGTATACTCCGAGAAAGAAGCCGCCCGTAATTTGGCGGCAAAACTTAGAGATAGATTCTAAGTTAAGACAAAGCTTCTAAAAGAAAGCCTTTAGGGGGCAGAGAACTTCGAGTTCCATTGGGTCCCAAGTCTTCAAGAGTTGGACATGAAATTGAGACTGTAGTCGAGAGAGTCAAAGTCGACAGAAGTTGGAGAAAGTGGAAGAGGAGAAGAAGTGTAGAAAAAGTTGAAGTGGATGAGGATAAGGAATCTGGAGAGATGTCGGAGAGGAAGAGTAGAAGTAATTGGGAGAAATAAGAGAGGGAAGTGATACAACAGATGAGTAGAAATACAAGGTGTAAATCAATCTCACACAGTGTGTGTGTGTGTGTGTGTGTGAGAGAGAGAGAGAGAGAGAGAGAGAGAGAGAGAGAGAGAGTATATGTGATTTGGATTTTTATTGTAGCTTTAACAATTTTTCAGTAATATCGCTACGATGTCCGCAGTGTGGCAGTTTATAGCAATACCCCACCTAGTCAAATTATTCTGACATCAGACCGACCAGTCCTAAAACTGGCCTCTTAATGCTGAGCAACAAACGAAGCAGCTGTTAATACCATTTTTATAATTCTTTGGAATGACTTTGCCGGGTTTCGAACACGCGACCTCCTGCATCCGAGGCGGACGCTCTAACCACTAGGCCATCAGAGTGGTCCTAATCAAGTGATGCAATGGGATTATTAAAGGGTCGTGCGGAAGGAATGTAACTGGAAATTTGAGTCATTTGATTATTGAATTATTATTAAATTGTTATTCATTGTATTTCAAAATTTTTGTATATTTAACCATCTAAAGTCGGCGTTGCTGTCGGAGCTTTACATCTGTCTTTCACTAAATTTAACTTCCAACAAATGGAGCCTGTGTGTGGCTTCAATAATATTTTAAAATACTGAAAGCACTCCAACCCAACTATATAGTTCGTCACACTCTTTCTGTTCCAACTGCGTTATTGTAAATATCCACCGTATTGTCCAGGATCTTTTTTTTTATTAGAATACATGTAAAGAAGCGGCCATTCTGATTCTTGCATCATCGAGGTTTCTGAGAAAGTGAAAATCTTTATTTTAACACTAGAGGAGCTCGCTCACAGCGGTTCAATATGGTAAAACAAAAGACTACTTTCTAACCACTGCATGATGTATGATTTTAACATCGATGAAAATCCTGAGTATGGATCAGTTTTGTACCAAACAATTATGTCCCACCCCAACGTATAGTGTTTTTGCTTTGGAATTTTGCCCCAACACCTACCTTTGGCCCTTCTAAACATTATGGAGACAATGTACCTGCCTCGTATACTTAAAATGATATCACGTTCTTAGGGTCCAAATGTGCTGATCTGCTTGATTATGATTTACAAATGCATATGCATTATAATTAATAAACAAATAAATATTTCTTTGTGATTACTCTTATGTGGATCTTTTTTATTTAAAAAATGCATTTTACTACATGATTATTTTAATGCATATAATTTAAGTACATAAATATTTATGTATAATAAGTATGATGTTTATCGTTTTAAGAAAAATAGTTTGCGATCAATATGTTGTGTATCATTGAAAAAAATATTTATGAGTGCTCACTGTGTCTCATTAAAATAAGTAAGTAAGTAAATAAATAAAAAAATAAATATTTCATTGTGATCACAATGATGTATATCAGTTAGAAAAATAAATAGTTCTCAATGATTTTTATGATCTATATCATTTACCGGCTAATTACATCAAAGTCATGATCCAATATATGCAGTGTATATATATATATATATATATATATATATATATATATATATATATATATATATATATATATATATATATATATATATATATATATATATATATATATATATATATATACAGAGAGAGAGAGAGATCAGTAGCAGGAGGACACCTTTCATATGCAAACATATGAAAAACACAACAATTTAAGCGTATACATTTTTACAATGGTGTCTTCTCAAAATATGCATGGTCTGAAAACGCAAACACAAAAAGGAAGATGATACGCACGAATCTCTCAAATAAATTCAAAGACAGAAAGCCTGGAAAGATGAAGTTTGTCGATGAAAATTATTTGTATAACAGAACGTTAAGAAATTCTCAGAAAAGGAAAGACTGAGTACCTTTCAACTTCGTCACCCATAAACGCATTTCTAGCATTTCAACAGAACTCTCCAAACTTGAATGAGAAAGTATTTCACTCAAAATGATGGATTGAATTTAGATCGCACTTAATTTATGAATACTATAATACAGCACATTTCAATAGATATAGCTCCGGTAGAAGTTAATAAGGAAAATGAAAAAAGATGAGAAGTACAGTAGAACTTCGATTATCCGTCAAGGTGGTAATCAATATGTTAGGTTATTTATTGATCACAGAGGGAAAAAGACGAAACATAGAAAAATACCACAGCTAACCAATACAATATTACACATGAAAATCGTGATAAGGCGATACCATGTATACAATATACTAAGGCTGTAATAAATTATATTAAAAACAACAAATGAAAATAGATAACATGAATAGTGCAAAGTTGTTCAATATAAATTTGATACAAAATGGAGATGAAGATCAAATTGATTTTGAGTAAATTAAACCTTTAAAAATTTCTTTGAAAGGAATATTGCTGTGATTTATGCAAAATACTTGACCAACATTTTCCTTGGACAAGATTATTCCTGAGGACAGTATTAACTCATCCATAAAATCTTTAATCATGAGGAATTACCACAAAATTTACCAGTCAATATGTGTGAGAAATTATGCTACCTGCACATAATTTACTTATATACAGATTTTGAATATTCCATTTTCTGATAACTTTGAATTTTTCGTAATTAAAATTAAACACTTTTTAAAAAAATGGTATTATCATATTGAGAGGATGCGTGTCCCAAATAACAAAGATAGTTGTAAATTTATCAAATATATATGATAAGAAGATATAAGTATGATAGTAAGTTTTTTATGTTACTATAGGCATGACTATCCTCTCATATAGGCATGACTATCCTCTCATATAGGCACGACTATCCTCTCATATAGGCATGACTATCCTCTCATATAGGCATGACTATCCTCTCATATAGGCATGACTATCCTCTCATATAGGCATGACTATCCTCTCATATAGGCATGACTATCCTCTCATATAGGCATGACTATCCTCTCATATAGGCATGACTATCCTCTCCTATAGGCATGACTATCCTCTTATATAGGCATGACTATCCTCTCATATAGGCATGACTATCCTCTCATATAGGCATGACTATCCTCTCATATAGGCATGACTATCCTCTCATATAGGCATGACTATCCTCTCATATAGGCATGACTATCCTCTCATTTCTTAACATTCAGCTTTGGGTCTATGTACTGATAGGGGCTGTAGGAAATATACGGTTGTTTCTTTTGTTTACATTAATGTTAAGCCGTTGTTCGCTTTTAGGGTTATTAAGTTTTGTTTTGATGGTAGAATTTGCACCATGTTAGCAGGTGTGAGTGCTTTTGAGTATGTTGGTTATAGGCATAGGTGTGGGTGCTTTTCAGTAATTATAGGAGTTGGCTATAGGTGTATGTGTGGGTGCTTTTCAGTAAGTATAATTGTTGGTTATAGGTGTAGGTGATAGTAGGGAAATGGAATAATTAGTGTCAAATGAAAATTAAATAAGTAAATATAAGACATTTATATTGTATATACACTAGAAAAGTCAACATTTAGTTTCAAGTCATCATTATGCAGAAGCATAAAGACGTATTTTTAATCTAAAATAAACGATTTTGAGTTTCGCTATGAAAGCATATCAAGTGTAGTCAGAAATTAGACAAATACAAAAATACTTTTCTCAAGTTCAGTAAAGTACAAAACTAAACTCATGAGTCACAGCAAAAACCAGACATTGGTGTTTACACGACGGACTTGCATCTTGAGAATTTGATAGCATATATTTTATAGTAAAAGCGAAGTAGACATCGAAAGATCTTGCATTTTCAGCGTTTCCATGGTATAATTTAACCATCTATAACTCTAAAGAAACGTACTCTAGGATACGCCCCTTCCCCACCTATCTATATTCCCTCATAAGACGCATCCAACTGCAAACTGCATAGACTCAGAGCTGAGGTCGCCGACAGATTTGGGTCTCCGGAATTTGTCAGCAGGAATCAGTAGAACAAACAACAAATACCCTTATTCAACAGATCTGGATCTTTGTCATTACAGTTTAAACCAACTTATAAGCGAGTAGTGACGATATTATCCGTAAACACTATACAAGATAAAGCTATTTCAAAATAAATCAAACAGTGCTTCTTCCTCACTTCCTTGTAATGGTAATCGTAAAAAGAAGGTCTGTGTAAAGCGAGATTCTTCTTGCTGGTAACCTGTATTCATCTGCAAATAGACAATCTATTATAATGGCGTGACCTTCTAATTTGGCTCCTCTCAGTGAACAACAAGGAAGATATCATCCAAATTATACATTCTAGTCAATGTAGCCCGTATTGTCGGTCAAACAAAATTATATTTAAAGTAACGTATGTGTACTGTAAATATTTCACCAGGCATGAATACATAAGACGATAGTGACTAAACAAGAATGACAATCACGTAAAAAAAAACAACCTCGGAGAGAAACAATTATGTTACTGCGCAAAGAATATACTGTAAAATTTGGGCACTTTTAGCCCAATCGGTGACTGATATCAAGGTCGATATGTATAAAATTTACAGCTGTCTTTTCTGTCATATCCGCCAATTTTGAGGCAGTTTAATCACAGATGATCACGAAACGATGAAAGATGAACCACTTTCTGGAAGACTAGCAAACAATGAGCTGGAAGTCGGTGTTGTGAAGAAGACAGTGAATGAAGATGGTCGATACATTGTGGAAGATATTCTCTTATCACGTTTATTAAGGTGGCGCTCTACATTTTCGTATTTTGCATAGGGTTAGACTTTTAAAGAAAAAGAATTTCAATTGTCTCCCTCGCTGGTTATACTGGTCATTTACAAAAGATTTTGTATATATTAGGTATAGCTTTTTAAAAGTTTCTTAATTTCCTTTATTTTGGTGTATCATTGATGGGTGTAATTTGGGCTATAGAATATACAGATTGGCATTACTTCAGATGTGCACCAATAAAGAAAAAACTGATAGCTCCTCTTGGTTACTTTTATTTTCTGAACTTTGGAAGTACATTGTCCCAAAAAAATCCGATAACTTTCTTTTACATATGTTCGGTAATTAATTCATTGCACTTTCAGTGCTGATATTGTCAAGTCTGGCAAAATTCAGGCAGATTTTCAAGTCCCCTGCTTGGGACCAGACTAATTTTCAAGTACATGAAAACAGTAATTCGGTTAGCTGTTTGCTGTTTGCTAAGAGCAATTTTGTACTTTTACAATTTACACTAGCACATTATCCACAGATATTCTGCCACAATACATAAAAGTGACATGGAGGTATGCCAACATTATATCTACTGTGTATATTGTAAATGCAAACAACTTCACCATGCACCTATCATTCTCTGATGCAATAATCTCTTTAGGACGCCCCCTAATTCGTCAGCGGTCTATTGTTGGCCTTACCAGAAACGAACTCCCCTTGATTTAGCACTCTTTTGTCCACTCAGTGCGCATGCCTCACTTGACACTTCAACATCCTGGGACCATTGCTACGAATACCCGCAACCTTTGACATTATTATAGTAGGCTGTTGAAAAACCTAAAATATCCAAATTAAAACAGCCCCGACATGTTGAAGTTCGGACATTTACTGTTTTGATTCTGTAAATCAGAAGATACTCTTTCTCTCAGGTGTATTAAGGCTGGATTAGATTACACTTCTTTCGTTGATTTACACAAGATAGATTGCATAATGTACAAACATCTTGTCCGCTGAAATTTCCTCGGACATCGAGACACTTGAAATAGTTCTCGATCAGCAAGCTTTGTTATAATTCGCCTTCTCTAAAAGTTCAAAGCAAATACATGTGAATACGTTACGATATTGGCAACATCGTGTATACTCGGCTCGGATACTGTGACGGTTCATAATAAAAAGTTGCCGAAAAGCCTAAAAGCAAAAAAAGCACTACGAGTTGAATTTGATTTCGGTTATTTTTGCACATATATTACATTTCTTAAGTTCACTTGTCCCTGAGCGCTGATGTGATTAAAGTATTTTTACAAAATTTATAGCTAATGAACAGATCAGATAATAAGATTGGTAACGCTTGTGTGGGTGGGGTGGGGCATCATTGAATATAAATAAGGAGAGAGAGAGAGAGAGAGAGAGAGAGAGAGAGAGAGAGAGAGAGAGAGAGAGAGAGAGAGAGAGAGAGAGAGAGAGAATTATCAGTGGAATAGCTAAAGAAAATCAATCATTGATTTCAATGAAAAGTTTATACTTAATATCTAAAAGAGTTGCAATGTGAAATAAGAAGAGGAAGCTGTCCGCTTCTTTATTCAATTTATAATCTTTAAAATGTTGCTTACAAATATGGTTCAATTTATCAATATCATGTTGATTTTATTTGTCATTAAATCTTGATATTCTAAAAGTATTAGGTCGTTTGTAATAATGTGTATTAATCAAATTCAATCAGACCTCCTTAGGAATTCGGTCGAAGAGGTAATGGAAATCATCAGCCAGATCATTATTTTGAAATTTTTTGCACTAACATTCTTCATATAGATAATTACTAATTTAGATTGAACTTCCTAAAATTCAAGATAGGTAAGCACACGTTTTAGAAAAATTGATAAAAAATTCTTCCAGTTGGACACCCATTTTATAAATTGTAAACATTTTGTCTTTCGACGATTTTTCTACAACAGATAACCAATTTTGTTTGTATTAATTACAGAGCACCAGGGGTATAGTGCTGTGGGAATGGTAATGAGTATATCTTTTCGAGACAATTGAAAGTACATTCTCTCCTCGATCACTGTCTTCCATCATTAACTCAGCATTTTTCACTAAATTCATTTTCTTATTTTTCCTCTGGGATCCAGTTTGAATGCCCAATGGAATCTTGGTCTTCTCTGTTTCCTTGTTGAGGACATAGCATTACAGGTTCTTTGCTCTTTTTCGAGCAGCCGATTCCATTCTGACTCAAAAAAAAACTATACCGTCGAGCCTCCACTTGCTGTGCGTTGACTATACTATATATTACTTCCTGCAACTTCATTTGCATTGAGATCACTTGTCGCCATTCTTCTCTGACAGACGATACATTGTAGCAACCAACCGACCTATTGCATTAATATCGCTTGTGCACATAGTGCAAGTGCGATGCGTTTATTCCCTCAAGGGCGGGATATTTAATTAGTCGCATGGTGAGAGAAATGAGTCACTTCCCGTACGTGTTTATGCATACAAAATATTCCTTTAATTGTCGTCGTCCTCCGGGGCCAGACGACCACAGCGACTGTTGGCTACGAGTGGGACTATAACCAAAACTCACTTCTTGCACTCACAATCTCTAATTGAACTGTCAGACGTCCGGAGTGAGTGAACAAGCCACTGTGATGTCATTCCAGTTCTGTAAATACACGCACATCGGGGCTCCTGCTAGGTAGATGAGTGGGAATCGTGCTACACACTCGATTTTTATGGTCCGAGCTAGGAAGGGGAGGGATGGAGCTCGGATGTAGGCACCAAGTGTTAACCAGGACGCTGTTGCAGAAATGCAAGCGTACTAATATCAAATCCTGCCATGTCTCTAAATCGAGTTATTCCCGATTGACAGTTATGTGTTAGTCACACTTGTAATTTGAATCTCACCTAATTATAAAGTTATATATTCCTATAATTTAGTATCTGCTTTACAGAGTGTACATCCAAACTGAGTGTATAAAGAAGGTCAATGGTACTATTCGAATTTGTACGCCAAGTTAGGTAATGTGATAGAATTAATTAAGCACGGTGTATAAAGAATCATGATGGTTGTAATAGTTTTCTCAAGTAGAGGATTCATGACATCATGAAGTTGTTCATCATATGGTCTTCTTTGTGCAGGTCTTCTTCTTTGGGTTCCACTTTTACAATTACTTCTGTCTTCGTTATCTTTTCAAATTAGCAGGAACCTTGTGTAGTTAGCCTGTGCACGATGGTTCCAGCCTGTAGCGACTCAGAGGTCAAGAACCTTAACGCATTCAGGGTCTGGTAAGGGATTAAACTCTCCATCTCTAATTGTGTTTGCTAAAAGTGATACTACTCTCTGCTCTTTTAGTCGAGACTAATGGTACGACTACTGACTGACTGACTTTGTATTATTGTCGCTTGCTCCCATTCTGGTATGTGCAACTGGTTATTATTCACACCATGGACTCCTTAATTTATCGTTCGGGAGGGAATTTGAGATACATTACAGTACGCGTTAATGCATACAAGCTATGCTACTTAGTCGCATATCAAGGCAATTAGGCCACAGCACCTATAGGATTTATGGGTGGGAATCGTTGACCAGAACGCAGCATAAAACACTATGACGTACATTTAGCCAAATTCTGTCCAAGTTTTCATCAATATGGGCAACCTTACAATCAATTCTGTGTAAGCAACAATCGTAACTATGGTCAGGCATGAAACCTAAGTTGAAATTTTCGTACTTAAAAATTTGGAAAATTTACCTAAGTGAGCCATATAACTTGAAAAAAGATATTAATGCGACCCGGTGTCTTTTTGTCATCGTATAGATTAAGATTGTTCAATTTTAGAACGGTAATAAAAAATAATCAAAATCGGTATTGATCTTGGTTAATTGAAACGGAATTCCGAGCCAACAAGGACTTCCTAATATATGAGGACATTTTGATTAGAGCCCTAAAAATGGCTGTTACATCGGTAGGTTGAGAGTGTTGCAGATTTTCATTTCTTCTCACAGTCGGTCGTGGCTTGAGTTTCTTTATACTGCAGTGCCAGGAATTCCTCGAACCTATGAATCTCCGAGAGATATTCTGCAGCTTCCACCCTGGCAGACATCGGGTGTTGCTCATTGGCTTCATTTTAGCAATTATAGATGATGTGTCTCCCAAACTACAATTACTGTGGCCATGGCTTTCTTGTCACAAGGGAACTTGAAGCCAAGAAATGGACTTCACTTACAAAGTGACCAGCTTTCTTGGAGTCGCTTATGGTCTCCTTAGGCCAAGGTCCAACATCATCTGTCTATCTGGGTCTCCCTCGTCCTCTCACGTGCCGACTACGGGAATATTACTAACACTGGAGAAGTACGGACAATTAAAAGATTAATCATCTCTAAGCTCCCAGTCAGCAAGGCCTACGGTCTAGGACTCTAGGTGTAAAAAGTAGAAAAATGTGGTTAAACTGTATACCCATTTAAATACTATATCATGATATTCAATAATCATAGGACAATTGTTCAATGCAATTATTTCCAATCAATACAAGGCCAATTCAAATTACCTGTTATTTCATTTCTCGAAATTAAAGGTGAGAGTGTTTCCTTCCCGTGTTCCTTCTTTGCTACTCATCTGTCACTTATCCCTGAATCCTTGATTCTGTTCTCCGGGCCTGCACAGTCGCACAAGTGCCTATTTTCAAGTGCTCTCCACGTCTTCTCCTCTCTGTAATCTTCGGATGGCGTCTGTTCCCACCCGGAAAGCTTCTTGTGGATTAGAAGGGACGTACAATTGTGTCTCCTTGCTCAATCAAATCGAGAATTACCACAGCTTTTTAACCTTTCATCACCATAATGTCAATTACATCATTAGGTCAACTCATATACTCACATTAAAATATTCCACACACGCTTGTTCTATAATAAAGGCTATAACAACAACAATAATATCACGACTTCTGATACATACACGCATATCCCGAATTATCTATATAGTAAACTATCAACATCAACAATATTCCTACGCATTTCATACCTTAACCTTACAAATTATAAAAAAACATACAAATATACAAATGCCTAATGATACATGCAGAAGGACAACAAAGCATAACTCTGCATAATCCACAACTATATATTCGATACAAACAAGTAAAATTTATAACATTACTCACTATTAAATTCAGGTATGCACGACAATGTAACATCGTAGCAGATGACACCAATCACTTCGATTCTGTCCTAACAAGAAAATACATTAATCTTGAATATTAATAATTCGCTATACGTTACATTACGAAACGTTGACAATTCAGATATACATAGAAGATTAAATTGCTACTAAATTGAATGCACATAATAACGTATAAATCTTACAGCACATAGTTAGGAAAGTGAGAAAGATTCGGGCGAAGATATTTTACATCAGAAACCTTTGTTCCAAAATGGTCAAAATTTCTATGAAATCCTTTCCGCTCTTTTTAACGAGTACAAATTTTGCTTTTGGAGTTCAGTCTAGTGTCTTCCTACTTCTCTATGACCTACTCTTTCCACATCCAATCATGCACAAATTCCTCCAAAATGAATGTAACTGGGTAATGTCTGGCTGCGTGAGAAACCGGCCCAAAATGTGACTATATTAGTTCTGATTGGATATCGGTGGTGTCTTTGAATACTGTCTGTGGTAGTAGCACTGATATATTATAATGTCGGATTTCCGGTCTCTAGGCAAAAGCCGACCGGTGATATCAATGACTGATGGAAAAACAGTTTCTCACCACCGCGGCAAGGCTCTCTTTGAATTAACCACGAACGTGACTATCATTAACCCCATCAACCATGACTGTTTGATGCTACAACTCTTAACTTATTTATCTTGAATTCAGGTTCCATGCGTCCCATTGGGAATATGCAACCGGTTAAAACCCATATCGTGGGTTATTTAATTTATGACATGACAAGCGAATCTGAACCTCCTCACACGCGCATTAAAGTGTGCACGGCATACCTCTTACTTGCCATGCTTAGCTGGTGTAAAGGGAGGTCAGGGAGTGGGGAGGATGGCGCCCCCGTCACACGAAGGTCTCCAACACCCTTGGTTAGGTTTTGTTTGATGCGACCGAAAAATTGTTGTCTTATATAAATTTGAAAAATGTGATATCTGTGGTTTACACGCGAAGTAGATTTGGTTCTGTCCCAAATACAGCTATTTAATCGAATTCAACCTCGGTTCATATTTATTTCCACTTTTGATTTGTACCAATCTTGCTCCTTACGCAGCCTGGCCTGATGGTTTAGAGGTTAACCGCCTAATGAAATGCTAATTGTCGAATGTCAGGAAACTGTACCACTTGTGTAGGTCATTGATTGTAGTATTTTCTTTATTTAATAATATTCCTCCTTGCGCAAGGGGCCTGATGGTATTTAGGTTTACCAAATTATATTGTCTAATTTGGAGGATTAAATACTATCAGCTGTAGGTTAGTTGCCACATCGTACATACGTTTTATATCATTACACATAGTGTCCACGACTCCCATGAAGGAGCACTATGTACATCTTCTACTTCAATCATTCTCTCATCCACGGTGAAAGTTGGGGATGAAGAGAAGACATGGGTATTTTCAGAGTCAAAATCTCTGTTTAAGGAACTCTGAAGACTTTTTACCTCGTACGTAGACGATAGGCTTGCCAATCTTAGAGGTGATTGTAGTTGCTGCTTCAGCTCCATGTCACAATCGTCGTTCAGATGGATGACAAATTGTGACTGGTGTTGTTGTGGTCGCTGCTACATCCTGACCATGGGAGCCAGAGCACATTATGGTCGCATCGTGATGTGCGGAAGTATTGTTTCTTTCCTCTTCAGCCTTTTCTTCCTTCTCCTTTATGGCAATGATGTATAGTTTCTCCATCAATTGTCTAAGACGACTTAGACACCGCTAAGCATTTTGATGCTCCTTCAGCCTTTTGTTTTTGCTATTGACCCTTCAATGATTGATACCCAGACTCCTTCCTTGGATTATACACATTTTCGCATATTTGGTATGTACGTCTGGTTAATTCCCGAACAATGCGATATTAGTTTACTCATACGGATGGGAATTTGAGCCTCAAATCCACACGCTTTAATACATACACATCATGTTTTTAGTTGTATCCAATTCCTGGATAATTAAGTCGCACTGGTCGTTTGATTAGTTGGAATTGAAACACATATACTCATCATAATATAATATGTATCGCTTAAGACGCTTGATGGGGATTGAAAACCCACTCAAAGCGTCAGCGCCACCCCAGCATATAGTTACTAGAAATGCGTGAACCGGCCGACACTCGTCGTTAATATTCCGAACTAGGGAAGGAGGGAAAAGGCTTGGCAGGAGACTACAATAGTCAGCAGGAAGTCTGAAGCGCCTGGATATACTCAGATCAAATTATGCCAGGTAAATAATTGGGCTATACCCTATTGCCAATATTTATTAGACACATTTTTATTAGAGTCTCGCTATAACAGTTAAATATTTCTACATTGAAATTGTAATTTTCAAATTCGTGTACTTTGCAGATATGTTATTATTTTAAATATGCCTAATAGATGACGCGCCATGGAAACTTCAGTTTGTTCGTAAATATTATAATGATAGATAATTTAGAAAGGTGTTTTGAAGGGTCAGATGTGTTTTAGTTTAGTTTTACCGAAAGACCTTATATAACGAGGCAAATTGTTAAACAACCCTTAGAAAAGCTCTTGGGACGGCATTCCAAACGTTTGGTGGCGGTTCAACCGTTGATATTCGTGTTTCTTCGAACTGCTGCTAGGTGAATGCCTAAAACCCGTGAAGGTCTTACAGCTGTTCGACGGCTTCAATAAGGGTCGTCAGTGGATGTTGAGAATACTCCTCCTTCTAATATTGTGAGAGAATTCGCACCCCGAACGGACACTGCCGGAGTCTCAGCTTAATTGATTTTTGTTCTCCAGGCTAGGTACTACACCGCATTTAAGAAATGGTTGGTCTCGTTGTGGTCAATAAGTGCTTCTTCCAAGCCTAAATCCATAAGATTACCTATCAGGGTCTGTATTCTCTTCCTCAGCTGCATCATCTATCTCACCTTCATCTGTATCCTCCTATTCATCTGTGGTCTATTGAGACAAAGATTTTGCTTCAGCTTCTGCTTTAGGCTTGGTTTCAGCTTCTGCTTGGGCACGATCTCTAACTCGCATAATGTCGAGGAGGCTTATTTCTGTCTGGGCTTCCACGTCTTTCATGTTGTCCTGTCGTGATGTGGTCTGGGTTGTTATTGAGGTAATAGTCAAATGATGGGTTAGTATCTGTTCCATGGGTCTAGGTACGTTGGTTAGAGATCCAGGTGCCGTAGTAGGTTGGAAAGTAGACCTAAAAAGATATGCTTTCCTCCTCTCCTTACGTTTCTTTTTCCTGTTCATTCTGGTACCATTATCTACCCTCGGTCCAACGATATATTGTTCCACCTATTAAATCAGTTAATCCCAGAGTGATAATAAAGTTGTTCTAAGCTCCAACCGACATATTGTGCCTTTCTTAGGACCCTAATGGCTCGTTGTGCCGTGGTGGGCTTCACTGCATTAGCTGGCAGCCATAATGTCCCCAAGCCCTTGCTGACAGTGTTATCATTCATCGCGAGGTGCTCTGTAGCTTCTACTCTACGCGTCTGGTAGCCATATTATTACAGCTACGGTATTGGATTAAAGTCGCTTTCATCCATTGTGGGACTATAACCAGACAATGATGATGATGATAAAACTGCATTAACGTTGCTTGCGTACATTGTGCATGTGCGACGATTTAAATTCCGCAAGAGCGGACTAATTAACTGATCGAGAGGGACGGAAGAAGAGTTTCTTCCCCCCAGCGCATTTCTGCACACAGAGTGTGCTACTAAATTATATCCGATTTCGGGACATTTGATGACCGACAATAGAATCACCCATGCTCATCATTAAATAATCTGTATCTTTAGCTTCGCTTATTGGGGATTGTATCCCGCTTATATTGCCACCCCGCTGACAAGCTCATCGAGATAGTAGGTTTGATGTGTGCATGTCATACTATTTGATTTAATATCCGGGTCTGGCAGGGAGGAAGGAATAGAGATAGAAAAGTAGCCGCTTGTAACATCCAGTGTTATGTTGGATCACAGTTTCCGAACAATAAATGTGTCTCTTCTAGACTGCTGGATAATATACTCTGTGCTGTTTATTATTAAAACAAAAATTGTTAAGTAGGCAATTAGTCCTACTTTATTTTTATTGGGTTTTCTTTATGAATTAGAGATGTTTGAGAGTTTGGATTTCTATATAAATAGGTTAAGTTATATTCCGCCTTGTGCGGGGACCTGATGACTTAGGTGTTATTCACCTTATAGAAATAATTTGAGGCCTTACGTCCAATATATGATATAAAATTTAAATGCCGTATTGTGCGGTGGTGCCTGATGGTCATTGAATTTTTGATAATTTTATAATTCTAATTTAGGGTCCTACATAAATCATTTGGATTCTAGTATGCTCAATCATTGTCACCTGTGTGGCTGTGCCTGATGGCTGGGTTAAAGCCACCTTATAACTTCCAATATTTACGGCAAGATAAACGAAATATAGTTATAATGCATTGCACCACTTCACTTAGTGCTGAAAGGAGAGAGATACTAGTCAGAGGTCGTTAGTAAGTAGTAGAGAGTTGAATCTATATGATAATGACTGGTTAAGATAAATTACCTATAACCCGATTGCATTGCCAGTATTGTTTTACTAATACTGTGACTAATTATCTTATATATCATAGAATAGGATCGGCCAATATTAGAATATTTATAATTTGCATGGCTCATATCTTGCGTTTTAAATTGTTTCAATTTAACAGGCCCAGATGGCTTTGGCTTTTAACCACCTTATATTTCTTTAATTTTAATGGTTCAGGATTCATGTCAGTTTCCAGTCTTGCCATGCTTGAGTAATAATTATCTATCCTTTTTTAGTTTACCTTGCGGGGGACATGATAGCTTGGGCTACTGACCATTTTATAATTATTATTACTCCGAGGACCTATATAATTATAGTCCTTATTTATGTTGCCACCTTGTGTAGCTGGCCATATCAGGTCCTGGGCTTAGACTGATTTATAGCATTTACTTGTGGACTTGTTAATTGTTTTTACTTATATTCAGTCCATCATAATGTAAATATGTTACCAATTCAAAATAGTTTTATTATATCTAAGTGTTTTATAATACCGGCTAGAGGCTTGTCCAAAAACTTGTCTAGTATTGCTATACACTAATATATATCTAATTTACTTTATTTCATTATTATTGATATTATTATTTATACGTATATAGGTAGTTTTCTAAGTCTATTGCTGCGTGCGTTGCTTGGGTAGGTGGGTGTATTATTATCTTAATTACTACTGTAATTTAATTTAGTTCCGTTACCACTGCCACTGATAGGCCAATTGTTCGATATTTGTTGCACAAGTTAAATACATGGTGTAAATTTTCGGGAGTAGGACAATGAGAACAATTCAAGCCCCATCCCTGTTGATTGGGAAATAGTTTCCAAAACTACTGGCTAATAACGTGTTTCCAGTTTTGATTCTGTTGATAGTTTTCTGGCCATGTTTGTTAACCAGAGCAGGTGCATTTATGCTCCTGGATACTTCCTTTTGTACATGAAAAAGGACGCGATTTATTTTTACTGTTATCCCATTCCTGTTGCAATCTCCCTATCATTTTCTTTCTGATTATGCCATAAATTTCTTCATTGCTGTACCGAGTGTGGTTGGGTTAGTTTTTTGAAGTTTATTTTTGGCTGCTTGGTCAGCTTTTTTGTTTCTTGGGCTATTGATGTGAGATGGTACCCACATAAAATTAATCTTTATGTTATTGTTTTCTATGTGTCTCAATAACAGGTTTGACTCTTTTACGATGTTTTCACGGCTAGTAGAGATGCCAGATCTTAAAACACTAAGGGAGTCACTGATATTTATTACTTTGCTCAAGTTTATAGATTGTACCCATTTAATGGCTTCAGTTATGGCCCAGATCTCTGCTGTGTAGATCGAGCAGGTATCTGGGCGTCTGGCTCCAATCTCTATGTTTTCCTCCCGTTCTGATAGGATCGCTTGCTTTTGATCCGTCAATATAGATATCAGTGTAATCACGATATAAATCTTCCATGATATGACATAGATCTTATCTCTAAAGATTTGTCATCTTTTGAGTCCAAGCTTTGTTACGATTAAATTGATATGCAGTAAGGTATACGTCCATGATATTGGATGAGGGTATTTAATTTGTTCAGCCTGTA
Source organism: Potamilus streckersoni (assembly GCA_016746295.1). Lineage (NCBI taxonomy): Eukaryota > Metazoa > Mollusca > Bivalvia > Unionida > Unionidae > Potamilus > Potamilus streckersoni. Next base: position 2,929,516 of record JAEAOA010001195.1, read on the forward strand.
TGTTTGAGATTTCAATGGTTATTTTTAATTAAGTCATGAATCTTATTTCCTCCTTGTGGATCCGGGACTAACCTACAACTGAGGGGAGGGGTTGTTACATCATGCTAAACAAATTCTAGCTGGATGTGCATCTTTATGGACCGATATTCTTGTCATATATCTTAGTAATAATTCATCCCTTCTTAGCCTAAGTGGAGGTTTTTCTTTTAGTATCTGTAATTCTTCTTTGGAGGTATTTATGTGCGCTCCTGTACATATGTGTAGGGCCTTTGCTTGAATATTATCTAGTTTATTCAAAAGGTTTGGTTTTGACTAAGTATACACCTGGCACCTGTAGTCTTTCTTGGATCTTATTAGTGATCTGTAAAGAGTTAGGAGGGTATCCTTGTCTGCTTCCCCAATTCAGTCCTTTAATATTTTTGAGGAGGTTTAAGTCCAGGTAACATCTTCAAAAAAGTTCCTGGATATGTTATTTCCAGATGAGATGTTGGTCAAAATACATAGCCAGAAATTTAGCAACTTTCTCAAATTTGATTTGGGTATTTTGAATGTACAGGATCAGATATTCTCTTTTAATCTTGGTACATTGGGTAAACAATACACCTACAGATTTCCCTTTTGATAGTTTAAAGCCCCATTTGTCAGCCCACATTCCTATCCGATTTAAGCTGGATTGGATTTCGCTGATCATTTTATTGCTGGTAGGGTTACCCGCCTTCCATATGCCGCTGTCGTCTGCAAATTGTGATAAATCTATATTTGTAATCTTGACAGCGCTACATGTCGTTAATCATAATGTTATAAAGGTGGGGCTTATGATACTTCCTGGTGGAATGCCAGTTTTCAGTACATGGATGTCCGAATATTGGTTCCCTATTATTGTCCTAATCTGTCGTCCAGTGAGGAAGGATGATATCCACTGGGGCATGCGGTCGTTGATACCACAGTGGTTCAATTTCCAATTTGTTCATTTGTCCACGCTAGGTCAAAGTCTTTTTATAAGTCGGGGAATATTGCTATTAGATTGCGATCACAATTTCTATTAACGTTGAATGCTAGTTTAATGATCGATTGCAGCCGCAATAATTGATTTATGGTGGATCTTTTATTACAGAAGCTGCTTTGATTTTTAGAGCTAAGTTTATTGCAGTCCAAGTGGTGTTTAAATCTACTGTTGATCATAGTTTCCGTCACTTTGCATATATTGCCTGTGAGGAATATTGGTGAATAGGAATTTAGCTCTGTCCGATTCTTTCTTACTCTTGGTATATGGATTCCAATTGCTTGCTTCCACTTGTTGGGGATTTCCAGGAGTGTTGATTAGGTTCAACATTATAGTCTTCATGTTGTCAGGTAAGTTCTTGTAGATTATGTACCCTAAATTATCTTCTCCGGGCGAGGTTGTTTTTTTTTCCTTCTAAATGCTATTATCTACTCATGTATGGTAAATTCCATGATTAGGGAGCTGTGATTAATTCCTAAAATTGGTGAATAGTTGGTGGTATTTCTTTTCTGTCAGCTTCCGATGGGTTTTTAACCTTACAGAATATTTTATTACTGCTCATCTCTGAAAAATGTTCGGCTAATAGGTTGGCTTTATCCTTGTTGGAGATTGATCTACTTATATTAGGTGTTGGCTGAATCGATTTACCTCGCATTGCTTATAGTCTATTCCATACCTGTTTTGCATTGCTTCTATAGTCCAGAGACGGGCAGTAATCTTGCCAGGTGTTTGTCTTTGCAAAGCTAATAGTAAGTTTAGAAGTTTAACCGGTTGCTCCTTGGTTTTGTAAATTATGAAATCCGAGAAAACGCCAGTGTGATTGAATTTGTTCAGGGCCGGCCTTTTTCTTTTCCTTAAGGGCTTGCTCAATATAGCTGCGGAAGAGAGCGCATCTATTACGTATTTATATGTATCCACATCTTTAAGTTACTCTATAGTTATGTCTTCAAATGTAAACCTGAATGTTAACCAATCAGCGTTATCAAATTTCCATTTTGGAAACCTGGTCGAGCTAGTAATTGGGATGGTTAGGTTGATGAAGATTATTACTAAAAAAAAATGCAGGCTTGGTCCACTTATCAGTCTGCTTTTTCAACCAATTTGTGTGTGAAGATAATAAGTTAACTGAGAAAAATTAGCATATAATAATATTGGGATATTGATATGTAAGTATATCGAGAAATTCAGTTATATATCCTTGAGATATTTTTCTAGCAGTTCTGATTAAAGTCTAAAGGTAGGTTAGGTAAGAGAATATTTTGAGCTATTTTTATGATTCCAACTGCAAATTTTCCGATATATTTAAGCATAGCCAGACTTACGAACGCGAAGCTTTATATGCCTGAAGCACGGACATGAAAACAACTTTACACAAACTGCAATACACACCACAGATACACACGCAATGTTATTATGGTGTCCATCCAACCGTTACAGATACTAGGTTGCTAGGTATCGTTTAAGTCGCTTGCTGCCGTGAGGCTTATACGACTGCTTACAGTCCCGGGCATGGACTGCAGTCCCTCTGGGGAGTATGCCACAGTCCCGGGTGTGGTCTGTGGTCTCCCCATGGAGGGCACTTGGCCTTTAGTGCTAGGCCTTTTCATGACCCCTGGAGATCAGGAACCTCAAAAAAAGACCCTTATCGTTTTTATTCTGAACCTGACTCGAAGCTTTAGAAATGGCAGAACCGCAATCCACTCTCCAACCCAGGCTGCGACTCCCGCCCCACCAATGCCCCTAAGTTATTATCCACCCAACTTTATTTCAGTTGAGTAGATTTTTTATCAAATATATACCAGTTTTTCCTATTGGTATCCCTATATCAATGTTGTGTGAGCCACCTGTGCAATTGGCCTAATGATCCTGAGTTGTGGATTTGGAATAAATGATTGTAATTGGAATTTTGCGTACTTGGCGTACTTATAATGTTCGCAAAAATTACCAATCTTTAGGCGTTTGCCGCCTATTTAATAAATTTATCACCGCTTTGGTTTGGATGGTTGTGTAATTTTGACCGCCTTGCCAAAGAATCTTGTTTGGGCCGTGGGTCTTCAGAGCCAAAGTGAAGACATAGGTTGTAAGCTTTTCGTTTTGAACAGTTGGCCGCGCGGCCCGGCCTGTTCATCGCTAATTGTTTGTCCGTACCAGGGTTGGGGTTTTGAGACAGCAGTGAGGAGGTGGTTAGTTCTGCGTAGTCTCTTGATTTGTTTTTGAAGTGTGGTCTGTTTGTGTGCGTGCTGGGTTGGGCTTTGGGATGTTAGCTGGAGCTGTCTAACTATCCCTTTTTGATTTGAAGGCAATTTCGTGCTTTTCTTTATTAGCAATGAAAATTAGTAATCTTTTCATTCTACCTTTAGGGTAGTGTTGGTACTGCTTCCTTGGGTTGTCGGAGTTGGGACGGACCCGCATCATTCCTCTGTTTATCTGTTGATTCCGTCATCTTGTTCTAGTTGTGGTTACTTCCATCCTTCGTTGTATACAGTAGGAGCTGCCTGAATCCCACTGCCGTTCATGTTTGAGAATTGGTCGGATCCAATTCTACGCTTCGGACATATACTGGTATAGCTTCCAGCATATTGGTCACTGCCGTTCATGTTTGAGAATTGGTCGGATCCAATTCTCCGCTTCGGACATATACTGGTATAGCTTCCAGCATATTGGTTGTACATGATGTTATGTAATCTTTTCATTTAATCCCCCTATCGTTAAAATGACTATGGGGATTAGTGTTCATTTTGGGTCTTAGTCGGATCCAAGACCCCGCTAACTGGGTCCCATTACCTTTTCATTTTTGAGAATTGGTCGGCTCCAATTCTTCACTTCGGACGTGTACTGGTAGAGCTTCCAGTATATTGGTTGGGCATGATTATAGGTAATCTTTTCATTTAATCCCCCTATCATAAAAACGACTATGAGGATTATTTTTTTTGGGGGGGGAGTCTTGGTCGTGTCCAAGACCCCGCTTGACTTGATAGTGCCTTCAAGTCTAATAACTGGCTTTCGGTCGGTACATTTTATTATTTCAACTCCTCGTGGAGTAGATTTTGCGCTAGTTCGGCCAATCGGTCAACTCTATTAAGTATTTTGGGTAAGTGTGATTCAGCTATCTTGTTGTTTTCCTTCCCTCTCCTCCCTGTGTGATTTCCAGTATTTTCTTCTTTATGTCGTATTATTTACTGAATAATATTGGATGATTCAGTTTTATCGTAATTTGTCTCTTTAATTTTGAAATATAGTGTGTACTTATTAATAGTTATGTGGAGTGTTTGGGCCACATGTGTTTCTATTTACGTCAATCGAGTGCTGGATTTTGATTATTTGGTATAGATTTTGGTTTTCAATCCTTCTTTTAGTTCAAGATTGCATGTTCTTTTGCGGTTTAGAGCGCGGTTATATTTGGCCAATCAGATGTAGTCTTAGTTTGGGGCTTATGTATTTCGTATTGCCTGATTTGTAAGTTGGTATATTATTAGCCCGGTATGCTGAAAGGGGAATTTGCTGTCGGTTGGAGTTTATTATTATTATTATTATTATTATTATTATTATTATTATTATTATTATTATTATTATTATTATTATTATTATTATTATTATTTTCTTTTTTTCTTTTCCAGAAACCTTTTTTAATGAATATTCATGTAGGGATGTATGATTAAGTATTCCTACTATATAGTTTGAGGTTTATTATTGTGATGTAGTATCACTATTCAGTCTATATTTTTGCTGTTTATATTTATGTATATATTTTTAAATTAAATTTTTCTCCTTAAACCTTACCTGAATATTCATTTACGGGTTGTATGATTAAATATTTCTAATATGTTGTTTGAGGTTGATGTGATGGAGTAGTACCACCGTTCAGTCTATATTTTGGCTGTTTATATTATGTATATATTTTTTAATTAATTTTTTTTTCTTTTTAAAAACCTTAACTGAATATTCATGTGAGTGTTGTATGATTAAGTATTTCTAATATATTTTTTGAGGTTAATGTGGTGGAGTAGTACCACTGTTCAGTATATATTTTGGCTGCCCACGTGTTTGTTTCCGTAAGAACAAAGGAACAAAGGAATTTTCCTTAAGAACAAAGAAATAAAGGAATTTTTAATTAATGGTTTTGATTTTTATCTGTAATATTAAAAAATTTGTAAAATTTGTAAAGGAGGGTATATTTACATTGTTAGTAGTAAAAATAGTTGTTTGGGTTGATAAATTTCAGTACTAGTAGGCTTGAATAAATCGTACATTGTGGATTTTGTGACTACAATTTATTTATATTTACGACGTAAGTTACATTTGTAATAGATTTTTTATCAATTTAGTAGTTTAAGTAGATTTTACTTTACCTTAGCTTCCTAGTGCAGTATCCTTTAGTGTGAAGTGAATCATCCAATATTATCCTTAAGTCCGAGGGCTAAGAAAAACACGTCCTCCAAAGTTACAGATACACACAAGACCCTAATATTGAAAGCATGTACGACGCGGACCTTAAAGATAACACTCAACTTTTACATAATATGACACTATAATAAATCGTATACCAAACCTACCAAACATACTCTATCACACAAGTAAGGGTATGAAGCTTTTATAGACACACCTGTAAACCCTCACATACAAGCAAACTAGAATAGGGAGATATGGACGGGATAAAATTCCACCCATTGGGATTCATGAATCGTCATCTTGGTGGGTGACTTGTCAAACAGAACCATTTCTGATTTGGAACATTCGCAAGTTTCTAGGTACATCATTTTTTATGTTTAATAATCAAAGACGCCTAATTGACTGACTGTTCCTTTTTCATTCTTGCTCACAACGTGTTTATGTTTATGGACTTTATAAATCTCTGGAGAGACCTCGGCGTTTCATTCTACCTTGTCCCTTCTGTAATAGGACGAGGAAGTATCATTTATAGGGGTCTATAGACGATACCAAATGACTTTTCCAGTTTGAAGTAGCACAGTCTTGCCTGTTCTCAAGAAGGCTGTTTCGGGATTTTGTTTTTTCATGATGACAGTTTGGAGAAATTCTTTTCAATGCGGCATCTTTCAAAGCGTGCAATCTTCCTGTCAGCATCGGCTCCAAGACGAGAGCGACCGAACGAAACGCAGATTTAAGCATATCTCCTAAACTATGTCCTCGTTGTCGAGAGAGTCTTTGGATATATGACTCACAGGTCGCTAGCTAATCTTTTTCAAAGATACAGGTTGACCGTGACTTTTCCTTTCGAGAATGGAATGTTTTGTCTTAGGTATCTTTTCATATCAATGTTGACACTGTCGAAATAAAACTTACTGACAATCAAATAGTGAGGATGTACAAATTCACAGTGAATATGATACTTGTATCTACCCATATCATAAACAACCACGGCATAATCCACTTTGAAAAGAATGACTCACAGTATGGCTGTTTCACACCACGTTATACTCCTCCACATCTGAGTAGACAAACATCAAATTCAGTCCTTCTTTCAGTTGCACAAGGTGTCTAAAACACTTGAAAATTTCTAGTTCATGTTGAAGGATTTCTTGGGACCATGGGTGGTTACTCCATATAAAATAAAATACAAATATAGAAAAAACGTGATGGCCAATTTTTATTATCTGAAAAATACGTCCATGCTGTGGGGCATTGTATGGTACTCCATCTTGACACGTTTGTTGTTTTTTCCAGACCTCTGCGTAACTGTTTGTCGAATATGGAAGCAAATGTTTGCACCAAATGTAGAGCGCTAAAATAATACCCTACATGAATTGTCATGGAGTTGGTGGTCAATTAAATATTGGTTGGTGACGGTCTTTTGAATTCGTACACCATCACATCAATCTTATCCCACAATTTCTGTATTTGTTAGTTAAGGATGTCGACCAGGAAATTGTTTTGATTTTCGGTTATGTTTAGGATTTGTGTGGGATCATTGATTTCTATCAAAGCAACTTACAAATGTACTTCGCGATCCAACTAGATGGCCAGAGGTAATTTATCTGTGAAACAGTACAAAGTATTGTTGGGAAACACATCCATGGAACAGTCACTGAGTAAAATTAAGTAAAATTAGTTATTGATAATTTGAGGGTCCTATTTTTTGAGGAGTCACTCGAGATTAAAGGAGTGTAGGAAAGATGGTTGTTGCTTATGCTGTTTTTGGGTATGACTGGCGTTAACAGCAAGCTTCCCCGTTGTGACTGGAATATTTCAGGGAAGGATTGGGTATAAGGTAATCGATGCAACCGATGAGTAAAATGGTCACCAATTGTTTATCTTCTTGTTGCAACTGAAATTGACGATTGCTGCTACGATGACACAGTCCATATATAGCAGAAAAAGACGCATCTCACCTCTGTCCGCGTGAGTTCGAGTTCTCGGCTCGACTAACGTGGATATGTGAGAAAGGTTACTTGTTGCTTTATGTGGGTCCATGATTCTTCCCGGAGTCTTTATCCACCAAATATACTGGCAGAAAATTGCTAAAAAGTGGCGTTAAATACCACAACGCGCAGAACACATCCCACAAAAGATATCAGCACTTCACATCAGAAAGGAAAATCATTTACTTTGATCAATGTCTCACACATCGATGACTTATGTTGTACGATACAAAAAATGAAACAATAGCTATATTCAAACCCATTTGGGTATGTTTTCCAAGTCTACCGGCCAAAGTGTCAAACGATAAACATAATTTCTGAGCTATGATATTCACCCACTTTACCTTTAGAAGTATAGTACACTGATCCAAAAGTAAAATAACATCGAGATCACTTTATATTTATCATTTATTTTATTATTACTAATACAGTTCCGAAATAATAGTCGGACGGATCAATTCAGCTTTTTGGGGTGGGGGGGTCCAAAATTCAGAAAAGGGCCCCGACGTTTCTAGAAAGAGTATCAAAGCAATCGTCTGTGTCATTTACTCAAAGTGTGCGTGATACTCAATAAACATGCGCACAAACAAAACGAGGATCAAATTTGTTACACCCTGGAAACATTCTTCCCAATCCAGCTCTGATAGCAAAGGTTTTATGTTTCTGTATAGTACAGGTAAATAATGAAACATTTTATGCCCTTTTATTTTTCACCTGCATGTATCTGCGCACAATTTTCTTATTCTCCACTAAATCTTTTCACGCTATATTTGTCGAAAAAGGGTGTTTTAACAGTCTTTAAGGAAACAAAATCCAGGTAACCATCTCATACAGGTATCCAAACCCAACCCGAGTACAACAAAATTGAGAAATTGTTTATCAATTTTGCAGTTGTATGCAGCACGTAACAGCAAGTCAACTGATTTAAACTTCCTAGTTCCAGGGCCCTTGCGGCATTTATCTGTCTGTACATGATTTATATCTGGTCTATACGAACTGTCGTAAAACACGGAGAGGATAATGTGACATGCAATAATATCACCGTACATGAAGAACTGAGACCTACAAAGGCTTAAATAGGATACGAAGCTGTGTGTATAACAATCAAGATCAATTTAATTGATTGGTAAAGCCACAATACCTCTATAAATGACTGGTACCTTAGACGGCAGAAGTGTACATTCTTTAATGGGAGCGTAGGTAGATAGATCATTGTGCTGTGTTATATAAGGGAATACTTATATTCCTTTTCAAAGTTTGAACATGGTGGGTGCGAATTAGCATACAGTGTCAACATGGACATTCTGAAGGATTTTAAACACCACCAAAATTCTTCAACTACCATTGGGAACTGTGTAAAAAGCCTAGGTTTTCCATGTATTTTGACCGTAAAAAAGGATAACTTCAATTCTGAGGTGTATGACCTTGAAAACGAGAGTCTTGAACTATGTCCGGGAACTGTTATTAAACTTTTCGCAGAGCTGAGTCTTCCAAGTGTCCGTCTTAGGATAGAGAAGATTAAGGATACGAAGAACGTGGGCAAAGAGAGGGGAAAGGAATTTTTGTCAGATCGTTCTCCTTTTGAAGGATCGGAAATAAACATCCCATTGAATTTTAAGGGAAATGTAAAAAGACTTAGAAATACAGAGATAGGACGGAAGTATGAAGACATCTCAAAGGTATCGAAATACTTGTATAACCGTTTTGATTTTAGAATTAGAATTCCATATTTAAGCCAGTATTCTCAACCTTCTTAAATATAAGTATGAATAGTGGAAATATTGCGCAGTTTGGAAACAAAACTTACAAATCTTAGCTCGCTAAAACGATAACTTCGTTTTGAATTTATAGACAAAACAATGTTCTCCTGACGGTTTTAAACATAACAAAATTTTAGCATTTATAACGTTGATTAATAGTTATTTGTAGTATCTCACTTGGAGATGAATTTTATCAGATGACACCTGAGGGTCGGTGTGAAATCTGTCAAACTTTGCTTCAACCGCATCCAACAAATGTTTACAAAAAAAAATTTCAAAAGGAGAATATAAATCGCTTAAAATCAAATTTAAACACTACTCAGTGATTTTATCACCAAACATTCTTCTCATTTCCTCCATTGGTTATACAATGATTCATCAATCGATCTGAACATGACCTTTGCTTGTTTTCGGAACGCAAACATAACAAAGAAAATTAACTCCATACAACAAAATATTTAATGGTAACTCTCTCTCTCTCTCTTTCTCTCTCTCTCTTTCTCTCTCTCTCTCTCTCTCTCTCTCTCTCTCTCTCTCTCTCTCTCTCTCTCTCTCTCTCTCTCTCTCTCTCTCTCTCTCTCTCTCTCTCTCTCTCTCTCTCTCTCTCTCTCTCTCTCTCTCTATATATATATATATATATATATATATATATATATATATATATATATATATATATATATATATATATATATATATATATATATATATATATAATGCAGGTGTCAAGGCCTAGTGAGATTTTTTTGAAGCAAAATCATTTACTTTTTGAAAAATTCTGTAGCAAATAATAATAATAATAATAATAATAATAATAATAATAATAATAATAATAATAATAATAATAATAATAATAATAATGATGATGATGATGATGATGATGATGATGATGATGATGATGATGATGATGATGATAAAAATAATAATAATAATAATAATAATAATAATAATAATAATAATAATAATAATAATAAAAATAATAATAATAATAATAATAATAATAATAATAATAATATGGACTTTCAAGTAACTAGAGAATGAACTTTTATGCTTATGTCTTTCAAGCAAATAAGTTTATCAAGTTCTGTAAATTGTGAAACTGTGGGCGACATTGTATAATGAAACAGTTGTATCTAATCGACACCTTGGACATGTGAATACTATTCGATCTAGGCGGTGCACTATGGTGAACACGGTGGTGCACTAAAGTGAACAAAGTAATGCACCTTAAAGAAGAAGATAGTGCACCACAAAGAATAAGGTACTGTTGTGGAGAATGAAGTGCTCTATGGCGAATAGCGTAGTGCACTATGCTGAACAATGCAGCATACTTCAGTAAACAATGTTGTGCAATATGGTGAACAATGTTGCACTATGGTCTACAAGGTTGCGCACTATGGTGAAAAAATATAGTGCACAATGGTGAACAATGTAGTAGACTAAGGTAAACAATGTTGTGCATTGTGGTGAATAATGCAGTGCACCATGTTCTACAAGATTGCACTATGGTCAACAATGTAGTGCACACTGGTCCACAAGATTATACACTGTGGTCAACAATGTAGTGACCAATGGTTTACACTGTAGTGCGTAATAGTATAAAGTTACATTAGGCCAAATTTAGTTGTACCGCATTACTTCAGGGAATGGTACCGTATATAGAATGATTATAACTAATTAATAAATTAATGATTATTCATTTAATCATATATAAATGGGCGATTCATTCAGTAGGCATTCAGTTAATGGTAATAACTACGATAAAGATAATGCTATCGACATTGCATTATATTCTGTTTAGTGGTCATTATTATTATTATTATTATTATTATTATTATTATTATTATTATTATTATTATTATTATTATTATTATTATTGCTGTTGTTGCTGTGTTGGTGGTGGTGGTGGTGGTCGTCGTCGTCGTCGTATTGTTCTTATCTATGTTGTTGCTTTTAAAGATCGTAGTACCAAAGAATACACAGTTTCTGTTATTGTCATTGAAGCTGTTGTTGTGGTGCTGGTGATGTCGCTGTCGAAATTACGTCAATCAATATTAATTTTTCTTTAATAAAGCTAACGTAACTTTTACACAGCTAAAAAATGAATATTCGTCATTGTAATTAAACAGCTACATCTGAGGTTATTTCACTGTTTGGCGGAAATGGCAGAGTGAAGTTCCAATTGTTTTCGCCCCAGAGGTAGTGTGGACTTTCAATTGAATGGACTTTAGCTCTGCCATTTCCGTAAAATTTAGAAATAGAACTGGTTGTGGGAATAGATGTCAGTTTGATGGGTTTGATGACTCTTTTCCGGCGGAATGTACACTATATGTTACAATAGAAAAGGTTGACAAAAGGTCCAATCATCAATATGTCTCCTTCCGCTATATTGCGCCCATGTGAACAAAATTAGTTCAAAATATAGTTCTTAAACGTGTACTACTGCATAAAATTCTCCTTTGCTTTTGTTTTTTTCCGTTAGATTCAAAATGTCGACAGATGTTAAAATTAAGATTGTATTTGGTCGATAAAAGCTGAAAAACTTCGTCATACGCAGCGGCAGAGCTTTCCTCATCTAAAATTAGAACTTGTCGACAATCAATATGGTAACTGACAAATAAGTCTAAAACACAATAGGTGTGAATGTATGTTTATGCCTTCACATTCATTTATGTGATAATAAAAAAACTGTCTATTGCTGTCGCCAATGGTACGAAAGAGTCTGTGTGTGTATGTGTGTGTGTGTGTGTGTGTGAGAGAGAGAGATTTGGATTTTTAACATAGCTTTAAAAAAATTATTTCAGTCAGTCATATCACTACGATGTCTGCAGTGTGACAGTTTATAGTGATGTCTAGCACTGGGGCATCATACCGCAGGCATGTAGCATGGTGTCCCACCCAGTCACATTATCCTGGCACCAGGCCGACCTAACACTTGCCTCTGAATGCTGAGCCCCTAGCGAAACAGTTGTTAGTATAGTTTTAATGTCTTTGGTATGACTCAACCGGGGTGCGAACACGCTACCCCCCGCACCGGAGCGGACGCTCTAACCATTGGGCCACTGGAGCGGTCGAAAGAGTGCTAATACATGGTAATTTTCCTCCTCAAAGTGAAGCAGATTGTATACGTCGCATTAAAGCAGTGTATAAAGCAAGTAATTTCTTGTGCAATAGGATAATGGTGATCATCTAAAAGTGAACGTCCCCCCCCAACTGATAAAAGGATGAGCCCTCTATTTGTTTATCTATATGATAAACACATACAAACCCCATGCTGTACAATAGTGAATGTTTAATGTTAATAACTGAAGCTTTATAAGAGTTTCAGCATGGATATAGAAGACATGGAACCAGGTAGATGGACAAAGTAAATTCATTACAACGTTAACTTACTGACATGAAAGTATAAATATAAATATTTTGAACATGTCACAACTCTTGACTATCCTAAAAAATTGAAGTGAACTTTATTGACGTCAACGAAATATACTTTTAATCAATCAAGTGTGTCTTTTTAGGTCAGCAATCGAAATGGTGTTATTGTGTTTTTCACCTTCGGTGCGTCTCTGCAGATTGCATACGAGATATAAGCAGGTGTTTACTAGTTTTAAAATAAATTGTAATAATGAACTTTTTCTACAAGTTTGGTGTGACTTCCTAATGGACGGTTCTCTCAGATGGGTTCTATTGCGATGTGCGATATTGTGACATAAGCCACGTAGTAAAATATTGTCCTATAAAGCCGCAGTAGAGTATATAACGAGAGATGATCAATTAATGCATTCTTTTTGCCGATGTTCTTGCTTTAATACCAGTCGGCAGATGTGTTTAATGATGTGTTTATATATAATTTGAGAGGTAACATTTGCTTGGATTATTTGTTGGAATTACAAAATTACATATTGCCTATTGACTCTGAACTAAATTAATATTCTCGAATTATTGTGAATTTTTTTCAAAGGAATTACAGACATAACAATTGTCATACATTTAGACTGTTGGCACATCAGCACATTTGAGGACCTGGGATTCATTTGGAACACTTGATTGTTGTGGACTTTGTGAAAAACTGTTTAGGATTATTTTGGATTTAATTCATGATTTTGTAAGTTCCTCTTAAATTTCATTTTATGGCTTAACGAATTAAATGATGTCAAGTTTTACAAAACTCGTTGGTTTTGCTTCTTTCTGTTACCTAGTTTAAGACCATAGAGTAGTAACAGAAATAAAGTATAAATAAAACAAAAATAATAGTTATTTGCACTTAAACTGGGTTTAAAGATTTTTCTTGCTGTTTCATTAAAATTAGGGGACTGCCCATTTACTTTTTAGAAGAGGGTTTGGGCTGGAACATTTTGACCCAAAAATTACAAATTTGCAACAAAATGGATTAGAAAAATTCGCACTCTGTTCTGTGGATAAAAACAACTTGTTATACCCGTTATATTAGTTTGAAAAGAATTTTAATTATCTCAGGTAAAAGTAAAAAGATATGGTTTGAAAGAAAACCCAAGGTTTTCTCTCTCTCTCTCTCTCTCTCTCTCTCTCTCTCTCTCTCTCTCTCTCTCTCTCTCTCTCTCTCTCTCTCTCTCTCTCTCTCTCTCTCTCTCTCTCTCTCTCTCTCTCTCTCTCTCAGCATATGGGTTCTTGTTATCCACATACACAGCTGTTGCAGAAAGTGTCAAATTCTTGTAAAGTGTCTGTCACTTGATAAATTCAGGTATGACAGATGATAAATACATAATGTATGATAAATTGCGTGTCATATCTCACATTCCGCGAAGATCCTAGCAGTTGGACCACACCCCGATATCTTTTGCCAATTTCACAAATATGTTCGTGCCACGCTTCTGCGTCATATTCAATATATGGAAAGCTACTTTCAAAAAGAAATCCCCCATAAAAAGCAGCAAGTCTTCATACTCTTCCTTTCCATACATTGTATTATTAACCTCATACCACTCTTGCAATCCTGCACGCAAAAGTTTTCGAAAATTCCGCAACAAATGTGGCTAGGATGCACATACTCAAAGCATCAAAAATGTCATGGCAAGGTCATATGGGTTGATGGTTAGAACACGTAGAATAATCCCTATGTAGTGACCTTAGAACTACAAAAATACCAATAGTCTGATAATTCGTGGAGTTATGTAAAGTGGTTCAAAATAACAGTCTAAATAAGTAAATAGACCAGCGACTTCATTGGTTTTTATCTTATCCTTTCTGGTAGGCAAAGGGTAGCACTAAGTATACATAGGCACTAATAAGACCAGGTATAAAGCCAGCTACAAATCCATACTACCTTCATACAAACGTTATACCTGCAGAGATTACTAATGTATATTTTCCCTGGCTGTAACCTTAACTTTGAGGTTGAAGTCATAGCTATGGTACCTCTAATTATGATATATAAGTAGTTCAAGTTTCTTTAAAATAACCTCAAAAGTGTAATTTGACGTGATCTTAGGTCATGATGCACGAACAAACACGGTTTTGTCTCACTGTCCTTGTGAATTTGAGAGGGTTAGAGCCTTGTCACACAAATAGATGATGTTGATCTATGATGAAAACATTGATGAAAATACCAAGAAAAATACATGACACATTTAGAAGTTTTGAGTTAAACACGTTTCGTTAAACAACCCTCAATGAAATTTGAGTTGCAATCCTAAAGGAAAAGTGAGTAATCTTCACATATGAATTTGATCTTACTGTTAGAACCATACTTTTGATATACTAGATAGGTACACTAGACTTGCTGTTAGGACCATGTTTTCGATACACTCAATAGGTACACTAAACTTGCTGATAGGATCATGCTTTTGATATACTCGATAGGTACACTAGACTTGCAGTTAGGACCATGCTTTTGACATACTCGATAGGTACACTAGACTTGCAGTTAGGACCATGCTTTTGACATACTAGATATGTACACTAGACTTGCAGTTAGGACCATGCTTTTGACATACTCGATAGGTACACTACACTTGCTGTTATGACCATGGTTTTGATACACTCGATAGGTACATTAGACTTGCTGTTAGGACCATGCTTTTGATACACTCGATAGGTACACTAGACTTGCTGATAGGACCATGCTTTTGATACACTCGATAGGTGCACTAGACTTGCTGATAGGACCATGCTTTTGATACACTCGATAGGTACACTAGACTTGCTGATAGGACCATGCTTTTGATACACTCGATAGGTGCACTAGACTTGCTGATAGGACCATGCTTTTGATACACTCGATAGGTACACTAGACTTGCTGATAGGACCATGCTTTTGATACACTCGATAGGTACACTAGACTTGCTGATAGGACCATGCTTTTGATACACTCGATAGGTGCACTAAACTTGCTGATAGGACCATGCTTTTGATACACTCGATAGGTACACTAAACTTGCTAATAGGACCATGCTTTTGATATACTCGATAGGTACACTAGACTTGCAGTTAGGACCATGCTTTTGATACACTCGATAGGTGCACTAGACTTGCTGATAGGACCATGCTTTTGATACACTCGATAGGTGCACTAAACTTGCTGATAGGACCATGCTTTTGATACACTCGATAGGTACATTAGACTTGCTAATAGGACCATGCTTTTGATATACTCGATAGTTACACTAGACTTGCAGTTAGGACCATGCTTTTGATACACTCGATAGGTGCACTAGACTTGCTGATAGGACCATGCTTTTGATACACTCGATAGGTACATTAGACTTGCTGTTAGGACCATGCTTTTGATACACTCGATAGGTGCACTAAACTTGCTGATAGGACCATGCTTTTGATACACTCGATAGGTACATTAGACTTGCTGTTAGGACCATGCTTTTGATACACTCGATAGGTACACTAGACTTGCATTTAGGACCATGCTTTTAATACACTCGATAGGTACACTAGACTTGCTGATAGGACCATTCTTTTGATACACTCGATAGGTGCACTACACGTGCTGATAGGACAATGCTTTTGATACACTCGATAGGTACATTAGACTTGCTGTTAGGACCATGCTTTTGATACACTCGATAGGTGCACTAGACTTGCTGATAGGACCATGCTTTTGATACACTCGGTAGGTGCACTAGACTTGCTGATAGGACCATGCTTTTGATACACTCGATAGGTACACTAGACTTGCAGTTAGGACTATGCTTTTGATACACTCGATAGGTACACTAGACTTGCTGATAGGACCATGCTATTGATTCACATCATAGGTACAATTGGTACATCCTCAAACTATGATTTTATTGGAGGAATGATTTTAATCCATGATCTTCTGGGTGACAGTTTGGGTTTGCAGACAAATCATATTGACCCGATATCCGGGACCTGGTCTTACAAATAGGTTATTGAAAGTGCCAAGTGACATCATCAAGTAATTATATATTTGTTACGACGATGTATGTATATTACATCACTCAAACAAATTTGCACGTTAAGCTCTAAGCAAATATCGTAATTTCCACCTATAAACCATAATATGTGATCTTTACCTTCATGAAAGAATAAAAGCACTCTCTAGGTCTGATAAAAATTTTAAATCATACTCCAGTCGATAAGCTTCATTCCGAAATATTCCAAATATAGTAATATTGGAAGATTTTGTACAAAATTACAAAATTATCCATACACAGTTATTCCACATTTTCTTCAAGAAGCATGTAGACAGTGTTGCTTGTGCAGTGTTCAACAATATGATTATATGGGTAACCATCAAAATTATTGTAATCAACAGTTAGTTATAGAAAAATAATTATAATTATGTAAATGACATGGTATAGCATATCACTATACCTCCAATTTATATGGCTAGCGGTGTGATCTGATATCGGGGCAAACGTTTCAATACTGTAAATGTGTATTTCTCTTTTCATATCCAGTAGGTGTAAATATTGAGATATGGTTGGAATCTTGACAGTTTCCAAATTATGAGCCAAAAGCATGTACACTACTCCATGATATATGTTGGATGTACAAATGGAGATATTACCTTGTGCACATTAAGTGTATATATAGTTCTAGGATGGGATCTTAACAGTTTCCAATTGACACGCCATTATCAGGTTCCCAATAACAGGGGGCATAGTCCAGGGTAAATGCTGGATATATGTTTAATTTTATCTAATCGTGCCCTTCAAACCTATTTATAGTTATAGACTGGTGATCTCAACAATTTCCATGTGATGACTCATCAGCAAGTTTCCTTCTACAGGTATGTGCTGGAAATGTATATAATTTATTGTCATGTCCTTCAACCAATGTATGGTCAAAAAGTGGGGCTTCTCAACTGCTTCCAAGTTCTGAATCAGGGGCAAGCCAACAACCTAAGGGGCATAAACCACGGTCTGTGTTGAATTCACCAGTAGATTGGTCTCATGTCCTTAAAATATGTATATGGTTATTAGGTAGAAATGTTGGGGATTTAAAAAATTTCCAAGGTGTTACCCAGAAGAAACTTACCCGCAGAGACAATCCCTGGGGCAAGGCCAGAGAGTGTAACCCAAACCTCCAATGCGTAGGTTATAGCACTGTCCCAGTAAATGCCACAAGCCAACATTCTGATCTCTGCTTACGAGAGTTCAAATCTGTAGCTCTTTTTGAAAACTAAATCACTATCGCCAGAAACTGGTCCATTCCCAAAAATCATTATTCAAATTTAAATCACTACCAATATCTAAAGACTACCCAAAATCATATTCCAAAGTTTCACGTCTGTCTTTAATGGTGTAGTAGGTACATTGCATTACTAACAGAGGGACAGACAGACAGAAAGACATAATCTCCACCTTTTACAAAGATGCACGGGGGATAAAAGCCATGTTAATGGAGGTTTTAGTACTTGTTTAAACATTATGACTGTCAAATGATAATTATAAAAACATTTCACATATTATCAGTACTTAGAGAAATATCTTTGGTTGACAAAGTGCACATTCTACGTAACAGATTTTCATGACATGAGAAACATAAAACAAATTAACATTTATCAAAACTTAATGATATAACTAATAACACACAATTTAACAGTACAAGACAAAACTCCTTAATTTTCACTACTAATTAAACTTTGATTACAACTGCAGACACCACAAACTCCAAATGAAACATCATTTTCCATCTGCCCATTATAATAGCACCATATTCCAAAAGTCTTCCAGTTTTTCATAAAATTGAATTTTTCCATTTTATTCTCGCGACTGTATAAGGAATGGTGTGAGGTGCACACAAATAGAGAATAACAAAACTATTCAATTGTCGGCTGATTATTATTATTATTATTATTATTATTATTATTATTATTATTATTATTATTATTATTATTATTATTATTATTATTATTATTATTATTCACTCAAAGGTCAAAAGGATGAGGATATATGTACGAATTCATTCTCCGTGTTCAATTCCAGTAGCAACAATTTTATCTATTATACGGTATGCGTATCCATTCATCCATCACAAATTATGAAAAACTATCGTTCTGATTCTGTCGAGATCTACTTATTAATAAACCACCTATAATCTTTGATAGCTAAGGGTCGTCGATCCACTTTGTTTCGCATCAACGATTCGGCTTGTTTAGCTGGCTGAAACGAATATCTTCAGTTCCGCCATCTGATTGGATGCATTTTAAAGAAAGAAACTGGTCTAGTCAGATTCATTTTTAACATTTGAATTTGAACTTATTTGGAATAATCACCGCGGCCTCCGCAAGCGTTTCCAATTTAAACATTTTCAGCAACTTTTAATTCCAAATCAATTCCTGTGGACGTCCTGTAAAATTGCTTTATCCTTGGTTGATTTCCCTGGATATGAGCAGGAGCTCTGTATCTACAAGATGGCGCTTATTTAAACATTGTTTCAGCTAGCAAAATATGGCAATAGTTGATGTAAAAACGACCCTTGGATTCCCATATAATCATCATACATGTTTTGCATTTCTCGGTGGGGAAGGTTTTTGTTTTCCCAAGAAAGCAGTTGAAGCCAGTGCCCGAAGGGCGAGGATTTGAACTCACACGATGAATTCGATAAACGTTAATATTAATATTGTTCATTTAAAAATGTAAACACCCACCACCCAAAAATAGTTTTCAGATGCAATGTAAAATTTGCATAATCCTTTTTCCGGGGCGGCGGGCGCTTCAATTAGTACTAATATTAATATCCCTGCGTCGTGGACTGAGTACTAAAACTAACTTATATACCTCGATGGAGCAGCCGGGGAGTGGCTCACACCCGGGGCTCTTTAGCATATCGTAAAAAATGTTGGAAGATATTCCATACATATGCTGAAAGAAATTAAATATGTCCTTTTGTTTAACAGCAGAATTGCTGAATTTCATTGCTAAATACGCGTACAGCAGCGTTTACCTCAGTTACACAATATTTTCTTTTGAATCGTCGGTGATATTAGTTCGCCTAATTACTATCTCCGTTCTCACCCTCGTCATTTTGTGTGCCATATAAGGCCAATATCATCCTTATTTTGGAAATATAAACAGATGGTAGTAAATAGCATGTAATTAAAAATGTATCGCAGAATATCCAAATATGGTATGACACGCCTTATTTGGAAAACAAGTTAAGGAGAGAATCTCGCGTTATCTGTCATGGCGGACAAGTTGCGGTTAGTGTAACCGTGCCTATATATTTCATATTAGCTTAATATCTTCTTAAGCCCAGCTTCCATCAAAATATCACTCTGATTAGGGATTACATTTATTGCACTTCTTTTTAATTTTAACTATATTTTTATTTGCTCAATAACATGATAAGTTTGAAATGTGAGCTAACTCCCAAAAAGCTGTTGTAAAATTTATTAGCGTCTCGCAAGAGAGCCCCTGTTTACAATCCACTGAGAAATAAACCAGCCAGTTGTAAAGTATAAATATCTGTCACTTTGGGAGAATAAAGGAGCTACCAAATATTTGGCAGGTAATTAAGTGAAATTACTCAGTTCTGAATCATATTTAGACTTCTACGCAAATAAGAATACACATCGGTTACTGTCAAACACGAATCGACAAATCCCTTTTGCATGAATTATTATTTATATGGTTCGGAATGAATTACATGCATTAAAGAAAAGAATATATTTGTTCTGTACATGGAAAATTTATCTCTTTTGTGAGAGTGGACTGCATGTTTTAAAGTTAATGCGCACAATATGTTTGGTTTACGGCTCGGATTAATACGAGCACGACAACACTCCAGGGATATATGGTACGTAAAATCCAATATTGACACTGGGAAACAACCGCATTGATCGTCCTCGTCCAACAGTGCAGCGCATGCGTTGTTATGTAAGAATACTTAGCCAGTTCTGTTGACCTTTTGTTTTAAGTCAAATTACAGATTTCACACGGGTTAAAGATTTGTCTCACTTGGAACAATGCTGCTTGGGGTTTTCTAACACTGTTAACTCTTGCTCGCATTTCAATCCAAATGTGAGTTTCTTTGTGGCACGGCCAAAAGTAGGGATATAGATCAAACAATCTACGAATAATTCCATAACTTTTCATAACTTTTGGTATTATGTTCTTTGAATCTACTGACATAAGAGTTAACCTGCTTGCCTTTTAATTATTTTTTTTCTTCTATTTTTTATATAAATATTAAAACTAGACATTGAAAATACTGCATGCAGAGGACACAGTTTTTGCCCTCTTTTCAAGTGTATTTTCAAGAACTTCAGCCCTTAAAAGAATATATAGTTTTCCAGGACCTTGCTAGTTGTTTATACTGCAACAGTATGATCTGGGTTTGGACTAGATTACAGCAAAGTCACTAAAAGCAATTTAGCGAATCAGATTTCTTTTATATAGAAAGATTGAAAAATGATCAAATCTGACAACAAATTTGTGTACATAAATTGCAACAATGCATTTAACAAATTAATGCGCTGTGAGTTAAACAACGGATATAAGGAAATTGATACAGTTCATGACTGGAATAAGATGCATCGTCAACAGGTAATCAACAAGAATCAATGAATGGAAATTATAAACTAGTACGACTGACTTATCTCTACCACCATGCATGAATCTTAAACACAAAATGAACAATAATTAATCTACCACTAAAGGTGGTCGAATTAAGGATTTGCACAACTTTAAATATGCGATTATTCACCAATGGTGAATAAAGAATTGAATTTGTACAAATACATATAATATTCTCTTTACAAGTAGGATGTATAGATACATATACACACGCATGCATACAGGTACGCGGAATCGAAACCCACGGATAATTTAGTTCAGGTATAATGAATAAACATTAAGTATACACAATTCCGTGACATGTTGGTTAGCAGTGTGGTCATCGCAAAGGAGTGTGTGCATTGAGTAGCGGTGTCGGTAGAAAAATGGGCATAATAAAGAAGTCTGGGCATCTTATATCAGCGTGGGCATCCTGTAGCAGTGTGGCATAATGAAGTGGTCGGGGCATCGGGTAGCAATGCAGGCATCATGTGTAGGCATCATGTAGCAACGCGGACATCGTATAGCAGCGTGGGCATCAGCGTGAACATCATGTAGCAACTATACGATGCCCACAATGCTACATGATGCCTACACAGCTACACGATGCCCACATTGTTACACGATGTCCACACCACTGCACTATGCCCACACTGCTACATTATACTCACACTGCTACACTATGCCAACACTTTTGCATGATATCAACACTACTACACAATGACAACATTGATACATGATATCAACACTACTACACAATGACAACATTGATACATGATACCCACGCTACTACACGATGCCCATAATGCTACACTAATTCCACACTGTTACACGATGCCCACTGTCAAACGATGGCCACGATGCTACATCATGCCTAAGGTGTTACACGATTCCCTCGCTACTATACGATGTCCACACTGCTGCATGATGCCCACGCTGTAATTTGATACATTTCAATAAGTGGTTGCATCATGTACACATTACGGATGGTTGAAGTGGGTTGTAATGATTGTAACTTAAAATCCTCGCTTGATCAGTTAGTCCAGGGACACGGTATTGCAACCTCTCTGGTCTGGTAAATTACTAATTATTTTCAGACTTTCCAGACCTCAAAGTTACAAATTTTCCACTGAGTTTAGTCATAGGGATGAGAAGCAATAAAAAATAATTCTGGACAAATTTATTCAAGTTCTGTTCATACTTATTTTGTCAGAATGAATATCAGAATATAGAGAAATATTCTTTTTGGTCTTAACGTCACACAATAGTCACATAAATATAATTCCAAAATATAATCATTTTCTCTAAATTTCAAACTTTGTTTTGTTCAATTTCCTATTGACTCAACCTGTTTGTTGTATCCAGTAATGTGCGAACATTTTATTTTTAAAATATTTTTGACAATAAATATCCAAGTATCTGAATCAAACATTGCAGATTCCATGGACCCGTGTGATCGAGTGGTTTAGGGTCCCATGTGGCCAAGTGTTTTAGGATCCCGTGTGACCAAGTGGTTTAGGGTACCATGTGGCCAAGTGGTTTAGGGTCCCGTGTCGCCGAGTTGTGTAAAGCGCTTGCCTTTGTCAATCAATGTCATCTCACATCTGCCTGCATGGGTTCGATCAGGTCGTCTTTTTAAGGAATGACAAATTAAAACAAATATCTTCTGTTCCAAGATTGAAGGTTTCACAATTATAACATAACCTATGTAAATTTACTGATAATTAAAATTTGGAGAATGCAATTCCCTTCTCTATATTTCGTACCGCTCTCCTAGTAATGGGACTTCAAAATTCTTGTTTTGATCTTCCAAAACGGTTTTGATCAAACAGTGAATTCAATTTGACAACATTTTGAAAGCCGACATTAACACTTGAGTCGTTGATCGAAGTACAACTCATTTGGACAGACGGTCCTTGGCTAGCGAAGACGAAAAGTAGTCCAATATGATAAAAATCTGATACCCGCTGTTATACTTGAAGATTTGATAGCGACCCCATTAGCGATCATGTTCTGGGCACCTACGTTATTACCATAGTCTCTGATTGTATCAACCAATCAGATGAAGTATAATATCTTCGTGTTTGGAGACCGAGCACTGTGAATGAAATGCATCAATGTGTACCAGACGGTTTAATTCTCTTTAAGATTTTTGAAAGCTCTATTTCCATTGGTTAATTTAAAAGTGACCAGAACATAACCTTTAAGTGGTCGTCGGCCGATTTATACAAAGACAGATGAGATCTGATTTTAATCAGATTGATGGAAAGTCCAACAATCGGCCATCAGAAACGACCTTGTTGTGTGAGCTTGACCACTTGACTAGAAATGCGCACGTTACATATTGTCATGCAAATCACATATATTCGTCCATTACCATACAGACTCATCTGAAATTATGAACTTACACAAGCATATAGATTTAGTCTTAGTGCGTACATGTAATTTTATTGGACACTCTTGTTAAAACATTGTGAAAAACAATAGGTCATCTCAAAACGGATGCAAACTACGACAAAAGTCTGCGGCTTGGAAGACACGATAAGAACGGCATAACACTTCCTCTACCTGTAAGAATTGATCCCCAGTAACACGATTACAGGAATGAAATGGTTTTGAAAATACAGAAAAGTTAAATACCAAAGGTAAGTTCACCAAAATGTTTCTTTTCATGGTGTAAGCAATATTCATATCACATTCAGTAACCGTTTTAATTCAAAATGCAGCTGTCATTATGTTATTATCATGTTGATCAAAAAACTAATTACACACACGTGTTTTGATAACACATTGTATATGCATCATACAGCATTATTTACCCTGTCATATTTTAAATACTTTCTTGATATTTGGAACACTTGCATTTTATCATATACCATATTTAGAAAAATGGTGTCATAAGTATGTGGACTTGTTTGATATAAATTGTCATTCAAAATTAGCAATAGTTTGGTATCACTTGCAGCTATACCTTCTTTTCGAGTGATTATCAAATCTGTGCGTTTTATGACGTCAACATTCCCAAATTGATGAAGGTGATGGAGGAAGGCACTTAGTTATTATCCTGAAAATCTACACGAGAGAAGTTAAATTTTGTTCTGTAGTATAGCACTTATCATTTAGTTTGAGTTAATACACGCACATTCATCCCAAGGTCTAGTTGGTTGTAGAAGAAATGGTGTTGCCCAGACATCCAACATGGCTGCCTGCCACTGTTGCCATCTTGAAATTCCTATCACTACTCAACGTGAATGAGTGATCATATCAGCAAAGGGCTTTCTCTGAAAGACTTGTGATGTCTAGTTAGTCTAAAATGAAAATTACGCCAATCTAATATCCCATATGGCAGTTACATCAGCCATTTTTAAAATCTTATCGATACTTCTGAACAAAAATTCATATAAACATGATGTTTTCATCGGAAAACTTATTTTTTACGTATAGTCATTGCCAAATGAAAAATGTCCCGCTTGGATTTCAATTATGACTGCCTCAAAATTCATCCTAAAAGTTGTGTTACCGCTAATTCTTTTGAATGGATATCAAAATTCTGTTTCTTCAAAAGACTTTTTATCATGTCTAGCTAATTCTAGATAAAAGCAATGCTGACCTGACATCCAGTTTGACCGCCACGACAGCCAACTTGAAAATCTCATCGTTACCTATCGTAAACGGAAAGTCATATCGACATGAAATCTCATCGTTACCTATCATAAACGGAAAGTCATATCGACACCAAAAGACGTCCTATGTCTAGTTCATCCTAAAGGAAACTGGTTTGCTCGGTTCTCCTGTATGGTCGCAACAGCAACCGTCTTTAGAAAACTTGTTATGACATCTTCTAAATTGATGGTCATGCTAATATTGGTCTTCTTATAATGACGAGTTTGTTCTAAATTAAATCAGTGGTTATATATCGTATGATGTCTAGTTGATATTGAATCCATTGTCTTTATCCAATGCGAATTATGGCAACTACAGCGGCCGTCTTGAACATTTTATAGCTATCTCATCTGAACGGATAGTCATATCAAGATGGATATGTCACTAAAAGACTACTTATGATTTCCAGTTGGTCATGAATGAAACTTTTGCCGATTAACGTCCAATATGGTCACAACAGCAACCATCTTTAAAATCTTGTTATCGCTACTTCTCAAATATACAGTCATATCAGAATGGGGTTTCACCTGAAGACTTCTTATGGTACTAGCTGGTCTTAATAAACATTGTTCTGATCTGATATCCAACATGGCTACCACAGCAGCCGTCTTGAAAATTGTATTGCTACTGTTTCTGGATAGAAAGTCCCGTAAATATGGGTTTTCATCAAACGTCTTCTTATGATACCTGGTTGATTCTGAAAAGGAAATGAAGCCGATCAGACTTCTAGTGCAATCATCATGGCAGCTATCTTTATTGTTTCACCTGCAACGTGGAAAGTCATGCCAACAAAAGGTTTTACATCACATGACTAATTATGATATATTATTGGTCTCAAATGAAAATCGTTCCGATCTATTCTAAGATGTGGTAGTTATCTTAAACAACTTGTTTTCTGCTCTTCATAAATAGTAATCATTCCGATAAGGGTTTTCATCAGAAGAATTTTGTTCATATCTAGTTGGTCCCTAATAAAATGGTGCCCATGTTACCTCCAATACGATCTCCATGACAACCCATTTGAACATTTTGATTTTGCTTCTTCTCCAGAACTCATTGTCATGTCGACAGGGTTTGCTGATGATGTTTAGCTGGTCTGAAGTGGAAATGGTGCCCCACAGATATCCCAACATGGAACATTAGGGATAGTAGTACTGGCATGAGGTTTTGAATAGGGGTGATCCCAGAATTATCATTAACGAGGAGCATAAATAACTGGGCTAAGTGTCTATGTGATGGAACCCCTGGTGGAGGAACGGGGATGGGCGAAATCTTAGGAAGTGCTTGCAGTTTCAGCGTTTCCATGGTATAATATTAAATCTCTAACTGAAAGGAACACTTTTTCGAGCAAAGCCTCACATTGTTTTACTTGCATGGGGAGTAGGAGTGTACATCGACACTTACACGCACACACACATGCACACACACACAAGCACCATATATATCCCGTGCTTGTAGTGTCGCGTTTGTTCTTAATGAAAATTGTACCGATCTAACAGCCAATAAGACTCACAGCGACTAAGTTCAAAATCGTATTGTTCAAAAATATCACAAATGGTTTTTACATTCAGCAGTTAAAGAAAAGAAATTATATTCATTTTCTGGAAATTCTTTTCGAAAAGTAAAATTAATCACAACTATGGACTCTGGTTCTCAATTTCTTCCAGTAGTCCCTTCTAGGGACTCTGGTTATCAATTACTTCCAGTAGTCCCTGCTAGGGACTCTGGATATCAATTTCTTTCAGTATATCACAGGGACTTCAGTATAAATTTTTCCTTTCATCACTGCTGTCATACTGATAAATGTTTTGATTCAGAATTCACATTCATATCATTGCGACTCAAATATTTATAATTTACTCTATTTCCAAAACTGTTCAGTCACTTTTAGAAAGGAAATGATAAACTTCTCATTATTATCCGAGTCAGATTTGTATTTCTTTATTTTGTTTCTTCTTCAGAATGACTCAACTCTCTTCAATGAATTCCAATAAACAGAAGAAAAACGATTTTATTAATAAAACTTGAACAATGTGGAATAGTAGAGTTGTCTTTTCTTTGATTGGACAGTAATCTGATCAGTATTCTTTTTTATCCAGATTATAAAAATCATGATTATCCCACTTCTGACACCAAATTAGCTACGTTGCTGGTCTGGAAAATTAGTAAGGACTTTATACATAGTGATGAAAAACAATATACCGAGAAAGATTTTAAAAATATTCGGAACAATGTCTCATCACAATCTTTCTTTGTTTCGATGATTATGGACAGAGCAGGCATACCTTTAAATTTAAGTTATGTCTTCCAAATTCATTTTAGATATATAATTCTAAAAATATAAGGATATTTTTGCGCATTTCAGAATTTGGTTGGTCATTTTCTATTTGGTACATTGATATTAAGAAATATGGCTGAATTTTATATTTTGAAAGAACTGTTTTACGCTCAAAGTCTGAATATGGAAAGCAGAAATAGAAGATAAGGTCGAGTATGTATATGTATATATATATATATATATATATATATATATATATATATATATATATATATATATATATATATATATATATATATATATACTCATCATTACTCACAGGAGTAAATATCATCCTACCCAGAGTTCAATTCATATATCCTAAGAAATATGACCCATTTGTATATTAGGGTGAATTCATGAAATCCCTACGCAATTCTAAATATCGAATATTTAATTACATGCGATCCGTTAATTCTCTCAATGAATTGATATTTTAAAAAAATCAAAGAATTAACTGGCAGGACTAACATATTTCTACGAAATGACTAAGCAAATACATGCGTGAGTCATAGTATATCATACCTGCAAACAATCAAACAAATGAAATACCGTATTAAAATTGTGCCTCAAATTGTGTACCTTACTGCCGTTTTCTCTTTCCAAACAGTCCTAGCCTTTAGTTAGTTTCCTTCTGTAAGAAAACTATCTGGCTTCTTTGTAATTTCACAAAAACACTACTTCATTAGCTAGCGCCAACGTAGTCACCTTAATCTTCTCTCAAGAAAATGTTACTAAAAGATTTTCCAAGAGATAGTTTCCTAAATTGTTTCTCAAACTGTACGCCCTTAAGTTTCCCTGGCCAATCAGAAATAACTGTTCCTAAAATTTTCTCTCCAAATCTAGTGTCTGTCGTCGATTTCACTGGTTTAAAACAATTAGCTTCATTGAAAAAATCGATTATTTGACGTGTGCCCCTTTTAAACTGCTACGGGACAGAATATAATTACGTGTACTCCCTGTACCATAAGAAATGGCAGATTCTACTGAAGATTAACGTAGTTCCTTTTCTGTTTCGAGATGAAATAAAGAAATAAACATTGAACTTTCTCCAGACCTTTCTGCTTCGATTATGTTAACTTTAAAGCACAATTTATTTACCCTTAGGTTTCAACACGTTTCAAATTTCGACACATCACACCCCTTTTACCATAACTGGTAGACCTTTATCGCGTTTTGCTACACAATCCATCTTAGGTCAATAAATCGCGCAAGGCTTCGTCATTGGTTGACCGGCTCAGTTTTAATATTACTAATGTAATCAAGCTGACGTAGAGGAAGAATCCAAAAAGCGTCTTAATGCCCCTAAAAAGCAAACATTTTAGATTATACGGGTTTCATTAAACAACAAGGAAATGCAACTTTGCATACGACTTCTCAAAGTTTTAGGTCAATTCTGTGATAATTACAAATATTTACCACATCAGTCAAAGACAAACAAGCGATAAAAACTAGGCACTATTTCTTCGGATTATTTTACTGATGTTGATCAACATCAAGGAGGCCTGAGGACTGTCAGTTTGCATATTTAGCAACAAATCCGTCAAACTGATATATCTTTAAGAAAGGCAAATTTTAAACCTACTCAGTAAATGTTATCAAGTTTCATGCACTACTAACAAATCTTTAGCCATTTGACATGATGTATTTTTGCTGTGAACTTTTAAGGACTGGTATGCCTACAAGTGAGAAATTCAATTTGTAATAAAAGTTTCAATTATTTGCATTTTGTCAGGCAGTAAAAATATTTAATTTTGGAATAATAAGAAAATTTGATGCAAAAGTGCTTATGACAGTAAATATAGCCTAATGTGTTTTTAAATGTCGGCAATTTAAAAAACAAACATCAATATAATTTTTGTTTAAAAAATTAAAGTCAAGTTATGGTACATTATAGACTGCAGTGTTGACAAATCTTCTTAACACAGTAAGTAGCCATCCATGCACAGGTTAGAAAGGGGATAAAATCTAGTTGAAGTGGAGTATGACAACTCGCTGTAGAATGCCAGAGAATACACACTACACAGAAGTTATTAGGTAATGAACTTGGCAATATACAGATACTGACATTTGCAAGATGGTAGTTGCAGGGTGTCAGTGATATGCCTAGTTGTCAGAGGATAACAGGATACAAAACATTACATAAAAATATGGCAGCTGTACCATGATTTATCAGATCAACGGAGGGTAGTACTGAATTCATCAAAGAAAGGCTAGCATACGAAAAGAAAAGACCAGGGAAGTTATTCTTACTGGAATAGGGACATTAATTTGTGTAGTGAAAATTCACCAATTACCTCTGTTTCACCACATCCATGAGTGAAGCTAAGTTTTCAATTGTAGACCAGTCAAATGGTGTTGGAACCTCTGTCTCAACACCAAGGTGATTCAAAGCAACTTTAACTGCTGCGGCCTGTTTTTGGTAGCAAGTCGTACCTGAAATAGACAATAAAATATCAGAACATTGGGGAAAGAGACTAATGAAAAATGGTAGATGCATGGAAAACATCTTTAAAATATCATCACCATGCACCCCACCCAAATTGCAGTGATCCCAAAAGGCAGTTTGCAAAGGACACGAAATGGGTAATAATACTAATGTGTGCACTGCGTGACCTTCAAACATCTGATCATAACCGGTATAGGTAACTGAGGATAAGCAATCCATGACCAAACCCTGCTGCACAAAAAGCACGACTTCTTATGGCTAACATGGATCTACCACCCGCATGTAGAGAATGTCTAATGGTTTGTCTAAGACTGTGCTAGAGTTCAATAAAAGAAAAAAGAACCCCTCAGAAAGTCGAATTACTGGGAGATGTTATCAAATGAACACAAGTCTATAAACTATACAATGGCTGACAGATATAATTCGACAAGTCACAAAAATCTCTTCCAGAATGCTACACAAGCTGTTGGTATTGCATGTGAAACTATGGCTGACCAAGAAGTTTATCATAAGAGCTTGCTTCCAAAAGCTTTGCAGGCCTTGAGGTTGGCTAAAGGGATGAGGAATTGATGTGCGATGTCTTGGTGATGGTCCAGAGTGTATATCAACTGTATAGTTCTCTGTGACTCTGTCAGACTTCGATATGGGAAAGGAAATTGGTAGTCAGATCGGTCTACAAGTTTCACATATATAAAATATGCCACCACTGATAGGGATCCGGGATCATTTCCAAGAATAGACTTTGCCTTCCAAGCTCTTGATCCCAGCCGATTCAGTTCGTTTGGGTCGAGCTCAATTTCGGCACTGTAACAAGGCAAAATTTAGCTCGTACACGTTTGCTGGCATAGCTGGTGCAGAAAAAAGGAAGCACAGATGGCCCTAAGCCAGGAAGTTATTATAAATCAATGGTCTTAAACCAAAAAAACAAACAGAAGTGTAACCGGCAAGTTTTATAAAATTCATAAACAATGTATTTCCTTAGAATATAAAGTGAAAATTCAAAAGACACTTACAATCTGTGAATTATATGCCAAATAATTATAAATCTACTATCACTGGTCCAAAGAGTATTGGAATTTTACCGAATGAATTCTGATAATCTTGAATACGCTGATGTACCAATAGTTTTGAATATACTGATGTACCAAAAGATTTGACTATTTAATATAATAATATTCTTGATGCATCATGATGATATACTCCAGAATGTCTTTTATCGAACTCACATTTTAAAACTAGTGTTTTAGTTCAAAAACTAAACAAGAACTTAGCAATTCCACTGAATAATTTAAATAAACGATTCTTTTTAAACTGAACACAACTGAAACTCGGATCATATATTCCAAAAATCTGATATGAAACATAAATGAATTATTGCTGATCAAACTTCCTTTTATATACCAACTGAAGCCTGACCAGTGAAGCAACACAATTTTAAGGAAAGTAATCATTTCTAATGACAAATGTCTCTCATTCATGAGCAAGATCAGGCCTTGAATTTACATTTTAGTAAATATCTTACTTGCCAGTTATAGCCATGACAAAACCAGATAGACCTTAAATAACAATAGTCACATAGGCAAAAACTCTACCTTCAATCACGGACAAAAGTTAAGTACACAATATAAATTAAATACACAGAACAATGTCAAATCTGAATGCAGTAAGATTCAAAATGAGCTAATAAAAATCATCTCGGTGATATGACTACTCTTAGTAAAACACTTACCAAAAGCTCTTCAATCCACTCTGCTATTGGACTGTTCACTGTGTGCAAGACACTCGGTCATATGAAGGATAGGAGCAGGTCTTTTACGTCCAGAAGGTGTGAACTATTCTAGGAATTGGGTCAGCAGAGCTTTTTCAACCATTCACTGATTGAATAACATCCCTGGAATATCAGCTATTACAAAATATGAGGATTCTGGTGTGTAACTTTTACTGCGTACAATCAAATGGATACTGAAGCTACAAATCAGAAGACTTATCAAAAGAGACCCGATATTGTGAAAAGGAAATTTATGTAGCAGGGAAATAAATTCCCTGAACATTTAAAGCAGTTATACAGATTCCAATCAGATTACAGTAACGGACAGTGAGATCCAAATTCCTCAAGGAATGCACAATTCAGATTACACCTATTTAATGTGAGGATGGATAATTCTATGGACAGGAAATTCATTTATGGATCATTGTTAAGTAACAAAATAAATTATGAAAATTTTAATACATGTATTTCTATAATAATTTCTAACTTAAAGCTCATTAATTTTGTGTTTTAATGTGATGATAATTCGAATATTTATAAATTTTACGCTGTTACATGAACGGCAGTATCATTATTAATAAATGTTGTCAATCGAATACGATACTCCTTTCATTCTTTCTACCTTTTTGTATGAAATAGGCATGGATGATATTATCCCTATCCCTTGCAAACACTTATTCCTTACACGTGATCACTTCTGCCTGGATTCGAGTCTAAGATTCGGCGAATGTAGGTATGTGAGAAAGCTTGCCAGTAGCTTCTCGTGGGTCATTGGTTCTTTCTGGGATTTCCCGGTTTCATCCTCCACCAATAATACTGGCCGCCATGTATAGCATATCGTTTGCTGAAAATGGCGTTAAGCCCCACAACAACAACAACAACAACAACATTACACGTGACTCAGTAGACAAGTGATCTTTAAAAATACACAAAAAGCTACGACAGCGATGACTCATTTCAAGGATATCCATCTCTCTCCTAAAGACTGAGTCTGTTAACACTGTTGTACTGAAACGATATATGGTGACTTTAACATTATATAACTCTAACCAGTTGACCTTTTTGCATTGAAAGACCAAACAACTACAATAGTAGTGACAAGCTTCAGCACCATACAATTGATATAGTCTCCATATGCTGATTTCACATCTTGTGACACTTTACTCGATTATCTTGATTTTCATTTTAACCAATCGTGATCCTTTCCTAGATATGCTGATTTCATTTCAACCAATCGTGACCCTTTACTGGATATACTGATTTTCATTTCAACCAATCGTGATCCTTTACTGGATATACTGATTTTCATTTCAACCAATCGTGATCCTTTACTCGATATGCTGATTTCATTTCAACCATTCGTGATCCTTTACTCATATGTTTATTTCACTTCAACCAATCGTGACCTTTTACTTAATATACAGATTATCATTTCAACCAATCGTGATCCTTTCCTCGATATGCTCATTTCGCAGTTGTACCAATCATGCCCCCTTATATCTAAAATGAAATACATCAAGAGATTTATTATGTCAATTATTTATACTAGTTTGTAAAAGGAAAGACATTGAGTAAATAGGAAAAGTTTGCTGTTATATAGACCCTTCTTGGATATGTAATGCTTAGATTCATATTATTCTCTCTCTCTCTCCCTCCCTCTCTCTCTCTCTCTCTCTCTCTCTCTCTCTCTCTCTCTCTCTCTCTCTCTCTCTCTCTCTCTCTCTCTCTCTCTCTCTCTCTCATTTGATTACTAAATTACTTTCACGTGCAAGCCATGATAGACTTTAAAAGGAATTAAAAATTTTGTTAGACCATTAGATATTTATTCATTTCATTGTTGTACTCTATTTAGCAATCGCATAATTGACAGCGTCGCAATTATCAAATGACAATTAGCTAATACAACCCATTTGGTATAAATTTCAGCTTATGGAAGACCTCCCCTCCTGTGTGCAGACTTTAAATAAAATCTCGTTTGTAAGCCATGGTGTAAACGCACCAGTAACTATTGCTCAAGGAACCAAACTGTTCCCCGCTAGAAATGTTCCGAAAAACTCCACAGATACTTCATCCACCAACCAGGTTATTTGTATTTTGGAAGACGGACGAGAAATTGCTATTCCTGAAAACTGCAAGGCACGCTTTGTTGTTGTGGAGGATGAAAGAAAACTCACAGTCAAAGACATTGTGGAGAAATTTCCTCTTCCACAGGCAGTTCAGTTCGAAACAGTTTTACCTGAAAATGTTGTTTCAAGAGACGATGATGAGGCCTGTAATCTGATGTATATGATGGACGGACCAGTCAGTGTTATCTCTGTTGAAAGAATGGATGTGTATGTGGGTTGTTTATCCAGAATGCCAGGAAAGTATATCCCATTTATCCTTCCTGTCGGACACAAAATAGAGGTATACGCTTCAGATAAGAATGAACAGCGTTACTTAGATAATCTGTACGCGCCCCATTTGCCGTCCTCACTGCCTTTATGTTTGGTTGAGGGTGAATTGTACATCATAGATACAGAAGATTTACATGTCCACTACTTGAAAGACATAGATTTGGACGAGGCACCAACAGTTCCTCCACCTCGGCCACGCAAATCGAACGATAATGCCGTTTCCGTATTATCATCAAATGCGCCTCCAGTACCAAGGAGACTAAAGCCTTACGAGGACACACAATTTCCGAAAGAAGCGGAATTTGTATCTGATGATAAACCTAATGTACCACCTAAATCGTTCAATTCGAAACATAAAATTAATCCAGAGGTATCCACACAGGAACGTGTGACTAAGCCTTTGCCTCCAGAACCAATCCCACCGTCCCAATTATCGGGCGAAAATGATTCGAGTGAGGCGTGCATAGATTCATGTTATGAAGATGTGTCTTCCTTCAATGCTGAGACAAACAATCCTCCAGTTCCATCAAGGATGCCAAAGAAACCAGATAAAATGGAAGCAAATAACACGCAACAGAAGAAACAGGAGAACAAGAAAACAACTTCCTCCTCGGAAAAACCGCCCAAATTGCCACCCTCTCCCACTGCAAAAGTGGAGAGCATCTCCGTTAGCAAAGGACAACAACTGCAAAAATCCTCAGGTCCTACTCTGCAAACAAGTCCAAGTATTCTCCTTCACAGCTGCGAACAGTCACCTTCCATAAAAGAGGAAGAAAAGGAATTACCAGATTATGAGGATATTCCGGATACCATAGATATTCCCATTATCTCTCAAAGAAAAGGTCAAATTCGCACGTCTTCTAAGAATAGAGTGTCCAGTTCAGGTTCTTTCCCTCCTTTGAAAAAAAACCTGCATCCAATAGATGACGAAGGTTAGTATATGGTAACACATTATCATGTTATTAGAGTATACTCTTAAAAAAAACTCATTAGAAAATTTTAAGATAAATGATTTTTTATCTTGAAGATAAATTTTTGAGAAGAATAGATTTAACCCTTTTTATGTCAAATAAATGTTTTGTTTCTAAAGACGATATTTAAAAGAGAACAAAGATCAACAAGAACGTTATTTTACTTAAATTTTTCAAAAGATAGTGTATAGCTGAATTTTATTGTCTTATTCCAACAGTGTATTTCAATTTATTTTTTATATTTGTCCAATCTGCACAAAATTGCTAAATACCAGACTACTTTTCAGTCTTCTCAAGATAGTTGTAGAGAAATCATGGCCAAAAAATATGAGGTATCCTCCACTCTTTTTATCGCTGTTTTTCTTTTAAAAATGAGAATTATTCACACACACACACACACACACACACATATATATATATACATATATATATATATATATATATATATATATATATATATATATATATATATATATATATATATATATATAAAGACAGACAGACAGACAGAAATAGCTGGTACGTGGTTTTAACAGATGATTTTCATGTTTTTAGTTAAGGAGGAATTACGTCTTCCTACACTGGTGGTAAGTATATTTTCCTATGTAAAGCAGATAGACTATTGCTAATTTTCCATATTTAAAAACATTAAAGTGCCTTACAACAAGCATTGGTTAATTGATCTAGAATTTTCTGAAGCATAAAAGATTATAAATTGCCTTGCTATACTTCAGCTTAGATTAAGTCTGTTTGAAACCCATATCGATCTACAAATGCTTATTCCCATAAACGTTTTTAGCATTAATTCACACAGGAACCAAAAGTGACCCACAACGTTAACTTCGCATCGGGTCCCATGGTGACTCGCAATATTAAACTTGTGTACGTTTCTAAAAAAAATAAATCAAAATTGCAGTGTAATTTTACTCCCCTTATCTCCACAAGGCCTTTTGATGCCAATTATGTCCCTCATAACTACTGCAGCATCTATGCATTGTGCATAATGGATGCATCCAAGTTGTTTAATTCAGTCACTGTGATCAAGATTCATGCACTGGTGGATCTGGAACCTATTATCACATATATAACAGTTAATTCCAATATTAGCTTTTATCTTATTCTAAAACGCTAGCGGGGGCCTTCAATGCAGTATCTGCTGTACCTTAAATAGGTTAATATTTATTAGCGATCTTCAGTGACCTTCCAACATTGTCTTGAGGGGCTATTTCAGCAAACATTTGACGATCTTCTTAGCTGTTTTATTAGCATTGGACCATGATTTCATTACACTGAAATGTGTCTTTGCTATAACTGAAACAACTGGTTTTGAAGTAGATGTAATTTATGCCAAATCACTCAGATGAATGTTATCAATATTTTCGATGCACCTCATCAGCAAGTTATTAGAGCTTGTACTAATGCCCACGAGGTCTGAAGCCAAAATTATTTTTCTAACATGAAAGCAACTCTAACTTGTCCTTCTTCTTTTCATTATTGAGCATTTGAATTCTATTAACGTTAGGTGCCTTTTCTTTTTTTATTGAGTTGCCATGCAGTTTCATTGATACTCGTCAATAAACAATCTTGTCGGTTTATATGATATAAGAATCGTTTACACCAATTACTTCTTGTATTATGGATATGCTTGGCAATAATTATCTTTTCTGTAATATTCCAGCCGAAGAAATCAACTATCGAAAAATTTAAGAACCTAAAATCAGAAATGTTCAGATTTGTCCATGGTGAACTCAGAAAAAAATTCAAGATGAAGAAACCAGGAGACTCAGTGGAAATGTCGACAGATGTAACCACTGACATCAAAAGCAAAAGCTCTAAGCTTGATGCCATCTCAGATAAAGAGGATATTAAAAATGATTTGGAACTGGAACTTATAGAAGAGGATCATTATGATACGA
The DNA here is from genome assembly GCA_016746295.1 of Potamilus streckersoni. Classification (NCBI taxonomy): domain Eukaryota; kingdom Metazoa; phylum Mollusca; class Bivalvia; order Unionida; family Unionidae; genus Potamilus; species Potamilus streckersoni. The sequence continues at coordinate 2,966,148 of JAEAOA010001195.1, forward strand.
TTGTAGATGACTGTGGTTTTGAAAATCCCAGCTTACCCACGGTTGAAAAAGATAAGGAACACGCTAAAAAGTCAATCCTCAGAGTTCAGTCACAACAAGAAAGTGACTCAGATGTCGATGATGAATATATTCAAATTCAGGAAAATACGAAGTCATCCAATTTGACTAAACGTCCTACTTACATCGATCAACAAAAAGGAATCGGCAATCCAAAAGGGCTAAGGTACGTTCCATTTCCGGAGTCGAATCGAATTTCCCTATCAGACAGAAACAAAGACTTTTACTCCATGTCTGTAGAAGAAGTAGTGTACCTTTTCGAAGAGTGTGGACTGCCTGCTCTTGCAGAAGTTTGCAAAAAGGAAATTTTGGATGGAGCATTCTTCAAAGACTTCAAAGAAGAAAATTGGATGGATGAACCATTTTGTCTCAAACGATTTCACGTACTGAAAGTACAAAAGATTTTGTTTGGCTGGAGACCAGATCTAGAGCAGCCTGAATAAAAAAAAACATGTTCAAACTTAAAAACTGCTGTCGTAAAAAAGATGAAGAAGATACATAAAGGAAGTAGTGAAATTTGTATTTCTTGCTAAAATCTTTCGAAAAGTTATGCAGCAAATCTACAGTGTATATATATATATATATATATATATATATATATATATATATATATATATATATAAATTTTTATATATATATATATATATATATATATATATATATATATATATATATATATATATATATATATTTTTATATATATATATATATATATATATATATATATATACATCTCCATTATTTAACTTGCTTAGATTTAAGCGATCATTAATTTGATTTTGGGAGTCAGAGTTAGGAAGATGTATTTCAAACAGATTAATCAAGAAATTTCTTAGAACATTACCTAGAACATACGTAATAATTAATATATGGTATTCACTAGACGTTAAGATAGCATGTATTAGGTCCATTAAAAGGATCTTCCCTAATTTTTTATCATAAAAATCTAATTATATTTTCACCTATAGCTGTTTAATAATATAAGGTAGATATAATGCTTTGTTTTAGGTATTTGGATTGAGTTGTGTACCGTATGATGTGAATCAATATCTAGGAAAGCTTACCTGTAGGTCATACAAATATGAATAAAGAAAACGTGAAGTTAGATTCTAGTGTAGTCATTACTTGATTAGAGGAAAATTGTATATTGTATTTGCGCATTTAAGAATATCAGTAAACTCCAGTTTACCAGAGGTGTGGGGAACAACAAAAAAAATTCTTCGGATAGTACTGGGTTCAAATAGCCAAATGTCATAAAGGTGACAAGTGTTCGTCAAGTTGAATACGTTACTTTTCCTATATAAGCTGCTTGTTTTAGTCCTTTTCATTTTCGTTTAATGAAAACGTGATGTTCTGATCTCCATCAGCTAAAGTAGGGGGGATGAACAGAAAATTTTTATAGGAGGGTTTATTTTTGAAAATTAAGCTGCTTACGAAAATGAAGAGACAAGCGTCAATAATTCTAACTAGGTTAGCGCAATTTTGTTATGTTTCTCTTGATACTTGTGTGTTAAATTTGTATGCGTCCTTCTTTACCGACCCTTGACACTCACTGTTGATCATCCCCTCCTTGCTGCTGTAACATGATACAAATGTAACGGTTAGGTGGCGTAATTAAAAGGTAACGGTTAGGTGGCGTAATTAAATCATTATTATTGATATAATAATGAGCGATTCTACATTAGTCATGGTATCTGGCACAGCTAAACTAGCTCGACAGCGAATAGATGCAATTATAGAAATATCTCCCCATCCGTGATTCTGTCAATCAACAACTACAAGCGCATCTTGAATCTCAGGTAGAAAATAAAGAAGTGCAGAACAATTATTTAAACTAAGTGTCGAACCAACAAAGAAAATTGTTACAGCGAGGCAGTTCAAAAAGCTCTTGAGATACAGCTTGTTGATAGTGCTCGCCGTCTTCGAGCAACTAGACCACCACCCCGGCAACCTTATCAACCACGACCTAAAATTCAACCACATTCTGATTATCAACCATCGCCAAAAGTTAAAACTAGCATTATATATATATATATATATATATATATATATATATATATATATATATATATATATATATATATATATATATATATATATATATATATATAAGCTGAAAGGTATTGACGTTATCAATAATTCAGACCAAATAATTAATATTGCCACGTTTGGATATCGTAATAGTGATAAGTATGTAAAACCCGAATATATTAAAACGCTGAAATCTGCCGATTCGGTTAGGGATATCTATCGCGTCGCTACCAATACTCCGCAGGTCAGATCCGAGATAGATGTTAATCAGTTTAACATTTTTAACCAGGCAGCAGCTGGGTATATTTAACAAGTAAAACAAGAAAGAAGACGAAAAGAAGAATGAAGTTGCAACTTTAAAAAAATATGAACAAAAAATGTAATCAGCTTTAATACCAAATTAAGAAAGCAGACGAAACAGCAAGTCAGGAAAATGAAAATTAGTATAATACAAATCCTGGTCACGGTGCCACTGGAAGTGGTATTGCCACTCAAGGAAAAGGTCTTATTACTCGATGACCCCAATAACGTCCTTGCTGAGGTTGATAGACTTGAAGTTCTCATTGGCTGAAAACGAGCCCGTAATAATCCCCCAGAAATCATTAATGAAGCAGCTGCTATTTGTCAGAGATTATTCATAGACGGTATCAAGGATAATAATGTTTATCGGTCCCTCATTGATGAAATATTTGAAGACTACCGCGGTGATTGATACGGTTAGATCAGTGACACGAAAATAATATTATTATACATAATACCCAGCGTAGACATGTAGTGGTCAGGGTGATAAATTACCAACAGATAAATTTGGAGAATAATTATGTTGCACGAGCATTTCATGGTTTTGCATTATCTCGTTAACATATATTATTCAGCGGGTTCCAGATGCTACCGAAGATAATGTAGTGGGGTGTGCTAAAACTGGTAGAATTAAAATATCTGAGAAATCAATTTTAACACTCATGGGAGAGATTACTGGACGCATCTAAAGAATTGGAGACATGTATTATGGCGATCTCAACATGAGCAGAAATACAATTATTGATGTGAAAGAACCAGACGATGATGTGGAAACATTAAACTACGTGAACAGTAACGGCACCACGATCAGAAGTGAGGTCGCTAAATACTTTGTTATAACTGGCGATTCAATGACTGGTTCTCTCAATATGGCTTATAATAAAATTGCTGCTCTTGAAATATAATAATCCTACGAAGACTCTGCAACAAAGAAATACGTCAACAATAGCAACATCTCGATTCTCGATGACGACCTCGTTAATGACAATCAATCATGGAATGACCACGTTTAGATCTGAATGTGCTAATCATATAACACTGTTTATAAATTTTCGTAGAAACATTGTCATTAATAAATTTTCATAAGTTCAGCAGTCATTGACATTAAGCAAGCTGACATGAATAAGATTACCGATGGTGTAGTATATACAGTAGCGTCTAGATCAGCATTATGGACACCACTCAATAAATCCATAAATCTCGAGGTTACCGGAATATACATGTTCTCACTACTCGTTTTTATAACATTTAAAATATTTAGCACATTTTAACGGCGTTATCCAGGTAACGGATCTTCTGGATCCGTGTTAGTGATATTGGAGCAGGTCGACGTGGGAATATTGTGGTGGAACCCGAAGAAAAAAAAAGCCTGGGCGTGTTGTGTTTTGGTGTATTGAATTCATTACCAAACTAACACCTACTTAGAGCGTTAGTAATTTATATAAAGAACCAATCGACTGATGTTCAACGTTTGAGATACGAGTAAGCGTGTTCATGGTATACCCAACTGAAAAATAATGATGCGAATACAGTAAATCAAACAAAAAATGCCACATGCATAATATCGCCAGTAATATGAATTGGTGTTGCAATTATGACCCGTATTGCTGATATTTATAATATCATAGCAATATATATATATATATATATATATATATATATATATATATATATATATATATATATATATATATATATATGTGTGTGTGTGTGTGTGTGTCAGTGTGTGTGTGCGTCTGATAATTACACGAATATACAACTTTGCTAACATAAACAAATGCTAGATTATCATCGCTAATATCATCAGGGCTCAATGATGGAATAAAATCAGACAAAAGGATTAGGGTTTACCATGAGGCAACTGCAAACCAATCTCCATTATATAAGGGCAGTGACATATAACAAAGTCTAAAGACAAGGATTAGAGACTCCGCAGTCTCCGACAGTTCAGTCTCTGATTTAAATAATAATGTTGCAAATCAATCAAGGCGATTGTTAGAATAAATCGTCGCTTATACAACATCATCAACAACCATGATGATAACAGCGAGCTCAACCAAGCCTGAGTTTGACGTTTGCTTTCCAACGGCCATTCCTGCCAATGAAAAATCTCTAGCACAATTTAGGGTAATTATACAGCTGGTCAAATATGAAACAAAGTCGTTCAGTGGGTTGCAAGCAAATGATTCATTGGTATTCGCATTTTAAAAAAAAATCTGATTAAACTCCCGATTGACACGTTGATGGTATTCCTATCTGCAGTTATCAGATAGAACAGATCAACAGTGAATTCCAACGGAGGATTACATCTATTACAGGAAAACAATCCAAAATCGCTTTTACAGTTCACGAGCCAAAGTTATAAGTTAGAAATATCAACGCCAGGTTACTTCAATCGATATATATCAGTCATCGATTCCAACTGAGTTAGGATGGCCAAAAGTGTCACCACCTGCACTTTCAGCACCACTGTGACCTCAACGATAAGATTATGTTTCAGACAAGAAAAGGAATTAGAAAAAGCACACCAGTTTATACGAGTTCTCGGTTGTTGGGAGCAATAGAAGGAAACTCCGACAGTTCTAAATATTTTATTATTGAAGTTGAAATATCACAAACTAATGAGCAACAAACATTTACCCACTATATAAAGGAGTATCCCCTGTTAGCGATTATTTGAGGAAGGAAGTCATAAAACAAAAATAGCCCCTGAACCATTTTGCATCGGACTTCGTGATTGCTCATCAAAGTATTATACAGGCAGTTATTAAACTCACAATGAACAACTTGTCACTTATGATGGCATTAGACACTCAGCTAAACAATTATTCCACCGTATCAACCCGGTTGTCAGGGGCAGATCGGTCAACGTTTAAAATTCCCCGATATCATACTGATGTGCTGAAGAAAATCTTCTGTAACATCATCGATGAATACTACCCCAAATCATTTGAAGCATGGAGAAAAATATCCTTAGTGGCAGACACCGCCGCTCCAGTATTCTAACCCATGACAATGATCCAGACGGTGGTGGTCGTTATATATCACCAGGTGTTGCCAATATTGCATCAATGATAGCTGTTAATCTGATGTGTGATTCGATCGATGGCAGTTATCAAGCATGTCTTGAAAGATCCATGCAGGTACAGCATGGATATGTCCTATATTAATTCACTCCTGAAGTTCCAACTGGATTTTTAATTACGTTAGTATATATATATATATATATATATATATATATATATATATATATATATATATATATATATATATATATATATATATATATATATATATATATATCTGTTTTATCTAAGATAGTCACAATCCGCTCTTGTCTTGGATACAATTAAGACTTACTCACCAGCACGGACATCTTCTTGATTTATGAGATGTGTCATTGATGATAAGTTTGTATGCACAATCCTGATAATAGTTAGGGACACAGTCAAGAGAGTAAAAGAATCCGCCTGAGTATATCCCGAAAAACTAAGGTTTCATTTGGGCCCATGGAACCTTACAACAATAATAAAGAAATAAATTAGTCTGTGTGTTTTTATGTAATGTACCAACACATGATAATTTTTGTACACAACAAAGCGGTACTCGAAAATGCCGTCAAAACAATCTTGACACTTCCCCACACGTAAATGTTTAATGTTAAAGTACTTATTGATAATTATGGCGATGAAAAGTTTTGTTAACGCTGTAACAGTTAAATGAGTTGGAGAATATGTTGCTCCAGCTGTATGTGATAGGATTAAATTCTGAATTACGCACATTCTTGCCTTAAACTGTTCAAGTTACTTTATGGGTTATCCGAAAACTGCTCAACCAAAAGATTTTTCGACCAAACAAAATTAAAAAACACTATTGTCAAAGTCAATGACAGAGTTCTTGACAAAATCCCTAATAAAATCAGGGAGACAATAGTCAAAACGCACGTTATTATTTGATTGTTTACAATCCGTTAAAATTTTCATTCTCAAAGCTTTCATTTCCACAACTTTCACTTTCACAATTCGATTATTTATAATCCGATTGTTTACAATTGCATACATTTTTTCAATTGTCTTATGCGCACATATATAATTTTTGTTTCATAATTGTTAGATACCTGAGCTACTTTTCTCAGTCACCTGTCCGACTGGAACGATTTGTCGGACGTTTGTATCATGAGATACATACGCTAGCGATTGTTTCACTGCCTGTTGAAGTAGTTGAATAAACCTGTATTCGGCTGCTGGTGTGTATCTTCCTTTTGATTTTCTTTCTTGTAATATTACAAAACCATTTGTGATCTTTTTCAGGATCAAGTTCCTCGGAAAGTTCTGTTTCATCGTCATGTAATTTTTGGAATCGCAGAAGTAACAGCATTAATACTTTCGGAATTCATTACATAATACATATCTGTTTAAAATAAAAACAAAATATAGTAAGGGTGATGAGCAATTTGCCGTTAAATACGGGCCTTTCATTGTGCTAGTTCATTTGCATTTTCAAAGGGTCCTTTTATGGAGTACCCTTCAAATGAGTATATTTTCTTTCTGAATGTTATTTTATGGAGTACCCATCAATGAGGCTATTTTGTTCCTTTACCTGTGGATGGCTCATCACTCTTATTGTATGTTTGTACCATGAGGCGGGGGATTCTGTTTTCCACCTCACAGTAATAATTTTCAAACTTTGTGCACACACCTCCCCCAAATCAAACACTGGGGGAGAGTGCAAAATCAATATCGATTATGTTGTTTATCATAGTGGGAAAGTGTACACAAATTTTATTTTTAGTTATTATTACTTGTTTCTCTAGTCCCCAGTTAGTATAAATACGATTTATTGCAAATCCTCGTCAGTCATGGGATTGGAAAACTAATTTCCACAATTTGAGATCGAAAATCCACAGCGTTAGTGCTAGGCCACCAGTCCTCTGAACTTTCAGATGTTTCAAAAATTATTATAAGGCCACCAATACCTGGAAATCCGAAAATAACTGAGCTAGATTACGTACAAAGGGAGTGGCGTATTTCTCCTTATCTGTCTTTTACCTTTCTCTGACTATTGCCCCTGACAAAGTCGGGGGTGTGGGAAGGAAACCTGACAAAGTCAGAAAAGCAAGGATAACGTTTTTATTTAAAATAAAATCCACAGAAAACAGCAAAATATAATTTCATCTTTAGGCTTGATTTGATAATGACAGAATCACCCCTGACTTGCCAAGGCGGTCTCTTGTTAATGTTGATTTGATGAACAAGATTTTAATCAATCGTATTCGTGAAGCCAGATAGAGTCATGTCGTTTAAATGTTATGTGTTTCTTCGATATTGCATTAATAGGGGTCATGTCATGTCGCTTAAATAGTATGCGTTTCTTCGAGATTGCATTAATAGGAGTCATAGAAATTCCACTAGTAATTTCATAATTTAACGCAGCTATCATTGATTGTTTTTCAACCTATTCACGGGATCTCTTGTCCGCTTGAACTTTGTTCCTGAGCATACTGACATCTAAACAATCGCTCAGCAACCGATATATTAACCAATTAACAATTACCTGATCGCAATGCATTGCGATGTGCCATTGTTTGATTTTTCCGTTATATTGTTTCATCAGAGATATTACTGTACCAAGAAATTATTGCCAGGATCAAAATGTAGCAACTGTGGCCATCGCATGCCGTCACGTTGATAAATTCGTTCAAACGCAGATGGAACTTCAGTTGCTGTCTTTGTTGATAGTGGTTATGCCTCCTTGTATCTGCTTGAAACGTCATAATCAACGCATATTTGTATTTGCGTAGTCACCTAGCGGATCCATGAAGTCTCACAGGTTTTCCTAGTATCATGTAAAAACATAACATCTTTCCGATTTGGCCTACTTCCCCAGAGAAGTAGATTTTTGCCTCAAGAAACGTTAAGGCATATGTTAGCTGATTTTACCCAACGTAGGAACTATTATATTGAAACCAACCCTGATAACTATAATGCTTTTGTAATGAACACATTGAGTTTACTATGATGAACAATGTAGTGATGATGTAGTGTCAACCTAAACTTTTATCGAGACCTATCGATACCTCGACCGTGGATCATGTAGATTAATCGTGATAAATCTGTGTGGTAGCTTGTGCTTTCGAAAAGACGTATTGAACTTAATCATATCCATATCCCCTGAAAACCAAGTCTGATGAATGTTTCGCAGAGTATCTGTATCAACTCTATTAAACCCAACTAAAATATTGCAGTTATCTCTGATCACTTTAGGTATTTGTGCACAACGCTGAGTAACATTTATAACATCAATAGTTTTGTGTCTGCCTCGTGAAAATATTCGAAATGGATTTCATCGTTTGTCCAGCATCACATCGTCGTATACTACGAGATTAATAATAAATCCATCAAGGTTATCAACGGATGGGGCTTCATCAATATCGGTGATAAAATTTCCTCCATTTGCATTTTCATTAAAATATTTTTAAGCACATCGTAGCGTCGCTAATCATCTACAAATTGAAGAACAAGATCACCTAAGACCTAGAGAGTGTCCAATAAATACGATTGATCAAGAATGTAACGTTCATGATTTTGCGTATAAAAATAAAGAATTGCAGATGTGAAGTTGATTCACTCGTTGTATTCCATAAAAATAAATCTCTCAGAAAAAATCTTGCTTCCTTCCCAGTAACATCTGCAATGAAAGGTAAACTAGTGATAGGGGCTGGTAATTAGTGAACAGATTATTATTATAATAATAGAATCGATTTATTTTAGCCTAAGAAGGATATAGGAGGGGTCAAGCAGCAGCGATTGTCTCACGTTCTGTTGCTAAAATTTTTTAGCACATGTGGCAAATTTATTTAGCACCACCTAAAGAAATTCAGTGCTCACCTTTTGATGTCAGCACTCCCAATGACGTTCTTCAAGTAGATATTTTATTTTTACCTCATGATACAATTAAAACACGTAGATGTCAATCACGCACATACAAATACGCGTTAACTATTGTTGAAGTTGCAAGCAGATATAAAGGAGTAGAACCACTATCAACTTAAACAGCAACTGAAGTTGTAACTGCGTTTGAACGAATTTATCAATGAGTGCCCTTGCAATGGCCACAGCTTCTACAGGTTGATCCTGGTAAAGAATTTCTTGGTACAGTATCATCTCTGATTAAAAAACACATAATGCTAAATCAGATGAGGACACACGGCAATTCATTGTGATAGGGAAATAGTTGAACGATTTAATCTAACATTTGCTGAGCGATTGTTTGGATATTCCTAAATAAATTTCAGAAAGACATGAAATCTCGTGAATTGTGCAAAACTGCTAGTTGTGACAGCTGCGTTAAGTAATGAAATTACTCGTGCAACGTCTATAAATCCTATCAATGCAATCACAAAGAAACATATACCAACACAACAACATGACTCTTCCTCAAAACAATCAGTACTAGGTAATGTGACTGTAAGATGAACCTGTTGAACTTAAAAGTGATAAATAAAAAGCATCTGATCATATTTGGTGTGCGACTACAGATAAAAGTTTAGCGTGGTAAGATCGACAGATAGACCTGCAATTCACAAACTAGATTCAACTGCTCCTCAGCGTGGATTTGCATGCGAACAATTACAATTTATGTCTGAGGATACACAATTACCACCGCGTTCACTTTCATAAACTGGCTCCTCGACGTCAATTACATTAAAGACGGGTCAACATCACATTTTTTCGCGTGTGAAGACCGAGACTGCTATTAATTTTATCTACGGTGAATAGATTTGGATTATTATTCGAATTCTTCTTCCACAGCATTACTGTGTTACAGCTTGCACAATGATTATTCTGTCGGTGTTTCGGTGTCATGATAAATTCAGTATCGTGTTCAAAGTCGCCCTTATTTTTTGCCTCATTATTTATAACTATTTTTTTCTTGACAACTTTATTGTTAACAAGCCATTAGTATTGCTATAGTCTATGATAACCTTCTGCAGCTGGGATATTCTTCTGACTTGAGACACTACGAGATAAACTAAGTTTGACCATTAAATACTATCATCAATAACCCAAATATTTTTTATCCAAAATAATTAATCCTTGTGACGAATGAATCATTATAGCCTATCACAGTAATCATCGCTAATGCATTTGAACAGTACTCACAGGAACTAAAACAATATAATTTAGTACAAGTGCTTGTTTCCTTGATTCTGTCAAGGTTCTTGGAATCACAGCTTCAATATTCTAACGTCGAGTATCTACTGGTCATTACCACAATAATACAGGTAGATTTGAAAATTTTTCTTTATGTAACAGAAATAATTGTTGTTGAAGTGTATCACGAACTGTCTTTCTACTTGCAACTATCCAACCATCAGGTATCCATAAAATTCAAAAATCATCATAGGAGTTACTGAACACATTATCTCACATTTAAATTTATCTGGCTGCAGTCTGATTAAATTTATGATCTGTGATCACCAGTTGTTTCTTCGAAATAATCTACAAACGTTTTTAAGCATTCATGAGGAGAGGATCCAAAAAAGGCGGCGTTTAACCATGATCTCCATGCATTATCACAGCAATTTTTTGTCAATAACCAATCAAGAAATATTTTTAATACCTCCTCGGATACCGTGTATATTTCATCCCAAATAATAATTTTAGGGATGTATTTTTCACCCCTTTGTTCAGAGGCTATGCGATTGTACCATCAGACGCCAATAATATAATCGTCAGTCGTCTATTGATCATACTGTTTTGATAATCTGTAAGTTTTATAACCATTAGTTTATCTGTAACATAATTGGATTGTTTAGGTTCTGGTGGTCCCTCATATACAGGAGGAACTTTAAACCATCCTAACATATACCTGATTGATGACTGATATATGTCAACGGTAGAATCTGGAGTTGATGTTTCTTTCGCTGAAGATAATGTTGGTTTATGAATTTGGATTCTTTTTCTGTAATATATTTAATTCTGAGTTGGAAATCATCGTTGCTTGTTTAATTTGATAACTGCCTGTAGGTATACTTACAACTTGGCAATCAGGGGTTTCATCAGGATTTTGTTTTATTTCCAAATACCAGTAAATTTTGTTTGCTTGTAACCCACCGACTGGTTTTGGTCTAATATTTGGCTAACTATAATAAACTCGTAATTGATCTGGGGCTATTTCTTTAGCCGGGATCGCAGTTAGAAATATATCGCTACATTCAGGATTGGTTAAACTTGCTGATATCGTCGTGGTTTTCAACTGTGTTGTATCAGAGACGATATGTTGTAGTAACTCATCTGACGTTGACATTACTATTTGTTAAAAAAATTAAATGAGAGTTCTTCATAGCTACGTCTAAAAACTGAACAGGGTTTTCAATATTTACATAAAATGTCTCGTTCTAAGTCTTAATTAGTTCTGTTAACTCTATATATCAGATATTATTCCATCACTGAGATATGATGAAATCAATTATGATAATTTGGAATATAGCGTTTAGTTTTATTGCATACTCGTGCGATTTTGCATCTGTGCATGTGAATATTTTTGAGATGACATTAGGAATACTAGGAATTGCTGTTGTAGTTGAAAAAAAAATTGTTACAACTGCTGGCGATATCATTGTTATTATTGATAGCAATACGCTATTTCCAACGATAACAGCGGACGCCGAAAGCACAACGACAATGCACGTTTACGATATTTGTAACGTTTACTGTATACTCGTCAAAGATATATTTCAGTTTGGTTTGCCACTCACATACTTGATTGTATATGTGATGTTGAACATCGATTGAGTTTTGATTCATTATATTTTAGGTAGGTGATATTTTTATGACTAATTCAAGACACCAACCGTACAGGACTTGGACGCCATTTGCTTCGGGTTCCACCATAAATGTTACGTCGAGATTTTGATCTAGTAATACTAACAATACAGAAGGTCCAGATTGTTGAAGAAGGCGTGAAGTCGTGGTAAATGCAGTACATTTTGTGTCGCTGATTACTGAGAACCTATATATACCGGTAACCTCAGCGCAATGATTGATGGATTTATTGAGTAGTGACCATAATGCTGATTCAGAAGCTAGTGTATATTACACTGTCGGTAATCTTTTTGACTTAAACAAGCTTAATATCAATAACCAATGGATTTCCAGATAATCATTATTGGTTTTATTTACCTTTCTACTAAAAAATCAAAAACGTTTGTACGTGAGAAATATACATGCTTTTACATTATTCTAAATTGCCCTAATAATTTGAAAGATTCTCCACTAATACTTTCACTATCGTTTGGTACAGTCAACTTTAATCTACATGACTAATGTTTTTTTTATAGTCTACAAATACTTTATAGAATTTATCTATCCCTATGTTTTCTTAAATATTTGCAGGTTAAAATATGTAACATAAACATTTTATCTACTGTGGAATAACCTGCTGTAAACCCCACTTGTTTTTTGCCAAGTAATTCATTTGCGTCCACCAATTCGTTTGTCTTATTATTTAAAATTGATGTAGACTTTGCTTAAAACAGGTAGTAAACTTATGTCCCTTTAGTTCAAGGTTTTATTTGCATCTGTTTCTTTAGAGTTAGTTGAATGATAACAGTTTATTAATAGCCTAGATCATATTCAATATCGAATAGTTTTTTAATTGTTACTATTGTTAATATTGGTGCGATTGGTTTGCATGTACCTATAAAACAATCCCTGAATAAAGCATCTATTCAACCTTCTGTTTATATAGTTCTTGGCAAACATACTCTTCAGTGACTTCTAACTAGAGTATTTCAATATTTTCATATTTCTGAAACAGGTCAAAAGAACTGGAAAAATTAAATAATTCTGCAAAATGTTTATATCAAGTTGTAGATAAGAACTTTTTTTACAGGGTGCCAGAAACTGTTTAGAGTATGATGTATGCTATTTTTTGTTCTAATTCATATTCCTATTGCTTCCTTCTTGCAATATATTTATACTTATTTCTATCCAATTTATAAATTTCATGTGATTCAGCTGTGACTGTTATTCTGAACTGTCTCATAAATTTCAACCTATGCCTTGATGTGATACCCATTATCCATCAACGATCATTAATTCAGTCAGCTGACATAGATGCATAAGATTTTATCCTTAATTATTTATCTCCCTTAAATCCTGATTATCCAGTCTTCTTTTTCATTATGTTTTAACGTAATTTTTAAACAACTTAGGTAGTACATGGCGCCCAGTATAGGTGGCGCTCTATATTTGTATATTTTTTATAGGGTTAGAATTTTAAAGAAAAAGAATTTCTGCGGGTTTCCTCACTAGTTATACGTGCTATTTAAAAAAAGACGTAGGATTTCTTAGGTATTGTTCAAAGAACATTTAATTCCCTTTATTTTGGTGTGTGATTGATGGGTGCAATATGAGTTATAGAGCATACAGCTTAGCCTTACACCAGGTGTTCACCTTTCAAATGAACAGGTGCTAGCTGCACCTGCTCATTTTCACTTCCCGAACTTCAGAAGTAAAAATTGAAGAAAAAAAAGAGACGATATTTTCTTTACATTTTATGTATTTAGTAATTCATTCATTGCGCTTTCAGAAGCTGGTATTATCTATTCTGGCAAAATTCATTCTCCCTATCTTAATAGGTGCTACTGATAGTGTATTTTTAGAAAAATTCAAGCTGATATTTGGAACATAAGGGAGCAGTCATTTTAGTTAGTAGTGTGCTAATATCATGTTCAATTTCCAAAAGTACAATATCCAAAGAAATGTCAGCCACATTACATTAGAAGCAGCATAGAGGTATGCCAACATTATCTCCACTGTGCATGTTTTAAATGCAAACAACATCACCTTACATACGTCACTCTCTCAAATCTACGTAATAACTGGTGAGGTCCTCCATTACTGGATGAGGAAGAACCCGGAAAACCCCTGGTAAGAACCGTCGATCGACGAAAAGCCTAGGGAAGTTTTCTCACCTACCCACATTAGCCGAATTTGCGACACGAGCCCACTTGGACAAAAATGAAAGTAGTGATTGATAAGGGCAAGCGCTTTAGACCAATTAGCACGAGATGTCCCCGTGTCTTCTATATAACTTAATTCTTTATGAGGGTCTAAAACACCATTATTGATGATAAAAACTGGTTCAGTACCCAAACAGGCAATAAAATCAACCGCAATTATCATTTTGTTGTCAGCTTCTTTCGAATTTAGGTAAGCTGTTTCATTATCTACTTCTGTAAATATTTTTTCCTCCGCTCATCAAGGGAAAATCTAATAGAAATTATTTTTCATTATGTTTTCTCACTTCATTTCTTATTTCAATTATTAAAGTTCTCATCCTTGAATATATTTTTTCTGCAGTTTCTCTTAATGTCCCATTTTTATATTTCTATCTCGCGTTTTCGTTATGATATGTACTGCCGAGGATAAGTTCGTTGCGTTAGTACAGATACACAAGCATGAAATATCATTGTCATCGCCGTCGTTATCATCATCATCTGAAAACTTGTATGTGTCATACAACTTAATAGACATGTTTTACTATTTTGTTTAATGTGAATTTAAAGCGGTAAAGAAACTGAAAACGTGAAATCTAAAACAAAAATCCATCAAAATATTCACAAATGAACCGAGGAAAAAAACTGAAGATCATTAAATGAATTTTGCAGTTAAATTAAATACAAAACAACAAAAAATGAGGCAAGTGAAGATTATATGAAGAAAGTAAATATGTTTGTTTATGATATAACATATACATTATGGTTCCAGATACAAGTAGAACCGTTATACACCATTAGACTTTATTAGACCTTGGTTTCAACTATTTCACTTGCCACTCATTTAGTCACGTGACGTCATGATTTGTCTTTTACTATTATTTGCACAGACGAACAATCTTCAGAGGATAAAAGTATTCCAGGCTTGTACCTAGGTGAACTATTACCTCATTGCTATAACTCAGAAAAGCTCACAAAACAATTAGTAAACGATTTTTTCTTTCTAATCCAATATAAAAAGTCAATAAAGAAGAAGTAAAAAATATTACAGAATAATTATACATGTTGCCAAAAATTGTATATGAAACATTTTTCTTATTTGATGATATATTAGTGTATGGATTGCATCGCGACAAGCTTGCATTGAACAGGACGTGATGGAATTTTGCTAATTTCATGAATATTAGATTATATTTGACATGTAGTTTAAGACATTGAACAATATGATAACCAAGCTTCATTTTGTATTATTTAACTAGGTAATGCGATGTTTTTCCTGTTTAGTTTGCATTCACACTTGAAACAATATATGGGTACTCATTGTAAAGTAATATGCATGCTATTCAATCAAACAGCCCAATATTATTTACATCCATTTATGTTTTGAATTGAATTTGAATATCTATATTTTCATTTATTTTTGTTTTATTTCGTGAATTATGCAACTTAATAAGTATGTTCATTTCCTACTTCAACATTCAATCCACCGTAAAGGTTGAATCTCAAACGTTTCCATTTGTCTCATCCTTCTGTCTAATACATTAATACTTCTTTGTACCAAACCAATGTTATTAACAACTCATTCTGCAACGTCTCTATTTGAAATTGTTCCTTTAAGGTATACTTAATTAATCAATTAATTTTTAATCGGCGATCGTACTCGTGTTCCCACATTTCCATCATTTGGCATCCTTGCTGTTCTAATTTCAATTGCAGCTGACACGTGGCCTGGTACAAGTCCTCCATGGTACGTTGTAACAACTGATTTTTAGTGTCACGTTGAGAGTAACAGATGGGACATCCGTGAAGTAAGCAATCGTTAAACGCGTGCACGATCTTCGGGTTTTCTAAGTTCCAGCCATCTACCGAATACGTTCCGATGGTCTTTTCGCCTCCTCCGTTGCTAGCGTGCTGTATCCAATTATCTTGCTTGTCGCACAAGTAATGTAACCAGCGTAGGACTTTGACCGAGTATTAACGTTTGACAAAGCTTGTCGTTTGAGAGCTTGTGACAGCCGGTGTGTTTTCAGGCATGAATCGTTGGCAGTGCACTAAGGAAAATGTTTTGGCAATGGTGCATGCATCCTTCAAAATATCGATTCCCCCCCCCCATAGTCCATGAACAGTTCTCGTAATTCTCCATAACAACACCGTAAAACGTCCACGTCGAAAGGGTCTAAGACGTAAGAGTGGTACCATGCGTAGAAAGCTTCTCGTTGTTCGGTGCGCATGTTGTCGGTGTCGTTGTAGTGAGTGTCATTCTAATGGGAAAGATCGGCGTGTTGATTTGCTTCAGTATTGAAAAGGTGCGGCAAATAGCCTTTGGCCATTTCTGTCATTCCAAACGTTTTAGGCATTCGGCGCAAAGGCATGCCTACGTAACTCATCGAATCTGTAAAAATCTGCACTTGTCCTACTTGCATGGAAAATATTTTGGCTCCGTTCTAATGTTACTTTGGGACGTTCGGTTCTTTTTTTTTGTATAGTATTTGGGAAGAAATTGATCATCGTATCCCGGGAAATTGTTAACAATCACCGTGGCATAGCGATGACAATCTCCGTAACGTTCGATGTCCTCTTCGCTCCACGTCTCGTCAATGGGGTCTAAGATCCATTGGGCAAAATCGGCCAGCGTGTTAGGTCCTGAAAGGATTTTTAAGTCCCCTAGGAATCTTGCTGCAATGAAGGCAATGAATAAAGATGTGTTATTAGATGCACTTCTCGCACACTCGATGAACCACGCAGAAATTAGAAATGTGTATGTTAGTTTCTTGCATCCATTCAAAATAGAAAAAAAATATAAAATTGCCTTTCTTCTTGTCATCTTTTTCCTTTTGATGTTTGGAATAGTATTTTTGAATGTAGATTCGTATTCCAAGTCCACGATTTGGTGACAAATGTGACATAGTTTCTTTTCTGAACATCCGTGATCCTTTGCATCATTACTACGTATCACCGTAACATTTGGCAACCAGTAGAACACAATCTCAGAAGTTGCCAAGCACTTTGCCGCTGTGAACCTTGCTTCTTCAGACGTTGTTGGTAACTGGTAAAGCTGATAAAAGTGCGCTGACGAGCAGGGCAACACACTTGTTATTGTTCTTCGTCAAGACAGAGTTTATAGGCCAAATATCCTGAGCATTTCCACGAGGCTTATGTTGTTCTTGATTGTTATAGCCATAGTCACATTTCTCACAGTAATACAGTTAACCAAGGAATCCAGTGATACTGATAATGCTTTTAAAATGTTCATTGTGGTAATAGTCGTAATATTTCCTTGAAACAACAGAGGTCACCGCACTTCATGGGGGTGTAGTTTCAAGGTGTAACGCGGAGCTATGATGTCTTGCAATTTTTGCACGGGCTAGATACATCTTTTCTTGAGGGTTGTTAATGCAGACGATGTTCTTTTTTGGTGCTGCGAAGGTCATCTACCAAAAACACCTTTTGCGTCCGGTCCATTTGGGAAGAGAAAAGTGGATCATGAACAGTGTCTCTTTTCCATCGGTGTTGTGAATCTTGCACGTATTGAATCATGTCGATGACTTTGGAAAGTGTCAATTCTGGTAGGCTGCTAAATTCGATCCAAACGGGTGACTTCAGACTCTTTTGATAAAGGGAAAGTCTCAAGCGATATTCTTCTTTGGCTTCACATGCGGTTTTAGTGTGGTTAATAAAAAATTACACTCATCGGTGATGAACTCTTCTGCATTCTCAAGCGGTACGTCAGACATGAAATCTGTAAACTTCACTGAGTACGTGTAGGTCGTGGTTCTAAATTTTCTAGAAGAGCATTTATCCGTCTCTCGAATTTGATTGTATTATTTAGGGTTTACTGTTGGTGGTGGACTTTGGTTTGGTGTAGACTTTCTGGGACTGGATTCTGACTCATTCGTGTCATAATGAAAATTGCTGTCATGGATTTGAACTACTGTACAAGGTGATAATTCACTTTTCTGCTCTTCCTTTCTTCACCTTTCTCCACGAAATGAGCCGATCGTTTCATCTTAGGGGCAAAAAATCAAATGACTACATTTTAAACGCTATTGCCCATTTTTACATCAATGTAAGAGCAGTCTTGCCTATGAAAAGAGTCCGTGTCTTCCTTCCAAGTATTCATTTCACTCTCAAGCCTGCCATAAAGATGAAATAGCCAACACAGATCGAACGTTTGATCGGAGCTGTGTGAGGTGTCATAGAAAGGTTCATCAGAGAAGACAGCGAATTAGTCCCCATCCTTACAATATAAAAGTCAAGATACTTGATATATCTGTCTGAAGAAAAGGCATTGGTCTTCAGAGTGTTCAGTCCGTCAAAAAAAGCAAGACATGTCTCCAAAGAGACAAACGTCAAGATACATGTTATCGCTGTTAAGAGAAAGGACATTGGTCCTCAGACTGACCTAGAAGCAGAGAAAGAAAGGGGTTAAGAACTGGATAAAAGGGAGGTCCCCTCCCAAAAGGAAGAACGCAGGCATGTTAAGAAAACGAAGAAAGAGAAGAAAAGAAGACGAGAAGAGAGTGAGGAAGAAGAGGAACAGAAACCAGTGAAAGTGAAGAAATTCAAAAAAAGAGAGTGTGCAATCACGGAAAAGAAACTAATGAACTTTTTAAAGACTTGTATTTTGTTGTGAATTTAACATTCCATAAAGAAAAACGTGTCTCTTGGTTTTGATTTTTTAGAATAAGGACCAACACTCATACACTCACACACATTTATCATGTGAAAAAGGGATTTTGAGTTTTAATTGATTTTGGTAAATGAATACTGTTTTAGAGATAGGTGGATGGCTCTGAAAAGGACCGATGGGTGTTTGTTTTTTAAAGAAAACTCAGGAACAGGAAGTAATGAGCTTTAACTGCCATATTTCTTTGCCATGGCCAAGGCCAATTTCTGGACCTGCTCCAGTCGATGATTTGGTAGAAATAACTAGGACGGGTATCTCGGGCGTTGTAACAGGATCGGGCTGTTTAGCTCGGAAAGATCTTTTTCTCTTGGGTCGAAATAAAGAAGTTTGATACATTTGTTTCAGACTCCTTAACTCTGCCATAATGTCTAAGAGTACCGTCACCGTTCGACTTTTTCACCGTCCACCTTCTTAGGACCTTGTTTCTTCTATGTTTGTTCTTCTTCCTTTTGTTTTCTTCTTACCTCTTCTTCTTCTTGCTGTTGCTGTTGAAGGATAAAAGCTTGTTCTGCATCTTTCCGCTGATGCAAAAATTTATCGTATTTTTCTTTCTATGTTTAAAATCCTTGACATATGGTAAAGAAGGAGAAGGTGACGAGAAGATACTGCAACACATTCTTGTGAAAAAGATAGAACATCTAATAAATCCCAATTAAAATCTGTCTCTTCTGGAAGTAGGCCCATGTTTGCTGTGGTAATTTTTGTTATGCCATCACTCCTCGCCGCCACAGCCGTTTCAACCAAATTCATCGTTTTCTTAATTTCCGTCATGTTCGAATTCTGTAGCTTTGATTCACTACGCAGAGACGCTAGTGAATGAGACGTCATAGGTAACTCTCTTCGGATTGATATACAGACTCCGCACTGTGATTGAATTTTGTAACGCCTTTAGGATTGGTGAAAATTTTTTAATCCATTTCGACCCAAAATTCCACTTTAAATAAAAACTGTTCACTTCATTTCTTTCACCTGTTCTCGTCACAAGATGTGGACTAACGTAGAATCGTCTACCCTCCTATCGTCGATGCTGTTCCACCCGGACTGTCCCATGTATGTCATGAACGATCACCGAGACGGCAATTTGGAAACGAATGATCAATGTGAATAGACAAGGCTATCTGAAAAGAGTACTCATATACGGTCCAGAGGTCAGCTAAAGTTTGAGGAAGAGAAGATCAGTGAGATACCATCTATGATAACTTAATGGTGTTAACAAAAACCAAAACTCTTTCCAAGGCTTCTCATAATCCTAGAAAAGATTTACTCTTTTTGCCATATGTGTGTCTTTGTTTGTTTGTTCGTGTATTTGTTTGTTTGTTTGTGTCTATGCAGTAATATGCTTATATTTTATTCCTATTTCGGTGGGATCTCTCATCCTGACTATGGAATCATCCAATCTATTAGTATAGTTTCAGCGCTGAACTAGCTGCACTAACACGTTCCGCCAAGCGTTGTATCAAGTTATGTCCCCGCCATCCATTGTTTTATCCGTATAGTTTCACCGCTGAACTAACTGAACTTAACCGCCCCGCCAAGCGTTATTATTATCATAGTTTCACCTCTGAATTTACCCGCCACACAATTTTTTCTTTTCCGCTGTCACTGTTTGCTGTTTGGACCGATTGAGGTCAGCCACTTGCAACATTGTTGTCAATGTCCGGTAACGCGACGTCATCATTCCTATTGTCCCTATACAAATCCAACCTATGGTCAACTTTCCCTTGTCGGTATACAGTCCAAAATTTTTATCCATATAAATCTTGACCGTAAAGTGGCTCAGAGGTTTTGTAATAGTAATTCCCATTGTCTGTAAAGCGGCCCCATTAACTAATCTTCCACCGCTCCGGTGGTGTATATGGTTGGAGCGTCCGCCTCGATTGCAGAAGGTCGTGGGTTTGAGACTCGGCCGAGCCATACCAAAACCTTATAAAAATGGTACAAACAGCTGCCTTGTTTGGCGCTCAGCATTAAGAGGTTAGTATTACGATTGTCGGACTAGTGTCAGGGTAATGTGAATGGTTGGGACATCATGCTACATGTCTACGGCATGATGCCCCAGTGCTAGACATATTCAATCGATGTTGGAGGTTGGACCGAGACAAGGAAATCCAAGGACAAGTATAAACACATTTTCTTAAAATGCGTGCTGCTTGTTACCGTAATGGCACAACATACTAGTTGATGACAAGTTGTGTTAATAACAATTTTTGGTCTACAGATACACTGATACTTTTTGCCAAAACAAGCTAACGCGTTTAGCGGTATGTGTTTGATTTTCCTTGTAAAAAACGAAATTGGCTAGTTACCCTAGTGATGTGCACCATTAGCTAGCAGACAGAGAACTTAAACGAAAATGAAATAATTATTTATACAACTTCTCTAGTATTCATGTTTGATTATGAACTAAACATAATCTTAAGACCATCTTTAAAAGAATGGTACTTGCACCTGTGAGAGCAGATTAAGTTCAACAGTGTCTATAAGTTATCTTTTACTTACATAACGATAACATTTATGTTTTTCCACACATTATGAATTAATACATTATCTGTAAAGGTAAAGAATTTTAAAAATCGCGATTTATGAGGAACAAAAACTGTCATACTGTTCTTTTTTGTATTGAGAGAGAGAGAGAGAGAGAGAGAGAGAGAGAGAGAGAGAGAGAGAGAGAGAGAGAGAGAGAGAGAGAGAGAGAGAGAGAGAGAGAGAGAGAGAGAGAGAGAGATTATTTCCTTTACTTTTACACGTTAAAGAGTTCTAACGTGATTACGTTTTAGGAAAAATGAAAATTTATTACGTATGCAAAAATTCTTATCGGAAACAATAACAGTCTGTGAGTTTCAGGGCATGAATCTGTTCCTTAATCGAAACAAAATTCAGTTATATTCTACATGTGATTTGAGTGATTTATGTTACCTTACATTTTGCGTCGGTACCTGGAAATTAACATGTTTCAATATGTAGGTTATATGAACACTCTTAGCTCAAAACCATTCACTTTTCATTGACTGTCTGTGTCATCGTGGAAAATTATTATTTTTATTACGAAAAGCAGATCTAATTTACTGATATGTTAAAAATTGGATATATACATAATTCACTAATATTTATCATGTGCAATGACACAACAAATTCATTTCAGCACACAACAACTAGAACACAAGGAACCTTTCACTTAATAGAGTAACAAGGAAGACATTTTTTCATCTAAGGGAATAGGTACGTTGCGATTATAGAGTTGAGACAAAATTAAAGGATTATAATGTGAATTTCACCTAGCCAGACATTTAATTAGTGTCTATTTCATTCTCTGTTGCCGCATATTAGCATTTACCCGAATTTTTCATTAGGCACTGTTTATTTACAATTTACTGAGTATTAACAACTATTTCTCTATTTAAAAAAAAAACAATATGTTATATCTTTTTAGAAATTGCAAATTTCACAATATGGATTCTATCCTTACGAGCAAAATCAATATTTTCGATGATAAAAAAGACATATATCAAGGTTTTATTTACCAATTTACCATTTCGTATCACCATATTTTTCACGTTCAACACATTTTAAAATATATTTTCTTTGAAAAAATCGGGAGCCATGCCGGACACCGCGTTATAAGCGGGTTCGTGAGTTATCCGGGCGCGAGTTATCGAGGGAGTGGTGTGTGTGTGTGTGTATATATATATATATATATATATATATATATATATATATATATATATATATATATATATATATATATATATATATATATATATATACAGAGAGAGAAAGAAAGAGAAAGAGAGAGAGATAGATAGATAGATAGATAGATAGATAGATAGATAGATAGATAGATAGATAGATAGATAGATAGATAGATAGATAGATAGATAGATAGATCGTAAAGGTGATCACAATTATTTCATTGTTTTACATATAATTACAATGGAGAGATATTTTTATAACTGGTTATCAACATGAAAAACATTTGAAAATACATAATCAGCTGCTACTGCTACTATTACTACAATCGTAAATACAATAATAATAACTGCATGTAGTAGTTGTTGTGTTTGTTGGTATAATATTACAAACCAAAAAATTTAATTTTGTTTTTCATTTGAAACTGGCCTTTTTACGACACAACATTGCAAAGGTTATCTATGGTCGTTAAACGAATCTGAATTGAGTATGACGTTGCCTTGCTATTTTTACTTCCTTAACCAATCGATCCCGCTCACAGCGAGTAGCTGGTCGAATTTGAGCATATATGTTGGTAGAGCTGATAATAATTCACCCTTTACCTAGAGTGTATATACAAGTTCTTATGCTTCCGTTTTATTACAGTGATAAAGTATGGACATGGAATTACTGTCGCATTTTAGTGCTCTGCCAATTAGCCTTCGAATGGCGATTAATGAGTCCAACCTTCCATGCACATTGAAAGTACACGAAAGAACGTCTACAAAGGACAAGACGCATGAGTCTTCCAAACCTAATAGGTACAAGTTACCTAAAAATACAGTTATAAAGATAGAAAAAGAGACCAGTCTCCATCTAGTACAGATACGTGTTAAGTGTGGTGGTCAGAACACAGGCTTGAGAAGTGAAATATACATTCCAGTTGGATACAGGGGTTTCTTAATACACATGTCTTCCAAACCAGATAGGAAGTCCTACGACACTGTGGCAGAGGTATGTAAATGTATACTGTCATACAGGTTAGAGAATCTTAAATTTGTAACCTACGGAGATTGGAACCCAGGACCAAGATAAACGGCACCATCGCCTTGCTTTCATGCATCAATCAATATACCATCACCACAAAGCCCACGTCATCATAAAGTGATACAACAAAAGTCGGTGGTATATGCACTTGTGCGTAGCAGACACTCGTTTTATGAGAATTAATTAATAGGTCGACATGCGGTTTATCCGCGGACCTGGGTTCGAATCTCGGTAGAGTACAAATTACATGCTCATGGAATTCCTGGATATACTTCTGAGTTACCTTTTACAGGGTAGTGTAACTTAGGAGATCCTTCTGTCCAGGTGTTTGGTCTTCCAAACGTCAAGGACCAATTATTTAAGTGTTGTTTGTGGTTTGAGTGGGGTGGGGTAGAGGAACTCTTGGTTAGGATTTTAGGACATTCTTTCAAACCATTATATCCTCCAACGCCAAAAATCAGGAGGAAAAAGTAAACAAAAATATCGTCGAACCGTAAGTAAAGCGGTAACGTAACCACCCACTCAACAAACAATGATATAGTATTTTGTCGGCATATATATATATATATATATATATATATATATATATATATATATATATATATATATATATATATATATATATATATATATATATATTCTCAGGTAAGTCAGGTTCGTAAGCGTTAAATATTAAATTATAAACAAACCATACCACCACCCGCCTTCTGCCAATATGTGTAGCTATGCGTATCGTTTCAGATATGCTCTCTTTGCAGATTTTATTTCAAAATGTAATTTAGGGAATCTGCCAATTAAAGGAAAAGAGAGAACCCCTTTTTGCTTGCTAAGACCGACACTGGAATATGTATCCATCAACTGGAACCCTCAACACAAAACTCGGATTAAGATCAGTTAAACAGAATCAGGTGTCTGCAGCTCTTTTTTTATATTAAATAAGTCATACAATACGTAAAATCATATAATACTTCCAACCTCCTTCACACCTTGCATCCTAGACGAACCTTCCACCTTGCCCGCAGCCCCAAACCCTATTACGCTAAGATTCATGAAACTTGGTAAAAGAACGCTCACTCAAACGTAGGTCGCATTGATCCATATTTTGTGCTCCACTGACTTGCATTTGTTTTTTATTTAAGCTTAGTTGCCACTCTCTATTTATTGTAGAATCATAAAACGAGATGACTGTATGCATCTTTATTGTTAACCCACCATTACAACAAAACATCGTCAGTGTGAGCAACATTTGACATTTAATGGTCCATATTAAATGTCTGCATTGAACTCATGACCACATTGTTACCCTTGTCACAAATATTGCTCACTGTGACCCATATTTCTTACTTCACTTATATAACTACTGTTCATAACAGAATCATCCAACTAGATAAGCGTATGTATCTCCATTAGTACCTCACAGTTACAACAAAATATGGCTGTTGTGACCTTTTCGCTTATCATATATATATATATATATATATATATATATATATATATATATATATATATATATATATATATATATATATATATATATATATATATATATATATATATATATATATATATATATATACGAACCACGCCAGAGATTCAGGATGAAGTTTATGTGATTTATATTTCATGTTACAGTGATTCTGTCTAAACTTGACGTTTTGAAATTTGTTTTTTGTGTGTTGTTTATGTTTTGGAATCACAGAAGTTGATAATTGGAAACATGTATGTTTTGTGCTACACTCTTACACCAAAAACGATCATTGTGACCTACATGCCATGCTATGCTAACATAGTTGAGTATTTACCTTACGAATATATATATATATATATATATATATATATATATATATATATATATATATATATATATATATATATATATATATATACTTTTGCCAATCAGACCAGCCTATGTCAGCTACCGTGGTGTGCCCTTTGGAAAGACCA
This sequence comes from Potamilus streckersoni, assembly GCA_016746295.1. Lineage (NCBI taxonomy): Eukaryota > Metazoa > Mollusca > Bivalvia > Unionida > Unionidae > Potamilus > Potamilus streckersoni. The sequence goes on from JAEAOA010001195.1 coordinate 2,991,884, forward strand.
TTCGCTCCAATTTCCTCAGCACTAAATAGCCTACTTGTGTTGATTTGCCGTAAACACAAAACCATACCAAACCAAAATAGATATTTATCAATGCTGTATACTTCCTAGCCTAAGTAGAAGGCCCTTTCTGGCCAGTTCGGTTAGAAATAGGAATAAATGGATTTATTCATCCACAGTAAGGACTACATTTTTTAGTGTGATATTATCTTCGATATGTGAGTTTTGTATTGCACATGTGTAAAGGAATATAAGGCATATCAGTGGACTTCATCCTGCATTCTGATACATGAGCATCAGATCTCATCTACATGGCATACTTTACTAACATAGTTGAGTATTTACCTTACGAATATATATATATATATATATATATATATATATATATATATATATATATATATATATATATATATATATATATATATATAAAGAATACAAATCATATGGCGAATAACAACCCTCTCAAGCGTACTGGATCCACCAAGGGATCAAGTTTGTCAGGGATTAATTAAAATAGATGCAATAAACTGACGACGAACAGTACGAAACTAGTAACTAACTAGCCTAAGCGCTTTCGACTCTTAATGAGTCTTTTTCAAAGGCAAATACAATACATAGTTACGACAAACAAATAAACACAAAAACGTTGCGTTTGTAAACCTCTACATTTCTATCTTCACATGTGCTAAAACTATAAATACAACCAGCTTGTATAGACTAGTTGCGGAAACTGAAAACGTTGTATAATTCCCTAAAAGTCTACAAGCCAAAGCGACATCTATTTTTACTTTGTGTACATATGTAACGCAGATTATATCCCGGATATTTGGTTCTATACCGGTTATTCTTATAGTAAAAATTGAAGGATAAGATTTAGAAAATGTTAAATTCTACTAGTGCATAGTTTTCATTTTCTAGTCTTCTTGGTTTAGACCGCTTGGTTTCAATGTTCTAAGGCGGCGTATCCAGTTTGATTCCTTTTCCTTCCTGGTTTCGGAACTCCAGCTGTGGTTGTTGGCAATAGCGATAAGTATTATATCACTGAAAGTGTGGCCAGGGGAGGAGAAGTGTTCTGCGACCGGGCTTCTGTACAGCTTTTATGTCATCCAATCAGATCTATGAAGGTTTATCCTTATGTGTAGCTTTTCAGTTTCTCCCACGTACTGAAGGCCACAGATCTTACATGTGATGAGATAAATCACATTCTCTGTTTTGCACGTTTTGTTTGGACCATGTATGTTTAGTTTTTCTTTAGTCACTGTGCTAGTGAATGTCTTGGTCTCTAACATATGTTGACAGGTTTTGCATCTTTTATCGCCACAGGGTCCAGATTGACTAGGTTGGTTTTGACTAGCGATTGTTGTTAGCTTGGCCCTGACTAGGATGTCCTTTAGGTTTTTTGGTCTCCGGTAAGCTACTACAGGTTTGTTCGGAAGTATTAGGTTTAGTATGTCTGACGATTGCACGGTTGGCCAGTGGTTTGCGATGATTTTACCTACTTTGGGATTGTCTGGGTGATAGGTCAGAATAAATGGTATCCTATCAACCTTTTCTTTCTGTCCATATCTGAGTAGGTCATCACGGTTTCTTTGTTTGGCCCTTTGGATTGCCTCCGCAATCAGGTCTTTGTCGTAGCCTCGGTAAATTAAATGTTTAGCCAGCTCTTCAGACCTTTCTAGGAATCTTTCATCGTCGGAGCAAATTCTGCGTATCCTCAGTGCCTGGCTATATGGAATGTTCTTAATGCAGTGTTTTGGATGACAGCTGGTTGGGAGAAGATACTGGTGTTTGTCGGTTGGTTTCGAGTAGATGTCTGTGTGTAATTTGTTTTCCACCAGTCTGGTTGTTGTGTCCAGGAAAACATGGTTTGAGTTGGAAATTTCTGCCGTGAATTTTATTGAAGGATGGAAGTTGTTTGCCTTTGAAATGAAGTCATCCAGACTTTCTCTTCCATACTGCCACTTCATTTCTATATCATCGATAAAGCGTACCCACTGGTATGGTGTACGCTCAACCGATGCTAAGAGCTTTCCCTCAAGTTTTCCCATGAAAATGTTAGCATACGAAGGGGCCATTTTAGTACCCATTGCAGTTCCATTGATTTGTAGGTAGTTTTCTTCATTAAATTCAAAGTTGTTGAGTTTTAGGACAAGCTCCAGGAGTTGGATTAAGAAGTGTGTGGGTGGATTGTTTACAGTTCTTGTTTCCCATGCTTCGCTACATGCCTGTAACCCTTCGTTGTGCGGTATGTTGGTGTACAAAGATGTGACGTCTAAGGAAGCAAGTAATGTATCTGGCAGTAATGGTTCACTAGCTTTGCTTTTTATGAGATAATCTGTCGTGTCTTGAAGATATGATGGTAATTTGTGGACATGTGGTTTCATAAAATGATCTAAATATTCTGATATCCTTTCTGTGGGGTGCCCGTTACCTGAGATTATAGGTCTGCCAGGGTTTCCTTGTTTGTGGATTTTGGGTAGAAGATAAAATCTACCTGCTCTTGGGTTTTCTGGGCTTAAGTAGTTTTTGGTTTGCTGGTCTATGTGTCCGCTTTGGTACGCCTCGTCAATAACATTAGTGATGATTTTTGCATATTCCAGCGTTGGATCATGGTCCAGTTTTTGGTAGAACCTAGCGTCACTTAGTTGTCTACTTGCTTCACTAATGTAGTCTTCCCTATCCATAACGACAACAGCGGAACCCTTATCTGCAGGTTTAATTATTATGTCTGTTCTGCTTTTCAGTGAGTGCAGGGCATCTGTTTCTTCCTTTGTCAAATTAGAATATTTGTTAGTATGGTTGATATGTCTGGAAGTATCGTTTTCAACCGAGTTGATAAAGGCTTCCAGATTCGGAATTGAACTTTTTGGTGGGGTCCAGTTACTTTTCTTTCTAAATGTGGGTTGGTCGCAGCTTATATTTTCCTTTGATTTGTTTGGTGGTTGCAAGGCAAAATGGGCCTTGAGTCTTAGTCGGCGGATGAATTCTTCGGTGTCATTCTTAAGCTTCCCTCTGTCGTATGTTTTAGGACGGGGACAGAAACTCAAACCTTTCGATAAAAGTTTTATTTCTGCATCAGTAAGTTCTAAATTGGAGATGTTGACTACTGTGTTAGTAACAGTTGCATTAGTGTTTGTTCAGGAAGGAAAAGGAATCATACTGGATACGCCGCCTTAGAACATTGAAACCAAGCAGTCTAAACCAAGAAGACTAGAAAATGAAAACTATGCACTAGTAGAATTTAACATTTTCTAAATCTTCTTATCCTTCAATTTTTACTATAAGAATAACCGGTATAGAACCAAATATCCGGGATATAATCTGCGTTACATATGTACACAAAGTAAAAATAGATGTCGCTTTGGCTTGTAGACTTTTAGGGAATTATACAACGTTTTCAGTTTCCGCAACTAGTCTATACAAGCTGGTTGTATTTATAGTTTTAGCACATGTGAAGATAGAAATGTAGAGGTTTACAAACGCAACGTTTTTGTGTTTATTTGTTTGTCGTAACTATGTTTTGTATTTGCCTTTGAAAAAAGACTCATTAAGAGTCGAAAGCGCTTAGGCTAGTTAGTTACTAGTTTCGTACTGTTCGTCGTCAGTTTATTGCATCTATATATATATATATATATATATATATATATATATATATATATATATATATATATATATATATATATATATATATATATATATATATATATATATATATATATATATCCTTTTGCCATCGACCAGCCTGTGGCAGCTACCGTGGTGTGCCCTTGTGGAAAGACCATTCGTTCCAATTGCCTCATCTATAGCGCCTAATCAATGCAATATCCGATACAGGAATATACGAGGTCTCATCTATATTGTCTAATCTAGGAAATATCTGATATATGAATATACGAGGCCTCATCTGAAGTGGCTAATCAAGGAAATACATGGTATATGAATATACGAGGCCTGATATGTAGTGGATAATTAAGGAAATAAATGGTATCTGAACATACGATGCCTCATCTGTAGTGGCTAATCAAGGAAATATATGGTATATAAACATACGAGGCCTCATCTGTAGTGGCTAATCAAGGAAATATATGGTATATGAATATACGAGGCCTCATCTATAGTGGCTAATCAAGGCAATTACTGATCCATGAACCATGCCAGTAATGCTGGCTGATACTCAAAAGTTACACAAAGCCTTTGATTTCCACCCAGTTGAAGGTGGCCTTTATTATTACACAATGATAATAGCTTCCAAAGCAGATCATCGGAGCAAAGCTGCTTAAAACAAATAATGCGAAATGAATCCCTACATAATATTAACATTCAGGTTCGGCCTTAGACCGAATGGAGCTTAATTCGAGGAGTGTCGTCTCCCCCCCCCATTGTGCATCTTGCCAATATAAAGTTATTCTAAACAGCTCCGGTGGCCTAGTAGTTAGAGCGTCCGCCTTGAATGTGGAAGGTCGTGGATTCGATCCCCGGTGGAGTTATACCAAAGACTTTAAAAATGGTACTAACAGCTGCCTCGCTTGGTGCTTAGTATTAAGAGGTTAGTGCTAGGACTGGTCGGCTTGGTGTCAGGATAATGTGACTGGGTGGGACATTATGCCACATGTCTGCGGCATGATGCCCCAGTGCTAGACATCACTATAATCTGTCACACTGCAGACATCGCAACGGTATGACTGAAAAATTGTTAAAACTCTGTTTAAAATCTAAATCACACACACTAAAACTGTAAAGATAAAAAAGCACCAAAACAACTTAATTGGAAAGGGACAAGTATTTCCTTAGCAAAATCTCTTTAGTCCGAATATATTTTCTGCATTATCAGTGATGTTCACAGTGGTTGCCTTTGACTCCTAAGAGTTTCGTAGAGTCGAGTAGAGTCTAATCTTTGATTAGATTAGTGACAAGGGAAGATCCAAAGGAAAAATTCAAGAAAGCAATGTTACTGGATATTATTTAATTATAAATACGCAAACAAAGCTTTAAACTCGGAAACCGCTCCGATGGTCTAAGTTGTTAAAGCGTCCGCCTCGGAAGAAGGAGGTCGCGGGTGCGAACCCAGCCAAGTCATACTAAAGACTTATAATAAAAATGTTAATAACATGGAAAACCAAAGGAGTATAGAGTAATTGAAATGTTCAACAGTACATGCTTAATACGCATTCACTTTACTTTCCTATTTGGTTAAGTGAATAGTTCAGTAATTTAGAACGTTGAAATAGTTACACGCCGGTTTGAGCAATCGTGTGTACATGTACGTTGATAGAGCAAGAGAGTATAGAAAAGTGCGTATATGACCCATATCAGTGGATGTGTGGTAATGTCTGCGGATGTGACATTTATTTGTTAAATATCAGAATTTCTTTCGTTTTTTTTAACTTCGGGAATGGGATACACATTGATTACGCAAATATATTTCTTCTTTTTTTAATCTACCATTATTACTATAATCATGCCTGGCTATCCTGTATGAGTTTGCCAATATGACCAGCCGTTATGTGTATATGACTAATTGTGTCCAGTTAATAATTACAATGTAAAAAACACCATCGTGCCCATGTAGTCGTATCATAGCATAATCTATGTCGTACATAGACATAGTAGTCATATCATAGCATAATCTATGTCGTACATAGAAATCGTAACCAGGTAATCATATCATAGCATAATCTATGTCGTACATAGACATCGTGCCCAGGTTGTCATATCAACCTACAATAACATGTTTTCGCTCCTTAAATACTATATTATTTTCCATGGACACGATATATCACTCATAATTCGATGTGATTATTCTTTTTTTTAATTTTGTCGAATTCCGTGCTTAATTTATAATTTTTTGTAAATTGTAATGAGACGAGACGTATTCGCAAAGGAAATGGAATATCTGATTCATATATTTACTTTAGGTATACCAGAGAACACCACATCGTAACCCTATTATCAGAAGAATTTTACGCAGCGAATCATGTTGAGGGAGATAAAGAACAATTTTGTTGAGTGCTCGAGATTTATGTGTTTGAGAAACATTCAAAAAGTCACCAAGTTATGCTTTCTTTTTCTTATTTTCCTTCGCTCCTTTTAATGCCAGCCAGCTTTGATTTCCCTTTTATTTCTTTCCATATTACAATTTAATAAAAGTACTCTACACGTTTATTAGAAGTAAAAAATAAAAATAAAAACATACTGGCAGGTAAATAAAACTTGTGGCTGCAAAACCATCGATATAAACTAGAATTACATTTAGGAAATTAAAATAAACGTCAAGGAATGTTGTTCTTTACACATAAAAGATTCAGAGAGAGCACGTGAATGAGAAGACAAAGGATTACACACTGGCAGAGCGCCTTTACCGTGCACACTGTCTATAACCCTTTACCGTGCACACTGTCTATAACCCTAACACGTCAATACATATTTAAAGCTTGGGTCCATATAATCAACCATGATCTAACGATAGAGTAAATACTGTTGGAAAAATCCAACCCGCAGCATTCTCATGTTTACTATTTAGAGAAAGGATCTCTTAAATCTATATTATATACATTTCCATTGTTGTATCTATTGACAGATTGGAGATGCATTTCCACTTTGTGTGATTGTTGATTGTGACCTAACGACCACCATGATGACTGGACGAAAAATACAGCTGACAAAAGGCACAAGACTCTGGCCGCTCCACATTGTGAAGGATAATTCAAACGACGAACAGTACTTAAGTTGTTTTACTGAAGATAAGACTATTTCTTTGCCGTTTGGTTGCGCAGGAAAGTTTAAGGCGATTCCAGTTTATTTAAAGGATTTGGAGAACTGTAGGCTTCCAAAAACTGTCCAAATGGAAAATAAAGTCCAATTTTCAGACATATTGTCGGAGTCGGAAAATGAAGCAAGGTTTTTGTTGGATTCTGGGACAACGCCAATTGAAGTAATATCGTTCAAGAACACGTCAGTCTACGTAGGGTTTGTAACTCAACTGGACACTTTAAATGGCAAACACATACTTGTCATTCCTGATGATTTTCAGCAACTGGACTTGGAACTTGTAAATTTATTGACATCTTCCAGTCCGAGTATTCTCAAAGAAATAAATGATTACTTCTTCTCCTGGACAGACGGAATTGACCTTGAGTGTATACATGAAAAACTATTTTGCGTTGACAATGACCCGTGCTTTATCTACCTAAAGTATTTCTCCCAACATGAAGACTATGTATGTTTGACAGAAGGTAAGAAATTCATTCAGTTTCTATTTTCTTTTGGTCCTAAAATGCTATCATTTTAAGCGGATACCTGATATATTTAAAGATATTGCATCAAGAAAATTGTCTTATTAATAAACCCTAGCACTTATGTGAAATTAATGTACTATCTATTTTGGTCGAGTAGGATAGTGTCAACTCCTGAACCACCACAACCCCAGAAACAAGAAACACTCATGCAAATGATAACATCCTGAAATTCAGTTATTTTTCTTTCATTTCTAGTGACATCCGCCGGGTCAGAGCAATCGTTGCAGAAAGACACAGCGACTCCAGTGTATGCAAATGACTTGTTATTCCAGACGAAAAACATAGATAACGTAGTAGCTGGAGAAACTGGTAATGCAGATAGAACATCATCAGTACCTGATCTGCCTCCGAGGAAACCTCGAATGAAAAATGAGCCTACAAAACACCATTTTGAACTTCAAGCAATGATACAACAGATAGTATCGATACCAACAGACAAAACAAATCCTAAAGAGGTTGCAACACAAAGATCTACGAGTTCTATAATGGACATGAATAAATCAGGCTACGTTTGGCCAAAAAGTGATTGTGACATCGATGACTATTTGATTCCAATAAGTTCTCAAAGAAAACCTAGTGTAAACAAATATGACAACTTAGTTGAAAACGCATCCAATACATCTTTAACTCTCTGGCAGTTGTCTGGACTCGATACGGTCCAGGAAAACAGAGTAGGCAATGTAGATGTCACTAAAGACGATAAAACCTTCTTTGATTATAATATAGAAGAAGTATCGGCATGCTTCAAGCGGTATGGATTGAACAAAGTTGGGGACATATGTTCTACAGAAAAACTTGATGGCATATTCTTCAAAGATTTAACGGCAAAAGTGTTTGAGGTGGAGCCTTTTCACTTATCTCCCACCGATATAAACAAACTTGTTACAATAGTCGTCAACGAACGGAGACGAAAGTGAAGGAAATTCCGCAAAATAAGTCACAGTTCCAGTTGTCTCATTTCCGGTTGTACCAAGAAGTACTCTAGCTCGCTCTGAGAACTGGACACATGGTAGAATTAACATAGCAAAATATAGCCATTGTGTTCACAAGTTGCTTCATAAATTCATAGTTTGTGGTAAGAGAAATGTAGAAATCATTGATGTAAACGCAGAAGACGTGTGCAAAATTTAAATACAACTCAGCAACTTAATGCGAATAAAATTAATTAAATAATTTTGCAGATATGTGTAAGTGCAGTGCATTGTGATATATATATATATATATATATATATATATATATATATATATATATATATATATATATATATATATATATATATATATATATATATATATAATGTGACAAGAGGTGGATTCAAACGTTAAACCAACCCATTCTCTACGATTCATTCCTAGGGAATGACCTCTTGCGATGTAATTTACCCAGTGTGGTTGGAAGAAAGAATAACACAAATCTCTGAGCTAGTATATTGAAGAAATAAAACAATGAGCCTCCTTTCAATGAACAAATAAATAAATTAATCAATTTAACAATAGAATTCCTGAAGGAAAGAAATCAATTTATTTTGCTACAAAGAAAGAAATGTACGAACATTTACTCAATAAAAGCAAATACAAATTTCACTTTACTATTAATTGTCAGTGACAGAATTAATAGTTTCATCATAGCCTACGAGTCGTTACATTGAGTTCAACGCTGAATGACATCATCAACTATCTTTATCCGGACATCGATTTTTCCGTTGTTTTTTTTTTTTTGCACCTTTGCCTAATCGTCTTTGATTGGACCCTTGCCAGTTGACACTTAAAACGATTTGACGATAGTATATAGAACTGGAATTCGGCTGTGGAAATCTGATGAATCTTGCTGTAGAATTGGCCTAAGGAGCTGTTTCCTTTGTCGTTTATTCGTTTTCCCACGAACTTCCAATGTATAGTCTGTCTACTTTCTGAGACGATTAACTCGCCTTTCTCAGTCACGGGGGAAACATACTCTTACGTTCGCTGTGGAGTCCCGTCTAATTTCTTTAAAGCAAGATTGAAGACTGAAGCAATTTTGCAAAGTGAAATCACTACTTTCTTACAAGGTTTACACCCTTAAGTTTCAATTAACCAATCAGAATCGACTGAACACTACGAATCCCCCTAAATCCTGTCTCGTCATATCATAGGTTCGCTTCATACTTGACACCCCCAGTGACTACACGGTGCTACAGAGCAGATACTTCGGGTATAATTATTTCACATGATTTCAATCCTGAAAGTTCGACGTCCTCTTCGCGAAAATTTATTAATATAAATTAAATCTAATTCAATTTTTTCTCTTTTTTGAATCATATGCTTATTAAACAAGTTTTTATTAGTATATGATGTGGAAGGAATTGTTCAGTTCAGCAAAATAAAATAAAATTTAATTATAAAACTCAATTAACGTGAAAAAAATACTTGAGTAATCATGACATTATTTTGCAAGTGCTTTACAATAATCAGATATAGATAATATATATTGAAATGTGTTTATTGGCTGGCGGACGAGAAGCGGTACTTAGTAAGTGTACATCTGACGCCTGGTTGAGAATTGGCGCCTTTCAGGAGTCATTTATATACATTCTTATTCAGGAATCTGATAAAGGTAGTTCAATCTAATAAAATTAAGCAGGCTGCATCTGTTTAGGGTTCTGTTATTCTCATAATGTCTAATATATTAGCACAGTTTTTGCTTATATAATCGCGTTTCTCCATCAGCATTTTAACCAGATACCTGCATTTCGCATATACATATATGCAAAGATATCTATATATACATGGATACATACCTACCTATACATACATACACAGATGCATATATACATAGACATAATACAAAGAGAGTACACAACATGTTAATTGGGGGCCCCCGAGTGGCCGAGTTGTCTAAAGTGCTGTCCGTTACGGATCACTGCCATCTCACCTCTGTCTGCGTGAGTTCGAGTCTAGGATTCGGCGAATGTGGATAGGTGAGAAAGCTTGCCAGTAACTTCTCGTGGGTCGGTGGTTCTTTCCGGTGATTTCCCGGTTTCTTCCTCCACCATTAATACTGGCCGCCATGAATAGCCTCTCGTGTGCTGAAAAATGGCGTTAAGCCCAACAACAACAACAACAACATGTTATTTGTTGACCTGCATAATACCACCTGAACACGTTTATTCAGACGCATGCGTGCCCTTAGTTTCAAACTCTTTCGGGATAAGACACAAAAAGTTTCATCAATACGTAAATATTATTCAAAACGTTTGTCTTAGTAATGTCCTAAGAACATTTTACATATATACATAGATAGATATTTACATGTATGTAGATAAAAAATGGAATTTTATAGATAGTAATGCAATTATTAAGCAATGAACTGGAGATGTAACAATGTAACAGTGAACTTAATACAAAAATAATTATAATAAAAAATTAATAACATCATGTGTAATTTCGATGCAAGTTTAGATTAATACTATTACAATTATTAGCATTATTATTAATATTGTGATTACTATAATCAGCACTCTTGATATTACTACTATTGCTATTATCACGTTCAATTTATGCTCTATGACTATAATTTCCCAGTTTTTTAACCTCTGTGGATTTTGGAGAAATCAGTAACTTAATAAATTTCAACGTCCTTGGGCCTTTCCAAACTGTAAACCTAATTTGCAGATCAGTGGTAAGGTTGAGTGTCAGATTGGTACGTTTAAACGGCATTGTTTCGGCTATTGTACAGTTTACACGTTTACAAATTGGTGTAAATTATATATATATATATATATATATATATATATATATATATATATATATATATATATATATATATATATATATATATATACATATATATATATATATACATATAAATATATATATCTACATATATATATATATATATATATATATATATATATATATATATATATATATATATATATATATATATATATATATTTATATATATATATAAAGAATACAAATCATATGGCGAATAACAACCCTCTCAAGCGTACTGGATCCACCAAGGGATCACGTTTGTCAGGGATTAATTAAAATAGATGCAATAAACTGACGACGAACAGTACGAAACTAGTAACTAACTAGCCTAAGCGCTTTCGACTCTTAATGAGTCTTTTTCAAAGGCAAATACAAAACATAGTTACGACAAACAAATAAACACAAAAACGTTGTGTTTGTAAACCTCTACATTTCTGTCTTCACATGTGCTAAAACTATAAATACAACCAGCTTGTATAGACTAGTTGCGGAAACTCTTTTATTTGTTTGTCGCAACTATGTTTTGCACTTGCCCTTGAAAAAGACTCACCAAGAGTCGAAAGCGCCTAGGCTAGTTAGTCACCAGCCTCGCACTGCTCGTCGCCAGTTTATTGCATCTATATATATATATATATATATATATATATATATATATATATATATATATATATATATATATATATATATATATATATATATATATATATATATATATATATATATATAAAGAATACAAATCATATGGCGAATAACAACCCTCTCAAGCGTACTGGATCCACCAAGGGATCACGTTTGTCAGGGATTAATTAAAATAGATGCAATAAACTGACGACGAACAGCACGAAACCAGTAACCAACCAGCCCAAGCGCCCTCGACCCTCAATGAGTCCCCCTCAAAGGCAAATACAAAACATAGCTACGACAATTTTTACTATAAGAATAACCGGTATAGAACCAAATATCCGGGATATAATCTGCGTTACATATGTACACAAAGTAAAAATAGATGTCGCTTTGGCTTGTAGACTTTTAGGGAATTATACAACGTTTTCAGTTTCCGCAACTAGTCTATACAAGCTGGTTGTATTTATAGTTTTAGCACATTTGAAGATAGAAATGTAGAGGTTTACAAACCCAACGTTTTTGTGTTTATTTGTTTGTCGTAGCTATGTTTTGTATTTGCCTTTGAGGGGGACTCATTGAGGGTCGAGGGCGCTTGGGCTGGTTGGTTACTGGTTTCGTGCTGTTCGTCGTCAGTTTATTGCATCTATTTTAATTAATCCCTGACAAACGTGATCCCTTGGTGGATCCAGTACGCTTGAGAGGGTTGTTATTCGCCATATGATTTGTATTCTTTATATATATATATATATATATATATATATATATATATATATATATATATATATATATATATATATATATATATATATATATATATATATATATATATATGCAATAAACTGACGACGAGCGGTGCGAAGCTGGTAACTAGCTGGCCTAGGCGCTTTCGACTCTTGGTGAGTCTTTTTCAAGGGCAAGTGCAAAACATAGTTGCGACAAACAAATAAAAAAGAGTTTCCGCAACTAGTCTATACAAGCTGGTTGTATTTATAGTTTTAGCACATGTGAAGACAGAAATGTAGAGGTTTACAAACACAACGTTTTTGTGTTTATTTGTTTGTCGTAACTATGTTTTGTATTTGCCTTTGAAAAAGACTCATTAAGAGTCGAAAGCGCTTAGGCTAGTTAGTTACTAGTTTCGTACTGTTCGTCGTCAGTTTATTGCATATATATATATATATATATATATATATATATATATATATATATATATATATATATATATATATATATATATATATATATATGATTTTTTCAAACATGAACTAGACCTAGTTTATTCGTAATGTGTGTAAAGTTCTCTCTACATATATGATTTTTAGGTATTAAATCAACTAGCCATTAATGATAAATTTTTAACGATTTTTATGGACGAAAATACCGTCGTCATTATAAAGGCCTTTTTGGTGATTTTGATGCCTGCAAGTTTAAAGAAGCACAGGCATACCGTTTCCTGTGCGAAGGCATGTGGCAACGATACTACGTTAAAATCATTTGAAGATTATAATCTGTTTGACAAGCTGGTGATATAAGAACCTGAATCAGCCTATTCGGTTTGAGTCGAACTTTGTCATTGGTCTGTAGTGTCTCGTACCGTAAAATAAACAATTTAAGAACTACTTTTGTCATCGGTCGGTAGGGTCAAGTACCGTTAAATAAACAATATATCAACTATCTTTGTCTTTGGATTAGAGTGGTGCCACTTACCGTTAAATAAACAGTATACTGAAAGAATGTCTCCTTCAAGTGGACATAAAGGCAGTATTTCCTGTTATGAGACAGCGATATATATTTTTGCTTCATGTACATTAATTACCTCATTTAATTTTAAAGTTGTACCTCATTGTAACAAAGAATAATACCTCAAGTCCATTGCTCTTCAACACGTCAAAAATAGATTTAATTTTTGTGATAAGAATAAAACGGCTTCTCCAGTTAAGTTATATCTCCTTCAAAACAGAAAGAAAAGGTAGCTGTTAACAGTCGTGTGAAAATTAACTTTGTAATATTGGTATATGATGATTTACTGGCAGACCCAAATCTATTATAAAGTCGAAGAACTAATATTACGATCTGCTCATTTCTTTTAAAATTTTTATTTAATCAGCTGGGGTTGTTTTTTTTTTCTTACAAAGAATAAAAGCAAATAATCTAGTGAGAAAAAGGAAGGAAATAAGGGAACAAAACGAGAATAAAAATATACATACAAAATGGAAGAAAGGAAGAAAGAGAGAAATTAAACAAATTAAGAAATGGAAAGAGAAGAAAGAAAAATATTGGACATTTACATGCAAGAATCATTTCAATATTTTGTACTTTACTTTTAAAGCTGCGTACTTGCTCATTTCAGATATACTGAGAGACACTGAACATGATCATTAGTTTCGATATTTTGAAACTAAAAATCAAATATGAACTTCTTTCTCTTGTACATCTATCTATACAAAGTAGTACAAAAACAGAACACGTCCACAATATATATTTGATACAAAACGGCGTAAATTGATGATAAATTTTCACCTAGAAAACCCATTTTGATTTATGATAACTACATCATACTCAATTATTGCATTTTCTGCTTTCTTTTCTCGACAATGATTTTAGTAGGGAATGTGAAGACTTTACGTAATGTGCATGATGAAAATTTCAGTATTTGTTTACTTCCAATAACTGAACACACGGCTGACGACGTTAAAAAGTAGAAGTCACAATGATGACATCATAATGAAGCTTAAATGAATCGCCCTATATAGACTGGTTTTTTTTATTGGAGTACAGTCTGTGATAATAAATATCGGGTGGGATCGAATAAACCCGCTGGCTCCTTAAAGAGCCAAGACTTGATTTGGTGTCAAAACAGCTTACTGACAGCGATTATTACGAAAGAGCACGAGCTATGAGGAGGTCGTACATTTTATGGATTTGATGATTCGGAATACGCCGTACATGATGTGATAGAAAATGATGAAAATGTTCCGATTATCATTTTGTCTCAAACTTACTTGGTCTTGTTTTAACAAAGGCCACTTTCAGCTTAATTCGGTGAGAGTTGATAACGCCAAAAGGCGATAAACAAAAGTGGCCGATGTACACAATTTTCAGACACTGGTCATAGTCCACGTAACTTATATATTATCTACATTATACTAGATGAGAATTTGACACTATCTCTTGGTATGCAAAATAATAGTGACTTATCAAACGTTATCAAACAATCACTGATAATTAGTGTACGTTGACCCTTCAGATCCCTACTCTTTTCACGTACAGCAGTCGACGTGTTTCGTATTTTATAACGCCGTCTAAACCCCATAGGGGAGGTAAAACTGGTCAGTTATAGCTCTTCTTTGCGGTTTCTGAAATCTACCAAACCAATACACTCTACTGTGAAACATTGTGTCAACAATTTTATTTACTTTGAAAAAAGGTTCGTGAAACAACAGCAACAACCAATATACCAACACCAACAACAACACCATCATTGCTACTACCACTACTACTACAACAAATAACGATGATGAAAATGAAAACGAGAAAAACGATGAATAGTATAACATTATGAACAAAATAACAAAATTAATAAATTGTTTGTTTTTTTTTTATAAAAAAAGTAGGAGGAAAAAACAGTTCATTACCTTTGCATCCTTCCTCTAAATAATTTGTTTTTATCAACAAATTGAATTCTCAAATTATCTACTATTTTACACTAGCCTACAGCGACTTTGCAAAAGACATTTTAATGACGGCTAATTGGAAATAGATTAACTTATTTTCCAAGATCCCTCCAAAAGTGTCTTACCCATTTCCGTACGTGTTTATGATATAAGACAGAGGTGTGATAATTAAAATAGAAATAATATTGGATATGACCCAGATTAACGCACGTGGTCACTGTGTGATCAGCATATATATATATATATATATATATATATATATATATATATATATATATATATATATATATATATATATATATATATATATATATATATATATATATATATATATATATATATATGTATATATATATATATATATATATATATATATATATATATATATATATATATATATATATATATATATATATATATATATATATATTCTCTAAAAAGTGTACAATAATTACTTCAAATGAAGAGTATCACGAACTGTTGTGAGTTAATTTTACCTTTACCATACATTTTACCTACTAGAAAAATATATTCAATGACCTTCAAGGCTAAACTAAAAAGCATAATATTGATGTGTCATAAATTATAATATGGATATGTCATAATATGTAATATCAATATGTCATAAATGTAATATTGATATGTCATATAATATTATATTTATATGACATAAAATATAGCATTGATATGTCAAAAATGTATTATTGATATGTCATAAAATATAATATTGATATGTCATAAAGGGTAATATCGATATGTCATAAAATGTAATATTGATATGTCATAAAATAAAATATTGATATATCATAACACTTTTAAAGTTGCGTTTCATCCCAAAACCAATTCAAAAATTAACATTTGTTACTCAGTACTGAACTTTCCACTGAGTGACAATCAATACAAATCATATATTAATCTGAAATACCTTCAAAGACGACTTCATGGTGAAGTTCTTGTCCAAGGTTCACTGGCATGTTTTTAATGGCATGACTGTCGACAAACCAACGTGCTATGGAACACAGATTTCACTTCCGAATCATCACCAAGACCTTATTACTCACTGTGCAATGTCACTGAAACACACACAGACAACCACACCATAAACTTATATTCTAAAGAAAAAACTATTGCCTATAAATCCATACCAAGAAAGCCTAAATCTAACTCTTGTATTACCGCCAAATGTAGACAGGAAAAAATGCTCTAAAAATAGATTAGGACTACATTCGTGGGTACTAAACTGGAAATACTAATTGTGTCCCGATGCTTAAAAGGCCCAGTTTGTATGGCCAATTTTAGTCAAACGTTTATATTTGCATGCCACACTTATTTTAACTTGATACATGAAGTAGTTTGGAATTTCCTTGCAAAGAAGACATGTGACAGATGTCAGAAAGTATGGTACAAGTTGTGGTCCAAGTGTTCTTTGTTGTTGTTGTTGTTGTTGTTTTTGTTGTTGTTTTTGTTGTTGGGCTTAACGCCATTTTTCAGCACACGAGAGGCTATACATGGCGGCCAGTATTAATGGTGGAGGAAGAGACCGGGAAATCACCGGATAGAACCACCGAACAACGAGAAGCTACTGACAAGCTTTCTCACATAATTACATTCACCGAATCCTAGACTCGAACCGACGCAGACAGAAGTGAGATGGTAGTGATCCGTAACGTTCAGCGTTTTAGACCTCTCGGCCACACGGTGCTCCCTAAGAGTTCTTTAAAAACCCAAACTAACTTTGCTATATCTTCCTTATTTACAGGAATTGTTCAATGCAGTAAAAACCCAATAGTAATACCTGATAAAGCCTGTCTGAAAATGTGTTTGAAATAAAAAAAAATATATTAAATTTAAAAAAAAATAAAATAAAGATTTAAATTTTTGAAAACTTTTTTTGAAAAATTAAATTTTCATGCAAGTTATAAAATTCAATTTGACAAATATAAGACATCAAAGTCGAATAATGAATGGTATTTAAAACAAAAGGTAGTTTGGGTCTGTACAACTGATAACGTTTTTCCCAGGGATACTGAATCATGATAGCTCACAGCGATTTTGACAGCAAATTGCGATATGCCTATCAAGATGCATATAAAATAAATAAACAATGACAGGTGTTATGTTCCACATTTATTGTGTCAGGTACTTAGACAGTTGTTTGCATAACTAATGGTTCACTCAAATTTTAAGTTTTGATGGGATCACTACCAAGTTTTATAGCGAAAATGCATTCCATTTCAATGTCGATAACGACAAAAGGCGACAATGTGATAAGACAAAAAAAAGTTTCAGGGAGGTTCCACCTTACTGAAAAATGGTGCGGATCTCTCTCATGAAGATGTAAGCCATGTCTTTGAGGTGCTTTATATCAGTGTGCTGATATCAACTTATCTTTGTCACTTATGGCAGTACACTGCTCGTGTCCTTATGAGACCTTGCTATCACCACTAGACTACTGGAGAGCTTCCAAACTGATCCAACTTTAACTCTTTTTTCCAGATACCAGGCTAAACCTAAAAATATATAACACGTTTCGCTTAATTCTAGAAAACAGTAAGATGTAGGCAAATGAAGTTAAAATGTGTTAGATATGGTGATTTCAAAATAACATTCAGGTTGTAAATATAGGAAAATAATAGTAAACTTGACAGAGTGACACTCAGAAATGTGAAGAAATGGGCATGTATTAAAGTAATAAATGCATCCTAAAATATAGCCGACGTTTCTAGAAGCATATTTGGTCTATTCCAGGTTAAATAAGTAATCAGGTAGAGTATGTATCATAAAGTTTAATGCAATGTTGGACCGGTGAGGTTTGATCATTGGTGCAAACATTAGTACATACCAGTGTACAGTAAAGTCAAATGACAATTTACCAAATTAAAATATATTACTTTAAGAAATCTTATTCATGAGGAAAATAACAATTTTGGATATTGCAAGTGAATACAGCCATATGTGGCTACATAGATCGACCATAGGTACCAATAGATCCTAAAGCATCCACCATATGTGAAATTGTGATCCCTAAAACTTGTAAACAAGGATGGACATTTGCATGTGTGGGACATATACAATGTACTGTTAAAATCATATGTGTAAACATAATTCAAATGATCTGTTTGATAATTTTTAGTGTATTTTAAGAGTGTTGGTAACCAATTATTGAGCTCAATGATTCAGTGGGATCAGATATCAGTTGATGCTGCAATACCACATTCTGTCAAAGTCCTAACTTGAAATGTGTTACCATACATAGGTATATTCATGATGAAAAAAACATTTTGGGATAGTTGAAGTCCACACAACCAGAACTGAGTTTTACAGATTCACTATGGGTGTAGTGTCAGCCTATATGATGTACTGAATGTCAACTTTTAATTGCAAACATTCTAAAATATATGGATATTTGTTCATGTCCTATATGAAACCATGTTAAGATTAGTTATACAAAGTTAAATTCAAACAATCTGTTTGAATATTTCTTATGTAATCCTTAGAGTGTCAGTTAACAAATATTATTAGTAATTAATAATGCATAAAGCAAAATGGAGCATTAGAATTCCCATAATATCATCTAGGCCACAATGCCGCACAACACCAATCAATATCTTCACGAAACTAAACTATAAAATAGAATGCATTTTGTGTTCAGCTTACATCATTTTGCTGTTTTCTTACACACAAGGGTAAATATACCTGAGAAAGGTATATTGTATCCCTTTGATCTGTATAAAGTTTTCATCTCTGTCCTCTCACTAAATGCCCTATAGCTATGCTTATAAACAATTTATGATAGCTATACAATCATATATGTGTTACTCAAAAAGTCACCCCATCATAAACACATAAATTAACTGTTATGTAACCCTAATAAATAGTTCCAAGGACGTAAAGGAACAATTCAAAATAAAATTTTGTCTTCATGTATTTAAAATGAAGGTTTTATTTTGATTATATATATATATATATATATATATATATATATATATATATATATATATATATATATATATATATATATATATATATATATATTCTCACAAAATTTGACAAATATCCATCATCAAAGCTTGTATATGGTGTATGAGTCTATACATGCTGATATCATTCCCAGTAAATATTAGATATGTGCATTGCTGGGGAAAAAATTTATTTTTTAATTTTCTTAAAATTTCATTTAAATTTTTAAAATAATTTTTTTTTGTTACCTTTAATGTATTCTTATATTTCAAAGTCAATTTACATAACATGTTAAAATTTCATGTGTTTATCATTAATAACAAAGATTTTATACCAATTTAAACTTTACTCAAATGCTGCACTGACAGGCAATAGAACACAATTAATTTTACAACCGCTCCCTCCGGTGGCCTAGTGGTTAGAGCGTCCGATTTGGATGCAGGATGTCGTGGGTTCGATCCCCGGTTGAGTCATAATAAATACTTACAAAAATTGGTACTAACAGCTGTCTCGCTTGACGCTCAGCATTAAGAAGTTAGTGTTAGGACTGGTCGGCCTGATGTCAGGATAATGTGACTGGGTGGGGCATCATGCTACATGTCTGCGGCAGGATGCCCCAGTGCTAGACATCACTATAAACTGCCACATTGCAGACATCGTAGCGATATGACTGAAAAATTGTTAAAGTTACGTTAAAAATCATAATCACATCACTATTAATTTTTCTATATATTTTCTACATTTGTTTCTAAGTACTGAACTTACCACTGTTTGACAATCAATACAAATCCTATGTGAATCTAAAATACCTTCAAAGATGACGTCATGGTGAAGTTCTTGTCAAAGGTTCACCGGTATTTTTTGAATGACTTGACTGTCAACAAACCAACGTACAGTGGAATAGAGATTTCACTTCCGGATCATCACCAAGACCTTATTACTCACTGTACACTGTCGCCGAAACACACACAGACAACCACACCAAAACGTATATTCTGTGTTGTGTGTTGTGTTGGCATCCGTCCGTCTTCGAGAGACGATGGTGTAGCTCCCTCTTTTGGTGCCTTATCTGCACCGTCGCGAGTGGCTGAAGAGCCCGACCCTTTGTTGCACTTGCTGCAGGTGAAGATGGATTCTAAAGAATAAACAATTGCCTTTAAATCCACACCAAGAATGCCTAAATCTAACTCTTGTATCACCACCAATTGGAGACATGAAAAATGCTCTAAAAATAGACTGAAACTACATTCGTACTGAACTGGAAGTACTAATTGTGTCCCGATGCCATATGTAATTTGTGTTCAAGTGATTGCTTTTGCCTTACTCAAATTCTATTATATGTACATTGTGTTCAAGCGATTGCTTGTCTTCGATTGAGTAAACTACACTTCTTCAGGAATTCCGGCATGTAAACGATGAAAAAAGAAAATTTCAACCAGAAACAATTTTAGACAATAAATTTAAGATGCAGTGGAATATTTCAACCGGAAAACAGTTGGAGACAGTATGTTCAGCATGTAATGGAAGATTTCAACCAAAAAAACATTGAGACAGTAAGTTCTAGATGCAAAGGAATATTTCAACTGAAAACATTTAGATTATGATCTATATATCATTAGGTCGATCTTAATATCAGACTTTTTCTGATAGTCCTCAAACAGTTTTTAAAAAATGGCGTGCATTTAATCGTTGTGATGTGTCGAATATGGAAAACTCTTAGAAGCTTTGTTTAAAGGAATTGTATCAAAGTCAACTTAATTAAAGTAGAAAGAGCTAGAGATAGTTAGATGATTATTTTCATTTCATCTCTGAACGTCAAAAGGGAATTCGTTCTAGCCGACGTAACATGACCGAGTCAGATGCTATGGTACAAGAGAATGACATAAGACCTTTCCCCAAAATCGGCAGGGTAAAGGCGGCATCTGGCTATAGATGATAGCTCAAAGTAAATGATTAATTACGGCATGATTATTTGCTTAGTTTTCTGGTCAATCCAAACATTCTACGAACAGGTTTAGGAAACTGTCTATTCCGATTGGTTAATATGGATTTATGGGCGTAACTCTGTAAGAAATTAAAGGTTTTACTTTAGGGAAATTCTTTAGTCGTCTTCGATCTTTCGCAAGGAAAGTTAGTATGACTCCGAAATTCGTAGAAAGTACGTTTTCGTTATTGAGTAAGGGGCCGGATAGTTCTCTCAGTTAGGAGACGGACTATACGTGAGGTTCGTGGAAACATAAAGAAACGGCAAAAGGTACGCAATCTTAGTTTCCCGATTTTAATGTTATTTCATTTGTTGATCTATTTTGCAAATGTATTCTTGATATGATGTATGTATGTATTATTTCATTTTTCAGGATTTTAGTGAAATGCCTAGTCATGACATTTTATTCTTTGATTTTCTAATTATCAATTCATTTGGAGAATTGGCAAGATTGAATGTAATTAAAATTTCATTAGATTAGTTGAAAAAATATTGCATGTAATTGAATCTTGAATACATAGGAGTGATTAGGAATATAAATGAATTAAGTTTAAGGAATGATGGGTAATATTTCATAGTTTTATGGATTAACTCTGTCTAAAATGAGTATGACCTAACATTACATGTATATTCATATACTAGTTTGTAATATTTAATTGATCACTTAAGTGTATATCTATATGCTGGTTTGTAATATCTAATTGGTCGAGTAAACTATTTTAGAATAGTTAGATCTGAGGGTCTAAGCAGATGCAACTTAAGACTGCTAGATTGGTAGAGTCAGCAGTCGAGTGGGGGTTACATACGGGTTCATACGGCTGAGTTGAATTTAATGGACATTCCTAGCGTGACCCTAATTGAGGTCAGGACATGCATCGACCGTTTATGTAAACATAACAGTTAGCTAACAGAAGTTACTGCGGCAGAATTTATGCCTTTTGTTTTCTGAGCCGAATTAATGTAAAATATAGATATATTTGGGAATGTGACCTATTGTCTATTGCGAGACATTTTTATTTATTGAAGGAAACAGCTTTCCTGGATTCACATGAGAAATCCCTGAACAATCACTGGACGAGAACAAGATCTACGCAGAAATCTAAGTCCAGAGACGTGTGTTAAGTCAGAGTTCGACGGACAAGAGTCCAAGACGAAAAAGCTAGACAAAGATCGACAGAGCAGGGAAGAACGGAAGTCTTGATGTCTGCATAAATTAGGTGATGAAGTCTCTCATCGTTACACTCAAAGGTCACATCTCATTGGCAATGAGGATAGCAATTTAAGGTTGAAAGCAATTTTACATTTAAAGAAATTTGTATTGTCTTTTTTGTTTGAGTACATGTTAGTACCATTTTCCTTCTTTTGTAACTAAGTCATTGATTTCTTTTCATTTTAAATTCTGTTGATAAACTGATTAAATTTTATATTTGTTCATTGAAAGAAGGCTCGTTTTGTTATTTCTTCAATATACTCGTTCAGTGATCTGCATTCTTCTTTCTATCTATCCACACTGGGTAAACTACACCGCGGAGGTCATTCCCTAGCAACGAAACGTAGTGAAAAATGTTGGTGTGTTTTGCACGCCGCCAATCTGTCACAATCGTATAAGGGCCACCTAGATGAATTTTCTAACTTTTACACCATCTATACCTCATTGACAAACTAAATACACCAGATCCCAATTTTGCGCCAGTTTGTTACACAGTAATATTTAGAAAATAAACTGTATTGAAATAATGCATGGTGGACTCCTCCCACTTAAAATGTAACCCCATGTCTTCTAGCACAATACTTCGTCATGTTCTACTTGATAGCTGCCGCCATTAATTCTTCAACATAAATAATCTCATAAGGCCGAGAGGTCTCAATTGACGTCATGTTGAATACTTATTCCTTATTCCTTTTTTTCCCGACAGATTAAGGAATAAGTAACTGGTTTAATAAGTAACCAGTTACTTATTCCCGATTCAACTATTTATATCTACATTTTTATTATTCATTCTTTATTATAATTAATTGATTATAGCTTACTTATTGAAGATTAAAAGCTCTTCGTGGCTGGCATTGGTGTTGTTTTAACCCAGTTAGAGAAATACGAGTGTTCATTGGTGCCAGTTATATAAAGCAGACTATATGAAGGTGTTAGCATATTGGTGGGTATACCTAATCAGTAATTTGAGATACAATTAATTAGTTGTGTTAGGTGTTTTGGTCGCGTCCTGCAGTGTATGGTGCGAATTAATAATTTTCAGATTCCTTAAACTTACTAATGACTCTAGTAAACGTGAAACTACAACAAACCATACAATTGTGAAATTTGAGATTTCACTTTCGTATTCATAATATGCTTAGAGAAGTATTATTTCAAGTATCTACTGCTTTAGTAAGCCTTCAGTTGACATCGACTGTTGTCTTGATTTACTTTTAACTGGGTAAATTTGCATACGGCCAGGTATATGAAACACACTCAGTATGGGTCATATTTATGAATACTTTGTACG
The DNA here is from genome assembly GCA_016746295.1 of Potamilus streckersoni. NCBI lineage: Eukaryota > Metazoa > Mollusca > Bivalvia > Unionida > Unionidae > Potamilus > Potamilus streckersoni. The sequence continues at coordinate 3,015,678 of JAEAOA010001195.1, forward strand.
TCTCATGCGTTCGCCTAAGTTACATACCACTCACAAATTTCACATGACTGCGTGAGTGCCAGTCTGAGCTGAACAGCATGAGTATGTGAGAAAACTTGCCAGTAGCTTCCCGGGGGACCGTAGGTCTCGCAGTAGTCTCGAAATATACTGGCCGCCATATTTTGTTTTCATGCGTTGAAAAAGAAACATGACCAAATTCTCCATCAAAGTCTATAAAGCATCGGTTTAATGAAGAGACTTTGTTTGCAGTTCAGATTTATTTCCCAAATGAAAGATGACAGGTAGGTTCTCTCTCTCTCTCTCTCTCTCTCTCTCTCTCTCTCTCTCTCTCTCTCTCTCTCTCTCTCTCTCTCTCTCTCTCTCTCTCTCTCTCTCTCTCTCTCGTAAAGTCGTTCGTGACACATCCCAATTTAGCACAATAAATTTAGGTAAGAACGTCCCCCACCTCCTTTACTTCAGTACTTATTTAGCAGAAACTTACAGCTATAGCTGTTTTCCATGTTTATCAAAAGTTGTGACAGTATACTGTGCCAAACCTATGTTCTTTGAGACGCCACTATGACCAGTAACGTATCTTGACTAATAGTAAATGGTTGGGTCACTAATTGAAAGGGTCTCATTAGCTATACATGGGGGGATTCTCTAGGTTCCAAATATAATATAATTATATACTTCATAAAAACTAAAAGAGGAACACCAACAATACCAACAACAACAGCAGCGATAATAATAATAATAATAATAATAATAATAATAATAATAATAATAATAATAATAATAATAATAATAATAATAATAATAATAATAACAATAATGATGATGGTGATGATTATTTCATCATTGTAATAATAATAATAATAATAATAATAATAATAATAATAATAATAATAATAATAATAATAATAGTGACAGTAAATACTAGAGCCAACAGAAGAAGAAAAAACCAAGAACAATAGCAAAAACAAGACAAACGGGAGAGTTTAAGTGCTCGATCAAACGCATTATCATTGTCCTTTGCCATCATCTTCATCATTTCTCTAATATACAAGATGTAACATAACAACAGAGTATTGTTTAATTTAATAGTGGCTTGCCATAACTTCATCACTTAAGTGTCTTTCTTCATTACAGATAATTGTGCACTTCCTTGCTCACGGTACACTAGTGTGTTCATTACAAGTGAACTATAGTTAGCAGTGTTTGTTACAATAGCAAAGTTCCTACGCTGGGTTCATATGGCCCTATAACACAATTAATTTTATTATATAGTCTCTACATTTGTGACAATCAATACAAATCATATGTTAATCTAAAATACCTTTAAAGATGACTTTACGGTCAAGTTCTTGTCAAGGGTTAACCTGCATTTTCTTTTTTATTACTCCATGTGCACTGTTGCCGAAATACGCACAGACAACCACACCATAAGCTCACATTCTAAAGAATAAACATTCTGTTGGCTTCCGTTAGAGTCGAGAGAAGGGGCCCCGAGTGGCCGAGTGGTCTAAAGCGCTGTCCGTTACGGATCACTGCCATCTCACCTCTGTCTGCGTGGGTTCGAGTCTAGGATTCGGCTAATGTGGATATGTGAGAAAGCTTGCCAGTAGCTTCTCGTGGGTCGGTGGTTCTTTCCGGTGATTTCCCGGTTTCTTCCTCCACCATTAATACTGGCCGCCATGAATAGCCTATCGTGTGCTGAAAAATGGCGTTAAGCCCAACAACAACAACAACAAGTCTCGAGAGACGATGGAAATGCGCCCATGAAAGGTGTCCTAGTTTGTAATTGTGCAGCGTCTTCTGTTGCTACACTTGAAAGAATAAACAATTACCTTTAAATCCTTACCAAGAATGAGAAAATCTAACTCTTGTATCACCATCAAACGGAGACAGGAAAAACTGATCTAAAAATAGACTGAGACTACATTCGCTGATATTGAACCGGAATTATTAATTGTCTACTGATGCTATATGGCATAACATTTTTTAAAGACGAAAGTGGGGAAGTAAGCCAAATCTGATCTACAGCTTGTTTGGAACCATTCTATAAATATCGCTTGAATATCACATTCACCAAACATGGGCATAATGGGCAGACTTTTTTTATTCATGAATTACTTACCTCACACTAAAACGACAATTTTACTGAGCATCTGTGAGCTTTAACACAAGGTACCCCCATCGACGAGTTTATGACTCGATCTTCTAAAACGTTTAGTTTTTTTCCATCTAAGGAGACCTAATATGATTTCAGTACTCAAGAAGGAGCCTGTCAGTGGATGCTGACATCATGTATTTTGAGACTATAAATACCTCTAATTATTATTCTTCTTATAATTAATAACAAAAATGACACGATTTTAATTTTACTTTACCTGAATCATGATTACTTTTCTTCATGTTCTTTTTCGTCTTCTTCATCTATTATTATTATTATTATTATTATTATTATTATTATTATTATTATTATTATTATTATTATTATTATTATTATTATTATTATTATTATTATTATCATCATCATCATCATTATTAATATTATCAGTAGTAGTAGTAGTAGTAGTAGTAGTAGTAGTAGTAGTAGTAGTAGTAATGGGCTCCGAGTGGCCAAAATGTCTAAAGCGCTCTCCGTTACGGATCACTGCCATCTCATCTCTATGTGTGTTCGAGTCTAAGATTCAGCGAAATTGCAATAGTATTAAGCTTACATAATTTTTTTAATTTTCCATTTAATCTGACAAATCCAATTTTATTATATTTATAACAAATCCCATGTCCATTATGCTATTTGATGGACTATACACTAACCATACATGCTAATAAATCTATGCATAGCTCATATTTGTTAATAAAAGCAACCAATGGAGATATATGTTGATAAATTGAAACATTGATCAAATTCGTTGATAAATTAATACACCAGAAATTTAGTTTCATCAAAATCCGATCGTTGATCGTATCTGTTGAGAAATGAGTTTTTTTGTTATGATTATTTGTTTATGAATTCCCGTATCAGTCGAGGAACGATACAATTTTGTTATATCCGATTAGTAACTTTGTTCGCGTGTCTTTGCTAGGGTTTTCGGTTGGTTTAAATTAGTTCGTATGATGTGAACTACGGCGTCAGATTCAATTATTACATTCACATTCATTAGGTAAGTGTCTTCACTATATCCAATCCCACCCTGTTTTAATCATGTTATAATATTAACATTAACAAAATCAACGATAATAATAATAATAATAATAATAATAATAATAATAATAATAATAATAATAATAATAATAATAATAATAATGATAACAATAACAATAACAATAACAATAATAATAATAATAATAATAATAATAATAATAATAATAATAACAATAACAATAATAACAACAATAATAATAATAATAATAATAATAATAATAATAATAATAATAATAATAATAATAATAATAATAATAATAATAATAACGCTTGTATGTAACACAAGTCACTGGCCTATGATACATAGCCATACAATCATGCGAGACAAAAAGCTGTTTTAGTGTTTAACAAATGAAGATCATATCCTTTTATAAGTTTTGTAGATGCATGTAATCATTATTGTCTTTTTACTAATTAGGTGATAACCAAATACACATTATAGCAAATCTATGAGAAGCAACAAACTTTGTAAAGATCAACAAATAATTTATTTCTTTAGAATGCAAAGTGAAAAATGGTAGTGCGAAAAAAATCCCAAAATATTATATCATTTCTGTCCTAATGATTAAAGTTCTGAATAAACTTTAGTGGTACTCCAAGAACAAATCCTGCGCTGGAAGTGTTGATGTGCCTGTGGTGATCCCTGTCGTGGTAATGTGCCAATAGTATTTTGTTGGATCACAATAACACAATCCAAGAATATATTATTAATTAGAATTCACAACCAATCAAAGTGTCAGTTTCAATGTGTGTTATTTATGTGCACTTTGTATTTCCAGAGAAGAATAACTTGAATTAAATATTTTGAATAAATAAATAAATTCCAGCCGAAATGAGATACTGGGCACAAAAATAATAATACAACTAACTATGCTCAGATCTCACAGCTCGAATTAAATAATGTTTAGATATATAAAATTATACAGTCCTCTACTTGACCTAAGGTCACAAGTATCATGTTCTAAAAAAAACAAAAACATAAAAACAAATATCATCTAATAGAACATTTAATTATGAAAGGTTCCAAATATTTACAAGGTCAAATCTTAGTTATAATTAGAAGGTCAGTTAATACAATTATAATGAAAAATGTGGTAAACAACAGGAAGTCCCGGCATTTCATAGGAAATTTCCAATGTTGTTGACTCAGATTGAACTGAATATATTTTAGAAAACCAAAGTCTGTGATTTGGGTCAGTTGGAAAATGAATAGCAAACAGAAGTTTGGTGATGTTGATCTAGAGTGTTCGTACCAGGTGTTATTGAAAACAAAAAAACAGCTGCTCTAATCCGTAAAGCTTATATAGCAAACATTGCTGAATTCTTCACCATTATTTTACTAGTATCATTTTGTATAAATGTCCTAAATTTTTCTAAGTTTGGACTTGTATATACAAATTTAGGCAAATAATTTCTTCGAAGTTCTCCATACATCAGACAAGCAGTAATAAAATGGAATTCATTTTTAATAATAACGTTATAATCTTTTATCATAACAAATATTTTCATATCTTCCTGTATTACCTATAATAATATTAATAACTTGGACTTAGTACAGTCTAATCTTTAGAATTTCTAAGCATTTTACATTATTGGATAACACAAAATGCATATACAACGGCAAGATTACAAAAAAAACATATTGAAATTATAAAATTAAACATGCAGACAATAATTAGAGAAATAAACATTAACAAGTCTTTAAGTCTGTTCTTGTAGTACAAATAGTTGAACGCTGTCCGTATTAGTTCATTTAACAGTGGGAACAATGAGAAGCATAAGTTTCTAGATGGAGTTTACGCATAGACGAGGTCAGATTGGTATTTTGGCCAGGAACCAGTCAAAACAATTAGCATAGTTAACATATTTTGTGTTTAATTCTGGATTGAACGTGGAGCCAGTGAATGTTATAGAAGATATGGGAATTGTGCTCAGTTCTTTGTATTATAAGGATGATCAGAACAGCCCTAATTTTGAACATTTTGAATTTTCTGTAGCAGATAATGAGATGGACCAGATAAAGTGAATTGCAATAGTTCAGTCTTGAAAGTACTAAGGAACACACGTATTGTAGAGGCATCGGCTGAAAGAAACGTGGGAATGGATCTGATGTATCTTAGCTTTAGATATGTAGCCTTGCGTATACTTTTTATATATTTATGTAAATGAGAGCGTGCTGTCAAGAGTAACACCTCGGTTTTGTACTGACTCTGTAAATTTAAAGTTCGCAATGATGATACGTATTGTTTGAGGCAAAGGATGTGAATGGAAAAGTATTTGCGATATGATCAGTATGGCTTCAGGATTATCATCTTTCATCTGTAGCTTGTTATATGTCATCCATGACTTCACGTCTAAAATGCACATCTCCACACCTTGGATGTGAGCCTCAACTTTTATTAGATAGTTAGATCAGTATATTTCAGTGTCGACGGTATATAGTTGCTGAGATACCGGATGTCGAGCTATGCCATCTGAGAGCGGCTTAGTGAATAGAATAAAGAGGGGAAAAAAGCCGAGAACAGAGCCTTCAGGATCACCAACAACATAAATCAACTGGGCTGGAATATTTTCCAATTACAGACATAATTTGTTTCCTGTTGACTAAGTTGGACTGAGTAAGTAGTAATATGTACGCTATATGCTCTAAACATTATGATTATGTAAAAATAAAATCTCTATTTCCTTAAAATTTTATAGCCATGTAGAAGTCGGTTTTTTCATTGCTTTAGTCTCATCTTGATATTTTTGTCTCAAACTGTCTTAAGATCTTTAATTAACCATTCAAAGGAATATATTATCATTTGCACCCGTTCAACACCTATGATTGTGAAATCCATGCGTAAATACAAGCTCTTCAAAAATTGTTAGCCCAACAATTGCAATTTTCTATCCATCTGATTTGCAAATTGTAGCGTTTTTTAAGATATCTACCTTCTGGCATTTTTCTAATTCTAAACAAAAAATCAAAATGCGTTTTATATCTAATATTATACATATGTATTATTCCTAATTCATTATATATCAATGTGTTTCGAGTAGACTTAGATATACAGAGAGTATATTAACAACAATACATATTGAACTTTCACAGTATCATTAGAATCATAAAAACCCTCAAACCTCAGCTCACTGATTAGATATTAGAGTTAACCTAACGAAGCAATCCAGTTACATGTATTTTCAAAAATTTGGGAAGAGTTTGCTTCAAGACATACATACCCTTCAAATCTTGTAAAGATAGAATTTCCTGGCACACATACCCGGAGTTTATTTTAAAGAAAATATGCACCCTAGATAATTGCTATACAGTTCAATTTTTACTTATATAAGACCATACCACAACTTTTCATAACTTCTTACCGTAAAGGTTGGATCTCAAACGTTTCTATTTGTCTCATCCTTCTGTCTAATACATTAATACTTCTTTCTACCAAACCGATGTTAATAACAACTCATTCTGCAAAGTCTCTGTTTGAAATTGTTCCTTTAAGGAATGCTAATTGTAAAATTTAGAGACTGTAATGACTTTTGTCCTTTTTTATTTTTCAAGACTGTTATTAGTCAGTCGTAAGTTGTCTTCATATATTTTATCGTGCTTTAATAAAGTGTCTTTGGGTTTTTTGTTCTTCTGTATGTTTGGGGTTTATTTCGCCTAAATCAATCTTCATTAAAACTTCTGACAGATTAATTGTATTAACAATGATCCTGTTGTTCAAGGCAATAGTTCTTGCGGTATTATTGTCCAGTCTGTGATGGCAACCGTTCGTCTGAGTAAGTCGATGGCTATCCATAACCCATTGGCGATGACTTGTTAATTTACGTTGCCTTTCCTCAAGCGGCTAAGAGGTCCTATCCTAAAAAGACAGTGCCAACTGAAATAGACACAAATCTTGTCTGCAATAGGAAGAACCTTGCTGGTTCACCTCTTTCTGCTTTTGCGCGTGCTGTGCAGTTGGTCCATCGACTATTCCTCATGATGTTGAACACCATTACAGAGCTTGCGGCACCAATTGTACCGCGTTTGCCGGTATCTCTGATTGTCGATGTTGAAATCTATTATGTCTTTATATTTTTCAATCCTTATATCTTAATATTTTTCATATCTTTCCAATAGTGACATTTCCAAGACGATTGGTTGCAATTATTCCTGAATCTTAAGCATCTCACCTATTTTGACTTCGAGCCCTAGCAACGCATGAATAACATTAGTGCTGGTTCGTCTTCTGAACAACCCTTTAGGGTCTGACATTTTTTCTGCTCTACTCAGATAACATTTTGTTTCTCTCATTACAATTCTGTTTAACTGCTCTTAATTTATCACGTGGACTACCCGCGTCTTAATATCTTTCAAAATAGTTAGGCCTACTCTCTGCAGCCTTACATCAAGTAATTTAATGTTTTAATACTGTTCTCGGATTATGTGGTTATTTAGAACCAGTAATTTAAAAATCGACTCAAAAAATGAACCATGTGCAGCAAAAAGCCTCCGTCCTTGCTACTCCACATGTCTTTATGGTGCTACCTTCCTATTGGTCACAACAGCTTAGTTATATATTCAGTCCTGTAATAATATTTGTTAATATGTGCTTGCTTTATTTTAATCCTTTGGAAAACAAGATAAACAGCATGTTATATTGCTTCAGTGCACATTCATATATAAAATAACGTATAGCTCTCAGATCTATTCCTTACCCTACGTGTAAATATGCCGAACAGCAGTGATACCGAGAAAAGAGGAAGAGTGGAAAGGATTATTCAAAATGAAAAGAAAAATGATTAAATTATCTAGGAAAATTAGAGCTAATGTGTTGTTTTACATCAATCCTTCATTCAACTATAAACGTTGTCGAAAATGCATGTACGGAAAAATATTGCACATAATTCATTTACAACAATTATATGTGATTTAAAATCTACCTTCGGTTGTGATCTATCTGGGTGAATAATGTATCGCCATAAAATTATTGATACTTTTAGATAAAGGGTTACAAACTTTCATAGCGACATTTGATTTCTACTAAAATCATATATTATCATCTCAACGTATTTTAGCCCAATGAAAAAAAAAAAACAAGACAGTAAAGGTCCCGAAAAAGTGTTAATTAAATGTTAACATATACACAAATTACAGTCCTGAACTAATGAAATATTATCTATATACACTAATTACAGCCCTGAACTAATAACATAATATCTATGTACACTAAGTAAAGCTGAGTAACAACGTTCACGCTTCACTAATATTCTTACAAAACAGCTTAGTAATAATGTTCACTCTTCACTAATATTCTTACCAAACCACTGAATGTACATCGTGTCGACCAAGTCACCTGGAAAACATGACTTGAAATTAAAACGGTCTTTGCATGTGCACTAGAGACGCAATCCTTTCACCGTAATGTAATCATATACCATAATGCAAATGTTTGCTTTTACAAAACCTTTAATGAGTCACAATGTTGTGTGCATAAAAGCCCATACTATGTTAACTAGTTAACGTTTGTTGCATAAATGAAACTGTAACGCTTACCTTTATAGTTTTCCAATATCCACGTTTGACGTGGGTCAATTGTAAACTTAATTTTCTTAGAAAGCATGCTGGTTGTTACCGTAATGGCACTACATACTAGTGGATGACAAATTATGTTAATTAAATTTTTTTGTCTACAGGTAAAAACTATGGTATTTTTCTTTGCCAAAACAAACTAATGCGTTTAGCGGTATGTGTTCGATTTCCCTTTAAAAAGTGGCTAGGTAACCCAGTACTATGCGCAATTAGTTAGCAGACAGAATTGAAATGAAAATGAATAATTATTTCTACAACTTTTCTAGTATTCATGTCTAATTGTGAACTGTATTTTTAAGATATTCTTTAAAAGAACGTTGCTTGTACCTGTGAGAGCATATTAAGTGCATTAGTGTCTATAATATTTATATTCTGCTTATATAACAATAACATATTTGCTTTCGCACACAATATGAATTAATACATTATCTGTAAAGGTAAATAATTTCAAAAATGTCGTCTTATGAAACCAAGACCTATGGTAATTTTCTTATTTGTATCGAATTTAAGTGTCTCTAACAGGTAAGAGGAAGAGCTGGAAAAAATATCTCATTATCTGAATGCATCCATAAGTCATGCACCTACAACACATCAGTCATGTACCTAAAAACCATCAGCATGTACCTACAACACATCAGTTATATATCTACAAAAAATCACTCATGTACTTACAACATATCAGTCTTGTACCTACAACCCAACAGTAATGTACCTACAACACATCAGTTATGTACCTACAAAACATCAGTCATGTACCTACAACACATAAGCATGTACCTACAACACATCAGTCATGCACCTACAACACATCAGTCATGTATTTACAACACCTCAGTCATGTACTTACAACACATCAGTTATGTACCTACAACACAACAAGCATGTACATACAACAAATCAGTCATATACTTATAACCCAACAACCATGTACCTACAACCTATCAGCCATATACCTACAACACATCAGTCATGTACCTACAACCCATCAGCCATGTACGTATAATAAATCAGTCATGTACCTACACCACATCAGCCATGTACCTACTACAACACATCAGTCATGTACCTGCAACCCATCAGCCATGTACCTACAACACATCAGTCATGTACCTACAACACATCAGCCATGTACCTACAAGACATCATTCATGCACCTACAACACATCAGTCATGTACCTACAACACATCAGTCATGTACCTACAACCCATCAGCCATGTACTTAAAACCCATCAGCCATGTAACTACAACACATCAGTCATGTACCTACAACCTATCAGCCATATACCTACAACACATCAGTCATGTACCTACAACCCATCAGCCATGTACCTACAACACATCAGTCATGTACCTACACCACATCAGCCATGTACCTACCACCCATCAGCCATGTACCTACAAGACATCAGTCATGCACCTACAACACATCAGTCATGTACCTGCAATCTATCAGTCATGTACCTACAACCCATCAGCCATGTACTTAAAACCCATCAGTCATGTACCTACAACACATCAGCCATGTACCTACAACACATCAGTCATGTACCTACAACCTATCAGCCATATACCTACAACACATCAGTCATGTACCTACAACCCATCAGCCATGTACCTACAACACATCAGTCATGTACCTACAACACACCAGCCATGTACCTACTACAACACATCAGTCTTGTACCTACAACCCATCAGCCATGTACCTACAAGACATCAGTCATGCACCTACAACACACCAGTCATATACCTAAACCCATCAGCCATGTACCTACAACCCATCAGCCATGTACGTACAACACATCAGTCATGTACCTACAACACATCAGCCATGTACCTACAACACATCAGTCTTGTACCTACAACCCATCAGCCATGTACCTACAAGACATCAGTCATGCACCTACAACACACCAGTCATATACCTAAACCCATCAGCCATGTACCTACAACCCATCAGCCATGTACCTACAACACATCAGTCATGCACCTACAACATATGTTATGTACTTACAACCCATCATCCATGTACCTACAACCTATCAGTCCTATAAATACAACCCATCAGCCATGTACTTACAACCCATCAGCCTTGTACCTACATCAGTCATGTAACTACAACACACCAGTCATGTACCTAAACCCATCAGCCATGTACCTACAACTCATTAGTCATGTACCTACAACACATCACTCATGTACCTACAACACATCACTCATGTACCTACAACACATGTCATGCACCTACAACACTACAGCCATGCACATACAACCCATCAGCATGTGCCTACAACACATGTCATGCACCTAGAACCCATCAGTTATGTACTTACAGCACATCAGTTATGTACCTACAACACCTCAGTCATGTACTTACATCACATCAGCATGTATCTACAACACATCAATCATATACCTACAACATATCAGTCATGTACTTACAACACCTCAGTCATGTAACTACAACACATCAATTATGTACTTACAACACATCAACATGTACCTACAACACATCAGTATGTACCTACAACACATCAATCATATACCTACAACACATCAGTCATGTACTTACAACACATCAGTTATGTACCTACAACACCTCAGTCATGTACCTACAACAACACATCAATTAGGTACTTACAACACATCAGCATGTACCTACAACACATCAGTATGTACCTACAACACATCAATCATATACCTACAACTCATCAGTCATGCACCTACAACACATTATCGGTCGTGTCATCGTGGAAAATTTTTATTTTTATTACAGGCAGGACTAATTTACTGTTATGTAAGATCTTGAATATATAGGTAATACATTAACATTTAACATGTGCAATGACACAACAAATTCATATCAGCACAAGGCAACTGGAACACAAAGGATCTTTAATTAATACAGTAGATAGGAAGACATTAGTCATTGTACTTGGTATGGCTTATTGATGTTGTGGTAGTGGGAGAATGACGAGTACAGTTTGAAACTTCTATGTGTTAAGCTAGAAAAAAATTTCTTATCTCACCTACTAAAGAAGAAACAAGATTTCTCATTAACCCGTTTCATTCACGGAAAAGACGCCCATGTCTTTATTTCCATCATTATTTACTGGTAAATCACAAATAATATTGGAACCCTCATCGCCTTAAATGAATGAAACAATTTGAAATTCTTTTCATCAGGTTGAAATTATCATTTGCATCAACTTGGAATTTCTTAACACAATTAAAAATGCATTATTAACAGTTCCTTTAGATCTAATCGGAACAAAATGAATTTAGGCTAATGAAGTTCTTTAGGCCACGTGTAAAAAAATTTAACTAAAAATATTTACAGTCATGATTAAAAGTTATTTAAAAAAATAAATGAGTAACGTCATGTACCAGGAGTTACAAAAAATAGATATACATAACATAGAAAATGGCTTAGCGTGTCAACTATGGCCACTAGATTACACACACACACACACACATATATATATATATATATATATATATATATATATATATATATATATATATATATATATATATATATATATATATATATATATATATATATATATATATATATATAATACTAAGTGAACCCTGTAGAATCACTGACATATGCGTTTATTGGCATTTTTAAGTGAATCTACTGGAAGTCATGGAGCTACAAAGAAGCCAAGCTTTAAATGTAAATGAACGTAATAATCAGTATTCAGAGAGGTCTTGTAAAAGAACGTGTTTTTTATTCAAATATTTCAAATATATTTGAATATTCCAATATGCAAAATACATGAAATTAAAATGAAAACTGACAGGGAATATTACTTAACTGATGTCGTTTTTGGCCCATATGAAGACACTTTGAACAGCTTTGAGAATATTGGCAAAAGGGGAATAATACTGGTATGAAATTTCTCATTTAATGGTCTTTGTTTTCTGGCGGATCATAAATCCCGACATGATGTCCATTAATCACGTGATATAACGTTACAGAAAGTATCAGTGGATAATATCGACTTTCCTAGATACGAAGATATTCCATGCTTGAAAGTAAATGTACAATCATGATCGTTTGCACTATGCAACTTCGTGCATATTTGCATTTTCGCTAGCCATGGCTCCGATAACCCTATTTGCATCTTGGCGGATCGAAAGGCTATATCGTTGCTTTGTCCTAGCGACATCTATTGGATTTCATGATTTCATGTGTTCCCTACCTTAGTGTGTAATGTCAACTTACTAACAGCGTGCATTGTACATCGGCATAAAACGGTGGTGGTAACTTACCTAAAAGGATACTTTGTAAGTTTAACATGGAAAGTATGACTATGTACCTTCTGGTAAGCCATTACAGGTTTATTTGAGTGAAAGGTATTTGTGCATTCCCTTTCTTCTCGATCTTGTAGGAGCAGTCTTCAAATTTGAACAACTTGATTTTGATATGATGTTGTGGCTTTCCGCCGCATCCAACGAAATTCACAGACCTGAAGCACAGAAATGTCTGCTCGATATACTAAGGTGTAAATGGCCATAGAACACAATTAATTTTACTATATAGTCTCTACATTTGTTTCTCAGTACTGAACTTTCCACTGTGTGACAATCAATACAAATCATATGTTAATCTAAAATACCTTCAAAGATGGCTTTACGGTGAAGTCCTTGTCAAGGGTTGACCTGCATTTTTTGAGAGGCTGAATGGTAAACAAAACACCAGGCAACGGAACACAGATTTCACTTCCGATTCAACACCATGACATTATTACTCAATGTGCACTGTCGCCGAAATACACGCAGACAACCACACCATAAGCTCACATTCTAATGAATAAACAATTGCCTTTAAATCTTTACCAAGAATGCCAAAATCTAACTCTCGTATCACCACCAAACAGAGACAGGAAACAATGATCTAAAATAGACCGGGACTACATTCGTGGGTGCTGAACCGGAATTATTAATTGTGTTCTGATTCCAGATAGGGTTATCGGAAACTTGGCAAACGAAGATAGTGTACTTCCGGTTGACGTGTTAGAGAAGGGAGGCTGTCACGTAGTCTAAACACTGAAAAAAATCGAAATGGCATCCTTTTTAAAGATAAATGCATTTTATTTTCTGTAACGTTTTCCGCCATTTTGCAGAACGATAACATTATGTCTTCCCTGGAACATAATGAATTGACACATAGGTACATTAAATCGCAAAAAAAAATGTCATTTTGCTGAGTCCGATGGATTCCGCCATTCGTTAGTATGTGTCTTTAGCCAGTGTTTAAACTGACTACCCAAGATGCCATTTTAACCGACGACCCAGAGTTCCCGCTTGGAAGTAACTTTCGACTTTACATATTACTAAAGTGCTGTGATGTCTTCCGCTCTGCTCGCTAACCAGCGTTTGCCACGACTTGTGTTGTAAGGAAATGCCGAGTTTGGAATTTGGTTGAAATTATAAAGATTTTCTTAAAACTACTGAGCACAACATATATCACATTTTATAGATTCAAAAACAAATAATGATTAATATTTCACAAATTTTAGCACAATCCACATGTATTTATATGGAGAATTTGTGAGGAAACATATTTTGTTTTTAAAATTTAAGTCCGCGAAAATTATTTTGATGTAAAGTTTTAATATTTCCGTTCTACATCTTGATATTTTTGCTTTCAAAATAATGTGTGTATGTAACATCTTCTATTGCTTTTCTATAACACTATATATATATATATATATATATATATATATATATATATATATATATATATATATATATATGTGTGTGTGTGTGTGTGTGTGTGTGTGTGCATGTGTGTGCGTGTGTTTGTGTGCGTGTGTGTGTGCGTGTGTGTGTATAGTTCGTAAAGGTGATCACAATTATTTCATTGTATTACATATAACTACAATGGACAGATATTTGTATATATGATTATCAACATAAAAAAAATTTTCAAAATTACACTACTACTACTACTACTACTACTACTACTACTACTACTACTACTAATGCTACTACTACGTTCTTAAAATAAAATAATAATAACTGCTAGTAGTAGTGTTGTGGTTGTTGGTATAATAATACAAATTAGAAAATTTAATTTTCTTCTGTTGTTTGAAACTCAACATTTTTATGAGACAAAATTACCGAGGTCATCTGTACTTGTTGAGCGAATCTGAACTCAGTATGACGTTGCCTTGCTATTTTAACTTCCTGAACCAATCGACCTCGCATAATGTGAGTAGTTAGGTAGTCGAACATGGAGTATATCTGTTGGTAGAGCCGACGATAATTCAACCTAAAGAATATATGCAAATTCTTATGCTTGCATTTTATTACAGTGATAAAGTATGGACGTAGAATTGCTGTCGCATTTTAGTGCTCTGCCAATTAGCCTTCGAATGGCGATCAATGAGTCCAACCTTCCTTGCACATTGAAAGTACACGAAAGAAAGACTACAAAGGACAAGACACATGAATCGTCTAAACTTTACAGGTACGAGTTACCTAAAAATACAGTAATAAAGATAGAAAAAGAGACTAGTCTAAATCTAGCACAAATACGTTTAAAGTGTGGTGGTCACAACACAGAACTGAGAAGTGAAATATACATTCCAGTTGGATACAGGGGTTCCTTAATACACATGTCTTCCAAACCAGGTAGGAAGTCCTACAACAGTGTGGCAGAGGTAAGTGAATATATACTGTCAAACAGGTTAGAGAATCTTAAATTCGTAACCTGCCGAGGTTCAAACCCATGGCTGATATAACGGGCATCGCCTAGCACGCACGCACCAGTTAATTCGCCTAGCACGCACGCACCAGTTAATCTGATATCACCACTAAGCCCACGTCACCCTTAAGTGATGCGGCAAAGTCGGTAGCATAATCACTCTTGCGAAGCAGACACTCGTTTTATGATAATTAATTACAAGGTCGAAATAAAGTTTACCCGAGTACCTGGGTTCGAATCTCGATAGAACACAAATTAGAAATTATCTAACCTGTACGATAGCATTATTTCTATCAAATATCAATTCTACATAGTATAATTAAGCATTCTGTAACTTTGAAGATTATTCAAGATGCTTGGTCTTCCGAACATCAAGGACCATGAGTGCCTGCATCGTATATTAAGGGTGGTCACTTGACCCTCTTCATACACTATATATATATATATATATATATACATATATAGAGATCTATATATATATATATATATATATAGATATATATATATATATATATATATATATATATATATATATGTATACACACACACACACACATATATATATATATATATATATATATATATATCTATATATATATATATATATATATATATATATATATATATATATATATATATATATGTGTGTGTGTGTATACACACACACACATATATATATATATATATATATATATATATATATATATATATATATATATATATATATATATATATATATATATATATATATATATATAGAGAGATAGATAGATAGATAGATAGATAGATAGATAGATAGATAGATAGATAGATAGATAGATAGATAGATAGATAGATAGATAGATAGATAGATAGATAGATAGATAGATAGATAGATAGATACCGACAAGTGTACTCATGAATCTGTTCATAACGCTTATTAAATATTAGCTTTTTTCAGACTGCTGTCTATCCTAACTCTCCCGACCATGACTGACTGACCCTCCCTGCAAAACGCCCTTACCCACTTTGCAAAAAATCCTAACCCCTTTGCGAAAAATCCTGCGAGAGCTAAGGTGAAACACCAATTATTTAAAAGTTGTTGCTGGTAGCGGTGATTGGGACAAAGACCTTGCGTAGAATTTTAGGATTTTCTTTTGAACCAGGACATCCCACGCCCCAACCCCAAAAATGAAGAGCAAAAACAAAAAAGAATGGTCGGTAACTATAAACAAACCATACCATTACGCATGTTCTGCCAATATGGATAATTGCGCGTATCATTTCAAATATATTCGCATTGCACAATTTAATTAAAAAAGCAATTTAAGGAATCCGCCATTTAAAGGAAAAGAGAGAACCCCTTTTAGCTTGCAAAGACCGACACTGGAATAGGTACCCATCATCTGGAACCCTCAACACAAGACTCAGATTAAAACAGGTTGAACATTATCAGGTGACTGCAGATCTTTTTTGTAGTACATAAGTCACACAATAGATTCAATTGTAGCAGTGTTTCCAGTCTTCTTCACATCTTACAAAGGCGGGGTTAAAATCTTTTCCGACGATCCCAGGCAATCAGAAAAGAAAATACTGCACAATAATGTCATGGGCTTATTTGGACCAATCAGAATCATATAAAGTGATATTTAAGGTATATAAATATCAAACTGCATACTATAGAAAAACCATACCTAATATATGATAAATAAAAAAAATGACATAAACAAGATGACGTCAAAGCTTACATATTTAACCTTATTGTTTTATTCCTCAGCGAATAGTTGACATGGTAATATGCATATAAAGTTCAGATAAAATGATATTTTAATGCAACAAATAAAAATAAGTGGAACTGGATCTTAAAGATAAAAATATCTTTATAGATTACTATATCATAAATTTATGAATAAATATAAATTAGGTTTTATTAATATCTTTATTATGCATGCTGAACTTTTATAAAAAAAATATATTATACCCCAATATAGTATTGACAAAATCTTTTTCATCAGAACTTAACTGATATAGTAAAAATATTGTGTGCATAATACTTATAATCATAAAATAAATATTTTATAAATAATTAATCATAATTTAGTGAGAATTCATTTTAAAATGCCCAATCATTTTTAAAGAATTAGAAAACTTATTTTATGATATTAGTTTATACCTTCACTATTTAAGTTATTCTGTAAATTATAATAATATAAATTGTTCTTAACTAATTGTTAGCAGAGGAAAGATTCCAAAACAAAAAAGACAAACTAATGGATGTCATAGGGTGTTTCGTCATTTAGACCTTTTCGGATATATATATATATATATATATATATATATATATATATATATATATATATATATATATATATATATATATATATATATATATATATATATATATATATAAAGGAAACGAAGCTTTCTGAGTTTCCTTTTAATGAAAAAATTTATACAACGAGTAGTATATCATTGATGCAGTGAACATACTGTCCATATATTTTATTTATATCACATAAAAATACATATATTTGCCATTGGGACAGGGTTCAAATTTATTACAGGCAGCTGTGTATTAAACTATTGAATGAACTTATGAACTATTCACATTCCCGCGTGTGTAAGCCACAACATGGGTTGTATGCGTTTTATGGCTATATACAATCACTTTTGCATATTGATAAGTAGATTATTTTCTTTTTTAGGTTCCTTTTTTCTTCACATTGATTAAATCAATATAAGACATACTTATTTCAACATGAAAGATAGTTTTAATAATATAAGTAGAGCACCCAAACACTTGGTTAACTACGCCATTCGCATGAATGCTAAACCATTCACCTTCCGGTCCATGGAAATTAAGGTGGAAAAGAAACAAAGCGAAATGATGAACAAACAATAGGTAATTAAACTATTTTAATATACTTACTGTTCAACTAAGTCATTCATCTGCTTTAGCAACAGTAGTACCAAACTCTCTCTCTCTCTCTCTCTCTCTCTCTCTCTCTCTCTCTCTCTCTCTCTCTCTCTCTCTCTCTCTCTCTCTCTCTCTCTCTGTAATGTTTTTCAAATTCCCCTTTACAGACTGTTATATCAAATTGCTTAATACCAATACTTTGATGCAATATATATATATATATATATATATATATATATATATATATATATATATATATATATATATATATATATATATATATATATATATATATATATATGGCTTTTAAAGTGTTGGTATAAAGTAGTTTGATAGAACAATACTATTGCTATATTCAACTGTGATCCGCCCACGACGCAATAATACGAATCGATACACATTCTTTCAGCTGCAGGCATATATATCAATTATACATTTTTACTCATTAATCATAATGAAATATGAAAATAATGATAACAAGTATTAATAGTCATTTTTTCTAGCTGCAGATAAAATGGTACACCATTTTCTTTTTTTCCGTTCTTCTCTGGAGTGAGAGAGAAAACCAAATTGCGCTGCATGAAATCATTAAAACTGAACTTGCACCAAGTAACCTACGGTTACTTCCTACCTACCTATGGTTCGTCTATTTACAGTGTTGACAATATCAATGATGCATGCACATAAACACACACACACACACACACACACACATATATATATATATATATATATATATATATATATATATATATATATATATATATATATATATATATATATATATATATATATATATATATATATATATATACAGAGACAGACAGACATTTGTAAGTAATCTCTCCACTAAATAATTTCAAATAATTTTTTGCAAATCTTGTTGCAGAATGATGCAAAAAACATTGGGAGCATGGTATATTGGCATGCATTTAACGTCCACTCTGTTTAATATCTTTCTTTATTAGTTGCGGATTGTTTTATGTCCTATAAAGTTACAGTTTATATATAACATCGCAAAGTTTTTATATCTGTGATAAATTTAGTTTCAAGATTTAAAATGTTGATTTATTATCATTTGAAAATGCCGACATTAAAAATGTTATATACGCGCAATGCAGTTTCCTTATATATATGCACAGCATATTCTTGGTAAATTAGATTAAGTTAATACAACTTGTAAATTAAATACATAAGTATCGATAGTTATTATATTTTAATATGTGATAACGGAGTATATTATGGTACATACTGCATAATCTATGTTGCACATATACATCATTCCCAGGTGATCATATCAAAGTATAATCTATTTGGCACATATACATCGTACCCAAGTAGTCATATAATAGTATATACAATGTCATACATGGACATATCATAGTATAATATATTTCGTACATAGTCATCGTTCCCAAATTATCATATGATCTATGCCGTTCATATACATCGTACCCAAGTAGTCATATAATAGTATATACAATGTCATACATGGACATATCATAGTATAATCTATTTCGTACATAGTCATCGTTCCCAAATTATCATGATCTATGCCGCTCATATACATCGTACCCAAGTAGTCACATAATAAATAGTATATACAATGTCATACATGGAGATATTAGGACAGAAGTTTTTAGTAAAACCATAATGTTTGAAATTTTCTCTAAATCATATTAATAGTAATTTTTCATTTAATTATATTAAAAGAAAATTTCCACTAAAATATATTGAGATTAAATTTATCTATTTCAGTACTACAACTGTAAACTATTTTAATAAAAATTACGCATTTATTAGCAAGTGCAACATAACTCATAAAATACTTTTTTCTTGTATACAAATGTCAGCAAAATTTAGACTTGGTGTTAAGCTGCTGAACAGGTATTTATACAATTCTCTTGTATCGCACGTAGACTTTGTGCACAGGTAGTCATAACATGGTGCCCAGGTAGTCCTACCTTACTATAATTATCGTTGTGTCCACTTAGTCCTATCATAGTATATTCTATATGGCACATAAACATCGTGCCCAGGTAGTCCTATCGTAGTATAATCTATGTCGTACATTCACGTACTGCCCAGATAGTCATACCATAGAATAATCTAAGTGGTACAAGCACATCGTGCCCAGGTGGTCAAAACATAGTGCACATGTAATCGTATCATAATATAATATATATCGTACAAGCACATCGTACCCAAGTAGTCAGATCATAATTGCCCAGGTAGTCATACCATATTATAATCTATAGTGCCCGGGCAGTCATACCATAATATAATATATGTCGTACATAGACATCGTGCCCAAGTAGTCATACCATAGTATAATCTATGTCGTACATAGACATCGTGCCCAAGTAGTCATACCATAGTATAATCTATGTCGTACATAGACATCGTGCCCAAGTAGTCATACCATAGTATAATCTATGTCGTACAAGCTATTCGTGCTCAGCTGGTCATATCATAGTGCCCTGGTAATCATATCATATTACAATCTATTTCGTACGTGGACATTGTGCCCAGTTAGTCATATCATAATTGCTTGGGTAGTCGTATCACGTTATAATCTATGTTGTACAAGCACATTATGCCCAGGCAGTTATATCATAGTGCCCGGGCAGTCATACCATAATATAATCTATAGTGCCCGGGCAGTCATACCATAATATAATATATGTCGTACTTATATATTGTGCTCAGATAATATTATCGTAGTATAATCTATGTTGTACATAGACATCGTGCCCAGGTTGTCATATCATAGCATAATCTTTGTCGTACATAGACATCGTGCCCAGGTTGTCATATCATAGCATAATCTATGTCGTACATAGACATCGTGCCCAGGTTGTCATATCATAGCATAATCTATGTCGTACATAGACATCGTGCCCAGGTTGTCGTATCATATCATAAACTATATCGTACATAGACATTTTGCCCAGGTAGTCCTATCAGCCTACAATAGACTGTTTTCGCTCGGTAAACGATGTTATTCTCCATGGATACGACATGTCACTCATAATTCGATGTGTTTGTTCTTTATTTTAATTCCGTGTTTAATTTACAATTTATTGTACCTTGCAAGGAGACGATTGATATTCGCAAATGAAATGGAATATCCGCGGATATCTCATTCATATATTTACTTTAGCTATACCGGCGAACACCACACCGTACTGTTATCAGAAGCTGTTTAGTGCAGCGAATTATGTTGAGGGAGATAAATAACAGTTGTGTTAAGTACTCGAGATTTATGTGTTTGAGAAACAGTCAGCAAATCACCAAGTTATGGTTTTTTTATATAAATTTTTGTTGCTTCTTTTAAAGCCAGACAGCTTTGAATTCCGTTTTATTTCTTTCCTATTTCTTTTCAAGATAACAATTTTTAAAAAATCTGCAACATTGCAGTGCCATGCATGTTTATTAGAAGTAAATAAAAAAACATAATGACATGAAAAAAAACAATTGTAGCTGCAAAACCATCAATATAAACTAGAATTACAGTTAGGAAAATAAAATAAACGTCCGAGAATATTGTTCTTTACACATAAAAGATTCAGAGAGAGCATGTAAGGGGTAAGACAAAGGACTACACACTGTAGTTGAGCGCCCTTGCCGTACACAGCGTCTATAACCCTAACACATGTATACATATTCAAATGCTTGGGTCCAGATAGTCAACCATGATTGGACGATAGAGTAAGTACCGTTGAAAAAATCTAACCCTCAGCATTCTCATGTTTACTATTTAGAGAAAGGATCTCTTAAATCTATATTATATACATTTCTATTCTTGTATCTATTGACAGGTCGGAGATGCATTTCCACTTTGTGTGACTGTTAATTGTGACCTAACGACCACCATGATGACTGGACGAAAAATACAGCTGACAAAAGGCACAAGACTCTGGGTGCTCCACATTGTGAAGGATAATTCAAACGACGAACAGTACTTAAGTTGTTTTACTGGAGACAAAATTATTTCTTTGCCGTTTGGTTGCGCAGGAAAGTTTGTGGCGACTCCAGTTTATTTAAGGGATTTGGAGAACTGTAGACTTCCAAAAACTGTCCAAATGGAAAATAAAGTCCAATTTTCAGACATATTGTCGGAGTCGGAGAATGAAGCAAGGTTTCTGTTGGATTCTGGGACAACGCCAATTGAAGTAATATCGTTCAAGAAAACATCAGTCTATTTAGGGTTTGTAACACAACTGAACACTTTAAATGGCAAACACATCCTTGTCATTCCTGATGATTTTCAGCAACTGGACTTGGAACTTGTAAATTTATTGACATCTTCCAGTCCGAGCATTCTCAAAGAAATAAATGATTACTTCTTTTCCTGGACAGACGGAATTGACCTTGAGTGTATACATGACAAACTATTTTGCGTTGACAATGACCCATGCTTTATCTACCTAAAGTATATATCACAAGATAAAGGCTATACATGTCTGACAGAAGGTAAGCAATTTATTTAATTTCTATTTTATTTTGACCCTAAATTGTTATTATTTTAAGCGGATACCTGATATAGTTAAAGATATTGCATCAAGGATATGCAGTCTTATTAACAAACCCTAGCACTTTCGTGAAATTACTAGAGTATCTATTTTGGTCGAGTAGGATAGTGTCACCCCCAATAAAACCACACAACCCCCGAAACAAGGAATCGATTACACTCATGGAAATGATAACATCTTGCATTTTAGTTCTTTTTTTTTAAGGTCAAATGACATTCGCTGGGTCAGAGCAATCGTTGCAGAAAGACACAGCCACGCCAGTGTATGCAAATGACTTGTTATTCCAGACGAAAAACATAGATAACGTAGCAGCTGGAGAAACAGTTGATGCAGATAGAACTTCACCAATACCTGATCTGCCTCCGAGGAAACCTCGAAAGATAAATGAGCCTACAAAACACCCTTTTGAACTTCAGGCAGCGTCACAACAGATAGTATCAATATCAACAGACAAAACAAGTCCTAAAGAGGATGCAAAACAAATATCTACGAGTTCTATAAAGGACACGAATAACTCAGGCTCCGTTAGGCCAAAAAGTGATGGTGACTTCGATGACTATTTGACTCCAATAAGTTCTCAAAGAAATCCTAGTGTGAACAAATCTGACAACTGAGTTGAAAACGCATATAGTACATCTTCAAATCTCTTCTTTGATTATAGTGTAGAAGAAGTATCGGCATGCTTCCGGCGAAGTGATTGGACAAAGTTGGGGACATGTTCTACGGAAAAACTTGTTGGCATATTCTTCAAAGATTTAACGACAAAATAGTTTCAGTCCTAGCCGTTTTGCTTATCTCCCTTTCAAAAAAAGAAACTTGTTAAAATAGTCGTCAACGGATGGAGACAAAAGTGAATAAAATTACGCAAAATCAGTCAATTCCAATTGTCTCATTTCCGGTTGTACCAAGAAGTACTCTAGCTCGCTCTTAAAACTGACAAGTAGTAGAATCAAAATAGAAAAATATAGACACTGTGTCCACAAGTTGCTTCATGAATTCATAATCCGTGATAACAAAATGTAGATAACATTGATGTAAATGTACAAAACGTATACATAATTTGAAAAATGAAAATCTGCAAGTTGACGCAAAGACATAAAATAATTTTGCAGATCTATGCAAGAGCAGTTAATTGTGCGATATATATATATATATATATATATATATATATATATATATATATATATATATATATATATATATATATATATATATATATATATATATATATATATATTAAGAACTACATTCCTTTTCCAATAACAATGCTAATAATGATAGTGTAAAAACATGAAACAACGTCCGAAAATCAAGATTTTTTTATTGAAAATGTATGACATGAGATACACAACTACTGACTTACTTATCAAGTCGATCATAAAAGCTGGAGTCGTCCAAAGACTTAAGAATTAGTTCAGACATCAACAATAAAGGGAGAATACGACACTGGGGTTTACCAGCTATGGTGTTATGCCTAACTCAACAAACCAAAATACTATGCACTATTAAGAACTACATTCCTTTCCAAAAAAAAAATAATAATAATGCTGATAATGTAAAAACGTGAAACAACTCCCGAAAAGCATGATAGTGGTAAAATTAGCTAACAGTAAATTTCTAAACTTTTTTAAAATAAAGACCAAAATGTTTTAATTATATTGTTTCAAAGAAATTATAATGCATTTCATTATTAATACCGTAATGGTATTGTGAATGGAGTTTTGCATGCAAAAACATTGTCCAGTTAATGTGTGAAAATTATTTGCTGTTAAACGTAGAGATGTGAGATGATGTCGACCTACGAGACTTTGGCATATCTGATCATGTGATTTTTAATTGTCACTAAAAACAGCTACCATTTATGACTTATTTCTTCCATTCCTGAACGTATGCCACCTACCCTCCAATGTTTAGATCTCTCTCTCTCTCTCTCTCTCTCTCTCTCTCTCGTCTTGCATTATAAAGCAGAATTCTCAAACTTTTCTTCAGTTTGAGGAAAAATAAAAGAAGCAAGTGATTTAAAAAGAAGAGTTGTTTTCCTTTGCAATGTGCGTTCGTCCTTACTTGCATACATGCCTAAATACATATAATGTGCACACATACAACAATAAAACTTCAAACACACTTAATAGTGTGTGAGTTACATCCCATCTGATCAAACATTCACGCTCAACACAAATTGGAAATATCATCGAGCCATGCGTAAAAAATCTAACGCTGGTGAGAAGAGGCGAATGTGCAAATGAGTGGGTGGGTGGGTGTATTTGTTCTAGTGTTTGTGTGTATGTTCGTGTGTGTGCGTGAGCACGTGCGTGTGTGTGTGTGTTAGGGAGATTTTGATTTTCGTTTTGCTCAAACGAATGGCGTTCCATTGACGTGTAATGCTATCACGTGTCCTTCCCATAATTTACTTTCGTAAAATATTTATTACTTCAGATCACCCTTGAGACGTCTTAATTAGCAGTTATTCCCATAGAGGCAACTGAATTAAATGAAAATAAATTATGCTGAAAATAAATTATTTACCTCTCTCTCGCGCGCGCGTGCACACGAAACTGAGATCATATTTTTATCTTCGAAATGGGGACATAATTATCATATCTTGCGCATGTATCGACGGTAAACAATTGATAGTGGTAAAATTAGCTAACAGTAAATATCTAAATTTTTTTTAAAATTAAGACCAAAATGTTTTAATTATTTTGTATAAAAGAAATTATAATGCCAAACATTTCATCATTAAGCAAAATTGTAACTGATTCTAGGAACGAAATTCTGGGTAACAAAGAATTATTCTAACATACCTGCGTTGCAAACTCTATTAAGCCACAAGTTACCGGAATCACAAAAAGTAAAAAAACAAATCAATGTCCTTTTTTAAATCTTTGCTCAAAACTCCCATTTATGCATCAAGGTTGAGTGTATGCAGTTGACCCGGTTTCGTGTGAATCACGTTAAGGTTGTATGTGTATAAATATTATGATCTAGTAACCACTCCGGTGGCCTAGTGGTTAGAGCGTCCGCCTCAAAAGCGGGAGGTCGTGGGATCACACACACACACACACACACACACACACACACACACATACATACATACATACATACATACATACATACATACATACATACATACATACATACATACATGCATGCATGCATACATATACATACATACGTACATACATACAAATTAATATAATGATTAAATATTGTTTTTTGTATAATTTTAACATTTTTTTGTGACTGGAAGTTTTCGGTATTATGTTTTCTTACTGATACAAATGTTTCAATGCTAAGTTTTATCTGCCCTATTTTATCACCTTTATTCAAACAAAGCTAACAATCAATAACAATAATATAAAGAAAAACATTGCGAAGTTTTTGTCTTGTCTATCTTCCTCGAATTCTCTCATAACAAGGGTAATGTACTTGAACAAAAAAGTAACATAAGAAGAACGTGCTATGTTAAGTAACCTATATATATAAATGTATGCACACATACTTATACATACACAGATGTACACACACGCACATAAACATACATTCTTACATGCATTTATTAGGATATCAATTTTGGGTAGAGAAATTAAAAGGTGTGTAGGACTATGTTGTTCCTTACAAATTGAGATTAGTTACAAAATTAAATAGCTTGGGGGGACCCCGAGTGGCCAAGTGGTCTAAAGCGCTGTCCGTTACGGATCACTGCCATCACCTCTGTCTGCGTGTGTTCGAATCTAGGATTCGACGATTGTGGATATGTGAGAAAGCTTGCCAGTAGCTTCTCGTGGGTCGGTGGTTCTTTCCGGTGATTTACCGGTTTCTTCCTCCACCATTAATACTGGCCGCCATGAATAGCCTATCGTGTGCTGAAAAATGGCGTTAAGCCCAATAACAACAACAAATAACTTGGTTCAATATTTCATGGCTTGGATGAAGCTGCTTTTCACAAATGTAATCTTAAATACAGTAATCTGGTTCAGAGTTCATAACAATAAACGATCTACTCGCTTTTTTTTCAACTGTAACAAAATTAATCAGCCGAACGAATCCGGTCTTGTTTTCTTTTCAACTATTACAAAATTAATAATCCAAGTTAGGAGTGGTAATCCAGGTCACGAATGGAACAAAAGCGATTTATCAAAATTAGTCATAGTCCAAGTTACGAGTAGTAATCCATGTTGTGAGTGGAACAAAAGCAATAGCCTCTTTACAATAAGGAAAGGGTATAAACAACACCTGACAAAAAGGTAATCCGTTCACGAGATTAGCCGTCATTAGGATAGACCCTCTGATTTGGACGAGTAGATGTGCCACGTAATCTCGGGATATAAAAAGACCGAGCCTATCTGAATCTTCAGTTGTTAGTCCCAGATCAGAGAAGAATGTATGTCTATATTTACAGGTCAGAATTTCCTATTGTTTTTACAGAATTTTGTAGTAACTTGTAGTCGCAATATTTTTGTGAGTTCTCTTTTTATGTACTATTATAATGTAATTAAATATTTAATTGTTTTTATGTTCATTTGTATTTGTATGAATTTACTAACTTCATAGTATTCTTTAGATAATTCAGTATAATGTCCAGTGATCTTTTGCAGGTTGTTATTCTAAATTATATGAAACAAAATATATTCCTTGAAAAGATTATAGCATCAGTCGTAATTATTGAATTTTAGGCTTCAAACAATATTTAATCACTAGCATCGCATTCTAAAATGCATGGAACTTTACAAGCATATAAAGTAGTAGATCACAGAGAAATTATTCAATATGTATTGTAATATGTATTGTATGCATAAGTGTATCTTTAGAATATATATATATATATATATATATATATATATATATATATATATATATATATATATATATATATATATATATATATATATATATATATATATATATATATATATATATATATATATATATATATATAAGTTGTTATTCCCAGATCAGAGAAGAGTGTCTGTTTATATTTGCAGCGATCTCCGCTACCTCTCGTTATCAGAGCTTCCCCAAAAGATGTAGCTGTATCGACACCATTACGCATGACACTTTGTCTTTGAGAGAGTCCGAATTCCCCCCTTTTCTCTCTATCTTCCGTTCTAGCCACTGAGTAAAACATTGCTAAGTGTTTACGAAAACAGATTTTTCAGATTCGTCAACATTCGTGATAAATAATAATCGTAAAAGTCTATAAAGAATCATTTTCGTAAAACATTCATACATGGACATAATACAAAGTCTGTATAAAACATGTTAATGGTTGACCTGCATAATACCACCAGAACACGTTTGTTCAGACGCATGCGTGCCCTTAAATACAAACTCTTTCAGGAAAAGACACAAAAAGTTTCATCAATACGTAAATAGTATTCACGTTTGCCTAAATAATGTCCTAAGAACATTTTACATATATACATGGATGCATATTTACATGTATGTACCTACATAAATGAAATTTTATAGACAGTAATACAATCATTAACCAATGAAATGGAGATGAAATCAAAGTAACAGTGAACTTAATACAAAAATAAGTATAAGTAATAACAAATTAATAACATCATGTGTAATCTCGATGTAATTTTATTATTATTATTATTATTATTATTATTATTATTATTATTATTATTATTATTATTATTATTATTATTATTATTATTATTATCATCATTAGTATTATTATGATTACGTTTAATTTGTGCCCTATGACCATAATTTCTGGGGTTTTTTTTAACTTCTGTGGATTTTAGAGAAATCAATAACCTAATAAATTTCAACATTCTTGGCCTTTCCAAGCTATATTTGACAGTGACATTCTAATACAAATGACATTTGACATTCTAATACAATTGACATCGACATTCTAATACAATTAACATTTGACATTCTAATACAATTGACATTTGACATTCTAATACAATTGACATTTGACATTCTAATACAATTGACATTTGACATTCTAATACAATTGACATTCTAATATAAAATGATACTCATCATCCAAAACGTTGCCAAAAAGAAAGAAAAAACGCAAGCCCTTTGATCTAGTGTCTAGTGCTCGGGTGGGCAAACATTTTATACGAAGGGCTTAATTGAAAACTTTATTGTTATGGGTGGGTGGGTGCATATATATTTTGTCTACTTCAATTACAATTTGCAATGGATGAAAATTTGAATTATTGATAACAACCATGTATTTGTCATTTTATTTCGCAATCACACTGTATTACACATGCACATTATATTTTAAAATGCTAACTTAAAACAGTTTCTAATTTGGTAATAAGATTTTACTATTCATTATTATTTCAACAGAGGTTTATTGTTACCTATCATAATAATTATGAAGAAGAAGGAATTTAATTTACATACAATCTGACCACATAGTACAATTATAATTAATGAGAAGTATGTTGCTATTCACTATTTTGCATAATGTTCTTGAACTGTGGAACCAGTTTACTGGTTGTGATTCGCATGACTGGATTCAAATTTCAGTCACCATCGACCTGTTCTTAGACTTGTTGATTTTCAGACAAGACAAAGCTTGCTCACAGATGTCTGGGGACCCAAATAGTGAAAAAAGTTGGGCAGCAAAGGTTTTTAATGTGGAATTGCTGCTGATGACAAAGATCCATAAAACTCCAGCATAGGAACTGACCTGAACTTCTCCTTCAGGTCATGATCTGCTTGTAGGTCGAGCAGCTCCAACTGTATATCCTCTGGGGCGGAATCAGCTTCTGCACTAAATGGTGAACTAAGGATATTGAAAAGTGGTTCCAAGTTCTTGAAGTCTTGGAACCTCCTTTCAAATTCCACAACCAAGGCATCTAACTGAGCCCTGTACCTGTCAGCCATTTCAACAGAAATGTTTTTCTGTTTCAGCAAAGGGAAATGGCAAAACCTGCTTGCATGGAGAGTTTTGCCTGAAATGATTTAACATGCACATACATTTCATGTGCAAACAAGCCATTGACCTGTAGTTTGACATTCAGATCATTCAACTTTACCATAATGTCAATGGCAAACATGAAGTCTGACTTCCACTCTTCATTAACAATGTTAGTAACAAAGTCACAATCAGTACCCTTCATCTCTAGGAACATAACTATTTCTTCCTTAAGATCCCACACTCCCCACACTCGCCTCAATATCTTGCCCAGGCTCAGCCAGCTGACACTGCTGTGGTAGATAATATCAGAATGTTCAGTTTCCAAATCTTCGGGGACCTCGAGTGGCCGAGTGGTCTAAAGCGCTCTCCGTTACGGATCACTGCCATCTCACCTCTGTCTGCGTGGGTTCGAGTCTAGGATTCGGCGAATGTGGATATGTGAGAAAGCTTGCCAGTAGCTTCTCGTGGGTCGGTGGTTCTTTCCGGTGATTTCCCGGTTTCTTCCTCCACCATTAATACTAGCCGCCATGAATAGCCTATCGTGTGCTGAAAAATGGCGTTAAGCCCATCAACATCTACAACAGTTTCCAAATCTTCAAGCATTACCTTGATCTGCCTGTGGTTAAGTGCCCTGACTCTGATGAGGTTTGTCACACTGACCACTGGGTCAATAACATTCTTGATATTCAACGCAGCTTTACACACACTTTCCTGATGGATGACACAGTGAAGAGGTAGGAGTGTGTGGTCAGGGTGTTCTTTAATTTTATTATTCATCAACTTCACCAGACCTACATTTTTCCAAGTCAAAGCATGTGCTCTATCGGTTGTTTCACTTGCTATCTTATTCGACACCAACACAGTTCATTCGACACAGGTCACAACAGCACTGAATAAATCCTGGCCTGTGGTTGTGTCTTTGAGTGACTCAACACTAAGTAATTCCTCGGTAAGCTCGAAACAGGTGTTTATTCCCTGTATAAATACCAATTGTGCTGTGTCCTGTACATCAGTACTTTCGTCCAACGCAAGAAAGTACCACAAACAATTCTTTGCTTTCGTCTCGAAGTTGGTGCATCAAATTGTCACTTATCTTTTCAGCATGCCTGACTGCAGTTTTCCTTGATAAAGAAATGCTGTCAAATTTTGTTTTCTGTTCTGGACACATAATGTTTGCTGTATCTGACAAGCATTCCTTGATGAACTCAGAAAAAGGCTTTTATTTCCGTTTTACAATCTTATGATACAGCACCAAACTGGCTTCGGTTGCAGCATCTTGTATTAAAGACTGTTTGGTGAAAACAGTTGCTACGTCTTTAAAATGTTAACCAACTCCTGTCATTTCCTTTTTATCTCTTTGTTTGTTAAATTCTGCACAAAATCCAAATGTTTTCCTTGGTGGTGCCTTTTTAAATTGTACTCCTTAAAGAAGCTCACACACTCATGGCACAGCAAGCAGACTGCTTTGCTTCCAACGTTCGTGAAGCAGTACTTAGCAGTCCATTCATCATTAAAAACACGACATTCGTCCTCAATCTTTTTTTTTTGGCAGCACTCATGGTTAAATCAACGTCTATTCAAGTCACTTCCGGTTGAGAGGAAACGCAGTTTCGAAAAGGGATGTTGACGATTAATGACCAATCATTCTGAAGCCATAAAACAAATTTAATATCCCTAGATTCGTATTAAATACTTCGAAATAAAATTTTAAAAAATATAGTGAAAAAATAATCGAACAAAATTAACATCGACGTATGATAGCAACATGTGCGTGCCTACGGGCCGCATAATTTACTCTAGCTATCCGCGTGCGACCCACGGGCCGTAGTTTGCCAACCCCTTATCTAGTGTGATGCATTGTTGTCTATTCCATTCCCCCTTCCATCACGCACCGAGTGACCAAGTGGTAAAAAGCGTTGACGGTTACGGATCACTGCCATCTTACTTATGTCTGCGTGAGTTCGAGTCCAGGCTAGGCTAACATGGGTACATGAGAAAGCCTGCTAGTAGTTTCTCGTGGGTCGGTGGCTTTTCCTACACCATTAATATTGGCCGCCATGTATAGCCTATATTGTGCTGAAAAACGGCGTCAAACACTATAACAACAATTCCCCACCTTCAAGCTTTAAAGTATGAACAGACATTCCTTATTTCTACAAACGATTTCCAAAATGTTTTTCACTGTTACTACATTCAAAATACTCCTTGTATCTAAAATGTGATGACAATGGACCAAATATACGAAAACCTTTAATGTTCCCAACAGCTTAATTTATGTACAATTTCACCAGACCGAGACTGTTTAATAAATCCTGGTATACGATGCCCAATATTTCTTTATGTCAGCAAACATTAGGTTATAGGCATCGCGATATATAAAAATATATGTTACCTAAGGAGATAAGCTTAATTGAGTATTCATAATACGGTAATATCATTTAAAATGTTAAACATTAATTACATTTATAAAGATATTTACGCTGATATGATAATTGATTCTTTCTGGTGAGCTCTAGCCTGAATTTCAAATGATTTCACATTCAAGGCAAATGCATTTCGGTATAAACCTTGGCCTCCTCGAAATTCGGAACAACTGATTGCCTTCATCCGTTAAGGCAAGTGTTCTTGATAAGCTCGTATCTCTTGTGAACATTTTGAAAGTGGAACATCACAGATCCGTCTTCTTTCAAGCAAACTCATTATATATATATATATATATATATATATATATATATATATATATATATATATATATATATATATGTATATGTATATATATATATATATATATATATATATATATATATATATATATATATATATATATATATGTATATATGTATATATATATATATATATATATATATATATATATATATATATATATATATATATATATATATATATATATATATATATATATATATATCGACACTTTCAAGCGCGAAAAGAAAATAATACATTATATTGTTAGTCAGAACTTAACGGTTTATACACCCATAATTTAGGCGACTTTGAAACCATTTATGCAGAAAAATGTCTCCACAGTTTTTAGTATTGTTTCAATGGCACAAAAAATGTGTGTGCTGAATTAATTGTAAGCATGAAAACTGATTATATACCTATTTTCAACATTATACAGGTCAGTCAATGGCTTTCTTCTAATCAGCTGTCAAATGTAGACCTAAGCGGTAAGGTTGTTTCAGATTGGTTTGATTAAATGGCATTGTTTCAGCTATTCTACAGTGTACACGGGTATTGCATAGTGTACACGGGTATTGCATAGTGTACACGGGTATTGTATAGTGTACATGGCTACTCTACAGTGTACACGGGTATTGTATAGTGTACACGGTTATTGTATAGTGTACACGGGTATTGTATAGTGTACATGGCTACTCTACAGTGTACACGGATATTGTATAGTGTACACGGCTACTCTACAGTGTACACGGATATTGTATAGTGTACACGGCTACTCTACAGTGTACACGGGTATTGTATAGTGTACACGGCTACTCTACAGTGTACACGTTCGCAAATTTATGTAAATGTTGTTGCCTTAGTATTAACAATGAGTTTTCTCTGAAATAAGAAAATTAAATTCTGAAAGATATACATTAGAAATAACAGGGCCATTGAAGTATTAGTATAAAGCAACTAGTTACTGGTATATCAAATTGTGATTTGCCCATGGCGTATGAATATGCATAAGAATCATGCTTTTTATAGCTATCATACTCTCTAAACATGTATATGAATTTCTTGGAATAGTACATTTAAAAGGAGAAAATAAAATGATTCTCAAGTAAAATATTTTTTTTTATAGAAACTAACATTTATCGAAAAGAAAAACCAACCATACTCAACTCAGGAAATAAATATTATTAAGCTAAACCATGTGTCGTCTGTGTCATCTCTGTCAGCACTGCTGTTTCCAGTCTCTACCTCTTGCAAAAATCAAACACTCTACAACTCTCTGGAAAAAAAGAAAACAATGACATTAGAAAACGAACATAATGATGAAGCAAGATTTAGTCTACCAAACTGAGTTAAATGAAGAGTTTGATAGAGACATAGCTGAGACAAATGATCATTCTGTGTCAAAATGTGAGGTTGTTAAGGAAGACAGATTTGGACATCATGAACCTGATGATAAACTGAAATTTATAGAAAGTAAGCAAAATGCAAACAATTTTTTTTAAAAAAAAAACAACAACTTTTTGATGTAAGGCTAGTGACAGCATTCTTGCAGTAAAAATTTACTTCAAAAATTTACACGAAATACACCAATCTGAATTGGAGTAGCACATGGATGGTTTTATACTCAGTGTTAGGAGAAAAGATGGATTTGAGTTGGAACAGAACAGCTTGCGAAGCATGATCAGCTCCATTGATCGCCATCTTAAAATCTAGGAACATGCAAGTACAATCAAGAGAGGAAATGACACAAGTTTTGCACTTATAAGGGAAGCTCTTTGGGCTAAGCAAAATGATTTAAAATCTAAAGGAAAAGGAAATAAACTCAATTGGAGTCAACCGATCACAGACGAAGATATACATGCCTTATATAGCAGACACTTAATGGGGATGGGAACACCTGAAGTCATTGTTAACACATTGTGGTTTAACAACTCTGTGCATTTTGATTTGAGGGGAGTGACCGAATATTACAATCTGAAATGGGGGGGGATGTTACACTAAAGATGTGAATAGCCTGAAGTAGTTTGAACTCAATGGAAGGCAGACAAAAACAAGAACAGGAAACAATGTCAAGGACATTAGGGATATTAATCCTAAGATATATAAAAAAAACAAAAGAGAGAGAGAGAGAGAGAGAGAGAGAGAGAGAGAGAGAGAGAGAGAGAGAGAGAGAGAGAGAGAGAGAGAGAGAGAGAGAGAGAGAGAGAGAGAGATCCACTTTCTGTTTACAAATAGTATGAGGAGCTTAAACAAGCAAACTTTTGTCAACCTACAGATCGTTTCTATATTGGGCAAATCTCAGCGACAAACCCATAATGATTTAAGAAACAAGTGCAATTAACAAACTTGAATGCGTCAGGTAAAGAATGAAAGAAAGAGCAAATATTCCAGAAAGAAAGAAATTAACGAACACTGGTAGCCGAAACTACCGAATTCAGAAGTTAAGAGATACAAGTATTCCCCAAACTGATATCATGCAAATATCAAGCCATAAAATTGTACAGTCTATGAACAGCAACTCAAACATTAGTGACAGACAACAGGAAATTTACTCCAATTACCTGAGCAACACCATCTACCCAAAACACCGTCCACCCAAGTAATGATGCTGTCAACCTCCACCCTCAATATAGTATACTGTTGGCTACCTAGCCATATTGGCATTAGAGGTAACGAAGAAGCAGACCGTGCTGCTAAGATGGCTCTATCTTTTTGAACCATCGGATTTTAAATTACCATATTCTGATTTTAAACCTTGTATCAAAAAGTATCTACGTCAAAAGTGGCAGGTATCATGGGATGATGCAATCAATAACAAACTTCATGCCATCAAACCAATCTTGGGAGAATGGACTCCTTCCTACAGAACTATTCATAGAGAGGAGGTTGTCATTGCAAGAATCAGAATCGGTCATACATACATTACCCACTCACACGTACTAAAAGGTGAAGATCCACCAGAGTGCGTTCCTTGCAATGTACCATTTACTGTTAAACACTTTATGACCACGTGTTCCGACCTGCAACCTACGCGTGATAAATACTATAATGTACACGACATGCAGGAACTTTTTGATACTATTCAAATCACTAGTATTTTAGATTTCCTAAAGGAAGTAAATCTTTATTTTAAACTGTAACTGTATGATCTTACCCAAACTAATTTTTAACTAATGCAAATACCAACTATTATTTACATCTTTTCATCAAGATACATCATTTACATTTCCCGTTGATCGGGAACCAATATCTTTAACTGTTACCAACATTTACGATTTTATATTTAACTACTATGGATTTTTTACTATATTGCTGGTCGATATTGAACCTTTCTTTTTACAAATATGACCTACTGTATGGCGCTAAATAGCCTAAAAGTGTCAGGGGCCGTTAAAATTAAATCAATTAATCAACCACCCTCAAAAACAGAAATTTCAAAATTGTACTGCAACAGACAGTGTTATATTGTAACGAGAAAACCCCGTTGACTTCAATTTTCGTTTGGTTATTTAATATTTCGTTTCGTTAAAGTTTATGTTGGGATGTTAAATGTTTAGCCGGCTTTGTCGTGTCATTTAACGTTTTAGTTTTGGGCCACGTAATTCTGCCTGGGTGTGTGTGTGTGTGTGTGTGTGTGTGTATATATATATATATATTTATATCTATATGTATATATATATATGTGTATATATATATCTATATATATATATATATATATATATATATATATACACACACACACACACACACACACATTGTGGTGTGTTAGGAAGCGATATTGAGTGAAGACGTCCGCTGCAGTGTAGTAGTATAACCACCCCGCTAGAGCAAGCACACTTAGTGACAAGGAATCATAACAGAATAGGGACAAGGTCTTACGTCGACCAAAAGCCCGGAGCTACAAGGCTCGTCTAAAAACGGAGAGGTCTTGCAAAGATACACGTTCTGGACTGAGGATAATTTTTCATCATATCTTACTGTTCTCTCTCTCTCTCTCTCTCTCTCTCTCTCTCTCTCTCTCTCTCTCTCTCTCTCTCTCTCTCTCTCTCTCTCTCTCTCTCTCTCAGCAGCAGGGAGGGTGAATCCTACAAAAGTTTGCTCGAATCATAAACGAAAAAAAAAGAGTTCCTACACAGAATGAAAAAAAAATCAACCCCGTATGGTTAATAAACCACATAGGGTTGACTATGTCATCATGCTATTTTTTCCCAAATACGACTTAGATGATGTCATTCACCCTCCCTGCTGCTTCTTTGTCAGGGGGGTATCTAAATGATGGTCAAGGGGAGACTATCCAAAGATTTTATTCAGACCAGAATATATTTTGTTCTGACTTAGTAAAATTAACCAAAGAGTTTATCTAGACCAATCTATGAGCGTATGTATAAATTAATATATAGAGTTTCATTTCTTAAGTCGATTATATTTCCATTCTGATTTGTGAGTTTGAAATTCATTCTTGACAATAATGGATTATGTACAGGTAAGTAGATTTGATTTATTGGCTCAGATACAATAAGCCAGCCGGGGGGGGGGGATTGGATACTGGACGAATATAATATATATCCCTGCTGAGCCTGGTTAGACTTAGAGAGGTCAACATTATAACTGTTATCAATTATATCACAAACTAGATTCAGTGCGATGGTAGGTGTTATATTAACAATATTAGGTGAGATATGTCATCCTGTTCCATATTGATCATTATTATATTTGAGAACTGCTGGAGGCGGGATTAATTTTTTCCATGAATCACATATTCTTTTAAAGTGTTCATCAATAAGATCACTAACTGATTTTTTTAGCTCAGATGAGTCGAATTCGGGAATGATGAATGTTGCCAATTGAGGTGCTTCTATTTTATAATGTTTCATAAATAATCTTGGTGCTGTATAATTATTTAAAAAATTCATAATAGTTGTATTGATAAGATCAAGGTCTGCTGCAACGGCATTTAAATGATGTATTGTTTCGATTATTTGTCGTTTCACATCCTCAGAATAATGATGAGATATAGAAGAAAATAAATTTTTTAAATTATTACAAATATTAAAAAATTCAGTTTTTACATCATCTGAGTATATTTTAAAGAAATTTTCATTAACTGGGTAATCTTTGCCCGTAAAATATGCATGATATTCCATATCAGGTATTGTAATATATTTTATTCTGAGACCATAATTATAATTTCGTTCGGTCTTTTGATATTCTGGTTGTTTTAAAAATATTCGGTTATCCGTTTTAAACTCTTCGATTTTGGGTTCTGGTGGAACTTGATAATCTGGCGCGACTTCAGGCCAACCTAATACTGATCTAATCGAACTCTGATAAATATCTACAACATAATCAGGAGAATTTATTTCAATTAATGACGATAATGTTGGTTCGTAAACAGTAATAGCTATCTTGGACTCTTTTCCGGTTATGGATTTAATTCTGCGCTGGAATTCTTCATTAATTTGCTCTATTTGATAACTACCAGTTGGAATACTAACCACTTGCCAATCGGGAGTTCCATCAGATTTGTTTATATTTGCGAATACTAATGAATTATTTGGTTGTAGTCCACCAAATGGTTTTGATCTGATATTAGGCCAGCTATGATAAACCCGAAGCTGCGCTAAAGCTATCTCTTTTACTGGGATAGCTGTTGGAAAATTAACGCTGAATTCAGGATTGGTTGAACTTATGGATATCATCGTGGTTTTCAGCGGAGTAGTATTAATAACGATCTGCTGTAACAACTCTCTTGACTCAGGCGCTGACATTATTATTATTATTATTATTATTATTATTATTATTATTATTGTTTAATTCTCCATTTATTTTGTTATCAAAATCACTAACGATTTTGAAT
Source organism: Potamilus streckersoni (assembly GCA_016746295.1). NCBI lineage: Eukaryota > Metazoa > Mollusca > Bivalvia > Unionida > Unionidae > Potamilus > Potamilus streckersoni. Next base: position 3,054,054 of record JAEAOA010001195.1, read on the forward strand.
GCTTCATCGTAGGTTTTAATTATCGTTGCAAACTCCTCGTCAGATATTTTACCATCATTGAGATAAGTAGAAATATATCCAGATAGTTTAGAATATGCTGTTGTTGCTGTGTGTAATTTTATCATATACTCACGCAATTTATCACTCGTGCATGTAGTTATTTTTTTAGCAATAATACTAAAAATACCTGCTATAGTCGTTGAAGTTGAAACAATAATTGTTATAATTGTTGGAGCTGTCATTGTTAGTGTCGATAATATTAATCCGGATCCAGCAACAATAGCAGAAACTGAATACACAACTATATCAATAACAACTATACGTCTACGATATTTTTTTTACTTTCAATGTGTATTCGTCGATGGTATTTTTTAGTTTGGTCAGGCATTCACATGCTTGATTATATCTGTGACGTTGAACGTCGATAGATGACGTAGTTATCTGATCCATTATACTATACGTTAAGTTAATTGAGCTACAAATTCCAAACACCACCAGTAAGCTTGAGGTAAATTTCTACTCGATGATGCCAGCGTAAATATTCCTTCAGAATCTTTATCTAACAACACAGATATAGTTTTAAATGAATTCCCAGTCGATGGATTTGTAGTGGATATTCTAAAATCTGTAACGCTAATTACGGACATCTTATATATACCAGTAATTTCTGCGGTATGTTTAATGGTATTATTTTCTGGAGTCCACATTCCAACCCCAGATGTAACTGTATACACAATATTTCTTATCTGTTTGTGAGGAATTTTAATCAGACTAGTTTTTTTGAACAATATCAGGAATTCCGCTAATAATATCATTCAATTTTGTGTTAATATTAGCGAGTGTAATATCAACATTAGATGGATTTCCAAAAAATTCATTTTTGAGTGTGTTTATGTTTCTGCGAAAACTCAAAAATATGTTCACGTGAGACATAAATTCATTTTTGAGCGCTGTGATTTCCTTATTTATTGGAACATCTTTATCATCGACGTATTTTTTATTAACCGCATCAAACTCATATTCTGGTGTTCTGAGATTATTAATACTATTATTATTCATGTCGAGAAATGCACGCATTATAGCACCGTTGGCTAATATGTACTTAGATTCTTGATCGTCGACGTATTTTTTTGTAGCTACATCACTATCTGAAGTTGGATATCCAAGATTTGTGATTTTATTTTTATTCATAATAACGTCTCCACTAAATACATCGCCTGTCTTTCTGACGTAATCGTTAACTGACTTACCGGAATCTTGTATTTTACCCTGATCAGTAAAAGTAACTATATTATCAGTAACTGCAGTAGGAATTCGTACAAGTACGTCTGGTAGTTGTATATTACTCGTCTTTAATCGTCCTTGTTTGTCTTGAAAAACAACCACTTCATTTTGGTCCACACTTGTAATATTTAATAAATCATCAATCTCACTTCGGAGCTGATCGAGTGTTGCATATTTAGATAAATCTCCTTGCTGCTGAGTTTTACCACGAGCAGACCTTCCGTAAATATCTACCATTATATTTACTGATGTCTGTTTAAATGTGAAAGCATGGTATATTCATGCACGACTTTATGGGGTGGTTTTGTTGACCTTGATATAGCATCAAGTACATTAAGTACTTCTCGACCACATATTGGTGGATCAGTTAATGTTTGTGTTGGTAGTGTTGAATACCAGATTGGTGCAGTATTATTACTGACATAATGAAGAAATTCTTTTGGTGGTGCTAATCCATACGAATCAAAATAGATAATTCCACGTGGGTCAATTGCATAAGCTACCCAATGTGTACCTGGTCCAGAATTTTGATCGAGATTTATGATACCCGTCTCAATGTTTTTCGGTTGTTTTGGTAATTGATCACGCATAAAAACACCTCTAAATTGTTTTATTTTTAATTTTTTAGCAGCATCTATTAAATCAAAATTAGACATAGGCGAGATCAGTAAACTGTCCCTGGAAGTCTTAGACCTTTTCCGTACCATGAAGGCGGGGTCCCTGGTAATCTGAGACCTCTTCCTTTTTATGTATCTACCTCCTACAGCCTTTTTTAATGCCATACCACCCGCCGCACTAACAGCGCCTAACGCAGCTGCTTTTGCAACAGCTGGTGCGGCTGCGGCTATTAATGCTGGTATAGCTGCGAGAAGGGGAAATATACCACCCGTTTTAAAAGTATCCTTAATAGCGCCTGCAGAAAGATCAAGTCTGACACCTTTATTTGATTTTTTTGCTTCATTAAAATTTTTAAATTGACGATCGGTCAATGATAATTTATTTGAACCGCTCATCTGTTCTTTTTTTAACGATATTGTTATTCCACAATTATTATTTGATGCTGATTGCAGTCTTTTGACCTGACCAGGAGTCAGGGTAACATCAGCGTGATTATATGGCATTTATAATATTCATAAACAATCTAATTACATATTTTCTACTGGGGCATCAACGACTTTCATTCGTCCACCAGCACCTTCTATGAGCATTGATTTATCGCTAAGTATAACAGCAATTGCTCTGTAATTATCAATAGCTCCTCTATTAACACTAGCTCGGAAATGTATATCGACTACCGATTGTCTGGCCAAATCTAAATGTTCGAGTGAAAAGTAATAAATCGGATACAGTGTTGTAAAATCTAGTTGTGATATTTGTAAACCAGTATCAACATTTTGATCACGTCCCATAAAGTCATAAGACGATGATATGCACGTGCTACATGATTATGATCAAAATTCAGTAATATATCCTCGGATGGTTCTTGATGTCCATTTATCCTTAACGAAACCTCAGAAACACCAAGATTGTCAAATATCATAATACTACGCGTTTGATCATTTACTCGTTCAGCATTTTGTAATGCAATAAATATGTGTCGCGGTGCAGAAACACCCTGCTGAGAGGCTATCTGCCATGTAAATAAACCATTAATATTAGTCTGGATAGCATCTGTGGTCATTGTCAACCAAGATAGCATTGATTTACCGCCTTGCTTCATAAAAGATAATAATCGTTCTTCTTCAGATATTGAAGGAGTCATCACTGACATCCACAGTGAGAGTTTTGTAAGAATTACAATACCAGCATCACCAGGAGGTCTCCATATTGCATCATCGTCTGTAGCCTTTCGTACTAGTACAACTGTATGTTTGGCTCCGAAAATGACTTTTCTGACTTCTCTACAGAATCCAAAGATATGTGAGAGTGGAATTGCACACGAAAACACTCTTCTATTTCCTTTTAACATCGCTCGACGTACTCTAAATCCTAAGTTGAAATCTGGATCTATATTAATGATCGTACTTTGTACATCTGCATCAGCATTTCTAGCAAAATTTCTTGGTCGTCCTATTTCATATTGTTGATATTCTGGAGAATTAGAAGTATCTTTTGCAAACATCATTGAGGGGCCAGCTGATCTTGAATAATCATCACCATATCTTGCAAGACCAAGTATGGTTGTAGCTACGTCAACATCTTTCTGAATTGATTCAATATTTTTTCCATCAATCATGTACGTAGCACTATCAAACAACGCCATAATACCATTATTAACAAAACCAATACTTACATTAGCGTCATGTTCAGTATTATCAGTTTTTAATATTTCACCTTCGACTTCAATAAATGCTTCTGAGGGTAGAAAATATCTACTTGTATCATGAACCTGAAGTTCAATTCTTCCTCGTTGATTTGGAATTCGTGCTTCATAAGAATAATACTGATAGTCATGTACAGACCCATCTTTGAGAACTGGTTCATCTATGTCAAACGCGGTGTCACTTATACGCTTGAACATCTTTATTATTATCATATTCGTCTAACACGAAAACCTCTTCGGGAAGTGAGACCACTTCCTGCTACCAGACTAGTGGTTATATTTTTCTCTTTTTTCGATATTGGGATATCAGCCAACTCCGCTAGTTTTTGATTAGCCGCTTGATTTATTATTTTACTTACACTTGCGGGCATCATTTCAGTACTAGGTAATTTCACTGGTTGAGATAGAGCTGTGGTGGCTGTTTGTGGTCTGCGTATTAATCGTGCTAGTCTATCTTTGACTGTTGTGAATACTTTGCTAGCAATATCTCTAGCAGCGCCTATACTTTTTTCTTTTACAACATCAATAGCTTTCATTCCTAGCTGCTTTGCAATAGGTATTGCTTTTGGGGCAATCCTTCTAAAAAGACCCTTAACAATGTCACCTAACCCATTTCCATAAAATGCCCTGAAAACCGGTATTCGAGAGTTAATTACCCTAACCATAGTTGGTCTACGTTGAGTACTATGCACTATCATTTATTAAATAGTCATTCTATTTAATTACAGTGACTTAGTCACTATAATAATCATCGGTGATTTCCTCAATGAGAGACTGATACATATCAATATCCATTATACCGCCTGTAAATAATCGTTTACAAATATCAGCTGTTTCATTAATGATTTCTGGGGAATTATTTCCAGCTCGTTTTCCTCCGATGAGGATTTCTAGTCGTTCAACATCAGCAAGGACGTTGTTAGGACACTGAGTAATAAGACCACTTCCTTGTCTGGTAAGACCATTTCCGAAAGAGGTATCCGACGGCCCTTCCTCACTTTTTATTTGGGCTGGTTGTGATTTTGGAGATTGTGACAATAATTTTTGTTGTCGTGTATGACGTAATATTTCTTGTATTGATGGCGGTGATGATTGTTGTTGTTGTTGTTTTATCAATTGCTATTGTTGTTCTGGCGATAACTGTATAAAGGAAATATATTTATCTATTTCATTAATATAATTAATATATTTTGAATCACTGTTTCGAGCTTGATCAGTATCATAGTATATGCGAAATATCCATTTGTACCACAATTCACGACCAATAATGTCATTTACATGAGAGGGTTTTAAAAATTGTTGTCGATTATCATAACTCTCAACCGCACTTTTAGCTAATTGACTAACATTTTTAGCCATTTTGATTTCATTAATGGCAACATCGGTGAATTTGTCAAATGCGTTAATTTTACCCCGTGCTGGTTTTGATTCTTGTTTTAGTTCTTCAGATGGTGGTAACGCAGATGCTATTTTTTGAGTTGCTTCAGCTGTTTTCTCTAACATAGGTTGAATATCTTTAGTGGTCTCAGTTATCGGTCTAAATAATTCCTTTGTATCCTCTGCAAATTCAACTTGAGTTTCCTGACGTTCTTGTAACTGTTTTTTAACAGCATCACGAACTGGTAAATAATTTTTAATTGCCTTTAAACGCTCGCGAGTTATTTTTGCCGAGTGCGCTTCTCCAATATTCATTTATATTATTAATTATTTTTAATTATATATATATATATATATATATATATATATATATATATATATATATATATATATATATATATATATATATATATATATATATATTTGTCTGATTTTTGTCAAAAATAATCAGTAGCGATCCCAGCGATTACCCTTCATAGGAACCTCGATAGCCAGGTGTGTCTTTTTACAGAGTCCAACATAACATAGATTTTTCCATGACTTACTATGCGGCCCTCTATAATTCTGTTTCTTTTAGGCTATGTTTTTTGGGGGGTTCTTCTATGGGGCGGAGAGCTCAAGGCATGCTACTGATTATTTTAGAGGGGGGGTATTTTCATAGACATATATCCCGGTGAATTTCTAATTGACGAAAGGCGAAACATTAGAAAATTCAGAAGACTGTCTAGGTATTTGCGGTTTCGATAAAACACCCCTATGTCACCCCACGGGTACAAAAGTGTACCTATGTGGCTACACAGAGGTATTTTATTGAAACCTGAGGCGCGCCCTGCCCCCAATTATATATAAAAATGGCATCCCCGGGACCATATCCATTTCGGCGAAATTTGGAATCGAACCACAGAAGTTAGGATTAGAGTCCAACGATCTTTCCTCTAAGCTACTGCGGCTCGATGTGAATAAGAGTTTTAATTATTACTATATGCTTTTCTTGTGCAATAGTCTCTGGTTTTACAAATATAATTTTATTAAGACAATTAACCATTTATGTGTGTAAACCAAACTATATTTTATATAGTATAAATATATAACGATTTAAAATTATAAACATAAAAATGGGAAATAACCCACTAGGTACACAGAGACAAACAGACAGACAGGCAATCGATTAACGCATTTGTCATTGTTTGAATACTTAGACCTGTATACAGCGAGGGCGAGAGAGAGTGTAATTTCTTCTTTATTTACTTTTTATGATTATTAAATTTGGTCTGTATCAGCTTCTGAACGGTATTGAAAACAACACAGGAATGTTTTTGTTACGGTAAACACAGGAATGTTTTTGTTACGGTAAACACAGGAATGCTTTTGTTACGGTAAACACAGGTAGACTCGTTGTGAAGTCAGCTTTGTAAAGGTAACTGTTATGTTATAGGAAAACCCTAAATTACGATATATGTATTAAGTTCATAGTGGAATTTAACCACTACAATTACAAAAAAAGATTCAATTACACAAACAACTTGGCGTCTGTATATACAGACATTTAGTAATTGTGGTTTCTAAACAGAGAGACGAACAGACAGACAGAGAGACGAACAGACAGACATAGAGACAAACAGATAGATAGACAGACAAACAGACAGAGACAAACAGATAGACAGACAAACAGACAGAGAGATAAACAGATAAACAGACAGACAGAGAGATAAACAGTTCAGTCCATAATATCATTATACCTCATTGAGATTAAAAATATTACTGTAGATATTAAATATGTGACCTAGTTCAATGAAGGGACGTAATCTACTCTGTGAATAAGATTATTTTCGACAGGAGTTATTATCTCAACCAGGTCTGGTTAGTTAAGTCAATTTAAAATATTTAAATATTATTTTTTTTTTATTTTAGATAAATAAATATATATTATATATATAAAAAATGAACAGTAAAAACATTAATGAAATTATTTCTGCTATTAAAAAATTAAAACATGAAGGAATTCAGATATCTGATAATCTCGACCCTGAAAGAATCATGTATGACTTTGAATCTTTAGAGCAGAAAAAATTTCAAAATAAATTCACATTACCATCTAGTTATCGGCTTATTAAATCCATTTATAATTCTATGTTAGAATCTTTAGCTGTCGTGGATGAAAAACACATACAATTATTCGTACCTCTTGCGCGTTCAATTGAGAATATCAAAATTGCTCTGTCTAACGAATATGAAATTAAAAAACGGACAGACAGTCGTGTGATGCAATTGAAAAAGATTATGTTATTTGATTCTACGATAAATGATATTAAAACTGAGGATAGTAAAAGTGAGTCCCTGATATAGTCAGGATCCTTGGCAGGATTGATAAAATAGAACTTTAATATATAAAAATGATATGAGTAAAGAGTACACAGTTATATGTATTCAAATATAATTCTTTGGTCATATTTTATTGAATATGCAGACTTGCATATATGGTCAGCCACACGTTTTACTGAAGGTATGCAAATACCAAAATATCTGGCAGCTGCATATATAGATTTAAAAACTATTTTTTCATCAGTATCTGTGTTGGTAGAAATGACCGTCTTAGGAGTCTTAGGAGAAATACCAGTATTTCCTACCTTACAATTCTGACTTTGCGTAATTGATTCTAGGTTATTTACAGAATTATTTTGGCGATTTCCATCTTTATGATTAATAACAAATCCATCTTTAACTAGGCCAAAATAACATTCAAATATGAACTTGTGCGATAGATATCTTTTATTTCTATTAATACCAAATGTAAAATAACCAGCATTATTAAGACTACCGACTGGTTTTTTTAATCTACAGTTTCTAATAACACCATCTCTGGACGCTTCGTAATTGGTATATATTGGATGTCTCACGAATTCTTTTTGCTCCATTTATATAATATTTATTTGTTTAAATCATTTTTTTAAAATCTAGTCAGATAATCCGTTTCTGTTTTTATAGGGGGTTTACCTGTCGATGTATCTTTTTTCTTGTCATAATAACGCTTTAACTCTCTGAAATGTTTTCCTCCGCAATTTTTACATAAATGTGTGTTACCCCTCACACCAATTTTACACTGAATACATGGTTTTGGTCCTGTACTTCCATTTCTGATACTTTGCATATGGTAACTACAATAATTGTTTTTTTTACGCATGGTTTATCACAATAAGAAATATGTCCGATTTTCAACCAAATACACTTATTTTCTATTTGAATCATTATATATATACTAAATTTTAATTGAATATTTGTCTTAATTATAATGATGGAAGAATTATCATTAATTGAACCATCTACTACTAGATTTGACTTTGACAGACTATCAGAACATAAATTTAGTGTTTCGATGCAAGATTTAGCTTTAATGAATGTAGATATAACCAAACGTATCCGTGAAGCCAAAAAAGAATTTCGAGAAGATGGTGCTGCTCATGTGTGGTCAACTTTTAGGGTTGGAAGCATTAATAATATGATGAATGACAAACGAGCAAAGGTACTTATTAACTACCTTGATAATCAAAAATATTTTATTTTAATAAAATTTATTGTAGAGACAGACGAAGATATTTGGGTAATTCATGACAAAAGAGATCCTATTCATACACAGTTGGGAAATAATAAAACGCTTTTATTAAATAACAAATCAAAACCCGGAATATTGACTGGTATTGATAGACCGTATTTTGAGCGAGGGTATCCGGTTACTGCTCTTGTCTATGGATTGTATTTACTAAATGATAAACCTAATATTGAAAATCTCAAACCGATGAGACTGTCAGAGTCAAGAATAAACTGCGTGGCTGAACGCATTACTGAACATTTTACAAATGCGATGCGTGGTAATGGCTTAACAGATTTAAGACGTAAAAAAATATGTGAATGGGGGGAGACTGTTAAAGATTCTGGTGCATCAATTAAGGATGTTGCTAAGCTAGAAAAGTCATTAAGATTTCCAATAACAGTAAAAGCACTAACAGGAGAGATATTGTACAAACCAAAATACATAAAAAATGGAAGCCCTATAACGATCATTGATCATAATGCACATGCTTGGTCTTATGTAGTAACTATATTTCCACGAGATAGAATGATTAAATTTTATAGTGGTCATGTATTTGATTTTATTAAAAATATCAGTAAAAATGACCCTGTATCTATTTGGTTATTTCAGAGTTCGGAAAATGATCATTATGATCAATTTGTACGACTCAATGGTGATATTTATCGTTATCGTCATTAGTATATTTTAGTGCAAGGTTTTTCATTTCCACGAGGAAATGAAAAACCTTGCACTAAAATATACTAATGACGATAACAAAATTAGACAACTACTGAATAATTGTTTTACCGTACCATCGGTCGCAGCCCATTTCGCTCAGGAAAAAAATTCATGGAAGCCGACAAGATCAGAGTTTATTGAGGATATAAAAAAACAGCTGCATAGAATATGGACACGGTGGATTATGGAACACGAAATACGATTATAATGATGTTATCTCAGTCAATATGACTGCATGTTACCCTGGGAGTTTTCTGGGATATGGAGAGTGTTCTAAATACTATGACAGATTCGGACACCCCACACATAGCATGGCTAGAGTTTCAATAAATGGACCCTTACCAGATTTTGACTTAACAGGATTTGTATATGTAGAATCATTCGAGTTCGCAAAAGATCTACATCCTATTACTTATATTTGGTTTGGTAAACACCTTTCAGAAAAATGTTGGGTTCCAATAGTATTATTAAGATATATGCTTGATGTTGGAATATTAATATCACTGAGGGTAAATGAAGCGATTATATCCTATAGTCCACAAAAACAAGTTTGGTTACCAGAACCTGATAGATTTAGTATAGAAGACGCCAGAAAAGATTTTCCTGATCTTGCCGAAGATGATATTATTAAAATTACTAATAATATACGTAAATGTAGAGATGAATACGATGAGAAGTGTGCTAAAGATCTTGGTAGAAAGATAATCGGTAAATTTACTCAAGGTAGTTCATACGGTCATAAACGACATTGTACAAGATTGATTATGGACGATACTGAGTTAGATTTTATAATCAATGATACAACAGAGAAAAACACATTTATAAGCAGAAGTAATGCTTATTTATCGGATGGATCCAAATTAGGTACCATTGTTAGCTATATTGAGGGAGACTCACCGCAGTTTACTCATTTAAGATCTTCAATGCTAGCGTATGTTTCTATAAATCTACTGTCAATGATAAATATATTTCCTCGTTATGTTGTTAGAGTCGCTACGGATTCATTTTATATACACAAAAAATATAAGGATTTATTAAATCCGTTACTTGGTAACGGTGAGGAGTGGGGGGCATGGAGAATAAAGCAAGAAAATATACTTAGTTATTATGAATCTGCTGATATTGAAATTGCGGAAATATATTACAGAAATAATAATCAAATATTAGAATCATCTGCACCATCTGTGTACGATCCTGTGGCTAGACATAAGACCGTTTATCTTAATGGATGTGGAGGGTCAGGTAAAACAACTCGTGTGATTAAATTATTTATGAACAATAATTCAGATATGATCGTTCTGACACCTACACATAAACTCGCCAGAGAAATAAAGGAACGAGGGGTAAAAGCAAGCACATATCATAGTTTCTTTAGATTTTGTGGAGACACATGGACCCCTGAACGGATGGGTGAAAAATATATACCTAAATATATTATTTGGGACGAGATATGTACGGTGTCGTTAGAAACACTAAAAACATTTCTCGAATGGTTATTAACAAAAAATACTGCTGTGATTATGTGTGGCGATCATGGTCAACCACCGCCCTTTGTTGGACAGTCTCCACATGATACATAATGATCATAGAGCAATTGACGAACCATTGAGAGAGTTAAAAAGATTAATCAGACTACAACCAGATAAAATACAATGTGAAATAATGCGTGAAGTAATTCCAGAGACAACTTTGAATGATTTTTTGACTTTATGGAAATCCACTGATTTGATAGTCGCAAGTAGAAAGATAGTTCGTGATGAATTACAGAAGAAATTATTTATGTTACATAAAGAAAAGTTTTCAAATCTACCCGTACCATTATGTTATCGCCCAGCAGATACTCGACGACAGAATATTGATGTTGAAATTCCTGGTGAAAGTGTCCGAATACAAAATCTGGTATTGAATGATATTGTTTTGATAGATATAAATTCTGTCGAGAGCGCATTGAGTATGGATAAATCACCGTGGATCTTAGGATACGCTATAACTATTCACTCGTCACAGGGATTAACTATTTCTGATACAAATATATGGATTGTAGATGATCGGATCGAGTGGTCAAACTTAGTTTATCTTGCAGTATCTCGCGTCAGACGAATAACTCAACTATATAGGGTTATTATAGATCACGTGATAACTGAAGAAATTACTAATTACGATGCTGTAATAAAGAAAAAAATTAGCGTCTTATAAACAAAGTGACAAAAAAAATAAGCGTGACTTTGATATTGATACTGAATTTATTATAACACTAAAACAATCACAGAATAATCACTGTGCAAGTTGTAACGCAATGATGTTATGGCAATACTCGAATAATAATCCACGACAATTTACCGTAGATAGAATTAATAGTGATCTAGGTCATACACGTGCTAATGTGATGTTGACCTGTCTTGAATGTAATCGACGTCGGGGTGCTGGACGTCCTGGTTCTAGTTTACATAAGTGAACGCGGTGGTAATTGTGTATCTGCAGGAATTACTTGCAGTTGTTCACGCACAAATCCACGTTGAGGTGCAGTAGAATCTAGTCTGTATATGGCAGGTCTTCCAGTGGATCTAACCACACTAGAAATTGTATGTGCGGTCACACTCCAAATAGGGTCAGTAACTCGTCTTTTGCCACCCTCCAATTCCCCTGGTTCGTATAAATATCTCACGATCACATTACCTAATACTGGTCGTTGACTTCGTTGTCCGTATTCATTGCTACGTGGTATATTTTTTTTGTTATTGCATTGGAAGGTTTCATGGAAGTTGCACGAGTAATTTCATTATTTAATGCAGATATCACACTTGGTAACCTTGCAACCCATTCACGAGATCTCTCACTGGATTTAGTAGATATTTCCTTCGCGTATTGATATCCAAATAACCGCTCAGCAAGTGTTCGATTAAATCGTTCAACAATTGCTTGATCACGATGAATTTCAGTATGTCCTCGTCTAATTTTAACGCTATGTTTTTTCATCAAAAGTGATACTACACCAAGAAATTCTTTGCCAGGATCAACTTGTAATAATTGTGGCCATCGTAGACTACTACGTTGATAAATTCGCTCAAACGCAGATGCAACTTCAGAGGCTGTCTTTGTTGATAATGGTTCCGCTTCTTTATATCTACTCGCAACATCAACAACAGTCAATGCGTATTTGTACGTGCGTAACTTTCGTCCACGTGTTTTAATAGTATCGTGTGGCAAAAACAAAATATCTGCTTGATGAACTTCGTTAGGAACACTGACATCAAAATGTGCATATTGGATTTTTTTTGGTGGTGGTAGATAAATTTGCCATATTGCCTGTCGTGCTAACCAATTTGCAGCAACATCACGCGAAACTTTAGCTGCTTTAGTAAGTTTAGTGATAGCTGCTTTACCTCTCCAATACCCTCTAGGGCTATAATAAATAGATTCCATTATAATAATTATATAATTAATTACCAGCTCCTAGCATTATTTTACTTTTCATCGCTGATTTTACCAGAAAACTGGCGAGTTTTTCTCTGACAGATTTATTAGGTATAGAATTTAATACATGAATCAATTTCACATCTGCAAGATGCCGCTGCTGCAAATCTTTACTTTTGTATGCAACGTCATGAATATGACATGCTTGATCAATTTTATTTACTGGATACTCCCCTGGTCTTGGTTGATCTTGATCATCAAGTCGGATATCAAGTCTAGTTCCAGGACCACAATAATTATATCCAGGAAGGTGTTTCTCACCAGGATACCTAGACCATGGTAATCCAGGTAATTTTCCTAATGATGCAGCAATATCTCCACCTGTCTTTGAAGTCCCTGATATAAATTTATATTTTTTCGTGCCACATTTTTTACATTTACCTGTTAATGCACGTCGTTTATTTTTTGTTGTTATTGTTGTCAATCCAATGGTGGGTGTAGATGATCTACATCGAAAACAATATAGACTCATGTTATTAATAATATGGATTCAATAATTGATTTTTCGGCGACACGAAAACAAGAACCAGTAAAACACCATCCAGCATTACCAAATTCGATAAGGATGATTATAATAGGTCCATCTGGATCAGGTAAAACTCAATTATTGTTAAATTTAATATTGAGATGGATGAGATGGAACAAACTATATTTAATAGCACCGTCTGTAGATGATCAGCGTTGTTACGGAGTACTGAAAGATTTTAATGAGAAAGCGAAATCTGTTAATAAAGACGGTGAAGATATTATTGACTTTATCACGGATATAGATGAAGCCCCGTCTGTGGATGACTTAGATGGATTCATTAATAATCTCGTAGTGTACGATGATGTGATGTTGGACAAACAATCTAATCCAGCTAGAATATTTTCTCGAGGTAGACATAAAAATACTGACGTGATTTATGTTACTCAGAGATACACGCAGATACCCAAAGTGATCAGAGATAACAGTAATATTTTGGCTGTATTTAATGGAGTAGATAATTATACTCTACAGAATATTTACTATACTTGGTGTTCAGGGGATATGGATATGATTAAATTTAAAAATTTCTTTTCTAAAGCACAAGCTGTCCCGTTTGGATTTATAACAATAAATCTACATGATCCAAGATCAAGATATCGTGTTGGTCTAGATAAAATCTTTGGTCAATTTTACTAAGTCAGAACAAAATATATTCTGGTCTGAATAAAATCTTTGGATAGTCTCCCCTTGACCATCATTTAGATACCCCCCTGACAAAGAAGCAGCAGGGAGGGTGAATGACATCATCTAAGTCGTATTTGGGAAAAAATAGCATGATGACATAGTCAACCCTATGTGGTTTATTAACCATACGGGGTTGATTTTTTTTCATTCTGTGTAGGAACTCTTTTTTTTCGTTTATGATTCGAGCAAACTTTTGTAGGATTCACCCCCCCTGCTGCTCTCTCTCTCTCTCTCTCTCTCTCTCTCTCTCTCTCTCTCTCTCTCTCTCTATATATATATATATATATATATATATATATATATATATATATATATATATATATATATATATATATTAGATAACGATGCGACTCCGCGACAGCCCTGCGGCGACCAAGTTGGCGATCAGAAGACGACACAGTCCGCGACTTCGACCAAGACTGCGATCAGTCGGAGACTGCGATCATAGCGGAGACCTGAGGAAGACCAGTTGCTGAACCTGGAACCCAGTCGACGACTGGGACCCAATCAGCGACTGCGACAGAGACTGCGACAAGTCGGCGTCCCAGTCGGTGACCAAGACTGTGACAAGTCTGCGACACAGTCGGTGACTGCGACCAAGTCTGTGACTGAGACTACAACAAGTCGGAAAAATGTCGGCGACCCTGAGACCTAGTTGGCGACCAAAACTGTGAAACAGTCGGCGACTGAAACCAATAATGTGGCCAAGACTAAGACTGCAGCAAGTATTTGACCCAGTCGGCGACCCTGTGACAAGTCTGAGGCTGAGTCGGCGACCAAGACTGCAACAAGCCTGCGACACATTCTGCGACTACGACCAAGTCTGCGACAGAGACTGCGACATGTCCGCAACCCAGTCGGCGACCAAGACTGCGACTAGTCGGAGACCATGCAACAAGTCTGCAACCCAGTCGGCGACTGCGACCAAGTCGGCGACAAACAAGAATCCAGATATAAGACGGTATCCCGCTGGGGTAGAAATCTGTTACACCCTGGAATGCCAGTTCTCAAAGAGATTCCGCGTGATATCACTTCAAATACAAGACATATCGTAAAGAACCTGAGATATCGAGACTTAGGGCAACGTAGCCGAGGGAGTATTCCGCTGACAATAGGTGGGCAGTGGTGTTATAGGTCGAGGAGTAGAAGACAAAGTGAAGATGGCTTGCGGAGGGTCACGAGTAGGTTATTGGATGCTTACCGCCCCTTCCCGGAAAAAAACTAAGATAAAGACAACAATTCGTTTCGAAGATGAGCTTGAACGCTTGATGATGAAATGTTAAGATTTGGAGAGAGGACTAACTGCAAGGAAGTGGACTATGGCTATTAGTTAGTGCGGAGACGACCTGGAAGGCAGGGAAGTGGTCGAGAGAAAAATTCTTCCCCAGATGACAGATTAACTTTAGTGGACGAGCGATGTCTACACCCTCGGATTGCCGAAGATCAAGAAGATAGTTTATGCCACAGAAAGAGATGCTGTGCAGGCAGCTCTCAAAGACAGATCGAGATCCAAGAGAAAGAGAACCGTTACAGAAAGAAGCGATGAGGAGACCGATCTTCTGTGGAAAACCATGAAGAGATCGTCGTACGATACCCTTGTTGGACTTTATCTTTCACTTCGTAATGTACTCAACCCTAAATTTTTGGACAGAGGAAGAAAAGAAACTGTATTTAGGTGTCGCAGTGAGAGGTCAAGGATATCATTTGTTGGCATTGACTGAAAATAAGTCGTATTCTGAATTAGTTGGTGTTCTGAAACAGAGATTTGCACCCCCGAACCAGACCGAGTTATATAGAGTTCATTAATGAGTAGGATTTTCAAGAAATTTTGCACATTCAGGACAATAGCAGTACCTCTTGCAGATGAATGTTCTGTTGGCTTGCTGATAAAACTTAAAGACAAATTACCAATCTTAAAATATTAGCTGGATGATTTTTTTAAAACTTGTTTTAATGACTGATGTCTGATATTATGCAAATCAATGCAACTAACTGCATTTACAATATAATTAGTGCGATCCTGAACGTCAAGTTAATTACATGAATATCAGTAAATTGTGAGAGCAAATTAAACGGACAACTGGGAAATAAAATACGATAAATTTATAATGATTGACTGACGATCTTACCTACACATTACATAAACATGCAAGGAAACGATTTCCTTTAAAAGAGCTATCTTAGTCACGTGGATCACCAGCGACAAAGGAAATCGTTGACGTGCAGTCTTTTGAAAAATACGGCATGGGATATAAATACATTTTGATTGAGATTTAATAGATGTTTTTAATCAAAAAGATTGAGAAATTAGTGTAAATAATGAACGATGGTTGGCTAGATTTGGCACGTTTGTGCAACCAAGAAATGTAGATACTAAGATGCAAGTGTTAATGGTAGAATAAACGTCTATTTGGCTACTTTAAAGATTTTTCTTGCGGTGTGTTTATTGTTATTGGTGCGCATCTCTGTAGAGCAAAACCTAGCCAGGTACACAGTATATTAGATTCTAGAACATTCGTGGTGATAAACACTGCAACCGCACATCAGCCAGATTCTTCAATGGATATTAATTGAGTTCTAAACAGTATTTTAGCAAAGATGAAAACTATGAACTAAAATTGCAGGGAACATACCTAAATATTTAATGGTGCTTCCCATGATCAAATGCAGAATAATAAAGAACTTCCGTGTTTAAAATTTAAAAATGGGGAATCAGGTAAGCAAGTGTGTGTGTGTGTGTGTTGGATTGTTAAGGTAGCTTAAAACATGTTCAGTCATTTCGCATCGATATATGCAGTGTGACAGTTTATTGTGATGTCTAGCACTGGAGCTAAATTTGTAGCATGATATCCCACCCAGTGACATTATCCTGACACCAGGCCGACCAGTCCTAGCACTGACCTCTTAATGCTGAGCCCCTAACGATTCAGCTGTTAGTATCATTTAAGGTCTTTGGTATGACTTGGCCAGGTTTCGAACCAGCGACTTCCCGGAGGTAAACCAAATAAAAAAAGTTGAACAAAGTGAGACAATAATCTGGAAGAAATGCTCTTGTTTTTCATAGGTTATCTTACCCTCATAGCGAATAGTGGGATTATATGAGAAGAAAGTCAAAACGTTCATACAGGAAACCCTTTATATCGACGATGCGCCAACTATCCTAATCAATAGGGCACAAACGCTGACCTCTGAATACCAAAGCACGCAGGACACGGACTATTCACCAAATATAGCCTTGTTTACTTTGTATAAAGACAGAGACCGTGGCCAACAAGCGACACGAAAAGCACTCAGTAAATAGAGCGAACACGTGTCAGAAGTTAACACTCCGTGCATACGAGACAAGACAAAAATCTTTCTTTAGATTATGGCGAAAGAAAAAAATGGGGACGAATTTGCGACATTCAGGCTTAAACTGATTCTCTGAGGACCGATTTACGTTTATGAATGGGAAAAGGGGGATGTTTCTTGAGCAGGCACGGTGCGAATATAAGAGCGGAGGAAATTACCACGAACACTGGGCATAAGGTGGATCAATACGCCAGGTCAGTTATAGGTGGAACTAATGTAACCAGTTAGAAACAGTATTAGGAAGCAGGTCAAGGCCACTATAGTGTAAATAATGACAATGTAATGACAATGTTTTCTACAGTAAATTGATTTAATTATTGTGCCAGAATATCGATGGACTTCAGAATTATAAATATTGCTTTGACTTTGTTTCTTACAGTATGCGTTTTGACATTGTGATTCTTGCGAAACATGGGGTATGTCAGATGCAGTGGTTCCTAATTTCTTTGAGAGATACGCGGCTTTTAGCTTTGTGCATGCCAAGAAAAATATGTAGCGATATGTAATATTGCGTTGTGATGAATATTTATTCTAATTTAACAGCAAAATAGTATCATGCTATGTCTATATTTGTATATATTTCTCTCGAGAGATCGCTAATTTATAATGATCATAAAAAATGGAATTTTATTGAGAAATTGGAAAGAATAAAAGATGTATATCAGGAACTGCTTTGGTCCTTGCAAGAAATTGTACTGCTCGTATAAAAATATTTACTGACTTTATAAAACATTGTGAAAAACCAATTTAGTATTGACTTTGTAGAAATTTGCAAATTTTTTAATATACATGTACTTAATGGTAATATTTTAAACGGTAAGAATGGGAATGTGACTAGTCCTAAAACGTAAGCCCCATCACTCAGATATTTTTCTTCTGTCTGGGTCATTGGGTCTTACTGCTTGACTAATGGTGTTGTGAAGCGCCTTTTGATGTCGAACGAAAGTCAAATTTTCAGGAATATCACACACAACTGGCAACCAATAACGATACCTTTCTATAAAATAAAGTTACAATGTTTTTGTCAGACTTTAATTAACCTGATGTCTTTTCTGTAATAAAGTCAAATTCTCACTAAAGAAATGGAGCTGTTTTCAAGAAAGCCGGGAATGCCGATATCGGATTAGGTTGAAATATTATTTTTTAACAAAACGAATAAAAAATATATTATGCCTAATGGACTTGTAAGCATCGTTTCGTTTCGTTCAAGAAACAAATCTCCCACATTAAACTACTGGAACATACTTCGCCATACCTCGACTACTGTCGCATTGCAACAAATTCAAATATATGTCAACGGAACATGAAACTGTGTCTATTTGCTACTGTCATATTTTGATTCCACCAGGATACAGACAGAACAGTAAGTATATTAATTACACAATAATTATTGGATGAGTGCCGATATAGGCTGCCAAGTGTGTGAGATATTCCTGAAACTTTGACTACTCGTTCCGATGTCATTGACATCGTATAAAAATATTTACTGACTTTATAAAACATTGTGATGTCATTGACATCGGAACTGGGCTATGTAAGGGTGTTATTATGGTCGTTAGACATAGCACCAAAATAAACCAACAAGTGCAGTCTTAACATCGTAGGACTAGGAATGTGACATGCCGAGTCAATAATGGCTTCCACTTGGTGGATTATGATGTAGTGTCTACAGAGTTGTTTCCCTTCTTGGATACTGTTTACAGACTAATCCTCGCACTTTCCAATATATTTGCAGCATTAGAATTGCTGTTAATTTTTATTTTTGTAATGAAATAGGTCAGAATACATAAATTATGTATATAATTAATGTTAGTTCTGGTTTCGTTAGCGACGACTTTAAGGACGATGATAACGACGATAATAACTGTCATTTTTCCCATTGAAAAACACAAATAAGGGAACTTTTCTCCGACTTTTTGATCATAAATATATTTAAAATGTTTAAGACATAACTGGTTTACTAAATTTAAATATCAACAATTAAATACAACAAGTCTATATCTTTATATAATGAAATTTGTGTTGAAATGCAGCCAATTTCGTAAAGATCACGAGCCCTGGGGTAAGAAATACCCTGACCTCTTTTAATTCTTTTTCAGAAAAAAATTTTCTTTTATAAATATCCGCGGTGGCCCATCACACCCTCCTCTTTTTGGCCCTGAATGTAGCCACCGAAGTTCACAACCCCCATGGTTTGATCAAGGCAGTAATAATGGGAAGAGAAGAAAAATAATACAACTTTTCAGAAACTATGGCTCTATAAACTCAATTATTTGTCTAGACGAATACGTTCTTAATAGAAACTCATTAAAAGATTGTGTCAGTTGAAAAAGTAATGGAATGAAAAGTCAACAAGAGATGAACTTTACAATCAAGAAATGGTCCTAAAAAATGGACTAACCAGTGTGTGAGAACAAGACAAGGATATGTTCTTACCTCAATTGTCTTTCTCTCTTTTTTTTGATGATTTAGTTCAAAGTTACGAACTTGATGTAATAGGGTTATTTTTTCATCACAGAGAATATACCAGAGGTTCTTGCTGTATTGCCTTCAGATAATTTGGAAAATTGTCCTAAAACTGTTCGGTTACTACAGCAGCAAAATTGATACAATTGATGAATTTTGTAATGAAACAGAAATGGACATTAATGTAGAAAAATAAAAATAATTCTGTTTCAAAACGGGCGACGTTCGGAAAAATTATGATCGTTGTTATTGCAGTCGCAAACCTACTGTAATGCTGTCATTTTATAAATATGCGAGGTCGTGTTTCACATCGAGGCAGAGTTAGGCTGAAGCTAAAAATAGTAGGCATCATCAGTTTGAAATGCAGTATTTAGAATTTTTTTTAGAATCAACAAATATTTGGAAGAGTGCATGTATAAGATATTTTTAAATAATCGTATGCTGTTGTGAACCA
The DNA here is from genome assembly GCA_016746295.1 of Potamilus streckersoni. Lineage (NCBI taxonomy): Eukaryota > Metazoa > Mollusca > Bivalvia > Unionida > Unionidae > Potamilus > Potamilus streckersoni. The sequence goes on from JAEAOA010001195.1 coordinate 3,074,302, forward strand.
GTCTTACGTTGTGATTTAGAAATATGGGAGTATGAATATTCACCACAAATAGAAGCAACTCAGCACAGATTTTGTAAAAGATACAAGCCAGGGGTTAATACTTGACCGAGCAGTGTCAAAACCCTAGCGTGAATCCCGCTAGAAGTCATAATTTTACCCCAAATTTTCAAAGACTTCTATATAACTTCAGTTGTAAGTAAGAGGCCTGACGTGTCCATTCTATACATAAATTCTACTCTAATCAATATAAGACCAAATTATTCACAAATATCTATCAGCCGCTCATCTGCATAGTTTCTCTTCATCTTTCCGTACCGTCAGCAGTTCACTCCGTAGAACCTCTACAATTATCCCCCAACACAGGAAACTATTTTAACTACGCTTCTTTATGACAGTCAATCTATGGCTTTAAGACACATCAGGCCAATACAACTGCCTCACATTTGCCACCATGGCGACATAAACGGTATCTGCCGAGTCCCTTCTTGTTTATTCCATTGTGTAATTTACCGGTTTCCTTCCATACATACTGCCACTGCAGTCACAACACCAATGCACACCACAATTACGGACTGCATTATTTCAGGAACAGTAATGCGGTTTAAATCTGAATTCGCTACTCATTGTCCATGGCATCATGGAAACTCACTAACACTTTCTCTCCATAACGTTTGCTCCTGGTAATTGGCAAATTATTTCGGGTTAAGGAATATTTCCTATTGTACCGAATTCTAATAATCAAACAAGTAATCACACAAACCTAAGAATTGCTTCAACGGGGCGCTTTAACCAAATGCTCATCTCCTTAATGTTATTACAATATGTTAACATACCAAACACTGTGAATAATTATGTTCATCTAGGCAAATGCGAACAATATCCTTTGACTAAAACTTGCATGTTGAGATGTGGAAGGTACTGAACTAAAATTATATATATATGCCCACAAGTAGATGTCAATTCCAATATTATATTATTGCAAAGAACATGGATGATATCTGCACATGGGAAAGTAAAATTCAAATGTGTTGTTCTCTAATGATTTGATTTTGCATGATGGCTACCGCGAGAAATGGGCTAAAGAAAAACTTTTCTGGCAATATTTGGATGTGTATTTTTTTATTCCTCATTGTAGTTCTGGTAAAGTAAGATGTGCAAAAGCAAAATATTTATAGTATAGTCAGTACAAGTAGTTATTAGACATTGATAAATATTTAACGTTAGATCTTGGTTTCGTTTTCAGAAAGAAAAAAATGCATCTTTTGATTTTCAAAAACTTGGTTTAATGATTGAAAGTTGAAGACACACTAAAATTAAAAAAAAAATTGCAAACTACATGTTAAAGGAAACATCAAGTGACTAATACAATTTTGTATGTATGTGCACTTTTTATGCCAATTTAAGATGGAACTATCGCATTTAGACGTATTATATCAACCCATTATTCACGCAAACAGGTTGTAATCTAGATGCATAACGAATGTAGTCGATTTTGCATACTTATCATATTGTTTATATATATATATATATATATATATATATATATATATATATATATATATATATATCATAAATTTTGTGTTTTGCTTCATCGAGTCTTTTTTTGGTATCATGCTAGTTCCACATCTTATTCGTCTCTCAGTAATCATGAACATTACATAGACTGTTGGAAGTTCTACATCTGATGTAATTTAATTATTGATCATGTGCTAATCCTAGGACACTAGAATAATTAGCGCGGTGAAGTTCGTGGTTTTTCAGAAGTACGTTTATAAACACCTCGAACATGCCTAATAACATCATTGCATCTTTCCTTACGTAACGGACTAAATCTTCGTAATTCGTGTCCGGATATATTCAATAAATTTCCTAACGCACCTGTTTTGTCTTGTATTTTTGTCTCTCGAGATGCTAATATTTTAATATTTTAACTTAAGCAATAGCAGCTACAGCAGTAGAAGCAGAAGACACTGACGAGCAAGTAGAAGCTCTTTTAGAAATAGGTCTCCATTTTTCTATCAAATTATGAAACACTACTCTTAAATCTATTGAGCTGGCAACATTAATGAAGGAGAGAAAGAATAGGCAGGATAGACATTTTATAGGTGGAGGTTTAATTGAGTACTTGCACGTTCTACCTCGCTTTCTTGACCTGTCTCTTGCTTCGCATTTGCCTGCTGATTTTTATGTTGAGTTGTTTTGGGGTTTTTTCCCCCAGCTTTTGCGTTAGAATCCCATTTTATATAAGTGCATGAATAAAGATTCACTTCGGCATGGTGTCAAAATTATTTGTATATTTTGGTTCGAACATCGATTTTTGGATCAGCCAATTGTGACAAAGCTGTTTTATGTTTTTCAAAACTAAACACTTTGACATGAAGCGCGAATAATGCCTTCACGTAATTGGGCGTGCTGTCAAAGTAAACACACGTACCTTTGTTTTCGCGACTGATGGCATACAGTGCACGAATCAGTTTATCAGAAGGACGAGGTTGAAAGAATTGTATGTTGAATACTATTAGAAAGAAACGAAGTAAATGATATTTTACATGTTTTATTTTTTAACAGGCGAAAAACAGGAGAAAACGAGGAAGGTGACGTTTAAATGACTTTACCTCCTTCTGAACACCCACCGTTAAACAACTTTGTACACAATTTTAAATAATCGGCAGTGATAGGTTTTAATTGACCAGCAAATATTCAAGTGCCGTTCGAGTGAAATATCCATGTGCATAATTTAGTTAAGGTATTATCAACTGTTTCGGCAACACTTAAACTTATTTTATATCTTGAATATCCATTGAATCACATAGTGTGATACATTTTACCTGTTAAAATGCATTATAACAATGTACATAATATTTGCATTACGATGATGTTCTTTTCCTATTAACCAAAGTTATATTTATTCTTCGTCTTTTTGGTAGAGTCAACTGCTTCTTGCTTCCAAAGTGTCGAATCCAAAACGTTTCCAGTCACGTATATCTGATGGTATATCCAACTGATATATGCACTTTTGGGTGTATCCGACTATGCACATTTCTTTGTAAGTTTAATGAGTTGGCAAGGTACGATAAATGTCTTCTTCGAACGGTGTACACAAGTAGTTTTCGTCATTATTCACACTTTTAACACTAGAGTTTTTCGTGCAGAGATAAAGTTTGGGTCTTTACGTGTACTGTTCATAAATTGTCAACAAAGAATCTACTGGTAAACGAAATAAAAAATATGTACTCTCTCTCTCTCTCTCTCTCTCTCTCTCTCTCTCTCTCTCTCTCTCTCACACACACACACACACACACACACACACACACACACACACACATGCCATCCAACATTCTAAGAAGTAAGGAATCGGCTCGTTTAGTACAATCAATTCTTTTAAATGTACTTGATAATCCACGAAATCTTGAACATTGTCTTAACTTTTTTCATAGAACTAGTTGTAACACTAATAACGGAATGTAAATTTTTATAATGTGTCTTCGCATTTTCGCGATGTCTGTCCATCTAAACATTTTATAAATAATAAATAAAATACCATTGATTCAAACACCTGTGCCCTTTTTGATGTAATTATTTATTGCGTTTCATTTGAATCTTTACCAATTCTCTGTAAGTGCGCTCACACATTTCTTTGTTTATATTAGGTATGTGTACTTTCAAAACGGTATTGACAACGTCTTCGCAAAAGAGTTTATCGATCTTTGTTACAAAACGTTTTTTTTTTCAACTATGCTACAGCCTTCGTCAGTCAATCATTGTTCGGTACGTTTACCACAGACACCGCGGCTCCTATTTTTATAGGTATTGTTTTAAAACTTACCTGTTATTATGTTTTCCCGTAGTAAATTAATAAGATTGTTTTAATATATATATATATATATATATATATATATATATATATATATATATATATATATATATATATATATATATATATGTATATATATATATATATATATATATATATATATATATATATATATATATATATATATATATATATATATATATATATTGTGACAAATTGGCGGCGTGAAAACCACACCAACCTCTTTCACTACGGTTCGTTGCTAGGGAATGACCTCCGCGGTGTAGTTTACCCAGTGTGGATAGAAAGAAGAATGCAGATCACTGAACAAGTATATTGAAGAAATAACAAAACGAGCCCCCTTTCAATGAACAAATATAAAATTTGATCAGTTTATCAACAGAATTTAAAATGAAAAGAAATCAATGAATTGTTTACAAAAGAAGGAAAATGGTACTAACATGTACTCAAATAAAAAGACAATACAAATTTCTTTAAGTACAAAATTACTTTTCACGTTAATATACTATCTTCATTGCCAATGAGATGTGACCTTTGAGTGCAACGATGAGAGACTTCATCACCTATTTTATGCGGACATCAAGACTTCCGTTCGTCCCTGCTCTGCCGATCTTTGTCTAGCTGTTTCGTCTTGGACTCTTGTCCGTCGTACTCTGACTTAACAATCGTGTCTGGATTTAGATTTCTGCGTAGATCTTGTTCTCGTCCAGTGATTGTTCAGGGATTTCTCATGTGAATCCAGGAAAGCTGTTTCCTTCAATAAAAAAAAAAATGTCTCGCAATAGACAATAGGTCACATTCTCAGGTATATCTGTATTTTTACATTAATTCAGCTCAGAAAACAAAAGGCATAAATTCTGCCGCAGTAACTCATTGCTCCCTAACTGTTATGTTTACATAAACGGTCAATGCTTGTCCTGACCTTAATTCGGATAACGCTAGGGAAGGTCAATTAAATTCAACTCAGCCGTATGAACCCGTATGTAAACCCCACTTTGACTTCTCACTACCAATCTAGCAGTGGTAAGTTACATATGGCTTAGACCCTCAGATCTAACTATTCTAAAAAGTTTACTCGACCAATTAAATATTACAAACTAGCATATAGATATACACTTAAGTGATCAATTAAATATTACAAACTAGTATATGGTATACATGTAATATTAGGTCATACTCATTCTAAACAGAGTTTATCCATAAACTATGAAACATTACCCATCATTCCTTAAGCTTAATTAATTTAATTTCCTAATCACTCCTATGTATTAAAGATTCAATTACATGCAATCTTGTGAATTAATCTAATCAAATTTTAATTACATTCAATCTTGCCAATTCTCCAAATGAATTGATAATTAGAAAATCAAAGAATAAAATGTCATGACTAGCATTTCACTAAAATCCTGCAAAATGAAATCATACATACATATATCATATCAAGAATACATTTGAAATAGATCAACAAATGAAATAACATATTAAAATCGGGAAACTAAGATTGCGTACCTTTTGCCGTTTCTTTATTCGTTTCCACGAACCTCACGTATAGTCCGTCTCCTAACTGAGACAACTATCTGGCCGCTTACTCTATAATGAAAACGTACTTTTTACGAATTCAAAATGTAGAGTTTGCCTACTCGCTGAGACAAACTCCCGCTTTACTGCCAAATCACGAGATAACGTCTTACACGATCCCGGAATCGTTTAACTTTCCTCGCGAAAGATTAAAGACTAAAGAATTTTCCTAAGGTAAAACCTTTAATTTCTTACAGAGTTACGCCCATAAATCCATATTAACCAATCGGAATAGACTGTTTCCTAAACCTGTTCAGTAGATTTTTTTTCATTGACAAGACAACTAAACAAGAGCCCGTACTAGGTTTTGAATTAAGACTTGTTTATTAAGACATGCCGTAATTAACATTACTTTGAACAATCATCTATAGCCAGCTGCCACCCTTTACCCTGTCGATTTTGGAAAAGGGTCTTATGTCATTCTCTTCTACCATAGCATCTGACTCGGTCATGTTACGTCGGCTAGAACGAATTCCCTTTTGACGTTACGAGATGAAATGAAAATAATCATCTATCTCAAGCCCTTTCTACTTTAATTAAGTTGACTTTGATACACTTCCTTTAACCAAAGCTTCTAAGAGTTTTCAAAATTCGACACATCACACACACACACACACACACACACACACACACACACACACACACACACACACACATATATATATATATATATATATATATATATATATATATATATATATATATATATATATATATATATATAATTTAAAGTGCTCTGTTTTGATGCGTATTTTGTGTGATTATTGTATTCGAGCTTTCAGGTATCTCCTACAGTACCGCATCAAATTGGTCGGAGAAATTTCATATCAAAACATACACCACCTCTGCTACTCTCAGAAAAAAAGATATTCATGTTCGTGGAAGGCCTGAAGTAGCCATTAGCATCGGCTTTAATCCTTCCTTGATCTTCTGTAGTTTTCTCGTGTTTGTTTTTCATTATTTATTTATTTCATTGCGTTTAGGGATATAACTTAGTGGTTTGTGCCTTTCAAGGTGTTCCATGGTTTGTGCTTTTCAAGGTGTTCCAAACACTTTTATTGTTACATATTTTACTCTATATTATGCAATTATTACTTTCTTCGTTTGCTATTCTTGCTTTGCACTTGTGTAATTTTCAGCTGACAACTCCGGTGACCACTCCGGTGGCTAGTGCGGTGACCACTCCGGTGCCTAGTGCGTCCGCATCAGATGCAGGAGGTCGCGGGAGTGAACCCCGGCCGAGTCAATACAAAGACTAATAAAAACGGCACTAGCAGCTTCCTCGCTAGGCGCTCAGCATTGAGACGTTAGTGTTAGGACTGGTCGGCCTGGTGTCAGGATAATGCGACTGGGTCAGGATGGGACATCATGCAACAAGTCTGCATCTTGATGCCCCAGTGCTAGACATCACAATAAACTGCCACACTGCAGACATTGTAGCGATATGACTGAGAAATTTTTAAAGCTATGTTAAAAATCCAAATCTCAAACACACAATCTCATTTTCAGTTGTATGGTTTTTATACTTTTTGTTTCTTTGTTGTCTTTTTACGTCCTAATTTTATAATCCTAACATGGAGGCTTTAGATTCTTTTTTCATCAAGGTTTAGATGCCACTGAGTTTACCCTTTGCCAGAACGTGTGACATATGGTAGCTTGCAACCTCGTGTATATCTATATTCCTTTTTCACATGCCCATTTTGCTGACGATTTTGAAACTCTTCAGTTTAGAAATGGGTTTGGGAGTCGATGATTCAGGTGCATGATTTTCAAACACCATCGGAATTGTATCCTCTTCTACAGACAGGTTGCAAACTTGGATTTATGATTCACTGTCGCTTTCCACGACAGTTGTCCTCATTTGAGTCTACCTCGCAGGGGATTTTACTCATCCGCTTGCGTACAAATTATATCCTTTAAAATTAGTTCTTCGAATGTGTGGTATGTATGAACCTGTGCTAAGTTTTGTAGTTTTGGTGGTTTAACACCATTTCTCAGGACAAGATAGGCTATATACGGCGGCTAGTATAATTGGTGATGGAAGAACATTGCGGAAAAACCGGTAAGAACCGCTGAAAGCAATCGGCAGCTTTTTTCGCGTACGTACTCGTTTTGGCCGAGCTGAGGCCAAGACTCAAACCCAAGCATACAGAGGTGAGATGACTATGATCGGTAAGGTCGAGCTCTTTAGATCACTCGACCACCCAGAGCCCGTACTAGGTTTTGAATTAAGACTTGTTTATTTATTTGTTCTTGTGTTTGTGTATGTGTACGTGCGTGTGTTTATGTACATGCGTGCGCGTGCGTGCGTGCGTGTATGTGTAATACTTTCAGAAATCCAGTCGTGATAAACAAGCAGTCATATGCAGTAACCCCTCAAGTGCAGGGTAGATGATTTTTGTTGTTTTTCTCTTCTAAAAATCAAAGTATTACAAGTCAAACAAAAGAAACTATTGTCTTTGACCGAGGTTATTCTTCTGTTTTTTTTCCCTTTTTTATGGGGACAGACTTGTTCCGATTCCGGTTTCCAATCGTTCCTCCCTGAGCCTGAATTATATTTCAATACAGGCTTGTACTCCCATCTTCAGGCATTACATGTTGTGGCTTGTTTCCTCAACCATTTAGAAGGTTTGAAGTCATCTTTTGCATGAATCGATAAATTTTGTCTTTTTCATGTATAGATATGTGCAATATTTGTCGTAAAAGATGTAATTATCATTCTATTACGAGTATTTCTTAGAAACTGTCATTTTCAAAGATTAAATCTGTTATATAATATTTATTTATCAATTCATAGCAAAAAGAAAACAAAATAATGCTAATTCTATTTATTATTCCAAAAAAACGTTTTCAATCTTGTGTCGAGCGCTTTTGAGGACAAAACTCCCCATAGTTTTATTCCTGCACACACTCGTCGAAGACAAACACCTAACAATCTCGTACGCTATTGGATTATTTATATATTGGTTGTTGTTCGTCATGAACGCCGCCAAGGCAAAAACTGCTACAGGCTATGGGCTCGTTATGAGAGAAAACCAGGAAGAAGTAAAATATTTAAAAAAATAAAAATATAACCACGCCCACATCTACATAGCACAGGTCGTTTTTTAATATTTAAGTGGATGTGGAATGCATTTGTTAATATTTGTTTTTAAATCGTATGTCCTTATTTTCTTTCTTTCTTTTTTGTTGTCTCATAGATGGTTTCCTTGCAACTCGTTTTCTGATCCTCTTAGATCAGCCATTCTACCTAGCCTACCTACCTAGCCTAGCGTCGTCATAGCTTGGTTTCTCCTCATCACTACTTTCCTAAGGAATTTATATATTTACCTATTGTTACCTATTTAAATCAAACCTCTGTCAGTATCAAAGTTTTTTGTGGGGGTTGTGGGGTTCTTATTAAATGCTATTTTGTTTATTTATTGTCTGAATGGATTTAATCACTACTTTTGGGGGTGGGATTCTTCCAGTACTTGATCTCAGGGGATAAGGTTGGGCCGGCTTAAATTATATAGCCAACCCCTCCCCTCCCGGTTGCTTGTACTTTGTTCCTTCACTGTCCTAGAGGCTTAAATGAACAAGTGAGCTCATTTGAATTATTGTATAAAAAAAACCCCAACTTTTATTTGGTTCATTATATCATCCCCGTGCTGTGGTGTATAATTTGTATTGTTTGTTTGACATAGTTGCTTTATTCAAAAAGAACGTGCATATGTCGTCAATGGTCAATGATTAATTTTTGTTCTTGTCCTTGTTTTGGTTGATTTAATGCCTGCATTTCATGGTGGTGTTATTTTGGGTGTTGTGTGTTTGGTCTCTGTATTGTTTTAACGTAATTACTGTTTTTAATGCTTGACCTAATTTATTATTGTTTTTCCGTGGTTTTGAATTTCTTTGATTTATTAAAGTTGTGGTTTTATGGATGGGGTGGGAGGATTGGTGACTATACATAACAGTACTTTTTTTTCCTAAGTTTGATAATACCGCAATACATTTTTCGTATGTTTTGAAGCTGGGTTGGTGGCGAGAAGAAAGGGATTTCCACCATCTGCGGCGTGTCCTCTCCTGTTGTCACGCTACATGTTCCTTAATTTATGGGTTTTTCATCAAAAGGTTGCTTCTCTTGTTTACCTCCACATCATTGTTTTCGATTTATTTATTTATTTAATTGGGGTCTTTTGTTTTGTCGCTTATTGTAATTTTCCTTTTTTTGTTTGACTCCCTTCATTTTAATTACTCGTAATAATTAATTTACCTTGCTCTACGCCCGTTTTTGCCACGGGGTATCCCAATTTGATAAAGTGTTCTCCATCTCCAAATTTCTGTCTGCTTCTATTTGTGTAAAGTTTTCTATTTCTCTGATCTCTTCAGAAATGTTGGGGTTCCTTTCATTGTGTTTTGTTTGATTGTTTTCCTTTGCACTATTGCTTTTTCATCCAGGTGTATGTCTGGATCTATGTTCTAGTTCACACCAATTTGGAATGTTTTCCTCCTACGGCTGTAGCATGAGTGTTTGCTCTTTGTTTAGATGCGGCCGAATTTAAGCACCCATTTGCCGCGTGTCCAATTTGTCCACACCTGAAGCACTTTCTGCGGACATTCCCAGATCTGCAAATGTGCTTTTGATCTCTCTTCAGTTTTCGCTCCGCTTTTTAAAAAAATTAGGGGTATGCTCTAGTTTGCTTTTTGGGTTATCAAAACCTTCTCATCCCTTGTGTTTTTTGTATAATTTAGTATTGAAAAATACATTAAGATTCTACCCTTGCATAGTGTTCTCTTTAAACTGCAGAGAAATGAGCAAGAAGCTGGAAAAAGAAAAAATGAAAAAAGTCGGATATGAAAATATTATATAGTAAGGAAAATATGAAAAGTAAGAATTTGTTTTAACTAAACTCGTTTCCAGTACGAGATGTTCGTGAAAAGAGGATAAAACCAAAATGGTATATAAAATTAGAGTACGGCCTTATCTCTGCATGTATAAAATTACATCAAAAGTATTACGTGTACCACGTGGCTGATATTAAGTTTTCCATGCGAGAAGTTTTCCTTCAACTTTCTTTGTATACTGTGTCTGTATTATTTTCTGTTTCTTTTCTTTTTGTTTAAAACTGCACATACACCGTTGTTTTCTAAACATATTGTGTGTACAATTTTTTTTTTATCTGCTTAGAACGCTATTAGTTATATTTTTAAGATGTTAGAAACATCATAGAGCTTTAAATTACTTTGCTTAATTGAATTGCTATGATGTCTTATTTTGTTCATTCTGGAACGTATTTCCGAAATTTTTTAAAATTATTCCTGCAAAGTGCGGAGGGAAGCAACTCTTTAAAACCACAAACCCGTGATTCGGAGTAGTCTGCATTATAGGTTACTTCCCATGCTTTAATTGTACGGCTGCAAATTTATTATGCTGATTAAAACTAAAGTTCTAGTAATGTAATCTTTCTTTTTTTAGGTTGCTTTCATTCAGTTTTTTTTTTCAAATCGTATTCAGCGTTTTGGAGAAGATTTTATTCAAACTTTTTTCTCTGCTAACGGTAGATACATTTGATTGCGGTTGGCATTATTTGTGCAAAGTTTAAAGCCGTTCAACCCAACCCCATTATTTATTCAATATTCAGCCAATTCCATAGTTAACTGCACCCAATGAAAACATGCAAACGGAAAGAATGTTTGTGTAGTGCTTACTTTGGTGAGGTCATTAAACAACGAAGAAGCTTTGGACGTGACATGTGACAGAGATGTAGAATTACTAGGTTGTCATGGTAACAAAGTTACATCTTTCTGTCGCTAAGGACATTAAAGTAGAAGTACACATACAAAAATTTATTAGACCCAGACCTTGAAAAAACAAAACACGATATATTGTCAAGCAGAGAAATGCAAGTTTATCATGATTCAGTGAAACAGCTTTCAGATGTAAAACGAAACAAAAGCTATCGAAAAATATAGTCCATTGACCTTGGCAGTGAAGATAAGGACTCTGATGTGGAATAATGCAGCACATGTTCTAGAGAGAATATTAACTTTTGTCATTTATTTTTAACAGCACACAAGTTACAGAACGAAGGATAACGAGACCTAGATTATTGGTCTGTAACCGTTACCATGACAATAGCTTTCCAGATGTGGTTAACAAAAATTATAGCAAGTTTCTTCCCTTAATCTCAAATGATTTTAATGTTGTTAAATGTAAAGGAAATCATGATGGAAAATAAATATTGACCCATGGTATTGACCATGAAAAAAGGACACCGACTGTGTTGTATGACATAACGATATACACAAAAACGATCTACACAAAGTTTTATCTCTTAATAGCAAGAGCAGGTAAAGTAGAACAGAAAGGAATTTGGGATGGTGATCTTGATTTACTACACGAACACATTCTAATGATTATATATAGGTATACAAATGTTAACTACTTAACCATTTAGCCATTAACAGCCATGCAATTGTAGACTGCAGTAGAAAGCGTGATGAAAAGTTAAAAAATATTAAAGTGTAAGCATGACCTTGGGGATTTTATCCCCCAGTGTGGTGGGCAAAACAACTTCAAATGATGGTATACTTCATACTTGATCCCTTAATCTTATAATGTACAGCATACTTGATCCCTTAATCTCATGATGCACAGCATACTTGGTCCCTTAATCTCATGATGTACAGCATATTTGATCCCGTAATCTCATGATATACAGCATACTCGATCCCTTTATCTCACGTTGTACAGTATATACTTGATTCCTTAATCTCATGATGTATAGCATACTTGATCCCTTTATCTCATGATGTACAGCATACTTGATCCCTTAATCTCATGATGTTGAACATACTTGATCCCTTAATCTCATGATGTACAGCATACATGATTCCTTAATCTCATAATGTACAGCATACTTGATCCCTTAATCTCATGATGTACAGCATACATGATTCCTTAATCTCATTATGTACAGCATACTCGATCCCTTTATCTCATGATGTGCAGTATACTTGATCCCTTTATCTCATGATGTGCAGTATACGTGATCACTTTCTTATGATGTTCATCCTACTTGAGCCTTTAATCTTAATCTCAAACAGATATTTCTTTATCCCTTAATCTCGAACATAAATGAAGTTATTGAGTGGAATGGAAAGTACGTGGGAACAGTGACAATATAGAGCCATAATGGTTCTATAGCTATTGAGAGGAATAGAAATCCTTATTTAAAAAATAATTAGGTCATATTCTCCAGCTTGAAAATAAGACCGACGTGGTACACACGCGCACCTTTTAAGATTGACAACATACAAGAGTGATGTGCAGCCTGTACTACTTACAGGTGTGCCAGTTAAATTTTATTATCTCAACCCACCTTTTACAGCAGGAACGAGCGTGACAAATTAATAATGGAATGATCACGTTGGAACGTGGATAGAATATCACCGACCATTTAAGATTTGTTGTTTTTGTGGGGTTTAACGGCATTTTTCAGCACACGATAGGCGATACATTGCGGCCAGTATTAGCGGTGGAGGAATAACCCAGAAAAACACCGGAAAGAACCAGTGACCAACAACTAGTTATTGGCAAGCTTTCTCACATACTCACATCGGTCGAATCTGAGACTCGAACCCACGCAGACAGAGGTGAGATGGCAGTTATCCGTAACGGAGAGCGCATTAGATCACACGGCAACTCGGGGCCCCCATTTGTTAAAAGGCGGAGGAGAAAAATGGAGTTAATGGGTGGACTAAAAAGTAGGTCAGTGAGAAAATCAGGGGCTCATTGATGAATAGAATTAGTAGTAGAAAATTAATCGAGATAGTCAACTCGGGAGTACCACGCAACAGATGAAAATTGGAAGAAATCCAGTGCGAGTTTTTCTGTGAAAAATTAGTCTTTCTGAAACGCGAGTCGTAACTTCAATAAACGTGGACATAAAATTCTTAAAATCAAGCTTCTAGAGTATGGTGTCACTATAATAACGCATACAATCTCAAACATTTTTTATGCAATGTCCTGTTAAATATAAATCCATTAATATAATTCATATTAGTTTCTCTCTGCATCCTATGTCGTAGACTCTGATTGTATCTGTTGTTGCCTTCAGCATTTATGTATGCGCACCTTGACTGTGGTAGGATATACCATGTTACGCTTGTCCATTCCTCTGTATGTTGCTCCCTGGTCATCTCTTGCATGTGTCATTTTCCAGGCATCGTGTCGGGGCATGCTTGTTCGATGAAAATGGTTTATATTCAATCGTATAAATGTAATTATATTAGATTGCATTTTTTCATTAGATTCTTTAAAGTGGTAGATATCGTGTCAATTCATTAATGCCATTTAATTTATGTCCCTATTTTGTATTGCCCGCTAAAACGGAGGTGAGAAGTATCTAGTTGCGTCATATATGGCGGTTGCGACGGCAACAATTATTAAGAATTAAGGTTACGGTTCTTTCTCTATTGTCACAAATTATAAGCCTTTTGGATGGACACTGCACCACGAAATTGAAAAGCCGGTTCTAACCCTAAAGAAAAATCAGATATTTTGACAATCTTGGTCGAGTTCTTGCTTAAGGTGTTTCTGGTTGTGAATAATTTGTTAACACGGAAAAAGAAAGGCTTTGTATTCGTATTGATAACGCAGACACTTACTATCAGATTCCTTAAATTAAAATTCTGTCAAATTTGGTTGATTTGGGAAAAAATAAAAATACAAAACAGTCTTACAGTTTGAGGATGAACGAACAGTATTTTACAGCACAACTCTGCCAAAAAGATGATTTATAATGCAGAAAATAAAACTAACGGGTCAATAAAACGCTACATACACAAATATGTTGTGTAGCGTGGATCGTGGAACCGAAAGACAATTTAATATCCACGATTTTTTATTTTTATCTCCCATCGTTATCAATGGCATGGAAGTGCACGGTCACGAAGACTAGTTTGCTTGTTTTGGTTAAATTTGTTGTATTTCTTTCTATAAAAACATTAAATTTAGGTTCCAAACCATCCGAAGGACAGCAATTGTCCAAGGAATATACGATCAGTAAATACAGTCCGTCATATGGACACGCATGACCTTAATTGTGGTCAAAATTGAGATGAAACTTGTATCATGTAAGGATTTGGTGACAAATAAAATCCCAAGAATTACTGCATATTAAAAGGACTTGATTAAATTTTTGTGTAACGTCTGTTTAAATAAAACAAAGTGCTTTCATCGTTGTATTTGTAATTTAAGTTTAGAGGTATGGGAATATTTTAGGCAGGAAGTACAATATTCATGTTTTATGGATACCTATCCGCAATTCAATCAATGCAAGGCACTGTTATAAGCATTTTCAATTGCACAGACTTTAGTTACAGCTCGTTTTTTGACCTTATTAATTTAACTTAGCTCGTGTTTCAATGCAGTGATTTACACAAGGATATGTATTCTGATAATCCGATCTGATTAAAATCAGATCTCCACTGCCTGGGATAAAAAGTTGACAGCGACCACTTAGGTGTCATGTTCTGGTGACACGCCCTGCCCTAGGATGTGCTGGGCCCAAGGCAGCAAGCGATGAGCGCGGCACCAAAAGCGGTTGCTTCGTTCGCCTTGCCATAGGTTGGAACGATCTGTTGATCTTTGAATTTGCCAGTGAAAATGCATCTTCCAGAAATTTGAAAGTGAATCAAATTGATAGGCACACATTGTTGTTCTTCGGTTATACTGCTCAGTCTCACAAAAGCAAAGATATAAGACATCATGTGTTGGACTGATAAAATTAGCGATTATATTTGGTAATAACATAAGCCACCGAACATGAACCCTAAGCGTTCGTTGTCAGAATCTTCGTAGTTGAATTATGCAACTGCTAAACATTTACATAATGCCAGTTGCGCAAAGCAGTATCGGCCATACATTTTCTTGTTCTTCCAACTACTGTGATGAAATTGAACAATACATATCATAGCCAGTGCCGGACTTAGGACAAATGAGGCCGTGTGCAAGTAAAGCTATAAGGCCCCTTACAATGAAATATTCATCGTTAATTTTTTTGCCAAGAAGATCCCCCCCCCCCCGGCCAACAGGGGACCTTGTGCTTAATTAAGCACACTTAAACACGATGTTAAACTGTACTGCTCATAGTTGCGCATTTATTACTGGAATAGGTGCATGAGCTCGCACTAGTACACCCCTCCACCTCAATAACGAAATATTAACGATTTCATAAGTTTATAATTTCGGTAATTAATACCCCCTTTACTCAAATCTCAAAATATATTAACCAGATTCAGTAAATTAATTGAATCAATTACAATTACTCCATTTAACATTTATGTGACCTTAACCTACTTTCAATTTAAAGTTTTGTTCGTTAAAACTTGCTCATACTCTACAATTCGGGCGACTTTTGTACCATCATCGTATGATTAAAAGGCGAAAGGGACAGGCTCCAAGGAAGAGGATGGAGAGAGAGAGAGAGAGAGAGAGAGAGAGAGAGAGAGAGAGAGAGAGAGAGAGAGAGAGAGAGAGAGAGAGAGAGAGAGAGAGAGAGAGAGAGATATATGATGTGGAATACACAACTGCACATAACAAAAAAAACCCCACAAACATTCGCATCATTATTATTTCATATTTTATTGTTAACTTGATCTAAGCCAGGAATCATGGGTAGTTGCAATAACAGTCGTCGTCATGGAGATCAAAATATTCTGGATGAATGCAATGATAATGGAATAAAGAACTGAAATTTCAGAAAACCATTTCACCATAGAAGAATAATTAAATCATTAAGCCAACAAATGGCTGTAAATTCGATGTATATTTAAAAAAAACAACAAAATAAAACAAAAACCTCAGGAAAAGCGTATCAGTCAACAAATTTATTTTTCGACAATTAAGAAGTTCAAATTATTTCTAAAATGTGAATAAAACTGGTTAATCTCTGGTGTGAACTGAAGCAATTGTTTTGATAAGACTAGTGTTTACCAAATTTTAGAAGGTATACAATTAGTTTAGAACTGACAACTTTTTATATGTAAGCCATTCACGATATGAATGGTGTATCATGCACAGCTAATGATTGGTTCGTTTGCTATACATCTTTAATCTCTTATGACAGAATTCGTTTTGTAGGATGTCTTTCCTGAATATATCTGATACTTTTGATAAAGCATCTTTAGGATGTTGTTTTTTAATGCTAAATGCAAAGTACATGTGTCAAATTGAAAATACAACTGATGTAATATATTAGCGTGGCCATGTACATTATTGCTTTTACAGGACTACATTTACAAAGAAACAGCAGCTGCTTACAAACTTGAAAAAGCATTTCTAGTTCAAATCGTAATTGTCAATGATTCTGCAAGTGATCAAGTTTCTGAAAGGTAAATACATCATTTTTCTAAGCAACGTTTTTAGCATTATCAATAAATAAAATGGATGTAATATTTGGTTAAAAACAAAACAATTCTCAACACTATTAGCTTTTTCCTTGCCATAAGATATTAAGATTATCTGTACATTAAGAAAAGAATCAACAGACAAAATTCATAATAAACACAGTGATCTCAAGACGAAATGTGGAAATACATCATTCAATTGGAATGGGTAGTTCATGTATCATTGAGATCCATGCAAGTGTTTACTGGGTTACCATTTTTGTTGATGTTGCAGCTGAATTACTTCCTGTATTGGCATATACTGGTAAATTTTGTTTCTAAATGTTCTTTGTATGGAGAAAAAACACTTTGATGACCTTTCGTCTAAGTTAAATATCAAAACAATTGCTATAACAAACTTTTGAAAGCTTTTGTCAAACACTAACAACTCAGAAAATGCTGAAAGGGAGATAATTTGCTAATGGTATATATATATATCTGCATTCTAGTTTCCATTTTTATAGACAAGTTCCATAAAAAAAAATGTTAATTGATATTTTCCATAAAAAAAGAATAGGTGTATTAAGTAAAATATTAACATCCATCAAAATACCTTAAAATCCTACTTGTCTACAATGATAGACAAGACGTGAATACTGTGAACATCTTTTCAAGAAAAAAAGCAAAATCTTTGAATTACTTCCCCTTACTTTGCCTGCATGCTTGCATTCCCAGATGTAACATTTTATTACATTAAAATAGATAAGAACCTGAACAATCTCTTGGCGTGTGATTATCAAAGTGAACCCTCCCATGATTCCAGGCAAAATATCACAGAATGATTGGCAAATGGATTTCTGACTTTCCAATGAAACGTACATGCTAATTGGACATGATAAACAGTATCTAGGTTCCAAACGTGATGTACAGTATATGATGAAAAATAAAACAGAAGCAGTGAATAAAAATTTTATCCAGTTTTACACAGGATTCTTTCTGAGAAAACTAAATTTAACACTCCAGGTAATGCAAGAACTTGTAGATTTTTGCAACAGAAAAATTACTTTTTGTAGGAAAATTGGAGAAACCCCTGCAAGTGAATTGACTAGTAAGAGTATTCCAAGAAACCTACAAAATAGAAAAAATTGATACTGCACAAACATAAATGAGTATTAGCTGCAGAGCAGAAGTTAAGTAAATGCCCCACTCCCAAAAGTTACTGTACATATATCTGAATGATCAAGTTACTCAACATACCCCGTACTCTATTCCATAATCACTTTTTCTTAATATAAATGGAGGTTCATTGTGGTACTGAATTTCTTTTCATTTCCAGATATAAATTTCTAGTCTGTCAGTTACTGCTATTTTAAGCTATTATCCAGATCCATGGTGAAGATAGGAATTGGAAATGTAAATAAATACTGAAATGTCTTCATTCCATCCCAAAATGGAAGTGTTTGTAAAAATGTCATAAATATTTACCAATAAATAAATAAAACTGAATCATGTTAGATATTCAATATCATTAATGGAACAATAAAAAAAACTGATTCTAAAATGTTTCCTCAATGCAACGTTGCAAACACGAGGAGATGAGCTATGTAAACGAGTTGTCTCATGAAGAAGGGAGAAGAGTAAAATTCTCATATACTCAAATCCCTTGTGTGTTGACAGTCAAAGAGCATGGAAATAAATTCAAATGCAGTGCTATGATTCTTCATTGGCATTCCTCAGAATAGTCGTGTTAATTAACTGATACAAGTCGTCACAATTTAGAAAAAAAATGATATGCTCAAAACAGTCTGGACAGAAAGCTTAAGAAGGCCATGGCTAATTAGTTCACAGCAGTCTTATATAACTGAGGTCCGCATCTCATGCATCCATATATAAAATGAAATCTCTCTTGAAAAATGTTAAAATTTGAAGATGCTCCTGTGTCAAAGTTTATTAACACTAGTGTACAGGTGCAAAAAGTTCAAATCTCTAGAATAAAAAGTCCAGGGAATTGTCTGTAATTCTGGAAACAGAAAACACCTGTTGCACTACTGAGGAAACAGTATGGACACAAAGATACCCTTGGAATACTGTCATTAAATCTCCCAATGTTGTCTGCCTTTCGTGGTTGATATGGAATCTACTTTTCCATTCAGACAGCACGACATTTCCCTGAGAATTTCCAACATATTGCTATGGCAACACTCATGGTTGTCATGGCTATGATGAACTCTTTTTTTTTCTCTTTCTTCTGCCTGACATTCAATCTCTGCTGGGCTGGGTAGTCTGGAATACCAGTATCTGTATTTTTTAGAGCAGATCAAAATCTGGCATAAACCAGCAAAACACTCTTGTCAACTCTGGCTGCAGAAAGTCAAGAACTACCAAAAGTCTTCTTCATGCAAAGGGTTGCCCAAGTAATGATAGACTGATGCAAATACGAATGATCTGTGAATACTAATGCCCACTTTGTGCCTTAGGTGATCCAGACTTACCCGAACTATCCGAGAGTTTTACAACAGTATCTGAGCTTATTATTTCCTGTCCACTGGCAGAACTGTCCTTTTCTTCCTCAAGGTCAAACTGAAATTTGCTTTCACTCTTGTCTGATTTAGCACTTGTACAAAAGCTGGATGAGGGGCTGATGGGAATCATACTCTGGTACCAGTCTCTGTTGTCCTCCAATGTATCAAGAATTTCTTGAGCATCTGGGTAAACAAGATCTGCCCATGTCTCCCATAATGGGTGAACTATGTAGTCTATGAATCCAACCTGCAAAAAGGAAAAGACAATTGTCACACACATAGCAAAATACAAAGGAGCACCTATCTCAATTATTAATAAGTTTTAGAGTTAAATTTTGAAATTTAATTACCTGCATTAATTATAAAACTTTATAGTAATGCCGTTGCATATTACTGACTTGACTTCAATTCCCAATTTTTATGTAAATTCCTGAGTGAGGTATATTAGCTACCACATATACTTGGTTGTAAGTTTGGTCCAACAGCAAAATGCATCAACTCTGATTTACCATCCCAAAAAGTGCTGTCAGGTCAGTTTCTATGTTGTTTGCTGTTTGCAACTGGACTTGTAATCCAAGTATATACCATACTCAATGGAGAGTTTATTAATCACATCTATAAAATTTGACCACAAATGGCTCACTAGTTTAGAATGAATCAACCTTCCACTTTATAGTTACAGGTTCTCATTTTCTTATACAAGGCACTGCATTGGTGTTTTAAAGGTTTCAGGTTTATTGCTGTGTGTGTGTATGTGTGTGTTTGAGAGAGGAAGGTGTGTATAATTACTATTGCAAGTGTAAGTGAGTATGACACATTTTCAGTCACTATTTATTGGATACCTTGATTTGTAAAAAATCCCAAATGATTGAACTACTATTCACAAATATAATCTAATTTGTGCTTTGAAGGATGTAAGAGGAGACAAGTTAACCATTTCCAACAACACTCAATTCACATTAATTAATAAAGCAAAACATAGCAAAAATGCTAAGTATTTCATATATTTTTCATGTATAAATAAACTGATCTATTTCTAAATTTGTTTTAGTCCAATATCAATATTTACATGATTCCGACAGAAAAGTTGATGTGTATGTGAAGAATTTATTTACCAGTTATAAATGTACATGACTCTTATAGATATATCCTTTTTATTTCTTTATTTATAGCACACTTACAGCATATAACAGTTATGGGACATAAGACCTTAGGAATACTTCTTACCTGTGATTTTTCTATTGTGGCTGTGTGTCTATCACACATTGGACTGATATCTAGCCCCTTTTCACGTTCCATATCACCTTGCCGGAAAAACTCCTCCATGACTCTCTCTACCCACTTCTTGTACATCTCCAGTGGTTTTGTTGGGTTACTGAGATCAGAACAGTGTACCATGTTTTGGAGCACCTGTTCAACAACAGTCAAAAGTTATTTATCAATTGCATGTAAGCATTGAAGATGAAGAATAGACTTTTTGCATGAGCACAAATTTGATCAAGATTGGCACATAAACTCTATACATCTGCACAATCATTTATTTATTAATGGTGAAATAAATGGGGTCATAAAATAACACCAGTAGTAACATTATTTCAATATGTAACAGACTCTATATTATTTAATTCTGAAAATTAGATATACGTAAAAATAAAATAAGCTCCTTGGATCCTAATTTTAATACATTTTGTCAATATGAACTTGCCATATAAAAATATACACATTTATTATCAGTGTTCAGATCATTTTATCCCTATCTACATTCAATTAATAAAATTTAATTAAAAACACTATATTATTAAAATTGCAATTCTACTTCCAGACAGTGGAAAGCAATAAAAAAGCATGGGTAAAAAAATTAAATTAAAATGACCTACAGGAAATTTTAGGGCAATACATTATGCTATCAGCATTGCAAACAAAAGAAAGTTAAAATGTATAATGTAACAAAACACATCAATTCATATCTTTGAAGTAATGCAACAAGATCAATTTCTTTGATTTTTATTGTAAAACCCCCCCAAGACTGCATGCTTTATATGCAGAAATGTCAAGATAGGTTAAGATTAAAAATATTTACCTGTATTCTGTCTGTGTAATTGTCCAGCAGCAGGACCCCGGAACCAGCAACTTTTTTTGTTTCAACCATTGTTTTGAGGTCTGCCAATAGACTCATATGCTTGGACATATCTGTGGCCAACACCTGAAAATGTGCAAAGAACATTCTTCTTAATTGTTAATTATCATTTCATGCTAATTTCGAGTTATATGGTATTGATATTGCACACAACTGATAAAGCATCAATAATCATTGATGTAAACTTTACAATCAAGCAGGTCAAAGCACAACCATTCATTTATTTGCCCCAAAGCACCAACCCCAAGGATCAAGCTAGACTTAAATTGTAGGAAGAAGTGACTTCTCCTTTTGGTCAGAACAGGGAGAAGTGGGAGCTAAACTGGAAGAAGCGAGACCAAAGCAAGAAATACAAAATATATATATATATATATATATATATATATATATATTTTCTTTATGTGCTCCATTTCTCAGTATGCTTTTTAACAGTTTTAGACATTGCCTTTTTCAAGTTTAAAAATATGTGTTGTTTATTTTCAACCCATATTGTACATGTAAAACATTATTATATTCATACCCATTCTATTCATACTTGTAGTGTATGTGTGTTTGGAGTGAGATATTTGCAAACTGGCCATGACTTAAAAGACACAACAAGCTATACATTGTAATTAATTTTAACTGAAATGAAGAACAAGATAGTCTTGTAATTTCAAGTTGGTAAAAATGCTTAATAAACTACAACTTAATTATTTTATTTCGTACAAGATTTGTGTAAAATTGTAGTCAAAAAAGATTTCTAGCATTCATTCAAACAACCCATAATTCATGTACATAGGAATAAATTCACAAGCAAATACAAAACACTCTTTCGTCCTGATTTCCCAAAAAACATTACTGTAACTATTCATAGACAACACATAGAAGAACTTAAGTAAATAGATAACAAAACTGGATCCTTTTGCTCTAAAGCCAAAACATCCAAAAACACGTATTGCACCAAGCGAGTGCATTTATTTTTAGAAAGAGGGTTTTTATTAACAAAACTATTGCTTTCTTGCAACAAATTCATTAATAGGACTGCATATTTATGGTTGAATTATTTGTCTAACTACTAGTATTAACGATACAAGTCGGTTAAATAGTATTTGCTTCACTACTATATATCTCTTTTGTAATTTCACAAAAATTAATTACGGTAGGTCAGAAACAACCTTGACCTTGCAGCATTGTTTTGAATTCCACAACAGAGATTGTCACACGTTTTTGACCTACATTATTAAATATTTTAGCTAAATCTCCTATGACATAATATATAAACTTTGTTTTCATTATATTATATATTTTCCTGAATCTATTTGCCCAATTATTTATGAATACAGACAGTTTAATTATGTGGTATATCGTAAGCGATGTTTGCCATTACAACTTTGTTTCGGTTTCAAACTGCTTTATCAAGAAAATAGCCGTTAAAATCTCCATTTATGAAAACAAGAAATACATAAGAAAACACTCTTCACCCATCACATTTTTAAAAGCAAATTACTATTTATATATTGATGCATTTCATCTTGGCTTACAACAGTGCCAGAACTTGCCGGCTAGTGCGAGGGGGCATCTCAAAAGTCATAATATACAACCATTCTATGTCCAAAAAATCTAGGGCGAAGTCATTTTCACTTTCTTAACAAAAGGCAAAGTTTACAGTTCTTAAGCGACTTTTTCACCCACTTCGCATGGTAGTGTGACTCCTGCAACCCATGATGTGTTTGTTTTCTTCTTACATTTTGTTTTCTGGATTTAGTAGTGCAAAGTAGGAATAACATGAAAACACTTTAAAACTTACCATATCTATCACCATTTTTCGGAGCGTCTGTCGTTGTTTTTTGGAGAGATTTGCGAAGATGTCACAGTTCTCTTCCTGGAGAAGTTTGAATGCCACTGCAAGGTGGTGGTTCTCTAGGACAGATTCATCATTATACATTAGTGCTAATTCAGAACCTGAAAGAAACAAAATACAAATACTGATCATTTTTTTCTTTCTTCACAGTTTGATAAGACATGATTACTATACAGTAGAACCTGTCTTGAAAGACCACCTCTTTAACCAAAGTATTATGGTCTCTTAAGTCAGGTGGTCTCCCATAACAGGTCACGATCCCATATAGTCAATAAATGTATGCACTAAGAATGTGGTCTCTCAAGACAAGTGGTATCACATTGCTGTGGTCTTTCAAGACAGGTTTTACTGTATTTGATTTACACTCATCTCAACAAGTACATTCCCTGGTTTGTGTAAAAACTTGCAAGAGGAATCCATTCTGATAGCACTGACATACCTCATTCTGTAAGCAGTAGCTTAAACCTGCCTAGAAATTTCTTCTTTTCTTAGGAATCAACCACTATTCACATCTTGTGTCTCTTGAAATGAATCCAGCATATGCTTTATTCAGCCTGATTATATTCTGAGGGGCAAAATGCACCTTCCAAATGAAGAGCTTCTATCACAAAGGGAGCTAGCTCTATTATAATGTTCATACATGCAATTCAAGAATTATTTAATTTGTTCCAAAAGAGGAATCTAATTTCTTGAGAAATATTTTTATCTGGTGCAACTACACTGCAGTTTATTGTTGTGATCTACATCAAAACTTACAGGTATTAACGAGGTATTGATTGCTCAGTCCAGGATGGTCAACATCATGTATGGCACATCCAAAAATGGCTGCTAGAATCTCCAGGTCTGTGAACACATTCTGTGATGGAGAAATTAAAAATATAATTTTGTATCATACAAAATAACATGAAAACTATTTTATATCACTCTGATCGATTACTATTCAAATGATGAGACAACTTGCTCAGAATGGGTTAAAGGTACATGTATCCTGATGCATTATTTAAACATTATAGTTAGACTTTCTTGATTTTAATGTTATTAAACTATTTTTACCCATAATTATTCATTTCCTATTTCAAAGAAATATTGACTGTTAAGAAGTAATTTCTGTACATGTCAATGTGTACATACAGATGCAAGAACATATTGTTTCAGATGGTAGTACATAAAAATCAAATTTACAACTCACCTCAAGGGCAGGCACAGAGAGTAGGACATGGGTTGATTGCGTAACATCAGCAGCATGTATGGAATTGTGGTACGGATTATCTCGATGATAATGATCCTCAAGGTGCATCAAATAAGTTATTAGCGTTGTTGGAGGAATTTTAAATGTTTTCATTAGGTCTCTTTCCTAAAAAGACAACAATAATAATAATAATAATAATAATAATAATAATAATAATAATAAAAATAAAAATAATAATAATAATAATAACAACAGTATAGTAATAATAAAGATAATAAAAATTACATTATAACAACCAACATCTTCAAAAGTCTGTGCATAATATTACTCATGATAAACTTTCAGTGATAAAGAAAATAACAATTTAGTTGCTATTATATATCTAAGTTTTGAGCCTTATTTATTTTCAAGATCTGCATAAATATAAATTATTCCAACTAATTTAATTCCAGTATTACCTAGAACTTACCTGTAAAATTGTGTAGGTGACTGTGGTGAGAGGTCGGTTATTGGAATATTCTGCAATTTTGAATATATCTACGCCCCATTTGTCAAGGTCTGATAAATACTGGAAAAATAAAAGAAAACAAATTGCAGTTTAATGGCACAATGATCAGTATTACTGATACACACTCTATGACATGAAAAATGCATAAGATTTCTTCAGGATATACAAAAAAAGAATCCTATCAAAATTAAAACAAATTCACTGAATGCAGAGAAGCGATAAAGCAATAAGATCATTGTAAACCCAGTCCTATTTTATTTTGGCCCATACACCAATCCTTATTAACAACAAAAATATGTTGAAGTCCTAAACCATCTCTGATATTCTTCAGTCATGAGATTTTCAAATCAGCTGCTGCGGTGGACATACTGGAAGCCATATTGGCATCATTTTCATATCATTTTCATTTAAATAAGATATAATAAATAAGAAGTCTTCTGGTGGAAAATCCCATGCTGATGTGACTTTTAGTTCTTGAGTAGTAATTAGAACATGACTTTCAAGATGGGTGCCATACTGCTCCCATTTCCATTAAGTACCAACAAAAAATGATAAGTCTTTCAGAGAAAGCACATTATTAATCTGAGCAGCCATTTCAGCTGACAAGATTTTAAAGATTGCCTTTGTGTTAGCCATATTAAAAGTCAAATTGGCACCAATTACAT
The DNA here is from genome assembly GCA_016746295.1 of Potamilus streckersoni. Lineage (NCBI taxonomy): Eukaryota > Metazoa > Mollusca > Bivalvia > Unionida > Unionidae > Potamilus > Potamilus streckersoni. Next base: position 3,099,952 of record JAEAOA010001195.1, read on the forward strand.
TTATTCACCAATATGACATCACAACAAATCTTCTGGTAACCCCCCACCCATGAAAATATTTATTTTTGTTTAGGAATAGCAGCAATAATAAGATTTTCAACATTGCAACTGTGGCAGCCATAATGGACACTAGATTGGTCCCATTTTCATTTAGGACAAACTTGATTTAACAAGAAATCTTGTAGTAGAAACCTTATGTTTATATAACCACCCATTTGGAAGGTGGAGCAAAAACAACAGACAAGAAACCTTCCACAAGTTCTTCTGATTTATGACCAGTTGAGCTAAAACATAATCAATCTAGAATGGTTCCATGCCCTAAAACATAATCTAGAATGGTTCCATGCCTTATTATCTGCACACCACATATTAAAAACTGAAGCAGCAGTCAATAATCTTACTTTTCCCAATTCTTCTTTATATGGAGTATCAACACCATACTTTGGCACAATTCCTGTGAAACTGTTTGTGTGTTTTAACTTTCTAACACCTATTATCTGTGTCATGGGACGTTTTTTAGCATCATTCTGATTTTCTTTCTGGGAAGAGTCGTTGTTTTCATCTACTTTCAATGTTGGAATATCAAGTTCTTGCTGTTTGTCTGAAATAAAAAAAAGTAAATTAAAAAGAGTTTAGTACTGAATACTGTGCCAGATGATCAGTTCAAATTGTTTGCTTATTCTACTGACTGCTTCAAACAAGATCCAGGTCCACCAACATTCATACACACACACACACATATATATATATCCTTAAATATTTATGGTAATATCACTTCATTTATAGTACATCATGTAATCATTCAGAAATCATGTCAAAAAAAAAATGTTTCCAGCTGACCAACTGTCATTGTTTCTCATTGCTGAAACTGTATACACCCAGATCACTTGCTACATAATGCCTCAAATGGTTTGGGTCAATGCTTTTTTTTATATACCTAAACTGTAAAACAACTGTGCACCCTGATCTGTAGATAATTACACAATGGCAGAACAGGGTCCATGATGCTTGCAATTAGGTTTGACTTGTGTCACTATAAATAGTAATAATTGTATGTGAGTATAAATTGTAATAATAAAGTGTACAAAAAAAATATTTTCACATTCAATGGTACTGACACTTTACAAATTAAGTGTCTAAAATTAGACATCAGCATGGGAAAGTCTTTAGTTTTAGACAAGTTATGGAGGTGAAACCATGCAGCATGACAAGTTGTCAACATTTATTTTTATGGAATGCAGTTAAAATAATCATATTTTAAATAGTATATCTTTCTCATTGTCTTTAATTTCATTAAACTTGTGCATTTCAGATAAAGAAGTATGTGAATGTCTATCATAAAAACTGATCCCATTTATGATAAATTGGCAGACAGCTGGAATTTTAATAGTCCAAGTACCAGTTATTCAGGCAGGCTTGACTTTAAGACTAGGGTTACCTTTTGACGCAAGCAAAACATTGGCAACTGTTCATTTAGTAATGCTGTGCAAGATACATCCATTTAACAATGTTCCTGTTGAACCACAATGGTACCTAGTGTTGTTCATTTTGTGCTTTTGTTTCACTTGCACAGGCAAAAAGAATAAACCCAAAGAATACAAATGTGGACTATCATGAAAACAATCACCAAACAATGAAGATCAATCACTTGTTAGTACAGATAAACTATGATGTTGATGAGTACGGTAAGTAACATTTTTATTTATTTTCAGCCTCAAGTTCTGGCACAAAATCAAGTATAGGATGCAAGATTAAAGAAAGACTTTGGAATTTAAACCATTTCCTGTAGAGGAGCTGAACATGGCAATTCTACTACATCTTGCAGCAAAGGCAATGTGCTTTACAAGTATTACAGCTGTACTGCACTTCATGTGCAAGTAACTCAATATCAATGGAATGATTACCCTATTGTCTTTGCCATATTAAATGTGACCTAATGCATTTGTGTACTTGATAAACTGTTCAGACTAGCAACACCAATGTTGTGATGATAAATATCACAAGCATTAACCCAACCCAGGTGTGAATTAATTGTTATTTAACTGGTTAAAATGTTTCACAGCCAGTATGCAGGCACAGGTGATCAATAATGAAAATGGTTTGAAAGTAAAATGAATCAGTTATTTCTTTTTTCTAAAATTAAATAGTTACAGTTCAAGAAATGTTGCTCATTAGAGAACATATTGTGACAATTTACCTGTACCTACTGACAAACTATCAAATCTACCGAATGTCTTGTCACTAGCCAACTAGTCTAATTTGTCATTGGCTGTTATTTTTCTTAGTTACTACATGCTGGAACTAACTAATTGTGAGTGAATGACCATTTCCTGCCATATCAGGAATGGGATATTCGTTTTTTCTGTGCTTGTCTGGAGATTGTTGTCTTACTTTTTATTAACTATGCCCAGTAAAAGTGGCTAGCCAGGTGTCTGACATTGCCAGGAGTTCAAAGGTGTGTCAATGAATGAATAACAGGTGAATATATGAAGACAATTTACAGTCATCATAAATAAATTTGCTGCCATTGACTCTTGTAATATATATATTTTTTCACTGAAATGTAGATTAATTTCAAATGTGTTTTTTTTACTGCACATTTTGCTGTTATTTTTCTTTTTAAAAAGATTCCAATTCCTGTTTAATCAAGATTTTCTTGACAATGTGCTTGATATCTATCCAATTAGTCCAATAATTCACCCCCTCCCCAATCTGTAATGAAACTGATGGACCTAACTGAAATCAATATCCTCATGCGGGTGGGGTGGGGTGGCTAATTTATTAGCCTACTATCCAGTAAACAAGTATAGCTGACAAAGTAGATTCCCGTAGAGTCTGCCTGGAAATAAATTTTAGGTGGACATGCATATGTGTGCACAACCATTTTCTTACTGGTCTTTACAAGCTGTCCTTTGTTGAACAACACAAATGGATCACATTACACTGACTGGCCTACAACTAACATTTATAAATATTCTACACTTTCAACTTCTATAACATAGAAAAACTGACTCACTATGTTTACCATTTAACAACTTCCCTCAAATTTCATTAAAGTGGTGAAAACATTTCCTCTGCATGCTTAGCAAAGGATGTGAACATGCACTGGATTAAGTATCTCTTCCTTACCCATTAGTCACCAGTCTGGGGATATGGATTCAAAGATACCACAAGCATTGTATATTACTGCAAAATCGTGACAACACAGGAAAACTTTCCTGGATTAATAATAATTCTCCAAACTGAATCCTCCCACATACGTTTCTTGCTATATTTATTAATAAAAGATAGCAGAATATACTAAGATTCAAATCAATTACACAATTTCTCTGAATCACTTCATGCCATTTATATCAATTATGGTTGGGAACAACTATAATTATATTTTCTATAAAAATTTTATTCCTAATATTTTTTAAAATGTTCAATCAATTTAAAACAATCGTCTTTAACGGCATATGCATATAGCAAATCTGTTGCCACAACACATTTCTTGCTTTTCCAACTTGATGGCAAGGAACACAACAGAACGGTTCCCTTGTTACTATAAAGGAGGAACCTCTGAATGGTTTAATGGCTTCTTTAATGCCCCTTATAATGTACCTGGTACTTTCCTCTCCAAACAAGGATCAATTACGTACCACATACATACACATGCACTGCATCAAAGTACAATTTAACTTTAATGTTTGCGATACAAAATTAAAAACTGTATTGGCCATTAAATTCAACTACTCTTGAAAAAACAGACCCTACAATTTACTGACCGTATTCTGTAAGTTTATTCTAGTCTGCAAGGTTTAAATCCTGTCTAGAGACCTGGTAAACAGAGTTTAATATTTATGGTAGGACGTGTAGTGTTTACCTTCCTGGGGGGAATACACATAATTTTTCTTGCTGAAACGACATCTGGATTTGATAATTGCCCTGTAATCTGCAGGTTAAGCAAACGGTCCCTTGCTGACTATTTGTAGTGTTTCTATGGTGTACATTATTCATATTGGCGACTTGAGTGAAAAAAATGACACCTTACTCAAAGAAATTGTCAAGTAGAAGAATTAACATATAAAAAATGAGGCGTAATCTACCAATTCCTACTACCAAAAATGTGTATTGAGAGTCATTTACAGTCTGGGCTTGACCCTGCAGATATGGAGGTTAAATCGACGATTCAAGTTATGTCAAATGGAGAACGAACGGTGATCTTGTGCTTGGATTACCTCGTCAATTACATGGGAATAGGACAATTGTTTAAATAATAAAAAAGAAAACATTTCCTTTTGAACCCTTTTTCGTGTCTCAGAATAAAATCTACTGCAGTAACAATCATTTAAAACGAAACAAAATACCCAGAAGTAATTATTTAATCGCTGTAAGAGTACACTAATTTATTTTTTTTGTCAAAACTATTGTCGATAAAATAAACGTGTATAGGACAGTATAGTACTAATATTAATACCCTTAGTCCTACTATTCTGGAACATTCCTCGTCAGTCAACCGTTGTAATAAAAAAAAATCTGATGCAATTTCTTTCATTATTAACGTTTTGTCCTTGATAAATTTTAATATTGAAATGATTTACAATTTACATAAATTTTGCTTCAATTCTTTGCGTGTGAATTAATCTATAAATATACGTTATACGTTTCCTCACTGCTTAATCAATCTTGAATTATTAAAATGTTTCAAAGCAATGCTTAGGCCGGTTTGCTTTTTTGTTCGTTGCAGAAACAAACTTTGCGAGTACTTCGTTTTTTGGACATAAAATTCCAGGTAAAATGTAAAGAAAGATACTTACAGGAATAATTTCCATTCACTTCCAGAAGTGGGCCCTGCTGTGGAGTTTGGATTCCCATGATACAATGGTTTTGCATGAACATCGATTCAAATTCTGGCATATCAGCCTCGTAACAAAGTTTAACTTTACACTGTACCTCCGTGAGAATCATTTATTTGTAATGTAAATAATCCTGGGAAAATCTCATTTAAACGTGTCCATCGGTTTTCTTAGTAGTTTCATTCAAAACCATCTGTGGTCTTTGAAATACTCAGTAAATAGTGGAGTTGCTTTCCACAGAACCGTCAAATAATTATAAAACAAGTACAAAATTTACAACAATGATAAAACTTTCATGTGACTGCGTATTGTCCCAGCGATAATAAATTCGGTTAGTGTGTTCTCTTATCTGATGAAAATCTGATAAGAACAGTTTACTTAGATGGTGATACAAACAAAAGGCACGACACAACTTCTATAACAGATAAAACTCCCGTGTGCTTTATGAATGAACAACCGCCACTATAATAACATTACGGCCAAGATGCCAGAACGTTTTTAGTCTGCATACAGTAGGCTTGTATCAGCAGTGATAACCAATCCGAAGCTAGGATTTGGTGTCAGAAGTAGGTTATGATTGACGTCATCTCCACAGTCAAACTGTAGTCTAGCGGAAGACCGGGGCACCTTACAATGCAAAGGAAGATACGAGATAACATTTATCACCTATCATTACAGTCGTCTTCCTGAATTGCTCTGAGCTTTTCCTCAATTAAGTCAATTTTAAGCAGTGCTTGGAGGTAGGATTTCCAAATAAATGTTATTTAAGTAGATCTAGACATAGTCATTTTTTTATTATCTAAGACAGTTAATTACACACCAAAAAAAAAAGTCTATAGCTCGTAAGATTCATGGATTGAAATACAATTTACATGAATTTAAAAGGTAAAAGTATGGAGAAGGGTGGGATGGATATTGAAGTAGCTGAGTTGGTAGCGCATCGAACTTGTAATCCAAGGGTCCTGGGATAAAGCACGTAGCTCCCATTTCTTTGGCACGATACAATCGCAATGTTTAAAAAGTGCCATTAAAATGCTGCAAACTGCCTAAAAAAAGAGTAAGTTTCAGTAAGATTTCAGCGCTCTTCATTCTCTCACAGATAGAAAAATTCTTCACAACTACCCCTATATAGAAGCAATTTTTAAATTTTGTACATCTGTTCAAGTTATATAAATAAAACTGAGAACAATTATGAAGAGTACGTGTAATCTGATTTCTCACTCAGATCAATGCTGATAGAAGTACTGTTGTTCACCGACCTTTTTCTAGTCTTACAATCGTCATGGACTGGCTTCTATCTTTGTCATCTTCAGGCTCATACACCTTTTTCTATTCATGAGATCTTCATGGATTTGTTTCTAGTCATGTGATCTTCATGAGTTTGTTTCTAGTCATGTGATCTGTCATGGATTTGTTTCTAGTCATGTGATCTGTCATGGAATTGTCTCTATGCATGAGATTTTATAGGCCTATTTCCAGTCTTGAGATCTTCATGAACCAATTTCTAGTCCCATGACCTCCATGGACCCGTTTCTGGCCACAAGATCTTCATATGCCCGATTTTAGTCCTGAGAATTTAAACCCTGGGTAAAAGTATCCTTATATAGGTGCATAACCGAATTAAATAATTTACAAAATGGACACGTCTAAAAATGTAATTTAATCTGAGATTTGAGAGCTGTGTCAAACTGGGACCGGAAAAAATACAGGTCGAGATCTGCAGCTGATGTGTGTGTGTGTGTGTGTGTGTGTGTGTGTGTGTAGTTTTCTTTTTTTAAAAATCCTTTGTGTAAGCTTCTATTACATTTTTTTCTTAATATACTCCACTACAAGTCAATTGGCATCTAACCCTTTCTAATCTGCCAAAGCGGGTTTTGGTGCTTTTGGCACTGCAACACAAGTAGGTTACTTAATGCAAAGTCAATTGGAGTAGAGTGCTGTGCCCAAGGGCATACCATGGTAGCTGACACAGGCTGAAATTCAGACCTGCAACGATTTTGGTTGCGAGTTTGGCACAATAACCACTGAAACACCATGTCCCCAAAAAGTGTGTGTGTGTGTGTGTGTTTTCATTTTTAACAATTTTTCTGTCATAGCAGTGTGACAGTTTATAGCCATGTCTAGTATTGGGGCCTCATGCCACAGACACGTATACTGTCCTACCCAGTCACATTATCCTGACACCAGTTCGACAAATCATCACACTAACCTCTTAATGTTCAACTGCATGTAGAATTTTTACAAATCTTTTATATGACTCGGCTGGGTTTCGAACCATCGACCTCCCGCTCTAACTACTAGGCCACATGAGCGGTCGCCCAAACAGTGAGTAGTTACGATATGATTGTACAATAAATTACCCTTTCAGGACTAAAATTTTCAAATTATTTATTAGCATGTACATGATATTCGTGGGGAGTGCCAGTATCCCCCCCCCAGTTCTCATTCTGTTCCTAGGTCATTTGAACACTAAAAAATATCAGCTCAGCTCAAAATTAATTCTCCTATAGTTTTGTTTGCCTTTTTTAAAAGGAGTCTAATCTCATTTATCACATGCAAAGCATTGCTATTAAATATATCAGATTAAACTGTCAGTTTATTGTCGAGTTAACAATTAATTACAATATACGGCATTTAAAAAAAATAATCAAATGCCGGATAATCAAGAATTTATTGTTTTGTCCATCTTGTGATACATATCTCAGAAAGTATTACCGTTACAATTTTGATTTTATAAGCAAAAACCTCAACCCCACCCCACTATCACAATATTCTTATAAGGGCATCGCTAATAATATATCAACATGGATCTTGGTTAGTTGCTAGACTGTACTTGCATGTTAATCTACTAAAGTCATCTTTTGTGATAAAACTGCATCATGAACTTCATGAAATTATCCCTGGAGGTGATACTGCTCAATTTATTTACCCAAAGAAATAGCAACGGTTAATCAAAGCAACGAATAAACTCAACAGACATTTGAGTGTTGATTTCTGGGTAAACATCCCTCAATGATGATGGTGTAATCATGTACATCACCATCTGTACAGGAAATTGGCCTTGATGACCCATAACCACGCATCTGATGATTACCAAGTATTAACAACAACTACAATTCTTGAAAATAAATTTGTTAGCAGCAGTCATTTATTCACGGAACAAGTCCTCTTAAGAAGATATAAATTTGAAGTGAATTTGATAATAATATACACTCAGATATATGAGATAGGTTTTTTAAAAAAAGTTTTCTGATTTGGCTGAAAAATTGATACTATTTTTTTTAAAAAAACGAACATCACCAAAACTAGTTGTAAAGATAAATATTCATATATTCACTGACACTGCCTTATTATGAAGTTCATTTTGCATACAAGTTTTCTATCAGTGAATGAAAAAAGTCATGGTTATACATGCCTTATAACAGGAATGGTGTTATTATGAGAACCATGCTGATACTTGCTTTATAACAAGAATGTTATAAAAATGATGCCTTATAAAAATAATGTTATAAAAGTTATGCCATATAACAAGAATGTTATAAAAATGAGAACCATGGTGATACTCGCCTTATAACAGGAAGAGTGTTAAAATGAGAACCATGGTGATACACGCCTTGTTGTTGTTGTTGGGCGTAACGCCATTTTTCAGCACACGATAGGCTATTCATGGCGGCCAGTATTAATGGTGGAGGAAGAAACCGTATAAAAATGAGAACCATGGTGATACTCGCCTTATAACAGGAAGAGTGTTAAAATGAGAACCATGGTGATACACGCCTTGTTGTTGTTGTTGGGCGTAACGCCATTTTTCAGCACACGATAGGCTATTCATGGCGGCCAGTATTAATGGTGGAGGAAGAAACCGGGAAATCACCGGAAAGAACCACCGACCCACGAGAAGCTAATGGCAAGCTTTCTCATATATCCACATTCGCCGAATCCTAGACTCGAACCCACGCAGACAGAGGTGAGATGGCAGTGATCCGTAACGGACAGCGCTTTAGACCACTAGGCGCTTCGATACACGCCTTAAAACAGGAATAGTGTTATAATCAGAACCATGGTGATAATCGCCTTGCAACATTAATTCTGTTATAATGAGGTATTTGGTAATTTTAGACAGAACACATAAAGTAGATGATTTCTAATTATACATCATGCATGCTTATTAGCTGTTAACTCGGATGTGTTTACTACTGATGAATCAAAAAACAAACAATCTTTCCTTGACAAATTATCTGGTTCCTGTTTTGGAACTAATAATTCACTCAATACACACCTGTGCATAAAAAATCAATTACTGGATTTTCACATATAAAACATACACGCAACTATAAAATGCATATACCCAAATATATGATATTGCATAAAGTATAATCAGTAGCTAACTAAGGAGGAGAGGACGGATGGAGAAGTTGCCCCGGGCGCTTGAGGTCTTGAAGTGCCAAAATCCCTTTGGAACATCATCTTTGTCCCGGGCATCACTTACCCTCAGTACGCCGCTGTGCTTCTGCCAACAAACAACCAGATCTACAATATTGCATTCGATATGATAATCAACCAGAACAGACCCATATATGATACAACGTAATATACCAACACTTGCTTCAACCTGTATAAACCTAGCTCATTACGGCATTATTCCTACAGATCAAGTCCTACTCTGACTACCTTTACCCAGGATTTTAAGCAATGAACACAGACACTGGCCTATAAACAAACAAGAGTCTCCAAAAGAATTTCCATGAATCCAAAATAAGACAATATCCTCTTTTTAATAGTTGAGTGTTGAAACAATCTCTGATATTTTTGAGTGACAAGATTTTCAAGACGGACATTGCTGTGGCCTCATCGGATCACCTAACGGCATCATTTTCAGTAAGAATCAATTAGATATTTGCCATGAAACTACCGATACTTCCCAGCAGACGATATTCGGTGTAATGTGTCGAATTTTGAAGACTTATTGAGACATAAGGTTAAATAAACAGTGTTTTGAGGTTAACATAGTCAAGCCAGAAAGATCTTGAGAAAGTTTGCTGATTATTTCCTATTTTATCTCTGGAACATAAGAGTCTACGTTTAAGCTTCAGTAGCATTAACCGTGTCGTTTCAAAGGTACGGTGACATGTATGTATGTATGTATGTATGTATGTATGTATGTATGTATGTATGTATGTATGTATGTATGTATGTATGTATGTATGTATGTATGTATGTGTGTGTGTGTATGTATGTATGTATGTATGTATGTATGTATGTGTGTGTATGTGTGTGTGTATGTATGTATGTATGTATGTATGTATGTATGTATGTATGTATGTATGTATGTGTGTGTATGTATGTATGTATGTATGTGTATGTATGTACATATATATATATATATATATATATATATATATATATATATATATATATATATATATATATATATATATATATATATATATGCAAATACTTGTTGAACTATAATTAGCTCACGTAATACTCTCATGTATAAGGAAAAAGCTTTATATTGAGAGAGAGAGAGAGAGAGAGAGAGAGAGAGAGAGAGAGAGAGAGAGAGAGAGAGAGAGAGAGAGAGAGAGAGAGAGAGAGAGAGACTCGTATCTTAGAGAGATCGGACTAAACATGGATCGGAAAGAGGACCAAAGTACACGCATTAAAACGTGAAACAAGACGAGAGGAGGCGGACGCCAGGTGATGCTGTCGAACGTAGAAGTTAACTCAGAATTCACTACTCGTAATATGATGCAAATTAAACACTTGACAAAATTCTATCAATGTGAAGCAGTTGGACTGAATGTGAAATTTCGGCCACGAATTAATTAAAAGTGAGATTTTGATTATCCATTAATTCATTACATTTATTTTAGTAAATCTTTTGTATTAGTTGAAAGTTAAATTTTGGTTATTTATTAACTGGTTAAATTTGTTTTATTTATTGGAAAAGGGGTTCGTAGTTATCTATTTCTTTCAAATAAATGCACCTGTCTGAATATTTCTTAACATTATATTCCTGACCTTGACATGTGGAAATTACTTTCCTAATGACACTAGTAGACGATATTCTCATTTTTTTAAATAGTTGTATAAGGCATAGCAAAGTTTACCTCAGCGTAGGCAAGGAAAGGTTGAAAAGAAAAACATACAACCACCAAGGGGTATGAAATGGTTAAAGTGTGGATATTTTATAAGTCATGTGACTGGAATCAGTTTAACCCAGCCCAGGTTCCTCCATATCATTGTGTTGTCAGTTGCACTACCAACAACCCACATCACAACCCTAATATAACATACATACATTCACATTTGCGCCAAATTAAGACGTAGATTTGGATATATAAAACAGTAATTGTCACGTTTCAGTTAAGACTGTGCCAAAAGTATCTAGCACGTAACGGGGAATCTGTGGTATTAATACATTATTATAGATGTCCTTGATTTCGCAAACATTTTCTGACAGCTTGTAAATATGCCTATGCTTAAATCGCTATAAAATATTAGTGAAAAGGTGCCAATAATGATGCTTTATATACCACCATATTTTATGGCACTTTCTTGGTATTTTGAGCATCTAAGATTAAAATAGTCCTTCAAAAATGATTGATACACTACTATCTGAAAAAGAAAAAAAAACATTTCCTGGAATTCAAGATACGGCTAGTTGTGTCAGCACTTCAAAGAATAAATAGAAACGCATGTCTGCCTCAATTGCATATTTTTGCATATTTTCATTCGGTTTCGGTATAATCATCTTAAATGTGATGTGCTTCAGGTATTCAAATATGAAAATTGCAAATCAACCGTCACGCTCACAGGGGAACCTAAACAGGAGCCAACTGAGCTTTGATCTTCTAGTTAAGGAAGTGTTGGTTGCATTGCCACAGTCAAAGTTGACTTACTCTGAATTAGCATGATAATTGCATTGTTTTGATCAAAGAAGTAAATGTTTAAAGATGTGCAAATTCTATCTTTGTAAGAAACTAGCAGTCATGCGTCAAACACTGTTTTTAATAGTATCGAACATAATTAAAGCATCTGGCATCGACAAGTGGTTTTATCTATCTCATTTGCACATGGATATACAAAGATATATTCATTATAGGGAAGCAAGTTCTAAATTTTGCAGTAAACTGTATCCAAAACCGAGACAAAGATTTACACAAAGTTCTCCATTACCTGCAATGAAATCACATCATCAATATGCTAGTAAAGAATAAAGAATCAAGCTTCACCATTCTTTTCGAAAATGTGCCATTATTTCTGAATCAACAACACTATAATGCATATACAAAAAGGCGAAGTTTAATTACTAAAAGCTATTTATTACCATTGTGATATTGTTTTCATGTAGTGATCCTTCCGATTTGTTTCATTACATAGTTGGATACATCTTATAGTCTTCATGCAAACTTGTTAGATAACATAGCTCGTCTCTCTCTCTCTCTCTCTCTCTCTCTCTCTCTCTCTCTCTCTCTCTCTCTCTCTCTCTCTCTCTCTCTCTCTCTCTCTCTCTCTGAACTGTGTGCCTGTTTCCTCTAACGGCTGTCTCAAACGAATTTTCAATTTAAAGACTGAAAAGGCAAACGACTGGTGAAAACTTAAGTAATTCGTATAGGACAAGTATTGCTTTGAATTGGTTCTTCTCCTCTTGTATCATTATGGGTATAAATACTGAAAGGTGTTAATACATCGATGTATCGATTAATCGTTTCATGCATGATCGTTAGCATTTTCTTTTTACATAACTAGAGCAGAGTTTGATTGGTCAGGACTATTTCAACTTTTATAACATGGCAGGTGCCCCATGTTTATCAAAAGAGAAATACTGGAGAAAAAATATCTAATGAATGCATCTTTCTTTTTATGAAAAGCTGTTCAAGATTTATATTTGTAAATGTTTGTTTTCAAGCATGACAGTAGTAAATCACTCCCCTTTGATCTTAGCTTATTCTTAAAGAAGTCGGTTACGTATAAATCTTTAATACTTTAATCTTATTATCGAACCATTAGCACTTCAGCCTGTACATTTTCTGTTTTCTCTTCAACATAATCTGTGTATTGTTGCTCAAAGGTAAAATTGATATTAATTTAAAATGTTCATCATCAAATTTGATCTCACTGCTCTGCTAAAGGGTCTTTAAAATATGGCGCAAAGATTTATTTTTAAAAAAGCGCCAACACTCTTAACATTGTTAAATCCGACCGTCACGTGATCAATTTTACCAATAACAATTATAATGAATTGTATATAAAAAATGACCTCGTTCTTTCTTAACAATTATCCTTGCTGTGGTCGTTCAAAATACAATAGGTTTGAAAGGTGACTTTTTACAGAGGGTAACATGATACAGAAATGTAAAGTTTTTACTGTTAAAGAGAAGTTTAAAGTCATAGGCAGGATTAAGTACGAAGTTCAACAAATACAATTTAGTTCCGAGATTTAATTGTTTAGAAATCATGTATATTTCATCTGACCTCCTACCACTTCCTGTTGCAATATATTGAAATTTAAAAATGTCAAGTTGTCTTAAATGGAGTAGTGATGGTCAAGTCGGACAATGGGTAGTGATGGTCAACTCGGACATGGGATAGCGATGGTCAACTCGAACAATATGGTGGTCTAAAAAAGCTTGTTACACAAATTTATAAATCGATTAATCTACCTACATTTTCTAAGGAAAAACAATATAATATCAATGCCATTGGTGCTCGTTGCAAAGAAAATTATGAGTACATGTCAGTGGCTGGGTTGTGTCCAACCAGTAACAATAACATATTCGTACAGGTTGGGCCCCACCCCGCGTTCAATCCATTGACGAATAGTTTTTAACTTTTAAGTTTCTTATTTAGCCTAAAGAGGTGAAAATATTATTATATTTAAACATTCTACTCCCTGTTTTTGCTCCACAGTAAAGAAAAGTCATAACCGAAAAAGTGAATAACTGTATTTTGTTATTTCTTCCTTTTGAGAAAGATTCAACATTTTTAAGGAACTCACTATAGTCGTACGAATGGCTTACTCTCAAACTGATTTCAGGCTTCAGACAGTTGACATGGGGGGTCCTGAGTGGCCGAGTGGTCTAAAGCGCTGTCCGTTACGGATTACTTCCATCTCACCTCTGTCTGCGTGGGTTCGAGTCTAGGATTCGGCGAATGTGGATATGTTAAAAAGCTTGCCATAAGCTTCTCGTGGGTCAGTGGTTCTTTCTGGCGATTTTCCGGTTTCATTACTACTGGCCGCCATAAACAGCCTATCGTGTGCTGAAAATGGCGTTAAGCCTCACAACAACAACAACAACAACAACAACAACAACAACAACAACAACAACAGTTGACATGTATAAACACCTGTAGACTTATTGCAACAGAATTAGGAGTCGAATACCTTCGACCTCCTGCAGGAATTTGTTTTTCAACTGGTGTATGTACTTCTCAAGCCTAAACGCAGCTTTATTATTTAAAACTCTCCATGTTTTCCATTTTATTTTCTGTCAGAATTCGGACCCATTGGATGTGTCCAGTGAATACGAATACTGCGGAGAAAAACATGTTTCATAAGTTTGTATGAATGTATTAGCAAGAAATTATATATCACGAATCGAAAAAACATCAACATTTTGTATAACTGGAAATTATGCTTTGTGCACATTTTCGATGGAATTACTATTACGGATACAAACATATTTGACCCGTGAGAGTATGTACTCTTAAGGCTTATGTTACCTACTTTGTATACATCAAAAAAAAAAATATTAAATTTGTTGCTGTTGTTGTGGTTTGGATTTTAACGTAGCTTTAACAATTTTTCAGACATATCGCTACGATGTCTGCAGTGTGGCAGTTTATACTTATGTCTATCACTGGGGAATCATGCCGCAGACATATAGCATGATATCCCACTCAGTAACATTATCATGAGACCAGGCCGACCAGTCCCAACACTAACCTTTTAATGCTGAGTGTCAAACGAGGCAGCTGTTAGTACCATTTTTGTAAGTCTTTGGTATGACTCGGCGGGGGATCGAACCAACGACTTTGCGCACCTGAGGCGGACGCTTTAACCACTATGGCACCGGAGCGGTATATTAAATTTGCAATATTTGCTCTACGTAGTTCTTGTTTAATATGGAGCAAGTTAATAACTATGTCAGTGGAGTTCGCGAGTCCTCCTCCATGGGATTGTTAGATTACAATTGAAGCCATTCACGCTTCGCAAGAAGATAAAAACAGGAAGTACTGGAATTGACTGCTCTGTGCTCTCTGCATTTCTATTACAAACCAATACTGCCATCATTATATTATATTAACAAGCTTGTTTGTGGGGAATATTAAAGCAAGTTAAAAACTTTACCTCACTGCTTTCTATCATGATAACTACAAAATGGTACGTGTTACTTTGTGTCCAATTTGGATTAAACCATGTGAGGTGAAACTGTAATTCTTTTAGGCAGATCGTTACAGAAAACAAGTTGATGCTAATGTATGGTCTACACACACAACACCAAACACTCTCATTAATCTCCAATCAATCACCAAACACTCTCATTAATCTCCAATCAATCACCAAACACTCTCATTAATCACCAAACACTCTCATTAATCTCTAATCAATCACCAAACACTCATTAATCTCCAATCAGTCACCAAACACTCATTAATCTCCAATCAATCACCAAACGCTCTCATTAATCTCCAATCAATCACCAAACACTCATTAATCTCCAATCAATCACCAAACACTCATTAATCTCCAAACACTCATTAATCTCTAATCAATCACCAAACACTCTCATTAATCTCCAATCAATCACCAAACACTCATTAATCTCCAATCAATCACCAAACACTCTCATTAATCTCCGATCAATTCGCTTATTAAAAAAATGTCAAAACAACTGCAAATGTACCATTCATTTTGTTAGGTACCAACATTCATATAGTTATGTGGTTGCTTCAAATCAGGAATTTCAAAAAAACATAACGAATCATATTCCTTCTGTGACAAGACCCTTCAACAAACCATGAAGTTAACCCTCAATAATGTTCGTTCCGCGAAAACTCTTTCCATCAAACTATAAATTTAAGCACCCAATGTTTCTTCTGTAAAAATCCATTCATCAAACCTAGAATTTAAACAACCGATTAACAATGTTTCTTTTTTCCTTGAATTTAATACATCCAAATAAAAAAAAATGTTGCTTTCGTGAAAGGATCTATGACCATCTCCAGTAAAAGTCTTTTTCTACTTCTGGTGACCTTTGGAATTCCTGGTCAAGTTTTTTTTTAGTAGCCTATCAAAACACTGAATTTCAAGTTAGGGAGAGTTGTTGCTATTAATATTGAAGAATCCTTTTTCCTTTTCCTTTATAATATGAAAACGAGAATTTGATTAGTGAATCATATAAGACCAACAAACGATAAGAGTTCAAACAATTTAATACAAAATATTGGTTTTATTTATATCAAAATCTACAACAACAAAACATAGTACAATTATGGGCTTTGAAACGACAGCTCTGAATTTCACCGAAAGTAATTGCATAAAAAGTTTGCAAGTTTTACATTATTGCATTAATAATGGTCAAGGCCATGACGTGCATTTCCTTATTGTAATATGTATTTACCTACGGCATATACTCACACGCTGAGTCCAGTTGCAAACTGCACAGACACAGATCTATCATTGTGCAGTGCGCTGGCAGATCTGCGTTCACATTGCCTGCATTTGGACTCAACTTGTAAATGTGCACTTATCGTATTTTCCTATTAATGAATCATCTCTCTCTCTCTCTCTCTCTCTCTCTCTCTCTCTCTCTCTCTCTCTCTCTCTCTCTCTCTCTCTCTCTCTCTCTCTCTCTCTCTCTCTCTCTCTCTCTCTCTCTTACATATTACCTAGGTTCGAATCCTTATATCTGCCATCTTTGTTACACGAACAAATTTTGTACATGAACATGGAGATTTTTGGAACGTGGTTGAAAACTTAAGCGTTTTTGTTTGAAACATGCATATCAACATGAATGCAGTGGACTGATAAAGAGGTCAAACACTGAACTGTAGGGTACCAACTCTCTGAATTATTAAAAGAACGGGTTTTATTTTTTTTTTTACCTTTTCAGCCTTCATTCACGGAATATTTCATAATTTACACGTGTTGCCCACGTAGGTACCCATAGTAAAATTTACAAGCTGATGTAAATTCTCTTGACACAAAAAGCTATGAAGAATAACTTGTTTATTATAAACAAATGCAAAATAAATGGATTCTAGCAACATGTGTTAACATCTTGTACCATTAAGCTCCATTGACAAGCTGGCAATATATTCTATGGACTCTGAGTTAAAATGAAAGACCTACTTCAAAATAACAATGCAAAGCACTGTTCAAGTTCATGACCTCATATACGTGTTTGTCAGATCTTACTTATCAGCAAAAAATGATTTTAATCAGACTGACGTTATACGTTAAGCCATCTTGAGAGATTTTATTTAGTCTAAAATTTTAGTATGGTGGCAGTGGGAAGATAACTATATCCAGATTATTTCCTTGTCATACGGTACATGTAAAGACTTACTGTCTAGATATCCCAAATGTAACTGGCTAACTTACCTCTAGAATGGATTCTTCTGAATAGTATTCTAGTACCTTATATCAAGTAAAAGCTTGTGTAAGGAAATGTCTGTTTAATTTACCGTTACTTGATTATTATTCTAGTTACTGGGTTGCATTAGCATGTACGTTAAAGTCCTAAAACATTATATATTTGTATTATATATATATATATATATATATATATATATATATATATATATATATATATATATATATATATATATATATATAATACAAATCATATGGCGAATAACAACATATGTGTGTGTAAACATTGTAAATATTTAAAGGAAATAGGTCACAAGTATATTAATAAATTTAGAGTAGTTTCTGAAATTAAATGTTGCAATGTAGAGAATTCATAAGATAACCACTATAGAAGTGCACTATTTCTTTATTTCCTATTTTGCAAATACATTGAACATTAACAAAATCTGAACACCAATGATTAAGTATATACGTGTAAAACAAAAAGTAAATAAAAGAGGCAATAGACAGGCAGAAAATAAGTATTTATTGACATTTCTAACCTGATGAAATGATGCACAAAGATTGGTCCATATTTTTCCATGTTCCATGACCAGTTCCTTCAATAATCATTTTGATAACTGGATGGAATAGGACTATCACCACACACACACACACACACACACACACACACACACACACACATATATATATATATATATATATATATATATATATATATATATATATATATATATATATATATATATATATATATATATATATATATGAGCTTTGAATTTTTTCAGGACTACATAGGTTTTCTCCACTCCATGCTATCCTATCTAGACTTATCAACTGATGTATCGATCTGGAACCATGCTTTCTCAGACTGTACAACACCAACAACAGTCTTCCTCCTCGATTAAGCAAAACAAACAACAACAAAGAATCCCAAAATTCTATTGGTTCTTGCCAGAACTTTTTATTCACGATAAAATAAGGTAATGGCCATATATTTGTAAAATTATGTCATTTTTAATTCCGGACATGCTTTATTATTATTATTATTATTATTATTATTATTATTATTATTATTATTATTATTATTATTATTATTATTATTATTTTTTTATTCATCAATGATTCATTGGTTTCCTCTCAAAATATCCTAAAGTATCTTTTTTTTATAACCCTCTCTCCCAGCACAACCCCAAAGTATACAAACGAAATTTCTCCAAACATATTTTATTCAGCTAATAAATAAATAACTTGACACCATCCAGACTTACTGGCAGCTCCTGCGGCCTATTGATTATAGCGTCAGCCTTGGATGCAGGAGGTCGCGGGTTTGAACCAGGTCCGAGTCATACCAAAGACTTATAAGAATTGTACCAACATCTTCATCGCTAGGTGCTCGGCATTAAGAAGTTAGTGTTAGGATAATACGACTGGGTGGAGCATCATGCTACATGTCTGCGGCATGATGCCCCAGTGCTAGACATCATTCTAAACTGCCACACTGCAGACATCGTAGCGATATGACTAAAACAGTTTTTAAAGCTTTGTTGAAAATCAAAATCACACACACACACACACACACACCACTTTGATAACAACATCTGACAAGTATTTCAGGTAAAGTCCAGTAGCGAAGTATTATTTTATCAGGTCTCCAAATAAATATTAATACATACTTTGGAGGATGAGACTTAAAGTTTGTTGTTGTTGCTAGTATTATTTTTTTTTAAAATTAAATTCAGGCCTAGGCTACAAACATTTGGTCATGATCGTATGAATGTCTTAACACTCTGTGACATAATATTGTTTTACAAGAAAGTGCTGATGTAATGTTCGTAGTATAGACGTCATATCAATTGTTCAATTGCAGGATTTTTGCAAGTCCACTTTTGTGTGAATGTTTGAACAATAGAGACAACATAAGGCCAAACCAAGGTACTTTATGGGTGGTGTCCGACGTAAAATTAGAGAATTAGCAAACACATGATTTTTAGATCATGAATCTAATCATGTAGCTTTGATAATTTCAATTTATTCCTTCACTGATCACACACATACAGAGAGCAAATTATTAAAGAAATTAAAACAATTAAAACATCGCTTCATTTAATAAATGAAGCTGTTATATATAATCTGGCCATTTATTTTGCACCCAAACCCATTTCAACAGTTACAGCCATACATGATTTATACTTGTACAACGGATAACACTGACTACCACAACATGCCGATATTTCGGATATAGATTAAATCAATTCAATCCATATTTACATGAAGTTATTTTAATATTACATAAAGTTTATTAACATTACTGAAAGCTATCGATAATTATACACGACATTTCCTGTTGTTCTGTATGCCATATTGACAGTGCAGTACAAAAACGGAACAACATGCTTGGAGTTATAATTTCGTTTTACTTGGTATTCAAAAGTGTTTCCTTTCATCTTCTATTGTAAACCTTATCGGTCACAATAATTAACCTGTATTAATGTTTCATAGACACAATATCAAATAGCACTGGATCCAAGTAGCATCTATGGTGTTTTACACATTGCATCATGTGCTGTAGCATTTATGGTGTTTTACACATTACATCATGTGCTGTAGTATTTATGTAGTTTTACACATTGCATCATGTGCTGTAGCATCTATGGTGTTTTACACATTGCATCATGTGCTGTAGCATTTATGGTGTTTTACACATTGCATCATGTGCTGTAGTATTTATGTAGTTTTACACATTGCATCATGTGCTGTAGCATCTATGGTGTTTTACACATTGCATCATGTGCTGTAGCATTTATGGTGTTTTACACATTGCATCATGTGCTGTAGCATCTATGGTGTTTTACACATTGCATCATGTGCTGTAGCATTTATTGTGGTTTTTTTTTAACATTGCAGCATGTGCTATTTATACGTATCAGATATTATGGCTGACGCTTGAAAAACCACAAAAGTTGACAATGAACATTGCGAAGGCTCATGTCTAAATCAAATGAAAACTGGGTACAGGTAAATAAAACAACGTTAAAAGTCATTTTATTTCCTTCGTTATTTATCAGACTTTTCCTATATCAAGTTAATGGTCATATCCAAAGTGAGACTTCATTTACATTTCCAAAACAATTAACCTGAGATCAATTTACCCTTTTTTTCGAAAGAAATTTACTTTTTAAGTTAAAAACGTCAAAATAAATATTCAGTGATAGTGGGTGGAGTTTTCACAATAAAAGTTAACATGATACCATGTTTATTTATTCTGCTGTGGTCAGAGGAAGCACAAGGGTCAATGATCGGTATTGTAAGGACACTGAACCCTATAAATGTAGAATATTACAGGATGCGATTACAAACTAATCTGCAGGTGATGTTTAACCAGCAGACTGTCATAAGCTGGTACGAGCTACAATGACCCAATACGGAAACTTGAGTAGCACAAAGATGCATGCAGTGCAGTCAACGACTTGTGTATGACAAGTGTGAATTGAGCGGATTTAACAGTAATGTCATCACGCAGTTGAATAATTTCACGACAACTGGTATCGTACGAACAAAGGAGGTCACTGCAATATAGCTATTTCATGGATAAGCAGAGAACACATCAAACTCATTGCTGAGGTTGTCCATAGCAACATGGGTGGGGTGGAATGGGTCGAATAATTTGGTCTATTCCCCACATAGCCTTCAAATAAACAATTATAACCTAACTAAGCAGGGGCCCCGAGTTGCCGAGTGGTTTAAAGCACTTTCCGTTATGGATCACTGCCATGTCACCTCTGTCTGCTGGTGTTCGAGTCTACGATTCGGCGAATGTGGATATGTGAGAAAGCTTGCACGTAGTTTCTGATGTGTCCGTGGTTCTTTCCGGTGATTTCCCGGTTTCTTCCTCCACCATTAATACTGGCCGCCACGTATGGCCTATCGTGTGCTGAAAAATGGCGTTAAGCCCCAAAACAACAACAACAACAACAACCTAACTCAGCAGCGGCACATAGAAAAAGTAACACAAAAAATTAAAATGTAACAAGTTTACATGAAATTCCAAATTTAAATTTAGCATTAATGAAAAAGTAAAATTTTTAAATTAAGCATTGATGAAAGAATATGGACGATTTTTAAATAAATAAAAAACAACTAACCAACCCTTTTCTTGAACTTTTTATGATAATAATTGTGTACATGGTACATGTTTAATAAATAACTGGCGTCTGCTTGTAAACGCATCGCTTTTACAGAAACGCCTGCGATCAGGCTAAATACCCACTGCATGTGGTTAACGATACCGGACAAATGTTGTAAGAAGTTTACTATTATCCGTATTTATCTTTATGGGAAATAGAACAATATGTAATCAATAATTTAATAGTTTACTATAATTAAACAGCTACTCGGTAATATGAATGATACGTAAAGTTGTGTCATTTTTATCTTGTCTTTCCATGCCACAATTGTAACAAAGAGTCTAAAGAATTATGAAATCCAGAAGAATTGTCAATATAAGCAGTAATGGGTGACAATTTTTAAAGCACCTTTATTTATCAATTTACAAAATATGTTTTTTTTTTTTTTACAAACTGGAACAAATACATCATGGTTAAACTATGGCCCCTTTTAAAGAAAAAAGGGGTTGGGTTGGGTTGGAGCATAGCCACAATGTACTTCTCTGTACGATTTAAAAGATGACTAATAAAGCCAATATATGTATTGATTGAGCGGCTGAATTTATAGATTCAGTGGCTGGATTAATCGATTCAGCGGCTAGTATGTCAGATTTAAATGGTGTGGGTTGGAATAGTAATACAGAATCAACCTGGGCTAGTTCCTATGATGTGTCTTTAGGCTAGGCACTTAACTCCTGTTCACTTCCTTATGACAAATTACCTGTACCTTATGTTTTGGGGCTGTAAAGCACCTAACCAAAACGTTTTACTTTTTAGCTTTACGTGCATCAGAAGGATGGTAGTTCAAATAGTATCATTTGATGACTTGGCTCATACCAACTCGGCTACTGTGGTGTGTTACTGGGTAAGCCACATTAGCCAAATTGACTTGGCACTAAATGACGTTCCTTAGTACTAAATCATTTTTACGTTTCTGTACCATTAAACGTGAACCAAACATAGTCGGACCAACGGCACAAATTTCTACGTAAAGCAAAGACAACAACAGTAGAATGGGGGTGAATGTACCATATGCAGCAGGGTCAAGTCCAGCCTTAACTGTCATTTAAATGGTCAATAATATGCTGATTGACCTCGTTCTTGGAGCTAGACACAACATATATAGATTGATTATTTAAACCAAAGTGCACTGAACCATCCATGACCCACCCATCTATTTTTCAAGCATGGAGGTGCTTGAAATATGAAGCCAGTCCAAATGTACCACCTTTCCCTGATCTTTCACCGCAATATAACCTTGGAAATACGGAAAGACAACGTCCAAGGAATTACCAACTCCCCTTTTTAAATGGAACGATTGGATACCTAATATTGATAACCCTTGATCGATTTCTTCGTATGTCAGGAATGTATCTGAAGAGATCTAAGGCTCGTGTAAGAGATTTTATAATTTTAACACTGAATGTCGGGACAATAATTCATTACTTAGATATCACTTGTCATTTCTTTTTTGCTGATACAACTGGAAAAAAAATACAAAACACTTTCATTTTCAAAGTCATATATTAATGGTCAACAGTAAAACTTTCAAAACAGAAGCTATTTCTATTCTCCTGATACGAAACCCTGTGGACTCAGAAATGTAGAATAACCAATGTCCACCCTCCTGTATATCGAAAGAGGCGACTGACGTAGACAGGAACCGTGGTGGCCCTGAGCTTTGCACGATAGAGTAGCAACTACGAGAGCGTGGTTTCGAATCTTGCTGTTGGGTCATCCTAGGTCATTTATAGTTTATATCCATACGGAAGACAGATTGCCTTGGCCATAAAACCCTAAACCAAGCCCAATAAGTACGCTGCATGTAGAGAGAATATTTGAACAAGCAATTAAAGTGGTCCATGATTCTTCTGTTTTCGGACGAGTTTCTCGCAAATGGCTCTGCTTACTATTTTTCTTCAACACAAACTTATCACAGAAAGTCTTTAAACAGAAAGAGCTGCGAGGTAATCACTTAACATGGAGTTGGTGTAACGCGACATATCATTAATATAATTTGCACCAGTATAATCTTATACGTTGAACACTGTCTTCACCTTTTTTGATAAATATTCTTTCTTTAATAATGACGATCTGTCTTAAACTGATTCTATAATATTTACTGCAAGTTCAGCCTATAAACTTCTGCAGGCTCATTTTTGGAGACCTAACAATTCCCCAAACCATATAGCAACAAAAAATACGAGATTGTATGTAGCTTTTTATAGAAAGTAGTTCTGTATTTTACAATTATGCAAGATTTATTTTTCTTAAGAGACACAAGTATGAATTTATTTTCTTTCTTATTCAAAAAATATGTTAAGACCATATTGGATTATTTTATCCTGGAAGTCTTTCTATTAATTTCTGCCTTACAATGTCAAACTTAGACCATTCTATTGTAAACGGTCAATGGTCTCAACCGCGCACGCTCCGTCTCTGTAGCATTACTCCATCCCTACCCCATCTCACACTCCTGTACACACATCTTCTATATCAAAACCTAACAAACCCTTTCATACATAAGTTTATTCTTTTTATATAACGAGATAAACATGGACAAATCTGGGGGTTGGGTTTGACAATCAGAGACACAAAAGAACACTTAACTAGTTCCTGACTGAAACAGTAAACAATAATGTAGATGAGATTTACCAACATTTAATCTAGTTTCTGGATTAAATCTGGATTCTGGATTAAACGGCACTTTTACATCATGCAGAGAAAATGGCAGCTAAGTACCTTTCCCAAGGACACGATGACGTAGCGAGCCTGGGCTTGAGCTGGTGGGTATCAAATTCGTGACCCTGGATTACAACTCTGAGGTTCCCCCAATACTGTGTGTGTGTGTGTGTGTGTGTGTGTGTGTTACACACACAGTTTTCACTGTAGTAATGCTACTGTATGTTTATCTGTAAATTGTGATATTGCGATTTCTGTAGCGAAATTGTCTCCTTACAAATTCCAAGACATTAGTAAATTTGATACAGTCGTTGCTCATATAAACAGTCAAATGTTTCTTGTCTTGCATTACACTATAAAAATACATTGTTTTCCAATATAAAAATATCATATTTACTCTCAAAATATATTGTTTGTTCATAATTCACGACCAAAAAATTCAATCGTCCAAAGCAGTAGATACTTTAGTCAACGTTACTGCATTATAACATATGGTGTAGCACAATAGCCAATGAATACAGTGAAAACTGTCTTTGGAGACCAACGGCATTGTTCCAAGTAAATATGGTCTTTAAAGATAAATTGTATATCAACAGAGATTAACTTTTTATATGTCACAAATTTGATAGAGCACACATCATCTGTTATTACAAAATCTGATCCTAAATGACAAGCGATCTTCCAACATTTTGTTTTTCGTGTCTAGTTTTAATTTAAAACATGAGCGGTTATATATTTCTTTTTAACCCATTTTTATTTTATGTAGTGGGTGTTTCAATTTCCTCAAAAGTTGCCATTTTCTTATGTTTTAGGTCACAAGTGTACTCTATGGGATTCAAATGAATCTTTGGAATCATCTTGGTTGTCTGCCCATGTGACAGTAACGTTTAAAAGGTCAAATAGGTATACAATTATCATTTACATTCATGTACCTTTTAAATGTACTTTTTAGGAATTTTTAAAACTTACCCTGTTTCAAATGCACTTTAGTGTAACAGCTGCTTGTTGTACGATTTTTTTAAAATTAAATCACTAAGCCGCGTTTATTTTCCATCACTACTAACTTTGTTATAAACATGCAAACTGTTTGTTTTTGTTTATATATTTCTGTATATCAGTACTGCTTGAACCACGATTTAACTGCACCCATGTAAAAATGTATACTGCAATGCAATACATGTAGTTTATTCCCTGGAGGAGTGCACTTTAAAATTTAATAACTCCGAATAGTGTAATAAGCAATCTTCTTTAGGGATCAATGTCCAATATAGACGATAAGTAGCTTCGGCCGTTACTTTTCTAGTAATCCAACCAAGCCTCACAAGTCACAGACACCTTGCTTATTATGAAACCTGACAGAGTATTGACTGCATCTATCAAATACGGCTCGGAAGTACTTGGGATGATGATTTTTAAGTCGGTTTGGTACGGTGATTATTTTTTTTAAACACAGACATGTATATTCTTCAGAAGGATTAATGGTATTTTAAAATCATTGCTGAACACTTAATGACCATTGCATCAGTCTAGATCAATTGCTAATTGACAAATTTTGTTATTAAGACATGTTTTCATGTTTTATACTTCGGTCACTGCTAGAAATATTTAGATATAAAAGCTTTAATATAATCTGAGAAAATTAATATTAGTAGTTGCATTTTAACTTCTTAACTGGGGTGATGTATTTTAATAAATCTGCCCCATATTCTTCGCAACTTTTTTCACATTTTAGATACGTGGTGTTTATATTTCACAACGTATTTTTAACTAGGTGGACGTAGTCGCTTACAAACGAAATAAAAACACTAATTGACAAGGGAAAATTAAGTGAACAAAAATTAGAGTTTTAAGGTGCAGTGCCAGAGAAACAAAGATTTAAATGTACATGGTGTTGATGCGTGACTTACTGTATGAACCATTTAGTGGTACAAACATTTCCATCAGGGCAAACAGACCTCCAAAACATTGCATGACGTCATCAGGATCCATGCCTTCCATGCAATAAGTTTGTATCTGCATCAACAGCAACAAACCTCGATTACGTCTTTACATCAATCACAATGTTTAGAAAATTACATTCTGACCGGAATGCATTCTAACCTCTTGAACCTTGCTGAAGGACATAAACCAAATAATGATTCTCATGTATATACTTGCTCACAAGTTTGAGTCCATGTGTAAACTGCAAAGACCCAAATCTACCACTGCACAATTTACCGACAGATCTGGGTCTAGTTTTGTTGGGAGTAATCTGCTGAGTAAGCAACACCGATTTTTATCTGCTTGAGCATTATGTGATGGCATATTTGGATCTATTTTGTTTGCAGTCTGTCTCGACTTGTAAGTGAGCACATAGAATAAGTCTCTTTCATTAAGAGGCATATTTTCACAGACATCAGGTGATATGACAGTTGAGCATAATGCATTAGGTGATATGACAGTTGAGCATACTACATCAGGTGATATGACAGTTGAGCATACTATATCAGGTGATATGACAGTTGAGCATACTACATCAGGTGATATGACAGTTGAGCATACTATATCAGGTGATATGACAGTTCACATACTACATTAGATGTGACAGCTGAGCTTATTATATTAGGTGATGACATTTTGAGCATATTACATCATGTGATATCACAATTTAGCATATTACATCTGTGTTGTGATATGGCAGGTTATATGGTATTTTAGAATATTACATCGGATAATGTGACAGTTAAAGGTTCTTATGTAAGAAATGGTGTCAGGTTTATTAGGTGATTGTAAAAGTATTGTGTTATTTTGGCAAGTCCTACACAGCATAATCATGATGTCAATTAACAAATAGTAAAGAACCTAATTTGTGCGGGAGATGGCGGGTTCAAACCACGTTGAGTCATACCAAAGACTTTTAAAAGTGGTACTAACAGTTGCCTCGCTTGGCGCTCATCATTAACAGTTAGTGTTAGGACTGGTCGGCTGGTGTCAAGATAATGTGACTGGGTGGGACATCATGCTGCTTATCTGCGGCACGATGTCCCAGTGCTAAGCATCACCATAAACTGTCAGACTGTAGACATCGTAGCGATCGGACTGAAAAATTGTTAATGCTACATTAAAAATTTAAATCACTCACACACACCCTCAATTTATCAACTGTATACGTTGCCATGGATACAAATGTATCTAACCGTGGAACTTCTTCGCCAGTCAGTGAAATGCATGGATAAAGCAATGAGAAGAGAAAATATGAAATAAAATGTATACATTCAGAGTCAAATTCACTAGAAATGACAAAATTATTTCCTATCAGTAACAGGTAAACCCCAAAAGTTGCAAAGATCATTGTAATGTGCTACAGTAGTAGTATATTCTACAGTAGTATATACCGGTAGTAGTATCCTCACTCTCGGACACTTTATAAAGTTGCCAGCTTGTTTATTTATATTTGCAGCAAAGACAGAGACATCAAATATATTTAACACGGACCCTGACAGAAATATAAGAATAGCAAAACCTGTCTGCTAAAAACTGTTTTTGATGAACATAAAATACTGACCGAAAAATTATAGAACGGTCTTCATTTACTATGAGGTCTTCCAAGATGGAACAGTTCCACTACCATGCTTGTGAAATACAGTGCATTTTGTCTGAAGAATTAATGTGAATGTATTTTCAGTGAGGACAAACAATATCCAATAATAATAATAATAATAATAATAATAATAATAATAATAATAATAATAATAATAATTATATTTTATATCTCTGAGACATCAGGATAAATGAAACCAATTACTCTTTAACTGTCTAGTATTGTTATACGTGTCTATATTTTGTTATCTAAAACCCTATATTAGTTATGTTTAAAATACATTTACATTAGTTACATTATAATTGAAAATGACCATGGAATCTAAAATAACGAGTTCTTATCTTATTCATTCATCCAAACATGACTATTTAGTATTAACTGTCCAGACAAATGCATTGTGTATGCATTGTCCAAAATACATTCCACTAACTAGTGTCCAGATAGTGTCCAATAAATTTCTGTCTCAACTCAAATATTGTTCTCCGAACTTTGCTTAAAGGACGATGTGCCATGTTACCTAATGGTGAATCATTTACATAGAGATGTACGTTTGTGTTTTTTTTTAAAAATATAAATATTATACTTAGGGAATATAAAAAATTGTTTCCTTTTTTAACCTTTCAAATCAATTTCTGAATAATTGTTAGGAAAAACTATAATAAGGCAATAACCAGACAAGTGTGTAAATTAAAACTACAAGAACAAAAATGACACGAGAATGTAGTGAATAGAAAACAATCTGTTCGTACTTAGATGCTTGGTAAATTCATTGCGACAACATTGCTATGAAAACCAATATCTACAGGATTATTTTGAAATAACAGCCATTATGAACAACTTGATTCATAAACATCTATTGTTTCAGTTTGTTGGACTTGTCATTTGATAGAGAATCATTACATGAATTAATGTAATGTGCACTCTGTTAATGAAGACATATTTGATATCCATTTTTCTGATGCGATCAATGAGCAAAACTACATTCGCTCTAGCAACATGTAATCGATGCGCTACCCTTGTTGCTCATCAGAATAAGAACCATATCAAGAATTACAATAGAAGTGTCAACCGTATGACCTCCTCTGAAAGTAGCGCATTTCTGGGCGAAGACCGCGGGAACATTAGCAGCAAATGTGAGTACCTCAACGATACTGACACTATATTAAGGCGAAGGAATTCAAGGTTAGACCATTTCTTCCTTTTAAATGCCAAGTGCTGAAACTATCTCCGATATAATGGTTTTGAACTTCACTGCCATCATAAATATATTGGATGTCAGATATGCACTATTTTCTTGCAGGACAAAGTAAACATCGTTAGAAATCTTGCTTAAAACCTCGTCATATTTTCAGGGGGTGAAATGACGACAATATTTCAAAGATATTTTTGTGGCAGCCATACTTGGTGTACAAATGGCACCATTTTCATTTAGGACTTGGTAAAAAAAAAAAACATTCTTATGATCATTCATTTATGGGAAATGGTAACAAGAATTTTAAGACGTGTCAGTCGTATAAGACGTACGACTCGCACAATTTCGTTCAGGACGAAATAGGTACACACACACACACACACACACACACACACACACACACACACACACACACACAAACATACAAACAAACATATATATATATATATATATATATATATATATATATATATATATATATATATATATATATATATATATATATATATATATATATATAATCTACTCGTGAAACCCCAATGTTGATACATTCATTAGGAGTAGTGATAGCAAGTGTTTTGTGGCAGCCATACTGGATGTCCAAGCGGCATGATATTCATTTAGGTGGCACATAGCAGTTATTATGTACTTTTGAGAAAGTGAAGTTGTTTGCATTTTAAACATGCACAGTGGAGAGAATGTTGGCATACCTATATGCTACTTTCATGTAATGTGGCTGAAATTTCTTTGGATATTGTAATTTTGGGAATTTTAAATAATCTTAGGACACTGCTAACTAAAATGACTGCTCCTTGTGCTACAAAAATCAACCTGAATTTGTCTAAAGTACACTATTCTTGGCAGCTATTAAAATATGGAAAATGAATTTTGCCAAACTAGACAATACCAGCTTCTAAAAGTGCAATGAATTAATTACCAAATACATAAAATGTAAAAAAAAGTTATAGGCTCTTTTTTACAATTTAATTATAAAGTTCGAGACTTGAAAATGAGTAAGTAGAACTAGCACTTTTTTGAAAGATGCACATCTGGAATAAGGCCAAGCTGTATACTCTCGAACCCATATTACACCCATCAATCATACACCAAAATAAAGGAAATGAACAATACTTAAGATATACAAAGTCTCTTTTAAATAGCCAGTATAACTAGTGAGGAAACCCGGGGAATTTCTTTTTCTTTAAAATTCTAACCCTATGCTAAATACGAAACTGTAGAGCGCCTCCTCATGGCCATCTCTATGAGATTGTGTGTGTGTGTGTGTGTGTGTGTGTGTGTATGTGTGTGTAAAATTTCAAGGCTATCTTGAAAATAGTTTAGAAGAAATAGTAATAGCAAACGTGATAATGCACAGATGTACAACACACCATCCAATAAGCTTTTCAGACCCAGAACTAATAATAAATAGTACCACCGCTACTACTAATTCGCCATTTCCATTGGAAAACTCGGCTATATTAGCTCAGTACCATTCTAGTGGTTAGAGCATTCACCATCGATGCGGGAAGTCGTGGGCTCTATCCCTGACCGAGTCATACCAAAGACTTTCAAAAATGGTACTAACTGCAACCTTGCTTGACGCTCAACATTAATAGGTTAGTGTTTGGACTGGTCGGCCTGGTGTCAGGATAATATGACTGGGTTGGACATTATGCCACATGTCTCCCAGTGCTAGACATATATATAAACTGTCACAATGCAGACATCGTAGCGATATGACTGAAAAATTGTTAGAGCTAAGTTAAAAAATCCAAATCACACACACATAGACATATACACACACAGTGCCGCACGCCAAGAGTGGCATTGATCTCTACTCCTTCATCAGCCATCGCTACATGTGCGGTGATTTCCTCCTTTTTAAGAGTATGCATAAACAAAAATACTCAATCAACACCTTAATGTAACAATCTCCTACATATCTATCAAACTGGACTTTGACTCGAGCATCATAAAAGGTTTTGCTGGGCCAGAATATTAAGACAATTTTACTTTCGCTTTCAGCAATTGCTGAAGCACGTTCAAAGGAAACAGGAAACTCTGCACAGGCGGTGATGGATTCTACACAAGTGTAGCAGACTGTAGCCATTGGTTTGCGAAGATGACTCTAATATGGTTCTCTGCTAATCACTAGTAACTACCTAAGCCAGCATCACATAAATAAATGCTAGACACATACATGCACACACACATATAGAAATACGAAACAAGAAGACGTATGTACACATATATACAGATCACAATAACGGTAGTACAATAATAGTAATAATGCTCACGTAGCTGGTTTTCTTTCAGTGCTGATATAGCTCTCACTTTCGAATACACGAAATTCCAAATGAAGAGACTCGAGTAGTTACTTTTTTTTAAAATGTCTCTGTTCATAACTCTGGAATTTGGAGATTATTGTTAACTGATGAACCTTTACTATAACGATCATTTAAAACTGAAGATATTCATGAACAACCTGACACACCTGAATTTGCCTTTGTTAAATTCCTTTCAGCCAATGATATTAGGACCCCCTCCCAAAAAAGATCAATGTTTTCCGTGGCAAAACCTCCGTAATAAAACCAATCAATGATATGTTTGTAGTTGAGAGCACAAACAAAATTCAGCCAGACCTGAGCTGTGCTTGGATCGACAGCCTAAATAATTGTGTTATCTACTCGAAATATTATGAATGTGTAACTGAAGACCGTAAATAAACAAGAGACACAGACATGGTCACAGAATGCATCTAAAATGTACACCTGATATGGCATTTTTTATTTTATGGGTTTCAACAACATTTCCAAACAGTTTTGGTTATATCATATAAAGGACATATAATCTAAGAGTTTTTTCCAAGGTAAAATTGAAGCGGCTGACCCAAGCTGACCTGAACAGGTAGCAGAGGTACTGCTTTTGATTTAACATTCCGTAAGTATACCAGTTGACACCTGTTAGCGAGTTTAGCACACAGCATCATCTCCTTTCCAAGACTTTGCATTCATTTACAACTGGATTCTAAAAATTAATATGTGATGTATACTTTAATCATTTCTGAAGGTTACCATGCTAAACAGGTATTGTTTGATTGACAGTATATTGATCAAACTATGAAAATTCCTCCAGGGTCGGGGATATTGAGTGTGTAATGAAACACACGCCACTTAAGCATGAAAATTAGGTCAGAGTGTAGTATTTCTGGTAAGACATACTTATTTTTCTGGATATGCATACATGTACCAATTTGCAGGCGTCGAGGTGAAATAGTGTCCAAAGACATTGATTCTGTAACAAATATGTAATGAATGAACAAACAAAATGCATAAACATATGAACGAATGAACAGGTGAAATTGCTATAACCTTTCACAGCTTAGGTGGCAAAGGCACTGAAGTGAAGTAGCATAACATTTATTAACAATCATCCATTATCGGCATTGTAATTGAAATTAATATACAAGATTATCCTGTTGAATAATTTGTATAGTTTATTCACTTCTACAGAGATTCCTTTGAAAGGAAATTCTATTTTGAGAGCCTGAAAGGTAAAGCAGTATATGAATAAGGAACAAGAATTCTTAAATGTGTTCTGAAGTCAATAATTGGGACAAAGTCTGAGTATGTAGTTTCACTACAACACACAAACTTTATAAATAGCTACCTATGCGTCCTGAGACCTTTAACCGTTTGCTTTCTCTTCTAAACAACGGAAGGCTCAAATAAGTTTATGTATGTATTCTCTTATAAGACGAACCCAACTGCAAATTACACAGACGCAGATCCATTGTCACATAATGTGCCAGCAGATGTGGGTCTAGGCAGTTTTTTTTTTATGGTTGTTGTTGTTGTTGGGCTTAACGCCATTTTTCAGCACACGACGGCCAGTATTAATGGTGGAGGAAGAAACCGGGAAATCACCGGAAAGAACCACCGACCCACGAGAAGCTACTGGCAAGCTTTCTCACATATCAACATTCGCCGAATCCTAGACTCGAACTTCCGCAGACAGAGGTGAGATGACAGTGATCCGTAAAGGACAGCGCTTTAGACCACTCGGGGCCCCATTTTTTTTTTAGGAACAATCAGAAGAATAAACAACATAGAACCAGATCTGCTGGTGTATTATGCCGACAAGGGTCAGGAGTTTTTCGTGCTTTTAAGTGATTATACACATTTCTCTGGCAGGTGTAATGGACCAAAACGAAAGAGCTGGCTTTATGAGATGAAACCTTGTTTTAAAAAATAGCATGGTTGTTGTTGTTAATGTTGTTACAGGTTTTAACGCCATTTTTCAGCACAAGATACATGGTAATACTTCACAGTTGCATATGTGAGATAGAGATATTTGTGAGAACTCTCTATTAATTGATAAAAAGTTTCGTATGAACGAGGATAAAACAGACTTCCTCAGATAGTTAAAAGTGAATTAGTTAAACTATTAGCTGTGTTTTCATAATTGATGTTTTTTTATGCTGTCTACCAGAAACCTGATTTAATTGTATAAAGAATTATATAATGGATATACATCTGACATGTGCCAATTAAGAGACAACCTCTAAAATTGTAAATGTAAATAAAAATTGCCAGGATTCAAGAAGGCAAACACTTCCAAATAAACGTAAACAGTCATATCAATCCTTTATGTAAAATCTTTAAAATACAAGACAAAAATATACAGTGCAAAACACATTATTGTAAACAGACCAAATTTTTCTCCAGGGGTACATCAAAGCGCTTCGTAAATAAGTATATGTTTAAAAAAAATCCATTTTCACAAAGTGGATACACTAAAAAAAATGTGTGTCAATGTCGATGGACACCGGCAGGTAAGAAATCTAGTGAAAGTGCCATCACATACTATGCTGGCAGATCTTGGTCTGTACGGTTTCTTAGGAGTAGTCAGCAAAAAAAAAAAAAAAAACAGACGAGCATGATCTGCAGCCGCATTATAATACGGCATATCAGGATATTTGTTGTATGCGTTTGGGTTCGACTTAAGCGAGTATAGACCGTATTCCTAATTTCAGTGTGTGCATTTTATATGACAGTTTTACCATTCAGGAGATGTGTATTGGTCCGATATGTCAGTGATACATGGGAACTGCAAAATGTCACCTCAGCTCTGCAATTTGTTCCCGCTGATGGATGAAGTTCTCCAGCAAAAAAGAACTATTCCGTATCTACCACTAATTTAAGGCAATAACTCATGATTTGCATGATGCTGTGTATTATACATATTATTCATAAATAACTTTGCAAATATACTGACAAATGAAAAACTGATCTTTATGTTGATAATACTACTTTGTACAAGTCTGATTCTAATATTAAAACATTAAATAATTAACTTAAGATCTGTATCAAGTCAAATCTTTGTGCTCGCTGAATAACATGTTAAAAATCAAGGCAATATTGCTTGAAACTAAATTTTCAGTGAACATTAATCCAAAGCTTGATCTGTATATTACATATAATCAAACTTAAGATGCAACACAAACACATTTAAGAATAAATCTTGATAAAAACTCGGACTGGAGTTAGCAAGTAAAATACATTTGCTGCATACAAAGTTCAAAAATGTATCTTTCACAGAGGATAAAAGAATTTTCCCCCACGCAAGTATCAGTAATTATTTAACAATGCATTCATTCCGCCTCATTTGATTTAATGCGTTACAATCTGTGGAAATAAAACCGATAGCGATATTGAAACACCATAATCTTCAAAAAGGCACCAAGAATTATCTTCAATTCGACATTGTATACACAATAAAATTTATATTCTCAGAACTGAAATGGCGGAGTACAGAATAATCTACAGGTCATTGTTAATATTCAAAGTAAAGACTACATTGCCCTCGTTATTTTGTGAATTAAGTCACCAGAACACCACCAAGAACCTAATTTAAATGTTACACATGATCAATTCAAAGTTAATATCATTAACACCTTGGTGCCTTTATACATAATGTATCCAAGAGTCTCAGATGAAAAACAAATATAATTCTGAGATAAAGTGTTTATTATTATTATTATTATTATTATTATTATTATTATTATTATTATTATTATTATTATTATTATTAAATTATATTTGCTAAGCATATGGAATAAGCTGATCCACCATATATATTTGACTAAGTTGAGTCCAATTGTACAGAACATAGACTCTGAACTGTCTCATAATGTGCTGACAGATATGGTTCTTTGTTATTTGTTCAACTTATTACCCCAAACAAAACTGGTGAGACCCAGATCTCATGTCACATATGCAGATCTGGGTATTTGCAGATTGCAGTTTGGGATTCACTTACTAGCGAGTATACTGGGTATGCGATATCATTACTATACACACACACACACACATACGAAACTGGTGACTGTTGACAGCTCTAGCTGCTTTACTTCTGCCCTGGCTTTTACTATTTCATTCTTATCTAGCTCTATTATAATATGGATACACCAACACTGGCAGGATGCCTCTTGGTACATCTAATACACGTCTTTGGTGATCCTGGTGAGTGAAACCACACCATCAGCTATGCTAAACGAGTTCATCTCCATATACCTATTCAATGGTCTTGTTTATTTTTTTTAAATAAATAATATATACGTTTGCGCTGTCGACTTCTGTGTTTATGTGAGTTTTTTTTTAACATAATTTGTTTGGCCTATTCCATTGCCCTATGTTTTTTTTTAATTTGGATTTCCATTTTTCAACCAGAATATAAAAAGCTTCACCCACACCATCATCTATGCTAAATGAGTTCATCTCCATATGTCTATTCGCTGGTCTCTTATTTTTTTTATATAAATAATATAAACAGTTGCGCTGTCGACTTCTGTGTTTGAGTTTTTTAACATAATTGTTTGCCTATTACACTGCCCTGTTTTATTTTTTCCATTTTTTCAACAAGAATATAAAAAACTTGATCCACATGATTAAGTAATTTTCTTGTTGTCCTTGTTTAAATGATTTCACTGTACAAGCAAACATTTAACACTTTCTTTAAAGTCATTTAAACACGGTATGCAGCTGACAGCTCGGGAGGTCAAGTGGCATACCTGCCAACTCTGACAAGTCCATCTCAGAAAGTTTAACCAGTTTTCAGTATGGTGTCAAAAACAAAATGTTGTAAACAGCTGCTATAAAGCTCGAGAACATAATTGAAAGTTTGGTATTCGAAACATGCAGCGAAAATAAACATTATGTTCAACTGAAGAGATTGTAAAGTACGCGTCGACGTTATTTACCACTAGTACATTTGCACAAACTAAAGTTCCAACCCCTATGCAGCTCAATGGCTTGTTGCTGTCTCTCAACGAGACGTAATTCTTATACTTGTCCATTGCAAATGACGAAATCATATCTCCCGCCATGAGTCATACACAAATTGGCACGTGATTTCCAAAAAACATGATTATGTCCGTTCCATCTTTAGTTCACAAAAATCTGAATATTCCTTTTTATTCTTTAGTGTTGATTATTGACACCTTTTAAGAAGCTTTCGTCTTAAACATGCATCGTTTGTTGAACGCCATTTTTAAACAAATTCTATAATCAACAGTTTGATCATGCAGACGCTTGACATGAACAAACAGTGGTAGTTTTAAGCGTCTGATGTGCTGCGGTAAAGTTAGTCTGGTTCCCTAACATATTTCAATAATTCTAATATGAAACCTGGATCCAAATCAAAGACGGATGAACAAATTTTCCGGATTTTTCCGGCAATTTTCATTTTTCCGTAGGTTTTGCGTTTATGCTGTAAGTCCGTATTTTAAGGGTAATTTTCGTAAGACTTACAGCAAAATCGTAAGAGTTGGTAGGTCTAAAGTGGTTATAGCAGAGGTCAGTAACCTCCAGCACGAGTGCTACAAAATGGCACGTCAAGGTTTTGTGTGGCACGCGAAGGGCAGCCAAAAATCTCGATTTTAAATGTTGTTCTCTTACTGGTGGCAAGCGCTCGTTCATTTTGTAATTAATCTGGAAAAGGTGGCACGCTATGTATAATGGGTTGCTGACCCCTGGGCAAGAGCGTATGTCTCAAATGTGGGAGGTCACGGGTTCAAACCCCGGCCGAGTCATACCAAAGACTTTTAAAAATTGTACTAACAGCTGCCTCGCTAGGCCTGGTGACAAGATAATTTGACTGTATGGGACATTATGCTACATGTCTGCGGCATAACCCCAAATTCTAGACCACTATAAACTGCCACAATGTTGATATCGTAGCGATATGACTAAACAAAAAATTGTTAAAGCTACGTTAAAAATTACTCGCGCGCGCACACACACACACACACACACACATACACACACAGAGGTTTGCAGCTTCCCAATGCTTTTATATATAAATAATATCGCATTCATTTTCAGTTAATTCAATAACAAATTGACAGATTTAGTGATCTAATAAGATATAAGAAAAGAAACTCAAACTATGGCGAGTATTTTGCGTCATCTTTTTTTTTTTTTAAATGGAAACTGAATTGTAAACTTGGCAGGATTTCACAGGAAGATGCAATACAGATTTGAAAGCTTGCCAGATGTCTTGTT
This sequence comes from Potamilus streckersoni, assembly GCA_016746295.1. Lineage (NCBI taxonomy): Eukaryota > Metazoa > Mollusca > Bivalvia > Unionida > Unionidae > Potamilus > Potamilus streckersoni. The sequence goes on from JAEAOA010001195.1 coordinate 3,137,578, forward strand.
TATTCTGTGTTTCAGGAGCCTGATAACTTCATTCACAATTTTTTTTTTAAAAAAGCATCCAACATCATGGTTTAATTTACTTTAATGGAAAATAGTACAGCGTACATCAAAGCGTACTCTTTTTATCATTTACTTCTGAGGTAGCCTTAATCACACCCTCATATTCTCAACATTATATAATCCAATTAAATACATGTAGAGACTAGCCTTGTAAAATATAATTTAAGAGTAACCTATTTCTTGGCTATTCACCTGGGGAAATGTATATATCTGTATGCTGTTGAGCTACTCTTTCCCCCAAGTAGAAGCCTGTCATGCTTTGACCCGAAAAGAACATCGGAGAACATTATACCAATGCTGAACAAGAAAATTTGAGGAACAGTATTTTATTTTTTTTAATGAATGCCTAGTCTAGAAAGAAAATGAGCGAAAAGTTTGTCAAAACTGGTTAATTTCTTGCAATATTGTTAGGAATATTACAACTATTTTTTTATTTATAAAAATTGCTACATTAACAAAACACAGCATATACTGTATCAATGGGGAACGCTGAGCTAATCAAGAGTATCACAACTTTAAATTTTTAAAAAAAAATATACTGAATCATCACAACACAATAAATATGGCAACCAGGAACATGGTAAGTCAGGGTCTATGTTTTTGTTTCTAATGATTACTCCTAACAAACTACACAAACCCAGAGCTGCAATCACATTATGCAACGGTAGATTTGGGCCTATTCAGTTTGCGGTTGGTCTGGCTTATAAACGAATATATATGGTAACTTAAGCAGTATTTGTATTTTAATACCTACTTTCTGCCGCAAAATGTTAACAACAGTAGATACTAGTTCTGTGCCCACTTTATGGTTTCTATTAATTATGTGTTGATTTTTTAGTTTTTAATAATTTCGTGTCTTAGTATTTAATGTGTAAAGGTTTACTTTATATTAACCGTATATCCATTTTATAAACATTTCCATTAAATCAGTTCTTCAATTAATTCTGCATACTGTATATATCTGCTTACAAGTTGAGTAAAAATTCAAACGAAAAAGACCCTGATCTGACTTAGCATTATGCACTATCATATTTAGAACTTTAATTTATTGATTACTCCTAGCAAACTGCACAGACCCAGATCTGCCGTCGCATTATGGGATAGCAGATCTGTCCGTGTACTTGCTTTTTGAAAATGGGATCAACATATAAGCGAGTAAATACAGTACGTTTTTTAAAGCTTCCATTATATATATATATATATATATATATATATATATATATATATATATATATATATATATATATATATATATATATATAGATATATATATAGATATATATATAGTGTATGTGTGTGTGACCCTTTAACTGAAATAAAACTACAAATATTGCAATATCTTCTTGTGTATTCATTAACATGAGGTAGTATTATAAATTTATAAACATGTTCAACTGACACAGATGCCTTGACCAACAAAGCACAATTGAAATCATGGTGTGATGGCCAAAGTTCATATAAACGTTGACCCTATCTCGAGTTTGAATGGAACTTACCCAAGCCGTCTCAAATTTAAGCACTTATATTAAATTTACTTAGAGCCGTCGAGTCATAAACTTTTACTGAGCGGAACTGAAATTCACGATGCAAGATCGAAGTTCAATATCTCGAATTTGGAAAACATCAGTACTGATTAACCAGGAGACGAATTTAAAAAAACAAACTTGCCTAGTTTGATCAAGGTGTGTGCAATTTTACAAATTATTCAACTCTCTTCAAAATATTTTGTTGCTGTTATTGTAGGGTTTAAGGCCATGTTTCAGCACAAGATAGGCTATACATAGCGGTCAGTATAAATGGATGAATAACCTGGGGAAATGCCGGAAAGAACCACCGACCCACGAGAAGCTATTGGCAAGCTTTCTCACACAACCACCTTTGACGAATCAGAGACTGGCCAGAATCCACGCAGAGGTGAAATGGCAGTGATCCGTAACGGTGTGTGCTTTAGACAACTCGGAGCCCCGACACATTTTGTATAAATTTTCTGGTTTACATTGGTTTTATTTAGGGTTTAGTAAAATACTGAACATGTATCAGTCTATCTGGGAACATGTACGAAATTATAGTTGAATCTATCGAGATAACGAACGTTTATTAAAATAATTAGACTGTTAAAAAAATTCTTTCAAATGAAGGCTATTAAACTACTTCTCACAGCTTTGTTTTCAAATTCCAGATTGCATAATGATCAAATTATTTTGATGTACTCCAATTCCATGAAAACATGATGCAACACTACAAATAACCTTACAAAAATGCCTTTATTTCCAATTCATTGCCTACAAGTTATTTCTAATGCAGCAGGAAGATTAATGATTTGGTTGACGTTATGTTTTATAAAGAATTGACAATAACATGAAGCTTTCTTAGAACAAAATGTACACAAATATATATGTCTGCTTTAGCTTACTATATAGATAAGTTTCTCAAGTACTTTTTAGTGTACACATGTTCTGGGATTGGTCTTTATTTTCGAGTCGTACTTTTTGGGATACCGTGTATGATAAATCGATTAATAAGGGTTTCGATTATAGGATTTAAAAATGAACTCATTCGAAATACACATGCATAAAAATACATTCGCACTTACAAAAATACTCAAATTAACAATAAAACGGTTTTTCACACCTTTCACACTTAGTACAAAACTTGTAGAGAACAAATTTTTTTTGAATCTAGGTGTAATATTGTAAACAACAGATGACTGCAGTACTTAAAAAAATTAAATTTTTTATTAACGTTGTCATGAAATTATTCCCAATAAGAAATGCATATGAAGTAAGGTATGTGTTTATCTATTTATTTCCTTGTTCACACATACTAGCATTATCTACATTTATTTGTATTGTAATAATTAAAATATTAAATTAGTTATTTACTTCCTGCGGAGTGAAGGTTCAAACAATTTTGTTTACTCTAAGGTTTATCCTAGTAAGTATAATGCTTATGTTTTCGTGCAGGTCTGAAGAAGTATTGTATTTAGACCCCTGTTTGATGCATACCAATTCACATTTGATCCAATTTTGCGTAAGCTACGTTTAATACACAAGCAACAATTACTTAGCTATTAGGCAGCTTTAGGTCCATAGCCTGTAACTGTAGCCCTCGCTTTGTTTCCCAACCCTTTGATCGAGCCGCGAGTTTGCTATTGCCTCGGTGCCAAGTCCTACGTTCAATTAAAGGTTTATTTGACCTTTCCCGTCATCATGACTCTGAATTGAAACTCGTTTCTGCTGCGGTATAGGCTTTAATAGATTTCACAGGGTATGTTCGAATCGTCACTTACTGAGTCCAAGCTGTTCCCGTTATTTCATTTCGAAATTCCCAGCAATACAGGTACAATGAAAACAATGTCGGCTTCCCAGGCTCAGTCTATTTTGTGAGAAAAAATCGGCATACTTAAAAAGAAACCAATATCGGCTTCCGGGGTTGGCTTGTTTTTATGAGGCGCCGTGGCGGACAAAAGCTCGTCTAATGAGAAGTTTGCAGTTGAAATTTCGATATCTATGTCGAGAAATCCACTATCACGTGCTGGATCAAATTGCATGCCCTTAAAGTTCCATTTTCTAGGTCAAGATTTTTTATTTTGTGTTGAATTATATAGTGTTGATTTAATTTTCTATTTCCTATGTTGACGTTTTATAGTGTATATTTTGAATACACAGCGGTGGTTGAAATTTCAATATCACATGTCAAGAATCCCTAATTCATACGTTTTATGCAATTGTCTGTGACGGAAGATCCATTTCATATGGCGTGTATTTAGAATTTGTCTATTGAAATTCACAGCAACCAGAAGCATCCTCCTTGTTTACAAATAATGTGTTCCGTTCATGAGAGTGACCTCTAGAGAAAAAATTCATAGTAATTATCGACCTGTGAATGGTAACTTTCACTGTAAATTTATGAAATGTAATGGCGCCTCATAATTGACTACACTAATGATCTATCTTAACACTCGATATTATTTTGAATTGTTAAAAAGAACATTGTGTAATGTTACTTTTAACACCAATACATCACATCACCGTATCAAAATAACAATTCTGACAAGTACAAACATGTCCAATAACTGCTGTATAAATCAACTGATACGAAATGGAACGTTCAGCACCAACAATGTGATTCAACATGCATAATTGAAAATCTTGACATATGACATTAAAATTTTAACATCCGCCGTGTAATTCAGAAAAAACCCAATCTAACCATTCGACCTGGACATCGAATTTTCAACCAACGTTGTGTAATTCAACAGATAAAATCCAAATACCCATAATATAGAACGGAACTTTCAACATAAATTCTTTGAACTAATGCGTAAATTAGTAATTCTCGACTTATGACATTGAATTTTCAACCACCGCCGTGTAATTCAAACTACACAATCTAAAACCTCGGCATAGAAAATGATTTTCGACAACTACTATTTAATTCAACAGATACAATCTAATATCTCGACCAAGAAAATGGAAATTGAAGGACAAGCATTTCTGATACAACACATGAAGTTGGAAATTTGGACATGTGTCATTAAAGCTTCAAAGGCAACGTTCTGATTGGACCAACTTTTGTCCGTTACAGCGCCTCGTATGTTTTTGGCAATTAAACATTTATATTCGTTAGCCCAAGTTGAAACAACGACTGTATTTCTCCCTATATATCAGACGTTTCTTCACGACCAAAGCTTCCACTGTTTGGCATTTTACCATAATTGATACATACCTATACCGATGTCTGCATACACAACATTGTCTTTATGAAGACTTTTGTAGCCCGCGGCAACAAAAACATTGTCAGTTACTCTCGCTGTGAAAGTACTTACTAATTATACTAACCTGGACAGTACACACTCTTATTTTGCACCTTACACCGTGCCATGCATTAAGTGGTGGTACATGCAAGCAATCTCTCTCTCTCTCTCTCTCTCTCTCTCTCTCTCTCTGATCTTTTTTTCTAGATATATGCATAATAACTAAAGAAAAAAAAAAAAACCAGAACAATGTAACAATGAAAAGGACAAAGAACTATTACATAGACTGCCTTTTGATTACTATCTGAAATGTTAAAGTCAGATTTAAAGGTTAAAGACTGGTTCACTGCAGCAATTACAGTATCGAAAGATGTGTGCCAGTCTCATTATTTGTAGTTACAGGTGGTATGTGCATCTACAGGTACAATCTGCCTCCATGTCAGTCCTCGGTAAATTGTGAATGCAATGGGTCCTATTTCCAATGGTTCTGATTGCCAATCTGTCAGGTTTTTTTTTCCTACATACTGCCATCATTACTGAAATAAAAGTTCTGCAGACGTAACTGAAGTGACTCCTGCTGTGTTGGTTCAATACTGTGAACAAACAACCCACTCTCCATCCAAAATGTTAGTTTTGTTCAAGTACATGGTGACAAGCAGATGCAAATGAGAACCCAAATTCATGACTGATGCATCTCTGGCACTCCATCTAGGGAGCGAAAACGCACCCTTTTCCTAGATCTACAGCTATGTTGTTTAAAAGATGTATACATGTTCCAGAAATGGAACCAAGTAAGCAGGAATTTCTGTGAAACATAGGATTAAAATAGGAAGAATCTCTCAGCATTAGGTTAGAATGGCTTACACGCGCGCCCGCACACATACATACACACACGCACACATCTATGAAAACACAAATAATTTTGCAGTACGTGTACGTAGTACAAATATTCCAAATTCTACAATGCACAAAATATATTGGAACAGATGCCATAAAGCCTGACAGGATAATTAGCCCAAACTATATCGGGCCCCACCCCTCAGCTTGCATGCTAAGGACAGTCAACACACCTACTGTGTATAAACCACAGCTGTGGAAAACAATCAAAGAGAAATAAATTTATCACATCATGGTGTTGACCAAAATGGCTGCAAAATAATTGGCAGACGTCTCTAGTGCCAGAACTTCACCGTTTTCTCCGACACCAAAATAACGGACGAATACTGTTATAATTAGAAAAATGTGGGATTATCTAATTAGCAGACTGAAAACATGCCATGAGAAAGTATGCATGCATATCTGTTGTTTACATTTCCAAAAATAAAACATATACGAATTAAACTGTTGAAAGATTGTTTGATTCTGGAGAGCTGCATGCAGCCTGCCAAATTAACTTTTCAAATTACTTGCAGCTTGAAGAATTAGTTTTACGACAGTTAAGAGTGGCCCAACATTTTGATTGATTTTTGGAAGACTGGCCAGCACCATAAAATAAGTTGTAATCAGGTGGCTGCAAGTGAAGTGATGAAAATATCAAGTGAAATTGATAATTTTGGATTTTTTTTTCAGAATAAAAAGTAATGCAGAGATTTAAAATAAAATGTTTAAAGACATATAAGTGGGGATCGTATTATTTGGTCACTTGTTTTCTCTGATATTTTTAAAACCTCGTCAACAATTTCAGTCAAATGAAGGCATATGACCGAATTGTAATTTCATCCATTTATCAAGAATGGATAACATTTATCAGAATGGATAACATTTATCAGAATGGATATCATTTTGGCAACTGACAAGTCCGATGTGTACCTACATTTGAAATGTTGGGTCCGAATTTCATTTCTGATAGAGTTAAAAGAAACCAATGGCACGATTCATTTACTTTGATGAAGGAAACATCAGTTCAACTAAATTTCAATTAAAAACATAAATTGTGTACCTATAATTCATGAAAAATAGAACCATAATTGGGAATATTAAATTATTGCTGTATTATCTATTGAAGAATCTCTTGTGGGTAACCACATACTATATAATTGCAGTTAAGTCTAGGAAAACCGCAAAGAATACAGCTCCTGATCAGCCGCAGCATAAGCCGCATGCAGATCAGGGTCTATGATGGTTGTTCTGCTCATGACATGGGGGAAAAAAAATACACAGACTCAAATCTGCCGACGCATTATGCAATAGCAGAGCTTGGTCCGTACAGTTTGCAATTGGAATCGAATTGTAAGAAAGTAATACAATTACATGTCCAATCAGTTAAAGGTCACCAACCACCTATATTGTACACGCATAACAAAACGCATTTGTTATGAATGCCCACTATACAAATGTTTAATAAGACTTAAAAATCCACTTTTTTAAATGAAAAAATTATTCGGCAATATCCGTAAACAATCTGTAGTTTCAGCGTGCGATAAGTGGATATGACGTACATTTATCTCTTCTATTCAACCTTGCCATTCAAGTGTTTAATTTCCCCACGTAAATGTCTATGTGGTATATCTTACGATTGTGCTTTTGCACAGCAAATTTGGTGCACTGTGCTGCACGTGGATGTAACCAAAAGAGTGAGGATGGGAATAACTTCACCAGAAAAAAGTGGATACAAGCTGTGGGATCAAATAGATGTGTTGGGAGGGGGATGCAAAAGTTGAATCATTTATGCCGGATTATAATAAATTTGGTCCAACACAACTCGGCTCAACTCAAAAGACAATTCGACTCAACTTAACAATAGTTTGAACAAGTTCCTTTTCTTCAAACAACAAGTAGATACTGTGTAAGATATGTTTTTGTAATAGGTTTTATAAAAATTTAAACGAAATTGATATTCTTTCAAAAAAATAATCATACTTTGTAACGTACACAAATATGAGAAAATACACAAGTTGACATATCTTGATCGTTTTAATTAAAATATTTACATAATTTTTTTTATGCTCAAAAATATATGTATCTGCATACTGACAGTCACTTTAAGTCTTCCGTTACAATTATAAATATTAATTTATTAAACAAAAATACTCAACAGATAATATTATGCAGAATGTGTACATATTTAAAGGGTAATGCAAGGTACAAAAAATTTATAAACACACTTCTTTGAAAACAAAAATGAAAGAAACTATCCTTGCATTGTTATCATTTTTTCCTTCTTTTTCATCATGCGAAATTTATTTTTAAAATATATCCATGAACTAACTCCTTGTATGTCGTTGATGCCGGCTTGACTTGTGTGTATCGTTTATGTTAAAAACAAAATCGCAAAAAGAGACAAAAATATCACCAAATTGTTTGAAATCATTGTTTTAAAATACATCTGTGAGTGTAAATGATAATCGTTTCGCTAGCATGGGTTACACAAGTTTTATTAAAGCAAGTTATTGTTGTACACGATTTGCCCTGCAAATATCAATTATGATTACATCTGGCAAACAAATAAAAGATTTGGTGTTCGATAAACACAACTGGCAGCAAGCAATAAATCTTTAAGCAAACTTACCGACAGGACAACAAATACAAAGTTTGTTTTATTACAAAGCAAATTAACCCCGGAAACTGACTTTGGTATATTTGAAGTGTGCCCATTTTTCTTATGAAGTCGGCCGACATAGTGAAGCCAAGTTAGGTTTCTTTAGATTCTTTCAAGTGTCCAGATTTCTTTTGTTGTTTTTTTTTTTCTTCAAATAAGATAGGGCGACAAAGGAAAGCCAGCATGTATTCATTTTGACCTGCATTAACTGGAATTTTCAAAATAAACGGAAACAATGGACAGTTTTAAAATCGACATAATCGGGCGCGTCGTGTACACATGTCAATATAAGGCTGTACAGCAAACTAGTTTTCTGTAGTTTCATCTAAATGTTCCCAATCCACAGATTATTGTGTTTTATTTTTCGAAAACAAAAAACCTTGTACTTTGTCCAGTGGGATAAATGTACGGCATTTCCGGTTGGCGTCCTCTTTAGATGGGAAATCGCAGCTAAGGTGAAGTAATAGCATTGTATACGTCTATTTCGAGTAATTAAATTATTTATTCTTTACACTTGATACATTTTTGTTCTTTTTGTGTGAGTATAACCACTTTGAATCGTGTAATGCAAATCTAATGTAAACAAAAATGTCGGGAGTATGGCCGGCGACCTTTGAAGACGACGTCATAACGGACGAATTTATTTTTCTAGGCAAAAGTGGAGGTCAGTACAATTCATCCCTGTAAATAATAAATAACTGATACACACAAAGACAAAGTTTTAATCTCGTTCCCTTATTTTTGTTTACATGAGAAATGTCAATCAAGGATCATGTTTGATGTATCTCATCTATTATGTACACGTTAACCGAATTAAATACTTTCAAGTACCATACTTACAACTCAATTTTGTGATATGCTGAGAAATTTCACAATTTATTTATCTGGCTGTTTTGGTTTACCATTAGATACCCCTTGTCAATCCATTAAAATGTTTGTTTTACCATTAGATATCCCTGGTCAATCCAATAGGATGTTTTGCTTTGCCTACAATATCGTCGGTTAATCTGTCGACCTGTCTTTTTAACCCAACCATCAGATACCCATGGCCAACCTGTCAGGCGATTTGTTTGTCCACTCCGGTGTCCTTGTGGTTCAGAGTCCGCCTCGAATGGGAAGTCGCGGCTTAAAACTCCGGACGAGTCGTACCAAGGATCTATAAAAGTGGTACCAACAGTTGCCTTACTTGGCGCTCAGGATCAAGAGGTTAGTGTTAGGACTGATCAGCCTGGTGTCAGAATAATGTGACTGTGTGGTACATGATGCCCCAGTGCTACACATGACTATAAACTGCGGACATCTTAGCGATATGTTGGGGAAAAAATGTTATAGCTACCTCAAAAATCTAAATCACACACACACACACACACACACACACACACACACACATTCTGACACCAGATACCCCAAGCATCCACTAGATACCCCATTAGCTTTCTGCAGTGTTTTGAACTACACAGTATCGGATTCATTCTGCAATTAATGGGAACAAAATTGCAAACATCCACCTATGTACACAAATAAAAAATCTAAATTAAAACAGTCTTCATTCTCTTTTAGTTTATTTAGACAGGAGAACAATTTGACCAATAATAAAGTTTCACAGAGATATGTCTTCAGAAGACCAGGTCAATGTCCTTTGTTCATAATACAAGTAATGCTACAATAAATTATTAACTGCACACTGGTTAGTTCTGTTTGTCATACTCTTTGTAATAAACAATCAAGACGAAAGGAAAAAGGAAATGTAACTTGCATGTAGTAACATGTGCAACAAAGGACAACCCTGTCCTGGGGCAAAATACGTACACATCCTACAAGAAGAATATCTTTTTATGCATATTGTAGACAGGAAAATAATTGCAAACAGTTCAATGTCCTCGAGTTCAAGGTAAAGCTTTTTTTAAAAAACCATCACCTTTGCCATGGAGCCCTTTATGGTCGCAATCATCAAATAACATTAACTCATATCATCTCTGCCATGGTGTTCTTTATCGCCACAAACAACTTTTAACATTAACTCTTCTCTGCCGTGCAGCCCTTTATGGTCACAATCAACTATTAACATTAACTCGTCTGCCATGGAATCCTCTATGGCCACAAACAACGTTAAACATTAACATTAAAATGAAACCCTTAATGGCACAGACAACATTAACATTAACTATTCTGCCATGAAGCCCTTTACAGCCACAAACTACTTTCAACATTAACTCTTCTGTTATGATGCCCTTTACAGCCACAAACTACTTTCAACATTAACTCTTCTGCTATAAAGCCATTTACAGCCACAAACTACTTTCAACATTAACTCTTCTGCCATGACTCCATTTACAGCCACAAACAACTTTCAACATTAACTATTCTGCCATGAAGCCCTTTACAGCCACAAACTACTTTAAACATTAACTCTTCTGCCATGAAGCCCTTTACAGCCACAAACTACTTTAAACATTAACTCTTCTGCCATGAAGCCATTTACAGCCACAAACTACTTTCAACATTAACTCTTCTGCCATGAAGCCCTTTACAGCCACAAACTACTTTCAACATTAACTCTTCTGCCATGAAGCCCTTTACAGCCACAAACTACTTTCAACATTAACTCTTCTGCCATGAAGCCCTTTACAGCCACAAACTACTTTCAACATTAACTCTTCTGCCATGAAGCCATTTACAGCCGCGAACTACTTTCAACATTAACTCTTCTGCCATGAAGCCCTTTACAGCCACAAACTACTTTCAACATTAACTCTTCTGCCATGAAACTCTTTATGGTCACAGGCTGTGGAGACCTTAATGGTCAAAGGAAGCTAATTTTTTTATGAAACACGGAACAAGTCAGTCTGTGGTGGTATATTAAGTACCGTATTTAAAAACTGAAGACCACTGATTGGCTGAAAATATTTACTGGAAAGAAATTACATATTTGTTCGTCAGTAGGCTATATATGTGCTGACTATATGAAATATAAGACTTGGACCTAGACTTGAACCTTAAACTATTTTCATTTTTATTGCTGTTTTGTGTCAGCTACTATTGGTTGAAAATGAGGAGATTTGATAGGGTTGAATATCAATAGTGGCACCTACCAGGAAATGTATTTCAAACATAATGGGGGGGGGCCGAGTGGTCTAAAGCGCTGTCCGTTACGGATCACTGCCATCTCACCTTTGTCTGCGTGGGTTCCAGTCTAGGAATCGGCGAATGCTTGCCAGTAGCTTCTCGTGGGTCGGTGGTTCTTTTCGGTGATTTCCCGGTTTTTTCCTCCACCATTAATACCGGTTGCCATAAATAGCCTATCGTGTGCTGTAAAATGGCGTTAAGCACAACAACAACAACAACAACAACAACAACAACAACAAACATAAAGCGTGCAGCGTATCATCTTTATCATTCTAAAAGGTTTATCTTGAAAAGATCATTTATTGGATGTAAGCATGTTTTGTCATTCTCTCCATCAAAGCTCAGTAATTTGAGCACACAATGGATATAATGTCTATGAGACATGAATTAGTACTCTGTGTCACCTGACCAATAAACAAGTGCTGTCAACAATAGATATATGGCATACAACAATAATTATCTGGTACATCATGTTATGGGATAGAAATTATGTTTTAGTAATGAAACCTGTGCTTGAACTAGGAATTACATTGCTTAAGGCTTGGATGTAGATCATTTAACTTCTGATAAGGTCTCTTGAGATGAAAATATTTTGAAGTGTCTGTTTTGACCCATCATTAGCAATGTGTTCAGACGGACCCTTTTTCATTGATACGTCGACTGTGGTGATGATGTGGATGCAAATCAAATGCATTAAGAAAATGCTTATTCATATAAACAAACTTTGCTACGAACAAATATTAAACTTCTCACTTCACCTGAATTAATTTAGTTTTGTCTACAGTAACCAATCTCGAAATCCTAGATACAGTATTTAGCCTTGTTTTCTCCAAACTTCAAAACAAACACGTGAAATCTCCTGGAACCACTACTTGTCTACAAATACTGAGCTACTGTGACTTATAAAGGATTTGATAGGTCTAACTTTCACTGTTGCCGCCTTGCTTGACAGTTCTGTAGTGAACAAAACTCTGACAAAATGAAATAAAACAAACAAAAAAAAAAAAACAAAAAAAAAAACCCCAGCATATTGGTGGATGTTGATTCAAATAACTCATAAGACTCTTCTAAGAAACGAAAACCTTCCTACTCTGCACATTTGTAGATTAAGACAAATGGCAACTTAAATATAAACGATTTGTCACAAAAAGCAGCTAATTATAAAGGTAATAAGGTCGCAATAAGAGATTGTAATTATAGTCCTAAACATTAAAATCTAGCAATAGTACCTAAGGGTAAAAAAGACTACTTGTATGGTAAACTATCGTTCAGATTTGAGGTCCCTAGTATCTGAACAGTTTGCCAAATGAACCGAGAACAATCCTTTAGACATGGTCCAGTGGCGCACTGTAAATGTTTCTCTATTGAGCCATCCAGCAGCAGCTTTGCTTTAAAATTACATTCTTCACTCAGATAAACCGAGATAAATCCTGCACCGGTATTGAATGTTGTTCTGGGGCTTAACGCCATTTTTCAGCACACGATAGGTTATACATGGCGCCAGTATTTATGGAGGAGGAAGAAACCGCTAAATCCGCGGAAAGAACCACCAACCCACGAGAAGCTACTGGCAAGCTTTCTCACCTATCCACATTGGCCGAATCTTAGACTCGAACCAATGGAGACAGGTGAGATGGCAGTGACCCGTAACGGAGAGCACTTTAGTCAACTCGGCTACTTGGGGCCCCGTCTGTTGTTTTGAAACATATATATATATATATATATATATATATATATATATATATATATATATATATATATATATATATATATATATATATATATATATATATAGTAATCATATATATAATAATATAATATAATATAATATAATATAATATAATATAATATAATATAATATAATATAATATAATATAATATAATAATATAAGCACCCATATTATCCTGGCTTCAAATTACGTAATTAATGTGCACGTGTAGGTGCATACTGCATATTGATGTCTTGTTTTTGACATAACATGCTGTTATCGTTAACATTGTATATACTTTTTGACAATAAAATTTTCATACTACCTACACAATTAGTGTACTCTTTTCTGTGATATGTATGTTCACAAGTATTAAAAAAATTCCGAAAAATACTTAAATATGAGTTAACGTTGTTTTTGTCTTTTAATATCCAGTTACCAGAGACACTAATTTTAACATGAGAAGTGTTTCACCACAAATATGTACTATATGTGTACCTGTTTGCTGAATTGTGAAATACTTTTGTTATGTCATCTTTTGTATTGTTTCTTAATATGATGTCGCCAATGACACGGTAATGTTGTTATGGGAATTATTTCATTATAAATATGTCCCATCTGAGATCCTATCTGCTGAGTCCGATAAAGAAAAACGCCAACAGATGCATTTTTAAAAAGATCACCGATATTAAATAAAATTAATGTATCTTGTATAACTTAATGTATGAAAATACAGACATTTTGCAGGACTTGTTACGATCATAGCATTTATTTATACTACTGATGTGTGTGTGTGTGTGTGTGTGTGTGTGTGTGATTTTGGAATTTTAACGTGGCTTATACAAATTTTCGGTCATATCGCTAAGATGTCTGCATTGTGGCAGTTTGATGTGATGTCAAGTACAGGGGAATCATGCTACATAAATGTAGCATGATGTTCCTATCCAGTCACATTATCCTGCCACCAGACTGACCAGTCCAAACACCAACCTCTCGATGCGTCTAGCGAGGCTACTGTTGGTACAATTTTTATAAGTCTTTGGTATAACTCGGCCAGGGTTTGAAACCGTTACCTCCCGCAGCCGTTACGGACAATTGATGTATGTTACAACTAAATTAACGAATTATCCAATATACACACAACTGTTTGACTGTGTCTCTCCAGGCAGCAATTCACCATCCGTGGACTGCTGCTCCTTGTAACCCGATTACATCTACATGATCATATTTCACGACGACCAGTGATTTACAACTAAGGTTTACGGTTCTTCGGGTGGGAACCGTGAAGGGAATTAAAAATAAAGTGCAGATAGCTTCCATCTATGTATTTCACGTTGAAAAGTCAATCCAAGAACAATGTACAGGTGGGATCAAAATTATTCTTCGTTTTTACTGGACACATCCCATCTGGACTTTCTTACGAGTTTATTTTAAATGCATACTGCACAAACTCAGCTCTCCATAACATAATGCACCAACAGATCTAGGTCGATGCAGTTTGTTAAGAGTAATCATTAGAAGAAACAACAATGACCATGATCAGCACATTCAGTGATGGTAGATCATAGTCTACGTTGTTGGCAGTTGGACCCAACTTTTAAATGAGCTACTTAAAAGATTTTCAACACTGATAAAATAGCATATTGTTTTGCCTCTCGAAGTGGTATTCTGGAACTGGCAAGAGCAATTGGAAGTGTGGACACCTAAACAAACTCAAAAACAAATATCAGAAGACCGCTAGAACTAAGGATCACTGTGCTTTATCATCAACAACCCGGGTCTTGACCCTCAATGTTTTTGTTTTGTTATTGGGTTTGTTTACTTTCGATACAATTGTTAAAACAGTGCACCCCGTTTATTTCATGAGTAATACCTTATATATAAAAATAAGTCATGCTGAAGCATTATTGTTATTCGTGAACCTAAAGTACAACTGTTTTTCCATAAAGGTGAATGAAAGCTGCCACAATATAGAATGTATAAACTAATATATCAGTATACTATGAAAGCAGTGCAACTTGATCACTTGGTAAATATTTGCAGAAAATGGAACACAAACACGAGTGAATCATCAAAAGACGACCGTCCCACTGATGTTATGTCAAACGATACATTCTTCTACTTGGATGTAGCAAAGTTAAACTACAAAGAAACGTACTACAAAAATAAAATAACCTGTCAAGGTTATAGCTGATATCAGTAGCAAAGTTAAACTACAAAGAAACGTACAACAAAAATAAAATAACCTGTCATGGTTAAAGTTAAAATCAAAATGATGTGTTTACCATCGTATAGTGTATTTATAGAAGAAAAATGTGAATTATTTTTGTATGTTATTAATTTGTTTACTTTTCCCAATATATAATTTAAAGTTTTTCAAGACGTGGCATCCAAAGGATATTGACTTTTGTATTGTTTTTGCCCTATGAGAAAAGCTTTGCATTATCTTTGCGAATTACTAATCTGTATAAATTTACTAGTATAGAAATAAAAGTTAATTAGGACAAGACAACCAAACATGATATCGATCCATATAAAACTATTTTTACATGAGGATAATTGGTGGTCAGACGAGCTCGAAGATATTCTGCCTGTTTACGTCACATACTTCTGTCTCCAGTTTGCAATTATGCAACAATAACTACTATCTCAAAAGATAAGTTCTTCAAGTCTACACTGCATGATCTCACCCACGCAGCCAATGTCAATGGGACAAAAATGACAACTGGATCAGGGCTCGAACTCAGACCTCCTCCATACGTTCAGATGGGCATTATACCACTTCAGCAGCGTCTTATCAGCTGCCTTGCTCATGTGGCACTATCTCACACTTGCAATATATCTACCAGATTTAGTGAAAAGCAAGGATCGTGATGGGCTTCAGATAGTCTAAAGTTATTGTGAATAGAGAAAGTCAAGAAGACAAAACTGTACTGAATGTATAAAGTAAACTAAATTTTGCTAAAATATCCACTAAAATTATACAATGAAAACATATAAATGCTTATAATTTTGTGGATGAATCACGGTAAGAGGCTCTATCCCGATATCCCCAGTTAGATATTTCCCAGTCAATATTAATAAATGCAATGAAAAGAGAATCAGCCGGTGAATTTTTATTCACAAACTTCTATGCAATTAAAAGTAAACAATGTGTGTGTATGTGTGTGTCCGGTGTGATATGTATTTTTAATGTAGCTTTAAAAATTCTGAAGTCTGCAGTGTGACAGTTTAAATAAATATCTAATACTGAGGCATCATGCCGCATACATTAGCATCATGTCTCATCCAGTCACATTATCCTGACACCAGGCCGACCAGTCCTATCACTAACCTCTTAAAGCTGCGCGCAAAGTGTGGCAGCTGCACGTACCATTTGTACAAGTCTTTGGCCGTATATTGAAACTCGCATCCGAGGCGAACGCTCCAACCACATGGGCTACCGAACTGATCTAATAAACTGGGTAAACATGGACTAAGTCTAAGCTATTATAATTTCAGTGAAAGGACACCTTAACTTGGCTGTTTTCATAAGTTTAAATGCATAAAATGAAACACTGACAAAATAAAAGTCAGCCAGGCTTAAACTAAAAATAGGGAAAATTGAATAAACAGAAAATCAATAGGTTTGACTGCTAATTAAAAGAGAAAAAAATCGAGGAAATCTGTCCAAAATTAATATTGAAAAAAGAACACGTGTTTGAAAGCCGAGCACGTGATATGCGTACGACCTGCTCTACCACTTTTAAGGTCAAAGGAAAAAGATGCGTGTTTCCTATGCACTGGTTTTAAAATTAGAGGTTAAACTGGCTCATTTAGATTCACAAATCAACTTTACGGCAAAAATTTTAACAGAAATTATTTTCAACTTTTAAAAACAAATCCTGGGTGGTGGGTAGTGGTAATGCTAGGGTCGGCAACAAAAACATGGACGGTTGGGCGACAGGAAATATTGTTGGGTATAAAATTTTAATAAATAATAACTTAAGTAATGCCAGTGACAAAGATTCATAATAAAAAAAATGGACCAAGGCGTGTCGATAGACCGCAATTTATGTAAGGATACGGAAAATTAAACAAAATGCTTACTTATAAAAATGCACAACTAAATCTGAACTACCCGTGCCGTGTGTATGAGAGGAAGGAGGAATACAATGTCAAGCTATACGCCATGTGTACGGAACAAATACTAAAAATTCTCGAGAAAGCTTAAGGTAAATGTGGGATATTTTCGCCTTACGCTCTCAATAAAATTATTAGTATTTGTTACCCAATCAGTGATATAATCCAAACTTTTACAAAGAATATGTAAACAAGATATACGGTAAATTTGCTTGTGAACCGATGAAGCAAAAGAAAATCTTCAAGTCCTGCAATCTAGAAAAGAATGAAGCGGCAATACGCATAGACAAGTAACGGGGGAGAAGTCATTCACAAGGAGCGAATCAGAGTTGAGAAATCTTCTTGTTTTCACCCTAAAGGGAGGACAAATTTGCGTCATACTTCTCGTCCATCATGAAATGTACCAGCTACGCAACAGGAACATTTTTGGAATTATATGCAATGATATCAATTATAAAAATTTGCTCAAACTGAATAATGCCAAAACATTTTAATGCACGCTAATAAATATAAAGTGAAAAGTTCTGCAGATGCAAAGTAAGGCCATTCAAAGATGCATTGGAAAGGGCAATGTTAAATTTTAGATACTACTGCATAACATATGGCAACTTGATATTCATTGATTGCTGACAGCTGGTGTTTACAATAAAATACAGTAGAGATGTGAAACAAAAAATAATGTCATGGTCAGGGGATTATAAATCAGTCAATCAGTGATAAACATATACATTCTTTTATTTCCTTAATAAAAGAACACAAAAAAGAATAATTATACACTTGAAAAGACAACATTATATGATAACTGACATTATAAGATAACAGACATTATAAGATAACGGACATACACATCTGTTTACACATTATACAACTGATTTTTCATTCAACCTCAAAGAGTTTATTTTTAAGGTCTTCAGAAAGTTTTCAAAATCTGTTACGGAAATTGATGTTACTTTGTTAAGTACTGCATAGATAAGAACAAAATTGCAAGAAAAACACGAAACTAATTTGTGTGCCACAGGTCAAACACATTACAAAATTTGGTAATTACCTTGTCATTTGCTCCATTCAATATAATCATATTTTTATTTATTTAAATAGTCATTACTTTTTTGAAAAATATATAAATAACAAAATTATGAAATTAAAAAATGATTATTTCATTCATTTTTTAAAGTTTTGCATTTCATTATATTAATCCAAGTAATTTGGCATGTGTTTCAAGATATCTGAGGATTTGTTAAGGCTGCCGCTTAAATTTAGAAAATTTTAATTACGGAGATTTTAATGTGCAAAACTATGCTTGTTTTGAGGAAACCATGGGCATCATATCAGAGCTTTCTTGCTTATGTTCCTGCTAGCACCTTTTGAACAATAAGTATTTGCAATAGTACTCGGCCGTAAATCGACGAGGAACTGTCAACTTACGCAAATCTAAGCAGAACTGTCAGTCTATGCAAATCTATGCATACATGTAACATTGCAATATGCTGTATAAATGGCAAAGTGAAGTTAGGTCCAAGAAGACTGGCCTGTATAAGTCCGACTCCAACTAAACTTGCTTATGTTCCTGCTAGCACCTTTTGAACAATAAGTGTTTGCAATAATACTCGGCAGTAAATCGATGCAGACATGTCCATCTATGCAGAACTGTTAGTCTATGCAAATCTATGTATACATTTAACATGGCAATATGCTGTATAAATGGCAAAGTAAAGACTGGTCTGTACAAGTCCGACTCCAACAAAAAAATACACAGATGGGGATCTGCCATGGCACAGGAAAACTGAGTTATCGAGACTATAATTGCCTCTGATTGCTCTAATTTACATATTTTACCTGTACTTCACTGGAAGGACGGGAAATCATACAGGTGCAAAAGATATACTTTACCATTAGCTGCTTTACACGCTTTTTCTCTTGATACGTAATTTTACTGGCAAATTTGCACCAACAAAAGTGTCAATATCACGTAATTGATACAGACCTAACATCACACAATGTAAATACCAGTATTAATGATGCATTGGTGTTAGAATAAAGCAGTGGTGTAGTGCTAAAAAAAAAGAAGTAAGAGAACTCAATACCGAAGTGAGGGAACGCATGTTGCTCAGATGCGGGGGTGGGTTGGGGTGGGTCCAACATGAGCGCAAAAAATATAAAAAGATACAAGAAAGCAGTGCCCACGCGTTTTTATAACACTACAACCCTGGAAGAAAGTGCAATGCGTGATGAGATTTGTTCCAGGGTATGGCATACATCGTGTATATAAAGGTTATGTAGTACACATGTAATATACCAAGGTCCCGTAGTACAGCCACGCAGTGTGCATATGCAGGTTGAAGGAACGTAAACGTGGGTCAGTCATCCGATAGATGTACTCCCTCTAATGCAGGTGAGACAGTTTTCCAGTTATGTAACATGTTATTAGAGATGAAAGAAAACCTAGGCTCCAAAATGGGGTTTAGTCAGCACTAACGCGTGCATGTTTTTGTGATTACACTCGAATTAGATCAAAAGAGTTGAAAGCCAAGGGAATACTTGTCACTATTTGCTGTGTTGTGCAAACAGTTTGTGAGCAAGCGTTACAGTGTTAGTTCAAGCAGTTTTAGCTGCACTCCCGATTGTTAACTAAACGGAAAATTTAAGATGTGCACCTTAACCGAAGAACAATACGGCTGTTAAAGCTAAAATGCTGTCACTGAAACCTACTTTTTCACATATCTGGAAAAGATGAATACAAATTTTGATTTCTATGTATTGTTAGAAGGAGACATTAAAAACTTGAGATAATTATAAGCATAAAAAGCAAAGAAACCAAACCTGCATTAGTGAATATTGTCTCTGGAGACAAGCATCAGCACCCACCGACACTGCAATAAAGACCTTTTTGAGGTGAATATGCACTATTGATCTTTGTTGCGGTGAATATGCAATATAGACCCATGTTTAGGTGAATATGCAATATAGACCCGTGTGTAGGTGAATATGCAATACAGACCTGTGTTGAGGTGAATATACAATATAGACCCATTTTGAGGTGAATATGAAGTTTTTGTTCATAAAACTGCATACTCATCAAAACAATGGTTTGTAATTGTTATATTACATTAATTAGTCATGAAACTCAAAACTGGATCAGAAAATATGGCTTCCAGACTGATAACCAACTCGTCCAATCAGATGCAAGATCATTGCGTTAATATGCACATATGTAGCTCATTATCAAAATCTCGACAACAAAAACCACATCACTGCATGCTTGGATCAACCGCATTATCCATATTGAGATTTCAGTAATACAATCCATATTGAGATTTCAGTAATACAAACCTATTATCCAAATTTGGTTAAAAAAGGACCAAACATATGACAAAAAGAATGTATCAAGTTCAGCCAATCAGATGAAAGACCATCTCATTAATATGCATGGATCTCGCTTATTATCAAGCTTGATTACGATAATGTAAGAAAGCCCATGTAACAAGTTTGATTAAAATCTTATCAGATATATGCTTTCTTGTTATTATTGTAGTAAGGCTTAAGGACATTTTGCAGCACAAGATAGTCTATATATGACAGCCAGTATAAATGGTGGTGGAAGAACCTAGGAAACCCCCAGAAAGAACCACCTGCCCACGAAAAAGTACAGGCAAACTTTCTCACGTATCCACATTGGTGAGACGGCAGTGATCCGTAAATGGCGAGCGCTTTAAGCCACTCGGTGTCTCTAACAAGCAAAACAGAGCCATGCTTTACCGCTGGGTGCCTCTAACAAGCAAAATAGGGCCATACCAAAACAACTCGCTTTGCCTATGACCAGGTGAGCTAAAATACTGCATTTTAATTTGCTTTAGAATTTTAGAAACGCATTTTCAACGAAATTTATAGTAAAACTTTGATTTTGTAACATAACGTGAAACACGAAAGTATCAAATTCATCAGGCATTGTATCATCCAATTAAAAAAACAAACTCATGGGAATCTTAGAAAGCACGGCGCCTTACTACGCCTAAAAGGAGTCTACTGCAAGAACTAACTGGCCCCTATTCTTCAACCATATTCTCAAGTCCAGTTAATTTTATTTCAAATCAGACATTATGTACACATAACCCAAGCTCTTCACGGGCTTGAAATATTCACGAATCTGCCAAAGACGTTTTCCACATGGTTTATACAACAAGAGTGACTAAGATAACTGTTAGCTATTGATGTTCCAAGGTACAATCTCTCATAATAAATCCAAATCCAACGTGACGAAGAATATTTTAAATCATTCTGAAATAGCACATAACTCTACCAACAACATTATTTCATTTAAATTTGCTGGCATTTACTGTCATTAAAATTCAAAAGCTGGCATTTTGCTGTGGTTCATTAAAATCATAACATTTCTACATTCTTCTGGTTGAAGAGGACATGCCCTGACACCACACGTCATCTATATCCACAATGACAATCTATCATTATTATGCATAATTTAGTAGTCGTAGTCAACAAAAACAGTCATCTTCACAGCTGACACTAAGTGTTCGTAATTTTAATTTTCGTTTTGAATTGCGAACAATGATTGATCATCTTCTTAACAGAGCTTTATTGTCAGATCAACACCTGAAAGGTTATATCTTGACAAGGTTATGGTTCAAGGCTGTGTTTTGCCAAGACACAAACCAGGATAACCTTGTCTGTATTGGATTCCAAACCACTGCTCTGATTGCAAGCCATCTAAGTTATCCATCAAACCAAGTTTCTCCCTGTAAGTGTACAGTTGTTTTCTTTTTCTATTACGTCTTGCAGAAATTACATTATACTTCTTGCACAAATTTTCTTGTACCTTAAATTTTTCAAACTTTCTTGTACCTAACTTTCATTTTTCCTGATGAAGAATCATTGTGCAAATGCAAGTGAACTGACGTAGAACTGAATAAAGTTAAAGCAAAAATATTCTTTACTTAAGATGAATGTAGAGCACTATTTCTGAAGCATGTGGTTGTCATGACGATTGACAAATCAAAATATAGGCAAAAACCTTTACAGTGAATTAACTTTGATACAAACTAAAATTTGGGATAAAATCACCAAAGAAAAGGATTCAAGCCACTGATTATAAGTTTCAAACCTTGCTTAAGATACCATCATAAACAAGAGCCATGTAAACTTCATCCATTGTCCCGGTTCTCTACTCAGCAAGAAGACTAGAACCCAAAGCATCCTGAATTGAAGCTGACAATTTCCAAAAGGCAAGTCATAGCCAGATGAACACAGCATCAATGGGAATTACTGAATTGTTTTGCTCCAAAAACAGTGTGAAGAAAACAAATTCTGGATGGACAAAATAAATTCTCATTAGTCAAAGGTACATTGTAGATAACTATTTTTATGTGTATACAGTTTCCTAATTTAGAATGATTCTAAAGTTACCCTCTGAAAACAAACATATTGATGATGTATAGGTATATGTACATGCATAAATGAATTATACAATGAAAAATACTAAAACTGAAATAGCAAAAGACACTCCTAAAAGTAAATATGTCCCATAAATGTCTAGGAGTCCCTGCTACAGGAAGACTGTAAAGGAATTTCAGTCAGATTATACTCTCTATATAGATTTCAGACTGCTAGCAGACCTAAGTGTAATATGTGGAAACGTGCTTCAGAGGGACTGCATTAAGCAAATGGATTAAGAAAAGTTAGTTCCTTCACTTGGTCAAAGTTAGTTCCTTCACTTGGTCTAGTTAGTGACCTCAAAGAAATTTCTAACCATCCAGGGAACTGCACAGATGCTTCCACATTTTTAATTGTCAATGTAAAGCATATTAAGGGACTGAAATGGGACTTAAATGACTTGAATTATTTTAATAACTTTTAAAATGGAATGAAGGTAGATCCATGTATGTTTGGTAATACTATCTGCAACAGAAATCATCATTTTTACAAAGTACAATCAAATCTTCATTATCCAAAACAAATTATCACCACTTAAGATGTGAGGTAAAGGAAACAATCAGTTCAACATTTAATTATGAACAAATTTCAGGAAATTGTTCCCAGTTCGGTTTTATATATGTGTTGCATCAAAACTAAAAGCTGTAAGTTATCAGACAAAACTGTCAAAATAACCCTTGAAAAAATAAAGTAAATAACATTATGTGATTAAAATATTGGTAATCAATTAAAATATTGGTAATCAATTAAAATATTGGTAATCAATTAAAATATTGGCAATCAATTAAAATACTGGCAATCAATTAAAATATTGGTAATCCATTAAAATACTGGCAATCAATTAAAATACCTGCAATCAATATCACAGCATTTGATTTTTTTAATTTTGCTATCAACTGAAAGTTTGACCATGTGAGCTACAAATACTGAGACTGATAAATTGTTGGTAAGCAAAGGTGTATCTGAAACATGTTTCATACAGATATTTTCAGAAATAAATGTTACAGACAGACAGATGGATACTGAAGAGACAGAGAGATGTAAAATAGTTTTATCTCCTTGTATTATATTGGCAGGGGGGATATAAATCTACACAATTCTTGAACAGCAATATAATTAACTTGTCTAAACTGAGAAATGTTTTTAGTTATTCAGTGTTCTTATTCATTAAGAAATACCATTTTGGACTCAGTGCCACACCTAGAGTTAGATGGCTTATAATAAATCCTGTTGCTTTACTTGTACAAGAAATTGTAGTCCATATATATAAAATACTTGCACTCCATAAGGACAAACACCAAGATGTTCCAAATCAAGAGCTAGCATTCAGAATTAATATGATGAACACTACCTGCCAAAAAATTACTAGTAATATTTATATATGGAGGACACCAAGCAGAGTCACAGTGGGTTTATGATATATTTAGCTAGAAACAATAAAGATGTGTTGCAGTACAAGACACTGATAAATATGAAGGCAAGTAAACAAACATGATGTAGCTAGTTTCTTTTCCTTCAGTGACATATTACCTACGTCATAAAATGGAGGTGATTTATTTTTTGTCCTTTTTATACGAAAGTGTACAAATCTGGCTTATAAAAACACACTTTCAGAGAAACAAGATGAATTGTAGGCAATCTTCTAATATAAAATATATCCAAACCTCTTCTGCATTTCACCCCAAGCGACCTGATGGAAATATGTCTATAGTAAAACAACAGCCTCTTGAAGGAACTGACACTATTGTCTGAAAACATGAATTCAATATATAACCATTTGTTTTTTTTTAACTGCTAAGTGTTAAAAGCATCAATGATATTGTTGAATGACAAGACTTTTCTAAATTCCACATTGATCTGATAATAATTTCAGAAAAAAATAAAGAATGTTTACATTATGTTCATTGTGGGAGTCATATTTGCTTACTTTTCTATCCATGCTGATGAGATATGATAGTCTTCTGAGGAAAATCCCATGTCAATATGACTTTCTATGTAGAAGAGGTAGCAATAACAAGATTTTTAAGATGGCAGCCATGATGACCATACTAGTTGTCAGACTGCTACAATTTTCATTTAGGACCAACTAGACATCAAAAGAAGTATTCCAGTGATAGCAAATGTTCATATGACGTTCCATTCAGTACCAAATAGACATCAAAAGTATTCTGGTGATAAAATGTTCATCTAACTTTACATTTTGTTCAAACTAGACATAAAAAGTATTCTGGTGATAACAAATGTTCATCTGACTTTCCATTTAGTACCAACTAGACATCAAAAGTATTCTGTTGATAACAAATGTTCCTATGATTTTCCATTCAGTACCAACTAGACATCAAAAGTATTCTGTTGATAACAAATGTTTATATGACTTTCCATTCAGCACCAACTAGACATCAAAAGTATTCTGGTGATAAAATGTTCATCCAACTTTCCATTTAGCACCAACTAGACATAAAAAGAAGTATTCTGGTGATAACAAATGTTCCTATGATTTTCCATTCAGTACCAACTAGACATCAAAAGTATTCTGTTGATAACAAATGTTTATATGACTTTCCATTCATTACCAACTAGACATCAAAAGTATTCTGGTGATAAAATGTTCATCCAACTTTCCATTCAGCACCAACTAG
This sequence comes from Potamilus streckersoni, assembly GCA_016746295.1. Classification (NCBI taxonomy): domain Eukaryota; kingdom Metazoa; phylum Mollusca; class Bivalvia; order Unionida; family Unionidae; genus Potamilus; species Potamilus streckersoni. Next base: position 3,162,973 of record JAEAOA010001195.1, read on the forward strand.
ACATAAAAAGAAGTATTCTGGTGATAACAAATGTTCCTATGATTTTCCATTCAGTACCAACTAGACATCAAAAGTATTTTGTTGATAACAAATGTTTATATGACTTTCCATTCAGCACCAACGAGACATCAAAAGTATTTTGTTGATAACAAATGTTTATATGATTTTCCATTCAGTACCAACTAGACATCAAAAGTATTTTGTTGATAACAAATATTTATATGACTTTCCATTAAGCACCAACTAGACATAAAAAGTATTCTCTTGATAACAAATGTTTATATGACTTCCATTCATCACCAACTAGACATCAAAAAATGTATTCTGGTGATAACAAATGTTCATATAATTTTCCATTCAGCACCAACTAGATATAAAAAGTATTCTGTTGATAACAAATGTTCATATGACTTTTCATTCTTAAGGAATAGCAACAAGATTTTCAAGATGGCCACTGTGGAAACCAAATCAGCACAAGTTTTGTATTTAGGACCAACTAAATACGACAAGAAGACTTGTGGTGAAAACCCCAAGCTGATATATAGCTTTTCTGTCTGAAGTAATAGCAATATCTAGTTTTCAATATGGCTGCTATCATTGCTATATTGGAAATCAAATCAACACAATTTTTATTTAGTAATATATCATAAGAAGTCTTCTTGTAAAACCCATATAGACCATTCTTAATCAGATCCTCATGAATATTAATGTCCCACGAAGATGAGGCTAAGCTAGGTAGATTGCGACTATAATGGATGTAATGTATTTTGAAAGAGATTGTTTCCTTTTCCATAAGAATATTTTATATTAGAATTACCAATGTATATCTTATAATGATGAAAACTTACTTCACCAATTGATATGGCATCATACTGTACATTGAGTAACATTTTGAGCTGTTTGCCAGGTATTTGTTTTTGAATTTGTTGAGAATTTCATTATGGGTGTCTCCAGCAGTTCAGGAAAGGAACAGATGACAAAAGGACTCAAGTATTAAACGCAAGTTGATTAAATCCTATCTTGAGTGTCCTTTTTCTCTACAGCTCACAAAATGTAAGTTAACGAAAAAGAAATGAAACTATTTAAAACATGAATTTTGTTTCTGCATGATTAGTTATGGTTTAAATGTACTGTGATCAATAAATACTGTGGTCAGAACAAATAATCAGAATAAAACATTTACAAAATGTGCAGTGACACAAAATGCCCTTTTACCCAACCACTTCTCCCACCAGTAAAGACTTTATGGTGTGCTTTCAATAGCTTTGGGTATATGTTGGTATTTTTGCATTTGTTTTGTAGCAGACATGCACAGCATGGTTGTTGTTATGGTACTTGCTGCTTTTAGTGCCTGGGGGGTGGGAGGGACTGGAATTTTCCCTTTAAATGACATTTGTTCTTTTCTGAACCATTTGTCATCTGATAATATGGATATATGATTTTATTCATTCTAACACATTTTCTGCTTGTTTCAATAACAGACTGAGTTATATATTTACCCACAAAACAGCAGGATTATTTGTTCAAAGCTGTTTGAAAGCTACACACACACACACACACACACACACACACACACACACACATACACACACTTACACACACACACACACATGCATCCTGTCTCCAACTCACAAATTGGTCCCTTATATATGTGAACTTCATCATTGATTATAATTAATATTATTTTTGTGGTGTTGGTAGATGTATGAATTTTAACACCCAATATGTAAATGCAGACAATTTATAAAGTAAACATAACTGGGAATAATCAATTATGAACAATATAAAATTTTGTCTTTTTATGCATGGATTAGTTTTTTAATCTGTTTATTAAAATAATTTTTTCCTTAATTTTAACAAAACCTTTATCAGATATAATATGGTACCCTGGCTATAACAAATATATAACGTTGTGTCCAGATTAGTCTCATTTTGGATTTGTTAACCCAGGGTCACATGAATACATTCTAAGAATGTTCTATAATGACATGATCATCCATTCAGGAGAAGTAGTGAAAATAATATTTGTAAGATGGCCATGTTGTGGCCATTTTGGGTATCCAAGAGGAACCATTTTAATTTAAAACCAATGATGCCCTATACAAAAAATCCCATGCTGACACGATTTTTTATACAAGCTTTTCAATATTGTCTGCTGAAGTGTCCATACTGGACATCAGATTGACACCGGCAGGCATTGTAAGAAGTCTTCTAGTGTAAAATGATGTTGACTGACCATCCATTTAGGAGGAGTAGCAATAACAAGATTTTCAAGATGGTTGCTTAAGTGACCATACTGATTGTCTGAGCATCATCATTTATATTTGGAATATATATATATATATATATATATATATATATATATATATATATATATATATATATATATATATATATATATATATATATTGTTATGACCCTGTAGTTAAATTACATATGTGTTAAAAATTGAATTCTTTCTAATTCTTTATTTCATTTTTATATCATTAAATGTAAATATTATTGATGATGATGATTATGTTCATAGGGTTTGATATTTTGTTAGAAACATTGCATTTATTTAGTATGTAAATGTGACTCAGGTAAGCACGATTTTTGTATGACTGTTATGTTCATATTAAGTAAACAGGGGAAATAGCCCTGTAGATGATTGGTTGTGAGTAAGTTATTACTAATAATACTTGTTGGCATTCTATACTGTGAATTTGCTAGATATCAAATCATGATTTCTTTATGACTGTGCATGGGGTGATGTATTAGTTTGCTTCAAATACTCAGGTACCAGCCAAATAGTCAGTCATAGTCAATAGTCATATTTTAACATGTAGAGTAATATCATAACATCTTGTAGAGTTTCTAATACCTTAAGAAAAAGGTATTCATGTTCTGGAAAGAATTGTTCATTAGTATGCTTGTAAAACAACATGTTTTGTTACTCATGATAGCTGTACTTCATCTACCTTTTAAAGAATAATTATATTCCCTGGAGAACTGCACTACTGGCTTTTGATAAAGATATTTGCTGAAATTAATTCTCAATTGGAACATGACAGTAAAAATTGTGATTCACAGTAAAAATTCTGGATATTTGTGTTAACCTTTGTCTGATGTCATCATCCACCATCTTAAAAGGGAATTGAATTCAGACTACATCAAATTAGAACTGTTTCAGTCACAGTACCAGAGTGTTTCAGTCACAGTACCAGTGTGTGTGTGTGTGTGTGTGAGAGAGAGAGAGAGAGAGAGAGAGAGAGAGAGAGAGAGAGAGAGAGAGAGAGAGAGAGAGAGAGAGAGCAACCTATTGAGTACAATAATGCTTGACTGTTTCTACTTCTCTTCCAACTTTGCACCTAACAGCCTTTGGCATACCAAGCACACAACCAGGATGGTAGAATGTTATTATATTATTGTTTTCCTCTTACTTCCATGGTTTGCCATTGAGAATAGTGAAGACAATAGTCTGAAAAAAGTGATAGCACTAACTGTTTGGAATGTGGACAAGAATATTTTCTCCATTCTAGCAGCATGAAACAATCTGAACTAGAGTCATCTGGTTCACTTCCTGTGCATAAACAGTACAAAAACAAAGGTCCTTAGGTGGAGACGAGCACAAATTGAAAGTACGAGACATGGCATTATTTCTAAAAGTAAATTTAAAGTACGAGACCTGGCATTATTCCTACAAGTAAATTGAAAGTGTGAGACCTGGCATTATTTCTACAAGTAAATTGAAAGTACAAGACCTAGCATAATTTCTATTAAGTAAATTGAAAGTACGAGACCTGGCATTATTTCTATAAGTTTGTAGCTATTCTTTGTAAACAGTCGACTAAAGTTAAATCTGTACCGTAACAGTCAATTCTTGTTTACCAACTTTATTTTAAGCCTAGCCCATTTACAAAAATATTCACTTTACAGTTTTTCAAAACAGTGATTCATCTGACCTATTGTCAGACAAATATAAAATAAATGTATAATAATATCATAACTGAATAAAACTTGATATGGTGATTATTTGCAGGAAAAGCTTCAGTTTATGTAGATCATTCCTTTTACCACATTTGGTTTGGTTTAGTTTTGATTTTCCTTGGTGTTGGTTTATTGTGGTTTTGGTTTGGTTTGGTGTATAATGGCAAGTACGATATTACTGATGAGGCAAATGGTGTCAAGAGGACAGAAACATGATCGCTGATGATGGCTGATGTGATGATTCGAGTTCAGCATGCTAACCAATGCATCACTGCACTTCTTCTCTCTGTCGAGTCACTTGCTACAAACTATGGGAGGGTGTGCATTAGACCTATTCCAGATTCTCAAGCTTGCTAGGGCAATTGCCATGTACTTTTACTCTGCACTTAAAAGTAAATGTTGTATCATATCTACTCTAGTATTTGGTAAAAAGAATGGACAATTTTATGACATTGCTCAATACACTGATTTTCTGTTCTTACAAGAAGGAACTGGCTAACTAGTAAGCTTCAATATTTCCTGTTGTCAAATATCAGTGCGCAAGGCACCAGAAATCTTAAGACTATGATCTTATCAGAAGTCCACTCGGAAAGTAAACTGATGTGAAAAAATGTTATAGAACACTAAAGTTAAATATTTATTAACACTGGAGCAATTAAAACAACATTTTTCAGGCCTTACATTTGCTTGAACCATGAAAAAAAAGCACATGGGACACCTCCAGTCATCAAGTGTGTGGTATTCCTAAATCCTTATAATTAAATTTAAACATTTTACTATGGTATAGACAATGCATAATTGTAACCTAAACCTTTTTACTGTGTCTTCCTGTCTCTATGGTGACTATGTCAGATTGGAAATGGTAAAATCACATTAAAAAATAATGATTCTTTTGGTGAATGCTTTAAAATACAAGATCATTCTGGTCTTTGCTTGAAAGTATTCTATTCTCCCTGCAGACACAGTACAATTATTGACTTCAATTAATAAAGGATGCATTACCATGTTAAATGTAATAATTATCTACAGTGCGATATTGATCTGTTGACTTGTTTTTCCCCAGGATTTTTACAAAATACCCTATCTCTGCAAAATCCTCTCTCTGCAAAACTAATTGTGAAGCATCTTGAGCATCTAAATAGAACACAAAACCATTCTGAAAAAACAGAACACAAAACCATTCTGATAAACAGAACACAAAACCATTCTGATAAACAAAACACAAAACCATTCTGATAAACTTGAACTAAAAGCTAATGCTTCAAATTTGATCAACAATTTATCACTGTCTTGTCTTGCTCTCTTTGGTAATTTTTTGTGGTTGACACCAACTGATTTACCTTCCTGCCTTAATCTGGCACAATCTTGAAATCAACTGACCATCCTGCTTGAATCTGATTCAGAAATCTGAAAGTAAAAGTCTACAGAAACATCGTCAAATCCCAATTTGTTGATCATGTCTTCATATTTGGAGAGACCAGGCAACTTTCATTTCTGCATGAGGAAAAGCAGTAAAAAAAGTCATTAGAATAAATACTTTTTCTCCCAGCTTCAAGGTTTATTACTGCATGGATTGATTATTTTACGAATTTTATATGGCAAAGATTCATTAAAATGGATTGGATTTTGAAATTTATTGCAGATGAAAATGACATTCTTTGTGCACAAACATATGCATGAATTATTCATTTACAAAAACTATAGTCTTGATAATATAACCCATACATGCTCATTTATAAAACCTGGATCCAAATTGCAAACTGCATCAACCAAGATCTGCTATATGATAATGTACTGGCAAGTAGGGTCTATGTAGTTTGTTGAGATATTCAGGAGAACAAATAACATGGACCCTGACTTGCCTAACTTATAAGTGGGCATATATAGTATTTCAAACTGTACTTGTCATGATTACACCACAATGACTTATTTACCAAATAGAAACCTTTGAGGTTTTCATTTAAATTTCCAAAACTGCTGAAAATTGTCTTTTTATAAACTGACCAAAATTGCCAAATATATGGAAAACTGAAATTATTTAGAAAAGTGAAAACTAAATGGGATAAAAAAAAGCCCCAATGACAATGCTTAATTCCAGTTAGACCTAAATATTGCTCAAATTCCAATTAGGACAAAAATAATGCTCAATTCCAGCAAGTCCCAAATAATGCTCTTTTCCAATTAGGCCTAATTAATGTTCAATTCCATGAGTCCCAAATAATGCTTAATTCCAATTTGGCCTAAACAATGATTAATTAGGTCCAATTAATGCTCAATTTCAATTAGGCCTAAATATTGCTCAAATCCATTAAACCCAAATAATGTTAAATTCCTATTCTGCCAAAATAATGCTTAGCACAAGACAGAAACAGCTATTCCTTACAATGCCAACATGTTCCAACAGATACGGAGTTTCATCGCACAATATCCACCATGTTTATCTGAAATTACCACATAAAACCAGTTTAATCAATAAAATTCAAACAAAATACTGAAAAATGACAAAGTGAAACAATATATAAGATTATGAATCTTTATCCAATAAGATACAAAAGTTCAAAAGCTGACCAAAATTATGTATCTACAATGGAGCATCATCAATCTGGATTCCTTCGTTCCCAGTAAGTATTCCGGATTAATGAATTTTCTGGATAATTGAATTATGCACATTATTTTTTAATATCATCAAATTGTATACATATACATGTATATTTGTTACTTGTACATGTATATTCAATAAAAGTTGAAATGAAGTAATGTATATACGTTAATGAGCCCATAACTGACATTGCTTTTTATTTTGAAATGAAGCCCTGTTCTGTCTAATCAATTATTTTGAAATGAGGCCTTGTTCTGTCTAATCAACATTAATTGTAGAGCCATCAACAAATGAAGCCCTGTTCTGTCTAATCAATTATTTTGAAATGAAGCCCTGTTCTGTCTAATCAATTTTTTTTAAATGAGGCCTTGTTCTGTCTAATCAACATTAATTGTAGAGCCATCAACAAATGAAGCCCTGTTCTGACTAATCAATTATTTTGAAATGAAGCCCTGTTCTGTCTAATCAATTATTTTGAAATGAGGCCTTGTTCTGTCTAATCAACATTAATTGTAGAGCCATCAACAAATGAAGCCCTGTTCTGTCTAATCAATTATTTTAAAATGAGGCCTTGTTCTGTCTAATCAATTATTTTGAAATGAGGCCTTGTTCTGTCTAATCAACATTAATTGTAGAGCCATCAACAAACGAAGCCCTGTTCTGTCTAATCAATTATTTTAAAATGAGGCCTTGTTCTGTCTAATCAATTATTTTGAAATGAGGCCTTGTTCTGTCTAATCAATTATTTTGAAATGAGGCCTTGTTCTGTCTAATCAACATTAATTGTAGGGCCATCAACAAACTATAATTTTTACAACAAAGAGAGTTAATAATGATAGGCATCATAGGCACCTGTAGGTCAAAAATGTGTGGATTTCCAAATATGTTTCTTTAATCATTAACACAAAAATCTGCAGGCAGCAAAAACAGTTGTTGTTTTCAAAAAAAGGCTGGTTACAATGATGGTCACCCTACTTTAAGCATTTCACACACAACTGATTACATAGTTGATTTATAACTTTAATATGCCACTACAATTTCATTAATCAGGAACTGACAAATTGACACCTCCATGTTCCATAGGTAAATATGTGTTGTTGGACATAGGATTCTTTAAAGTTTTTTCTTACTTTGTGACAGATTTTTTCTGGATTACGGACTCATGTTTTCTAGCAATTTTAAGCTTTAGTCCCTGATTTTGATTTCAGGATCCAGAATATGGATTTCAGGATTAAAGAAGCAAATAATTGCTTAGAAATTTAGTTCCCATTGAAATATGTCAAGATAGCAAGGTTTTTGAAAAAACAGTCTGGATTAATATGTCTGCACTATATATAATATGGTCACAACCAAGTATCTAATGGAATCATGTATGCTTTGATGGCATACACATTCAATAAACAACAAAGAGATAAATAGTAGCCATCCACCATGCTACAGTTTTGTTTGTTTCTTAAATCAATTGTTTTTGTAGTCCTTTAAGAATGGTTTGAGAATGTTACATAATATTAAACTTCATAGTTGAAAAAGCCCTTGTACTCATCTAAAATAAATGAGACCCAAAAGCCATAATAATACTCAAACCCATCCCTGATAGTTACCCAGGGGCCATGATGGTACTCAACTCTACCCCAGATAGTGATCCAGGGAACATGATAGAACTTGACTTTACTACAGATAGTGACCCATTAAGGGTCATAATGGTACTCAACTCTACCCCAGACAGTGATCCAGGGAACATGATAGAACTTGACTTTACTACAGATAGTGACCCATTAAGGGTCATAATGGTACTCAACTCTACCCCAGACAGTGATCCAGGGAACATGATAGAACTTGACTTTACTACAGATAGTGACCCATTAAGGGTCATAATGGTACTCAACTCTACTCCAGACAGTGATCCAAGGAACATGATAGAACTTGACTTTACTACAGATAGTGACCCATTAAGGGTCATAATGGTACTCAACTCTACCCCAGACAGTGATCCAGGGAACATGATAGAACTTGACTTTACTACAGATAGTGACCCATTAAGGGTCATAATGGTACTCAACTCTACCCCAGACAGTGAAATGCCAAATCCATCATCTGTAATATTATTCATCCAGCTATCACTAACAAAGTTTGATCCCAAAATATTTTGTTGTTTATGCATGCACATTTATTCTTAGTTTATGCCCAACATTAATTAGGGAGTCATGTTTAGCATCAATACATCACAGCTTTATTAGAGTTTATACCTGCAAAGTTTTGATGCATGTGCATAATTGTCATGAATATAATGGACAGTGGTCAATTAAACTAAAATTAAACTTGTCTTGACAGTCACATATTTATCGATCTCAGTCAATCTTGACAGCATTATGCTGAACTGCCAATTAAACAGTCACCTACATTCTCAAAATTGCTTTAATCAATATGGAGAATGGCATTTGACACAAAATAACTAATGTCATCTCTATTTTAATGTCCAACAGACTTGTGTTTGGTTTTCTGACATTTTCCAGCTGTGATAGGCTACATGTTGTGGAGAGTGCATCTGATGGAGGAAGAACCTAGAAAGACCCTAGGATTACCCATCAACCCACAGGAAGCCAACCATCAACCCACAGGAAGCGGCTGGCAAAACTTTTAACAACATTCAGGTTGGTTGAGCTGAGAATCAAACTAATATGATCAGAGGTGATGTTATCTGTAAAGGCATGCAGCTGAAAAACTTGGCTACCAGGGTTTCCTCCATGGACTTGGGACTATAACCATAACCAACTGAAAGAATGTTAATCATGGCAGATTGTAATACTAAACTGCATTGGCAATCCATTTAAATTGGGGATCAAGCTTCATTACAGTAAAGAAACTTACCCAAAAAAATCAATTCACTTGCAGGTTGACCCACATAGTTAATTCATCAGTTACCCATGACTACCAATAACAAACATTGTGTAAAGGCCAGTTAAAGCCTACCAACATTCAGTTTATTCTGTGATTCTATACATACATTTTGTCAGCAAGATCACAGCCTCATTGTGAGCCCTAGTAAGACTGCTTTTTGATTATTCAGTTTCTGCCGATTCACTTGCTGACAAAATAATCTTGGTCACTTTACAGTTGTTGTAGAGAGTCCCTCAATTCAAACAGCACAGTAAAGCTATGCTGAATATGACTGGGGGGGGGGCTATTTATTTGTATGCTATGCACAGATGAAAATTTTACTGCAGCTGAAATTTGTGTACATCTGATCTTTTTAATCTCCTCCAAGGGATGGGAGTCAAAGACAACACCACTCTTAAAGATGGTAATGCCAGGTGCAACATAACTGCCAAGTTTGTTGAATTTCCACCCAGAGGTAAAGGAGATGTAATGGACAATGTGATGGAGGTCATCACAATGTCTTAACTCTTTCACTGAGAAAGCGAAATCACACATATTTAATTGATGAGTAACATTATTAAAAATTCTTATTGTCCACATAAATCATGTAAGCAAGAAAAATACACAGAAAATCGAAAACGTTACAAAATTAAATAAGAGATCATTTTATGAATTAAAAAAATGTCATTGTTTTTATTTTCTATATGTTAAAATTTATCATCATTTTAGAGTCAATGGGATATCCATTTCCATAATCACTTTAATTTATGTATTAAATATTAAATCCCCCAAAAGGAAAAATTTTTAAAATATAAAAAGATCTCATAGCATAAATTAGGACTTAAATGCTATGTAAGTTCTCTGGATTGTCAATGCAAAGATATTATTCAAAGTGTAAGGCAAAAAATAAAATAAAAGATGATAAAATTCATTTAAAATTCTGCTCTTATTATACTTTTTGATAAAAAAATTTTTTTTATTCTTAATTAATCTAAACTCTACATTATATAATGCTTAGGGTTCCTGGAACAATTTGGCATAATGTTTTTCATAATCCAACAGAACTAGCTACAAATATTCAATCAAGTTTCATAAGTATCTGCCAAGTTAAATTCTTCCACTTGTGGATCAAGGACTACCCATTCACTTTTATGCCAAAGCAATCCAAGTCCAAATATATCTGAAGGCAAATGGATTCTAAGATAATGATCCAAAGAACTCCAAACCAAAGGTCAATTACTTCACAGAGTTTAGCCAGTTCATTTGTCAGATGCAGTGCTTAGCATCCACATGGTCAGTTATGTGGTCAATAGACAATAGAGCATTATGAATCCATGTGGTGTGGTCAATGGCAGATATAGTGGATTAGTCAGTTGCAGAGACATAACTTAGCAAATTATACATGGTTTTAAAATTTGCTTAGACACACATTTATATGTACCTAGCTTTCAAGGTCTGGGTCCAGTCTGACTGCACTTTTAGCCAAATTTTAGGGTCGTAGACTTAGATAATTTGTAGAAACATGACATGACGTGAATTAGAAACAAGTACATCTTTTGTTTTTAGAAGCTGTACACACCTACAACAATTTCATGTGGTAATCTAAAAACAGGATTTCTTCTTATAACTAGTGAAAGAGTTAATATTGATTGACGAGTGCTAATAATGAACACATTAAACACATCCAGTTCATCTCAAAGCACCAGTTGTGCTTACCAAAATGTAATCCATCCAATGTAAGAATAATAGGTAAAGAGAATGAAGATTTAATTGCAAATGAGTGAAAATGTAAGCTATTAGTACCTTTTACCCTAAATTAACCTGGAGAAGGTGTATAGACTGGATTGGACTAAGAAGCCATTTCATGTAAGTGTGTACTACTTATGTATCTCAACTCCTACGCCTAACTGTCAACCAATTACTGCCTCTATCATTACATTAAAGGTACATGAAAACATCTGGCATTATAGAGGCAAAGGTACATGAAAACATCTGGCATTATAGAGGCTTGGTAACCAATGTAATTTCATAGGGAAGAGCTGTAATATTTGGAATTTTTATCAGAAACAAGAGATTTCTTCAATGATGGAGTGCAAATTATTAAAACAATGTGGAAAAAAAGAATGATAAATGGAAAACACATTTATTTTCTAAATGTAATCAACATTACATTTTTGCTTTGATGTTGCTTATTTCATGACATAAATACCAAATAAATGTCTAGTAGATGCTAAATTTTGTGACTTTAGCACAATTTATTACCATCTTCCCAATAACTCACTTTTAAGTCAAGTCAAACTGCTGTAACATAATGTACCTGCATATCAGCATCCATATCTCTATATCGTTTGTTCTGTTGATTAATCCTACAAAACTGCACAGACCCAGACTGGGTCTGTGCAGTTGGGCTCACCTTATAAGCAAGTATATATGGTTCAATAAAAGTTTTGAACATGACATTAAGTCTTTTGGTGTCTACAAATGATTATTTACCTAAATTTCTTAATGGCTCATGATGAAAAAGACCAGAGTCTCGATGCACAGATCTAAAAGCCATGGATCTGCAGGAGAGCTGACAAGTACACTCAACAGAGAGAACTGCAGGCAGCTTAATTTTTGTATAAAAAAATTTCCATTCTGGCTAGACACTAGATTATTTTCAGATAGGATTTTATATTCTAATATGTAAATCCCTAATGTATATTATGCATAGTAGTACTTAATCTGTGTGTATCCTCCTTTCTGAAGGCCTTAATATTTCCAAACAAGAGAGATTACCACCTAATTTGCATAATATTTCCATACATGAGAAATTACCACCTAATATGCATATTTCCATACATGAGAAATCACCACCTAATTTACATATTTCCATACATGTGAAATTACCACCAAATATGCATATTTCCATACATGAGAAATCACCACCTAATTTGCATATTTCCATACACAAGAAATTACCACCTAATTTGCATATTTCCATAAATGTGAAGTTACCACATAAATTGCATATCTCTATACATGAGAAATTACCACTTATTTGCATATTTCCATACATGAGAAATTACCACCTATTTGCATAATATCTGCATACATCATGAGAAATTACCACCTAATTTGCATAATATTTGACAGTGTTTTATGTATGGAACTCATGTTATTCCCCAGTTTTGTTAGAATTTACAGTTTCTCTAATCATTTCAAAAGTATACCATCTGTACTTGCTTGTAAGTCAAGTCCAACTGAAAATTGCACAGACCCAGATTTGTCAGTGCATAATGCATAGGCATATCCAGGCCTGTGCAGTTTGTTTGGAGCAACAAACAGCATAGACCCTAATCTGCTGGCAGATTATGCAATAGATGATGAGGATATTTTGTTGTATGCATTCTGACTTATCCTATTCCTATAAGTGAGTACATACAGTACATACTCAAACTTTGCCTTGAATATATATATATATATATATATATATATATATATATATATATATGTGTGTGTGTGTGTGTGTGTGTGTGTGTGTGTGTATGTATATATATGTATATATATGTATATATATATATATATATATATATATATATATATATATATATATATATATATATATATATATATTCCAATTCTCTGGCACAGTTTTATATTGGCGGGGCCCAGCTCAAAACAAAATTATTTACAGTCAGATTCCCTGACATCAGAGCAAGAGAAGATGACAAGATGAAGTTACTGTAAACATTGACTCATCCAAAAGAGAATGTTCCAATTCATCTCCATGGACAAAATGGCACCTAGGCTTATGGATAATTACATCATTAGAAGCTGATAAATAGCTGATAGCTGAGCATGATGTTGAAATTTTTTCCATATTTTTCTTTGTTGCTATCTTGCATCATTGCTTCACTGTGTGCAAATATTTAAATGTGGTCAATGACCAACCTAATTTTCAGTAAATGGAAAGAAAAACTTGTTTATGATTACCCCCTGTTTGGCAGAACTATACACTCTTCAGTTTACTTAAGTTCTCATGTTCTGTGCAAAATCAGCTGTGGTAAGACTGAACATCAAGGTAAGGTGGCTTGTACAACATTAAACAACAAGGCAAGGTGGCTTGTACAACATTAAACAACAAGGCAAGGTGGCTTGTACAATATTAAATACATGATTGAACAGTTTGTAAATAGCTATTAAAATGGGTCTTTTATTTTCCGTGAGCATTCTAGATAGCTGTATATGACCCAAATATTAGTCAGGTAGGCTGGTACCACTACCATCAATTATGAACAAAGGTCATCACACAATACATATTAAATATATATAACAAATTCTCCCCCATCTTCATCTTGTTAAATCATGGACTAGTAATGAAAGGGTTGAAGGTTCAACACACATCCAAGTCATCCTGGGTCAACTGACTGTGTGTTCTTTGGAAAGGAACTGAGTCTCATTTCCATGGCATGATACAGCCAAAATAAATGCTGAAAGTGCTGTTGAAAATGAACAATTAATTAACAAACAATTCAATCAACATTGTCTCATTGTCACTGGGTAATTGAAATACATTTATTTTTTCACTGATTTTAATTACAGAACCAGAGTTTGAGTCATATTCAAGCTGTTTCATTTTAGACATATGGGAAAAATATTCTGTGAAAAGTAATGACCACTGTGAAAATGAGGTTGTGAACATATCAATTCTGGTGTGTTGCCCCTCAATATGCATTTGACTTGTTTTAATAGCTGCCTAAAACTCTCTTTATGAACTACCGATAACTGCTTTTATATGATTTGCAAAAACAAAGTCTGCATTCATATATTTGATTCCATAATAATGAGTGCTAGTAGATCAAAAATACTATATTTTAAATAAAAATTCCTCAATTTTTCTTGGTTCTATGTTATATAGTTCATTAAATGAGTTCACATTTGAAATTTTTTATTCTCTAGCATGTCCTAAAATTATATTTACTTTTGTTCAAGTCAGGTCCAACTATAAACCACATTGACCCTAATCTGCCAGCACATTATACACCAGCAGGTCTTGATCAGTGCAGTTTACAGTTGGATGACAGTATACATAGTATGTTACAAGTCACCAGTCATTTTGTGGTTGGATGTTTGCCTTCCACATGATCATCTACATAACTACTACAACAAAACCTATTGTGTGCTATTACAACTTTATTTCATGGGGCTCTGGGTGGCCAAGTGATCTAAATCTATCAATCAATCAATTGATCCCTTTACTGATCAGTTCCATGTGAGTTCAGCCAATGTGGGTATGTAAGAAAACTTGCCAGTAGCGTCCTGTTGGTATGTGGTTCTTCTTGGGACTTTCCAGGTTTCGCCTCCATCATATATTCTGGTTGCCACTTATCTTTGTTCTAAAACTAAAACAAGAACTTTGCTGAGTGCTCTTTGAATATCATTGTACAGCATGACCATTTAGATCAGAACTTAAGTTCTAATGTACAGATATAGATCCTTCTTGCTAGCAGTTTCTTTTTTGTAAAAGGTTTGCATAACAAATGTTGTCAGGTGGTACTGGAATTCTTGCGGTTGTCCCAGTGACTGAACAAATTTTCATAATGATACAGGAGTCATAGAAAACATTACTTTAGATGTTGTTTGGTTGGTTAAGTGTCAGTTTATGGACAGCTATGATGAACAGAATGACAATGTGTTTCCTCTAACTATAAATATTACAATATACATCGTACCTGTCACTTATGTACTAAGGCTACAAAGTCATAAACAAATTACAAACAAAATAGCCATATAGAAAGTGGGTGACATAGCAACAGCATACACAAAAATACAAATGTGTAACAGAAAGCAATGTTTTTATGTTTTTCCAAGGGAATTAATCCCAACTGACCCCCACCAGCCAACATGCAGTGCAGGGTACATTCTAGGCTGCACCCTTCCACAAAAACCCTTATTTTTCATATTTGGTAAATAAAAGTAAAAGATCATTACAGTTGTCATTATACCTAGCCAAAAATATTTCAAGCTTAGTGAAAAGAGTGCTCTCATAGCCAGTAATAGAATGACATCCAATCAGTTTCATTCAGAAAATGTCTCATTGCTTGGTCAACAATCAAGAACATGGTGGATCAGTGACATCTTACATAAAATAGTGATGACAAAATTTTAAGCAAAAACAGTGCTACATTTATTTCTCAAGCAACGCAATGAATAGATGCTGACCCAAATGTGCAAAGTAAATTAAAGGCTGCTTGAGAATTCAAATCCCAGGACAGAAGACTTTTGGAAAGACTAAAGATGAACTTAGGAACTAAGGTTATAGATTTATCTTATCTGCAGAAAACATCCATTTTTCCAGTAATATAAATATATTGAATCAGTAATACAAAAAAATGGTTTACAACAGTTAACGTCAAGTAAAACAACAGTGTACTGACTATAGAAACTGAAGAAAAAAATGCTTTAGCTGTAATCAACAATGACCGATTCAAATCTGTAATACAAATTATTTTGTAAACATGAAATATTGATTGCAAAAATTAATAAATCCATTATGCATGTAAATGTGTTAATGACGTGTGTTATTTTCTTCAAATATATAGGAACAGGTTAAAGTATTTTGAACAAGGTCTGTTTCTGAATTACCACACTCTCTGATCAGGTAAAAACCACTCCTGGGCCCCACATTTACCATTTCTGGAAAGAACACTGACATTGCTAACATAATGAGAATAATGTCTGGTTACATCACTGAAAGCAACAGTGGGCAATAAGCCATAGTCAGAGGATAATATACAAGTTGTATTTTTTTTAAAAAATAGTCAAAGCCATGTATTCATATGATCGAAAGACTGCATCTTCTATTGAGACAGATGTACTTTTTATGCTGATAAAAAAAAACATCAGGGTCTCTTTAAAATAAGATACAATGCATGCCTGCCAACTAAAGTGTACATGTTTAGAAACTGTTTCTTCAGAATTAGCTTAGAGAACAAGAGTGTGGAACAACTTCCACTGGTTTTATAAAGTCCTTCGCAGAAACTACTGTTTCCATGGAAACTAAATCTTCTTCCACCCATTTTTTTTCAGGTGTGAAATTGTTAAAGTGAACTCTAGAATTTGGTCATAGTTTCTTCATATTTCTTTATAACTGTGTTCAGTAAATGTCTTTTATTTAAATCTGATTTTGCAATGTTAATAAAATATTATTGTTGCAATGTTAATAATGAAAAAAGGTTCACTGAATGTAAACAAATAAATGCCAGTTGTTAAGATATCATATATACAGGGAAGTTTGTAAACGACCCTAGCCAATCCATCCAACTGTTAGACACACCCAAGAACTGACCAATTACATGTCAGCAGTGAGTGCTGACAAGACTTCAGTTCTGGTAAACACCTTAGACACTTAACAACAATCATAATTTAGGAGAATTATCCTATAACCCTGAACACAAATTTCTACAAGAAATGGGAAAGTAATGACATTTAGATAGTAAATTCAATGTAATCCACATAATCTCCCTGTAAAATATAATCAACACATTTAACAAATATAAAAATGAAAATGCAAATGAAAATGTGGGAGTTAAAAATCCTCTGTGGTAAGGTCAATTATAATCACTTTCTGGGAGAAGTCAATTATAACCACTTTCTGGAACACTAGTTACAACCACTTTCTGGAAGTAGTAAATTCTAATCACTTTCTTGGACACTAGTAAATTATAACCACTTTCTGGGATTGAAATCCACTGTAGCCACATTCAGAATTACTTGTCAATTATAGCCACTCTTGGGACACTAGACAATTATAACCACTTTCTGGGACACTAATAAATTATAATCACTTTCTGGGTCACTAGTCAATCATAACCACTTTCTGGTATACTAATTATAACCAATTTCTGGGACATTAATAAATTATGACCACTTTTTGGGATTAAAATCCACTGTATCCAGCATATCCACTTTCTGGGATACCAGTCAATTATAACCATTTTCTAGGACACTAGCCAATTATAACCACTTTTTGGGACACTAATTAATTATAACCACTTTCCGGGACACTAATAAATTATAACCACTTTCTGGGATTGAAATCCACTGCAGCCACTAGTTAATTATACCCACCTTCTGGGATACTAGTCAGTTATAACCACTTTCTGGGACACTAATACATTATAACCATTTTCTGGACACTAGTCAATTACTGTATAACCACTTTCTGGGATACTATTCAATTATAAGCTTTCTGAAACACTGTTGTTAGATGGTGCAATAGTGATCATAGGTGGATTAAAATAAATTATTTGCTCAATTTGCCCTGCTGTATGGAAGAACTATTTGCATGTGACTCCGACTTTATTACATAAATCTATAACCTCTTTACATCAAGTCCACTGTGATAAAAATATCTGTGTCAACATATCTGTGTCAATGTATCAAAATGTATGCTTTACAACAGACAGTTTTCTGTTGGTTCACATGTAAACTTGTCAACCCTTTTATTTTGATATACAGATATAACTAAAAACATCACTCCATGTTTTCGTAATGCTATAAGAATTGACAGGATGTAGCTGGATCAACTTGTATCTGACACTATTATGTTCTAACCATGACACCACTGCAGTGACTTTCAATCTACAGTGACTTTTTCATCATTTTCTGATCACACATTACAGTCTTGAAATGTTAACATTTACGCTACTGTCTGTGAGACACTATTTTATTGGTTAAAAATTATTATTAATTTTATTATTATTATTATTATTATTATTGATTTTGTTATTATTATTATTATTATTATTATTATTATTATTATTATTATTATTATTATTATTATTATTATTATTATTATTTTTGCATTTTGTTCTTTGGACTTGTACATTTATTGTAGAATTGTTTGTGTTTATTGAAAAAATACCTTTTCCAATAAAACATTTTACAACAAACAGAATTTCAGTTTCTCAAAGTAAAAAGTGTATACACTTAATTAACTTTACTTTATTACTGCAATTTGACTGGTGACATTCTTGTCATACATAATGATTACAACTATACACTGCCAAATCTAAAGAATGGCTACAGTTTGGACCTATCTTTGGTAAGTTGTTATACAATGTGACAAAGCATTTGTAACTAAAGACCAAGTAAAATGCTGAAAAATGGCACAAAATGGATTGCCTCAAGCAATGCAAATCCCTCAAGGCAACATTATAAGTTTCAAAACCTCTACAAGTGATACATTCACAGGATAAAATCCAATCCATTAATTATTTTCCTCTATGTAGATTTCCATAACCAAGAATTTTTTAAAAAAAAATTTTTTTTTGCTTTAAACAAAAATTATCTTTCTGCAGATTTGTACATTTTTAATGAATAGGTGATATAACTTCCTAAACCTCCAATCTATATCATCACAGATGTGGGGCTGATAAATCAGTCTAGTACTGTCACACTTGCAATGATGTATTTGGATGTTCCAGCAGTTTCAGATATTACTGAGGTGTATCACTGAAGAAAACAATGCAATGCCAATTTGTATCAATTAATCATTGCACCTGAAGTATCCAATAGCCATGTAAAAATCTGCAAACATATAAGAGTGTACCAACAGCCAAAAAATTGCAACAAAGCTATGAAATTATTGTTAAAATCCATTTAGAAACCTTATATCTGCTGCAAGATCACAGCAATGATATGTATGTAGTCTTTTGAGATGTCTCTAAAGTATTTGAGTGTTTTGCATGAAGGTCCAACAAGGGTCAGCAAAATATTTTACTAAACACGAAACTTCTTTCCAAATCAATTACAAAATGAATGAGCACATGCCACAAGTAAGAGAGTGCCACCCAAAACCTCTCAATGCATGCCAACCCTTTGCACATAAATTAAAGTGCACTGGCACTGATAACTCTTGATCTGTTCTCTGACTATGCCTATCTAACTGGTTCCAAACAGTTTTTATAAATACTGCAGAATCAAGTAGCCATTATGTTTTTACTAGTATAACACAGGGCTCTGTCACCCATTACTAGAATATACTGATGTTGTTGAGATAGTTGTTCCACTGATGACTTACTTAAATTAGAAAAACTACAATTAACAGCAATGAGAATTGTTAAATGTATTATGTTACAAGACTTGTGAAGAAACTCTGGTCTACATTGGTAGTTAGTCAAAAGTTTTGTAAACTATATACAGTAAAACTCTAATTATCCATCAGGGTGTGTGAACAAAAACCATGACGGATATGAGAATAGACAGATAATAAAATATGTGCATTAAAAATATGTGAATTAAAAGTATTATATAATAGAGCAGGTCATCAAAAAAAATATTATCTACATATGTACATGTACCTATTTTTATATTTTGACATACAATGCCCTAATGGTTACCAGAGACTGACAGTTAATCTGGTGCTGGATAATCTAAGTTCTACTGTAACTTTCATAAAATTTTATATACATGTATAGTGTTCCTCCTTCTAATCCTGATGATTTTCTATACTACCAATGGTTGATGACTTTCTATAACACCAATAGTTGATGACTTTATACCACCAATAGTTGATGACTTTCAATGGTTGATGTGAGAAACAGGTATAATCTTAGAAACAGGAATTATACCTGAAACTTGAAATAAGTAGAAACTCATTTCTGCATGCTTTATGTTTGGAACTCAATGCAAGATTCAGTAAAAAGTGAAAGTAACTATTTTTATGTTGGCAACAGGAAATTATCTATTCTGCATACTAGAATTGGAAATAACTATAGCAATAATAATTTCAATAATCTGAGGGTTAAGATGCTGAATAAAGATGATATAAAATGCATTATATATTTACTTGCAAATGCTAAATTGAATAGCATAGGAAATTGGTTCAAAATCAAAATCATTTCCAAATCTCAGTGACTACAAATAATTTAACTCAGATTTTACTGATAACATTAATATTCATTTATTTGAATTGTTCCTAAAAAATGTTAAATATGTGAAAAACTTTAATAATTAAGGAAAATTCATAATTTGATTTTTCTACTCAATTAGTGCAAGTTTTAATACAGAACAATTTTTTTAGATACTATATTCATTTTGGTGTATCTACACTTGTCCAATTTCTGCTATAAACATTACTTTATTCATCTCTGTCTCTGTCTCTCTCTCTGTCTCTCCCTGTCTCTGTCTCTCTATCTCTCTCTGTTTACATATATTTGCTGCTCTTCAAGTTTCTTACTGACTGCATGGGAAGGGCTTATTTTAAGTTGTGAGAATTTTGCAATTTTGACTTGAGAACTTGCAGCATGACCCCATGTCTGTTAACATTTTTTGGCAATAATATGTTTCAAAATTAAATTAAATTAAAATTATCATTAATTTATAAGATAACTATTTTCAGTGATTCTCAAAATAATAAATTTACACACTTTTCACGAAGTTCAAGAAATTATTATAATGGATCTTTACCGAAGAAGAATGACTTGCATTTACTGATCACAGTAGCTTGAAGGTTAGAAAGGGATACCGAGTTTAGGTCATTAATTGGCATGTTCACATTACCACCTCTACACTACAACAAGTATTAAAATCATTAGACCCAAATGGGATGATGATTTTGTCCTAATATCATAGTAAGAAATAGTAACAAAGTCATTTAAGTTTCAGTGGAAAGGTGCTAATGATAGTTTTGACTTAAGATCATACTAAAAATAGTAACAAAGTCATTTAGTTTCTGAGTATAAGAGATAATGGTAGATTTGGATAATATTAATATTGCCTCATGGTAACAAATACATGTAGCAACAAAGTCATTTTGTTTCCGAGGATAGGTGCTAATGATACTTTTGACAAATATTATCTTGTGTTTCATTTATGACATCAATCATAACCACTGTACATCACTTCTGGCACCCTGGTAAGAAAAAAATGAGTTTATATTTTACCTTACAATTTTATTGGCCCTTTTCTGAGGGTTAGAACCAATCAGAATAAAAGTTATTTTGTTAACTATAAAACTAATGTGGCTTATATTTTACATTTGTTTAAAGGAGTGTTTCAAATTACTGTATGCTTCAGGATTCAGTGAGATTTTTCACAGCACATATCTCAGGATGTTAATGATGACAAGCAGTTTTGATGTAGCCAATCAAATTTAACACCTATTGATGCAGGATGTACTTTATCTACAGCTATGAATGAGATATGTGTTCTGCCTCAGTAAACAGAGGTGTAGGGACTTTTATTATGCCAGGTATCTTGTCTAGATGTTTACTGGAGAAAAATGATAACACTCAGAGAGAGAGAGAGAGAGAGAGAGAGAGAGAGAGAGAGAGAGAGAGAGAGAGAGAGAGAGAGAGAGAGAGAGAGAGAGAGAGAGAGAGAGAGAGAGAAAGAAAGAGAGAGAGAGAGAGTAGAAAAATCATTCCTTTGTACCACATTTATTTATTTTGTCTGTGGCAAGTACCCCTGAATTTACAAAGTACATACATTTACAGAACAATGCATAAAGCAGCCCAAAATAATTTGTTTTCCATCTTTCACATTTCAAACCATTTTTCTCTCTTGTAATGAAAACAATATAAAGTAAGGAATCTCTTAAATCATATAATAATGCTTGTAATGGTCAAGTTAGGTTTCCCATATAAGGACAAATAAACCAGTTATCCCAGATATTCATTCTTATCTGGGATTTTGTGACATTAATGTCAAAATGGAATGACATCTACATTCTCATAAATTTATACTCTGAAAACAAAAGCTGAAAAAAAATGACAATCAGGGGAATGACAATCAGGGGCAAGAACTCCATTACATTCTGAGAACAATACTCATCCCAAGTCTTGTCAATCTCAACCTCATATTAAAAGAAAAATTACTTTGATGAGAGAACAATGCTATGTAGAACATATGTGCAAAACTTAATCCATCCCTTGATTATTAAGGTATCACTGTTTGGTTATGCAATATTCTGTATAAACTCCCTTGATTGACCATCCTATATTGTATTAACTCCCTTGAATGACTCTCCTATATTGTATTAACTTTCTTGAATGACAATTCTATATTGCATTAACCCATTAACCACTGGAGGTTTTGTCATTTTCACCTTAAAATGCGAGTAGGAAATCGATTTTGATTGATATTTCTGAATACATTATAATACATCGACTTGGAAGACATTTTCAGTTAAATTAATGCCTATTTGTGTTAGAAATGTTGATTTTCATTGGCTCTTTTGCCTGAGCATGAGCCACTTTATTGTGTTGCATATGACCTTAATGGTACAAAGCTCAGAGAAGGCTACCACCTCCTGCTCATAAACGCAGGGCTAGGGGTTAATGAGTTAACTCCCTTAAACGATCCTCCTATATGATCCTCCTATACAACATTAATTGATTACAGGCTAGAATAAAGTTTTTCAAGGAATAATGTAGCAACTGGGAAACCACCACTTTTGCAAAGAAAGCATGATCTCTCAAGACAGGTGGTCTCTCACTGAAGGTCTTATGATCTCTATATAAAAGACTGGTATGTGCATGGAGTATAACATCTCTTAAGATGGTTTTTCACTGCAGTGGTCTTTAAAATACTACTTCTACTACTGCAATACTATTATTACTACTGCTACTTCTGATTATTATTATTATTATTATTATTATTATTATTACAGTATTATTATTATCATCATCATCATCATCATCATTATTTTGCAATAATCCTTGGTGGAATTGTTTTTGGCAGAAAAAAATTATAAGACTTATTAATTTCTGTGGAAATAAGCACAAAAAATGCAGACCACAATTGGAATATACAAAGAAGACAAAAGTGTTTTTAAAAAGACAATGTTCAAATAATAAAAGAATGATGATTTAACTGGATTAAAAGGCATATGTTATAAGACACAGTTAAATACCTGTCAATTTTATCAAATGATTAACTTGATTAATAAATAAGCAATTTTACAAGATGAGATTTAAAATCAATAGGTAAATTAGATCCCAAATGGAAATACCTAGAAAGAGAAAAGTCTAAAACCTGGGGGAATCACATTACAGTCAATTCTGATATGACAGCCACCTGCATATATCTAGGATCAGTGTATAATGTCCAAGTTCCATTGACATAAACAAGTTACATGGAACACTACATTATATATTAGCTCACAAGTCCAACTGCAAAGACCAAAATCTGCCAATATAAAATGTGCCAGCAGATTTAGGTCTATACATTTTGACAGGAGTAATCGGCAGAACAAATAAATCAAACCTTTATCTGCCAGCACATTATGTGATGTCTAATCAGAGTCTATGATATTTTTAGTTGCACTTGACTAGAAACTAGTATACAAGGTAAGTCTTGCCTTATTTCACTTAAGCCTTACTCCTTTGCATTTGCAAATGGATGTGCTTCCCCTTTACACTCCAAGTAAGTGCAAATATAGCTTTCAGCTAATCAATGGTTATTCAACTGTAATCCAGAAGCACATCCATAACAGCCATGAACAAACTTAGAAATGCATAAATAACTGTTTCTATTCATGTCCAGAAAATGCATATGTGGTTAAAGGGTGGAGATCTCAATGGTTTCCTACTAATGACCCCCCCCCCTTCCCCAAAGTAGGGCCTGGGTGGGTGGGTATGGATAGATTCAGAAATTGGTGCTCAATGCATACATTAATTCTTCTTTTCATGTCAAGTATGGCAAGTGTATATATACTTTAGGGGTCTTAATGTGAACTGTTTCTAGGTTACAATGACCCAGTAGTCAATGATGGTCACATAATTACTTGACCATTTTTTTTTTTCTCTTGCCAAGAACTAGTATTATTGGTTTTAGGGAGGGGATTTTACTGGTTTTCAAAGTAAGACCCATGGGCTAGTATACAAGGGTACTATTGATTTATAACAAAGTTAACTATCTACTTAAGCAATATTCTAAACATAAACCTGAAGATAAACATATGCATCTTATTAAATAAGCACTGATTACATGATTAATTAATTAGTAATGAAGGGATGACTTTTGACCTCAAAACCCCCTCCATGGCTTGTGATTCACTTTGATAAAAAAAGAAAATGCAATACCGAATTGTAAACAGAGTGTAGCAAGTTTTCATTATCTGTCCTACAGATAGTTTAGATTATAGGCCTGCACAAGAAAAACCTCAGTAATTCAGTAGATAAACCTATATATGAAAACTACCTGCTCATAAAGACCACTTTTACTTGGTTCCATGAGTGGTTCTTATTTACAGGTTTTACTTCAATGCAGTTTAATAAACATGTGATAGAATTTGCAGGTATGCTGACAACATATCTAGGTTCCACACACTGACAAAATGAATAGTCCACATAGGACGAACTGGGAGATTAGCAGAATTTTATCAGGAGCTTTGAGTTCAAAACAGGGAAGATTTTCAATGAAAATAGCTAAGTTTTTATTGCATTACCTTTCCAACTTTCTTATCAAAATGAAGACCCAAAGCTTGACAAGAGTGGACAAGAGTAGTTTTCATCCATTTTCATGATAACTTCTGGGCAATTTTATTATGACAAGACCTGAAAAATTCTTTGCTATTGTAAATTGAAAATAATGTTTGGCTATGTGTTGGCATATAGTGTCTCAGCATTTGATGCTGATTCCATGAACAAGGATTTCAGTGATGGCTTGGCAATGTCCATTTGATGTCCTGCATGAAGTGTTATGTCATTCTTGCCATCATAGCAGATTTTAATGTCAGCTTTATGGGCAGAAAACATAATCAAATCCTCTGAACTTAATTCCAACCAGTCATGTGGTCATAAGCAGTATTACTGTAAACATACTACCCTGGAAGTAAGGTGTGAAAAAAAAAATGGAAATTTTTTTTTCAATAATAAATCTGCTAACATGAGAGATTTTAGTGACATGAGGGATGGGAGAAACCACTCTTCTTGTAAGGAAAACCCTCCTGTCTGGGAGGTTCATACATACAGTTTTAGGGTCTGTGTGTCTCACTGCATGCCATCCATTTCTGCTACATAATAAAAGACACAGACCATGGCATCAACATCATTGTCAATACCAGACTGAAAGGATCACAATGTTATGCTTTCATTTAATGCCTGTGGGAATAGAAATTGGATTACTTACCTAGATATGTATTGCAGATATACTCAGCAATCTGGTTCCCGGATTTACTGGAATCAGCAAAATGACTAAGTTCACGATTCAGCATTCTTTTGAACTGCAATCAAATAAAGAAAGTTATGTCCAGTAAATAAGTAAATCGAAATTATGTCCAAATATTCAAATTTGCTTCTCTTCAAAACACAGTATTTCATCTACAAACTGATCATGCTTTAAACAAGGGAGTTTAAATAAACCCTTTACCCCATCATAGAGATGAAGTAACGAGATCAACTGGTAAGTGAACATTAGTTGCCAATTTCCTTATGCATGGTTTTGTGCAGAAAAATGTAAATTCAAAGATATATTCTCCAGATTTATACTTTTCAAATTTAATACTTCTCAAGTTATATGTGTATTTGTAACTGCATCATTTAATACTCAAGTTCTATTTGTAACTGCATCATTTAATACTCAAGTCCTTTTTGTAACTGCATCATTTAATACTCAAGTTCTATTTGTAACTGCATCATTTAATACTCAAGTTCTATTTGTAACTGCATCATTTAATACTCAAGTTATATTTGTAACTGCATCATTTAATACTCAAGTTATATTTGTAACTGCATCATTTAATACTCAAGTCCTATTTGTAACTGCATCATTTAATACTCAAGTTATATTTGTAACTGCATCATTTAATACTCAAGTCCTTTTTGTAACTGCATCATTTAATACTCAAGTTCTATTTTTAACTGCATCATTTAATACTCAAGTTCTATTTTTAACTGCATCATTTAATACTCCTCAAGTTCTATTTTTAACTTTATCACTTATTCAGCCTGTAGTGACATAAAGTAATGGGATGCTATGGACACACAACAATGTGTTTTGATGGGTTCCGTGTTTGACATATTCCGTATACTAATCAGCTCTTCAGAATCTATAATTGACTCATTAGACTGGTATGGTATTTTTTTCTTACAGCACAGCACACTCAGAAGTTTATGTCATACCAAGGCATGCAATGTAAAATTTTGCATCAAAGAACACACTATGTTATTTCTTTTTGACTGATCTCATGCTGGAAATCAAACTTGCATCCTTCTGGTCACGAGTACAACAGCTTGTCACTGACTGGAAAATGGTGTATTGACTTGATACCATACATAAAGAACAATAAATAAGAGCATAACAGCAGCATACTTTTCTGAAATTCAACAAAAAGTACAAAGAAAACTTTTACAAAAAAATCTTGGGCACACATGTACACAAATACAATGAGTCTCTTTCTCTCTAGTTAAGAAGAGTTTCCACAGTCAACCATTAGTATTTTCCCTTTATATCTTAGAGTACAGTAATTTTTTCTAATTTGGTTAAGGTCTTTTGATCCACAATAGCTCAACTAGCAGAGTGTCAAACTTGTAATACCAAGGTTGCTGGTCTGATACATGACCAGGCAAGCCCAGGTTGGATCCTTCAAGGTGTCTTAGAGAATGGCACTCAGCTCCCATTTCCTTGACATGATATAACAATAATGAGACCACTCTGGTGGCCTAAGTGGTTAGAGCATCTATCTTGGATGCAGGAGGTTGAAGGATTGAACTCCTGCCTAGTCATACCCGAGGCTTGCAAAAAAAAAAAAGGTACTAGTAGCTGCTTTGCTTGACACTGAGCATTAAGAGGTTAGTGTTAGGACTGGTCAGCCTAATGTCAGATAATTGTGACTGGGTGGGATGTGATGCCCAACTGCTAGATATCACTAAAACTGCCACACTAAAGACATCATGGCAATATGGCAAATAATTATTAAAGCTATATTAAAAATCCAAATCTTAAACACACACACACACACACATACACACACACACTGTGTTAACATTGCAGCAGATTTAAAAAGGGGTATTCAGCCTACACCCCTGTTGACCTGGATGGGGGGCTGGGGGACACATAAGAATGAATGACTGTCAGCCAGTTGGAGGGCCTATTTGTTGCAATGATAATGGCTAATGATGTCATCTGGTTGGGGCCTATTGAAAAAAAAACTGTTTGCAGTTGAAAATGCCTGGATGTTTAGGCAGCCAAGATAAGGCTGACTCTAAAGGGTGTTATATTTATATGACTGGCTTTTTGTTCTACAGCCACTTAATATTCCGGTGTTCATATAAGGCAGATGTGAACTTTCTTTCCAAAATGGCAGTGTAGCATCAAGAGTAACAAAACTCTAAAAAAAAGTTTTCAGTTTTTCAAAGTGTGTGTAAACGTTTTTCAGCATCTGCCTGAAAATAAACTATGTTCTTGCCTAAGATTTAATACTGCATGGAATGATGATCATGTGCTATCTATATTCATACAAGAAAATTTTGTACTGTAAACGTTTTTAATTATGCTCATTGTAAGATTTTTCATGACATTCTTGCAAGCTGTTCTGCTTGCTAATAGTTCATTTATTGTCACTTTATTGATTACAACAGAAGCATATGCTTTGTGACATAGTTAATTAATTAATTAATTAATTAATTGTGAATTTTGTCAATGGCATCAAGGATAAGCTTGAACTCATCCTTGGAGATGGCATTGTTGCAAAGTAACTGAGATATCTTGTCTGCATTTGCATTGATTTTCACTACATGGTTTTCATCATGCTTTTTCGGCTTCACTGAGAATTGTTGGCTGATAAAATTTCCAGCTACAGAAATTGGATCACAGTTTAAAGTCATTATCTCAAGGGAAATCACAATATGGGCATCAATGACTGTTTATAATATTCCAATTCATTTCACACTGATACCCACAGACACAGTCATCACTGTGGTGTCTGCACCTTTCACCACATTGCACCTTATGTACATAGTGTACTTCTGTTCAGCTTCCGACGGTAAGGAGGTTTCAGCCTCACAAATCTTTTTCAGGAGAAAATCAATGATTTTTGGGTATAGCAACATTATAATTCCTCTACAAGCAGTGTCATATAAAAGTAAAATTAATCTGGTGGGGTGGGGTGGCATTCTTTATTGGATCCCCTGCATCTCTAACTTTTTACCATTCTGTACTGGCACAACAGCAATGATGATCAAGAACATAAGTTTGCTTGATATCACAAGATCTGGAAATAACATAGTCTTCAACAAGCCCACCATTTACTCATTAAGGGTTCATCAATTGTCTTTTTTATCTAGCCAATAATTGTTTCTGAGTGCATTTTACAAAAAATATATTTGGTTATTTTTTTTCTGCCAGTGAGATGAGCTACTACGTACCATAATGCTGCCATATCATGATTTAGCTCATGATCGATGTTGGCAGTAACTTTGGTGGTTGTTCAGAGAAAGGAATCACATCTAACCCTAGTTGCTCATGTATTGGCTTAGGATATTCCGGATAATTCCAGCACTTCATATCCATTTGCTCTTCATCCTTCTTCTGCCACAATCTAAACTGGTACACATCATTTCCAAGGAGCACAGATACTCCTGCATGACTATTATATATTCCTTGTTGTACCATCCTGGTCTCTCAGAGGCTTACACAGGTACCCAGCCAGATGTGAATCACCTGTTCTGAAGC
The DNA here is from genome assembly GCA_016746295.1 of Potamilus streckersoni. Lineage (NCBI taxonomy): Eukaryota > Metazoa > Mollusca > Bivalvia > Unionida > Unionidae > Potamilus > Potamilus streckersoni. The sequence continues at coordinate 3,192,080 of JAEAOA010001195.1, forward strand.
CACCCAGCCAACCTGAGGATTAGTCAACATTTTGTTTTCATAACCAGAACTAGTGATGGAACAACTGTACTGCCACAAGTACATCATTCCCTCCATAACATGCACCCTTGAACCTGCCTATAATGCAGGGTCAGGCATGAATCCCATTTTTCTATTAATTATATAATACCCCTAAAACTGTCCCCTATTTGCTGAATGTAAAAAAAAAAATGATCAAAATTTTTAAATGACACCTTGATAATGCTCATATTATTATTAACTGGAAATTTGAATAATTGAGTTCTGAACTTTAAATAATATGCTGCATTTTTTAAAAAAATTCTTTCTAAACAAAATTCTTAGTACACTGTAAATAAAAATATTCGATGAAATTTTGCTAAATGAAAATGTTGCTAATTCTTACTGGTGGCAACACTTTCAAAAATAAACACCAATTAAATAACTTTTGTCCAATTAAATTCATGTATTCGTTCCATCTTTAAATTCAGTGTAAATAATGAGTACTTGAAAACAGGAATTAAAATGAAAGTTCTAACTGTTGTTGTTATTGTTGTTGTTGTAGAGTTTAAAGCCATTTTTCAGCACAAGATAGGCTATACATGGGAGCAGAGCCAGTGTAAATGGTGGAGGAAGAACCTGGGAAATATACTGGAAAGAACCATTGACCCATGAGAAGCTACTAGCAGACTTTCTCACATAACCACATTGGCTGAACCTGAGACTTGAACCCATGCAGTGAGATAGCAATGATTTGCAATGGTGAGTGCTTTTGACTACTTGGCCACTCTAGACTTTGTAGTGAACTTAAAATTCCTGAACTGGCACTGAGGGTGAGAATAAGTTTCACTGTTTATTGTAATGAAATCATGGCATCAATATATTACAGACAGAACAATAAAAAAGAAAAATAAAGTTTTTACTGTAATAGTTGTTACACAAAAAATATCCTCAGTTTTTTATATAAAAAAGGTATTTTGTTTTCTTGTGAATCAACAAAAAACAGTGATGTGATGCACAATGTTTTCACATGTATGTGATGTTTGTTGAAACTTCCTGGAGTAATGATGTATATAATTTATCAAAGACTGAGTATACTGAAAATAGTTGATAATTTATGCCAAAAAGCAAATAACTTTATCGAGAAAGCTCTTCATTGACAATTATTCTGGGCGTGTTTATAAAATGAGTATTCAGCCATTAAACAGCCCCATTGCCCCTCCTATGTTTCTCTTTGTCCTATGGAGATGGTATCCCATTCTTATTTCTTTTTTAGGTCTTTCTGTAACTCATACCCTCGCTTACAGGGTGGTCTATGTTTATGGACTCCGTTGTGTACAAGTTATCGAGGGAAATGCGCACTTCAATTTAAAATCAGTGCTAAATATATTATGTTGGTAGCATCTTTAACTACAGTGCTGCCAGCATCTTTTAATAAATCCATAAACTGTTAAGCCTTGGTATGTATATATAGGACTGCATTTTGTTCCAGACCAGATTTACGTACAAGTGCATGCTAGTATTTTCATTGAATGAACAAATATTGTGGAAAACTGTTGCTCAAGAACATCAGACAACAAGATGAAGTTTAGGCAAAATCAAGTGTGAGGGAGGAATTGATACAATATATGATCCCCCACCTGTTTGGTGATTTGGTTATCATTATCTAGGTGATGATCAACCACAGTGTTATGACCTGGATTAGATAATTAATAACAAAATATCAAATTAATGGATGAAATAGCATAGATCTAAGCAAAGATATAGATTGGCACAACAAGAACCCCCATATACAAAATACAATTTACAGTAATCAATTACATACACAAAATGACATTGAACATGACATCTGAATGATACACTTTCTCTACAAAACAGAATTACAAAATTGTATTGCCTGCAGGTCAGCATAACCTGACTGCTTCAGATCCTTTTTAAATCACTATTGGTGATAGGCAGGCATTGCAGTATATATATGTATAATCTCCTTTGTGCCTTTCTGAGACTTACTCTTCGTTCTTTCTATGAAGGTGAATATCTCTTTCTGTGTCCCTCAACTTCTTCCAAACCTTATCTCTAGGACAATTTTAAGGAGAAAGGTGCCCTTTCACAGAAAACTAGGACTACTTAATTTTGCTTGGGAAATTACTTAAAACAATTAATTTTATCTGGGAAACATTCTCATTAAGATTATCCAGGATTAACTTTCTCTAACTATAAAAATTTTAACACTCCCACTGAAATCAGAATAATTCTCTCAAGCCTGCCTTTATTAATAATGATTCTGTAATATATAATTTTATGACACCCATATCAAATTGGCCAAGATTATCTAAAGTTTGTATCTGGCTTGTCTCTACTTTGTGATTTCCTCCATTTGACTATACATTGGCATATCTGTCAGACAATTATCCTACTCCCAAACAAGTGAGATTAACCATCACAAGCTACCAATTTATGTCAAGCCTAGCCATACATCAATCTTAATGGTTACATGTCTGATCAATCATGACAAAATGTGCTGCCACAAAACATCTACAAAAGTTTTGCACCATTACATCAAGTCAAATTTGCCATTTGGTGCACAACCACTGACTGTTGTATCAGTATTTACATTACCCTCTGCCATAGACATCAACATACAAAAACATTGTTAAAGGATATGAAGAAAACTGCACATGTCCCAAAACACTTAACTGACAGCAATGATGCATTAGTCTAGGTCAATTTATGGTAGTATCAAGACTCCAGATGTGAACTTTGTCCTGATGAATTCATACATGCTTAAGTATTGAAAGTCAAATATCAACACTTCCATGGAACATATATTAAACTACTTCATTAGATCCTGATTGTCTTCCTCATTGTTTTCACTTAACATGCTCTTTAATTTCAATAACACAAAGCTTCTTTGTATAGAATCAGAATGTCATTGTGAAAGGAAGGCAGTAACTCATTTATAATGAAGCTTTTTATTATGACATTTTTACAATACTAATTGATTCTTAAATTTGAGACTTTATTTGTATGAAAATTACACACATTATGGAGCCCCAAGTGGCCTCTCCATGCTCAGCTGTTTATATATGAGTATACACCCCATCCATCTTTGAGTGTGGCTAGTTGGTATAGAATCTTTTCCCCTTTTCCATACTAGAGAGGGATACGTCAAAATACAACTTTTGACAAAAAAGTCTGGATTAAAAGGTGTCTTTTTCTTAGACATTTTGCCAATTCATATTTTTATCATAAATATTGTCTTTAGCTGCTGCTCAGCTATCACCTCAAGGCAACCTTCCAAGCCCTTTATAAACTCCCAATAATCTGAACTTCTATTGTTTGATCTCTACCAATTTTCTCCATTTCAACAGCCATAGTAAAACTCAAGTGTTAACAGATGAGCTCTATAGGAAAGAAATTACATCTGAACTTTAATATGCTATATATCTCAATATGGAAACAAAATTTATAAATTTTTCTTTCCTCCACTTGATGAAAAGCATTGTTGTAGTGACTAATAATTCGAGTCCCACTGACCAAAACCAGTAGCTTGTTGTCCAGTTTCCAAGCCCCACCAGCACTGATGTCAAAGTACCTAGGCTGGCATTCATGGAATAAAAGCTGCACAATTATAAAAAAAAAAAACTGGTTGTAAAGCTGGATAAAAATTAATTAGCTTGCACTGACATTGCCAATGTTTGATGCATCTACAAGGATCTCTGGCTGATGGAAAAGGAGTATACCAATGCTGCTAATCAAAATACCAGAAATGCCATTATGTGTTGGCAGTGGCAATGCCATTGCCAGTACCCAGTCGGATGTGTCTATCACTTAAGCCACTTGAACTTGAGCTGCTAAATGATCACATGCCACACTACCAGTCCAGCCTTCATGACCATACCCCATACCTTGGACCTGATGTCTAACAATTGGTGATCCAGAACACTAATAAAAAGTGAGCTTATGAACCATGCAGTACTTCAGCTTGTACACACGAGTGCTGCTGTAGCATTATATGATCTTTATGAATCAGAAAGTATTGACTTGAATACAGTGGCAAAAAGCAATAGTTATGACCTTCAAGGACATGACATATAGCACTACATTTACACTGAATATTTATACAACATCTTTATTAACAAGACATCCATGGCATTCAATGGATGCCAAAACCAAATCTATGCCTAAGAGCACATCAGATGCCAGCAGTGTGAAGAGGCCTTAAAAGAAATGGCAAGATAGTCCATCAAGAACATAAAGTCACTGTAAATTGATATTGCAACCTTTTATCAAAATAAGTTTGACCTTGTCAGTGATATGTGGTCAACTGAAAACCACATGCTCAACATGACAAAAATATGCATTAAGGCACAGTGCTGGAAACTGAAAATCTGGCTTCATGCATGCTAAACAAATACTTATATGTCATCATAGATACACAGCTCAACATACAAAATGGCTAATTTGTGTCCATCCTCTACTAACCTGCCATTCTGGCAAGCGATCTTTGATAACTTACAGACATGCTGCACCATGATTATCAGTCACCACAACTGTGACAATAATGTGCTTGCTTGCTGACTACTTGAATTGACATTTAAAGTTCACTCTAATTTTATTAGCATCATCTATTCTGTCATATGTCTGAATAATTTGAAGCTCCTTACGATACCTGATGTTTAAGTCTAAGATGGTGTTCTTGGGTGTGTCTTGGGATTCATGTATGGCAGTGTTGACATTACATCATGGCCCTGCCTTAGAATTCACCATCGAAGTGACAGCATGGATGCTGTTCTGAATAAATAAATGCAGGCTGATGACTGTTACCATCTTGAGTTTAGTACCTGTCATTTTTTCTAAGGGTTTCTCTGCTCATTTTAGAATTGCTGTAGTACTGAGCTTTGTCAAGGCTGTAGTTACTCAACTAAGTGTTATGGAATGCCTCAAACTACATGCTAGCAGAAGAACCTCAGTCTTGATGTAGCGGTCACTGTAATTTACCTTGTTCAAGTAGCCAAATGTTGTCTTTTCGGTTATAATTCCATGACTGAGTTGGCTATAAAAAGCCCTCTATGGTGGAAGCTGATTTTCTTTGATTCAGTCCTGGCTGCTCATATATCCATATGGTTAAATGCATTATGAGTAAGGAAGTCAGTATTTGTGTGGCTTGCTGTGGTACAGAATGCTTTGTAAGGCAGATTAAGTAGCTTTTACACACTCCTATTCATAAAATGTAGACCACCAAACTATCTGTTCTAGTGACCTTATGTCTACTATCACATGTTTGAATAATTTGCCCAAATTGAATGTGATGATATGCTTGCTTAATACATTACTGGCTAATAGGACAGGTTGTATCTGAGGCAGTCAGTTAAAGAAATGGTCCACGATCAGTTACTAACATGAAAAACAAGGACAACTACTTTGAGTGGGCCATTGTTTCCGCCTTGACCTACCAGATGATCAAAACATCAATAAAAATGTAAATATGGCCCATATTTGCTGTACAACTGCAAGTAATAAAAAAAATGAGGCAACATTTCAGAGACGTATTCTTCGAAAATGTCCTAATGACATGTAAAAACAGCCCCTACTACAAACACTATAACATGAGGAACATCTGCTACCAGTTCCTAGATGTCTTCAGGTGGGGCAACATATTTTATTTGAAGCCCACATGAATGATAAACAGTGAGTGTCCTTACTAGAGAAAGGCAAGAACATATTTGCCATGCAGAACCAATGCCAGCTGCTTGTTCCATATGTTCTTTATGCAGAACACACAAAACACACAACAAAATACCACCATCCAGGTTCTGTGTAATTTTTGCTACATATCTGTTTGCAGCCATGGCATTTCACAGAAGCCACTGTTATTCTGCAGCAAAGATGCTGCTGCCATGTTCATTCAGAGCTTTGCGTGTCAAATGAAAGAAATCCTGCATAAGTTTTGTTATCTGGCTGAAATTTTAATGAATGAATTAGACTATCACTCTATGGCAAGGAACTAGGTAATGATAGAATGTGAGAACACTGACATATTACCAGCAAGTATAGTGACACAGTACCCAAAACATGTAACCCTCAAGCTGTACCTCCACCCAGAAAAAAAATAAATAATCTAATTTTGTTTCATAACCTATGTGGTTACAATCAACAACTTATGATGGAGGCTACTGGAACAAACTCATAAGGGAAAATAAACACAATTCCAAACAAGATGGAGAAGAACATGGTGATTCAGTAATGGGAGAACCTCTACTTTTATCATGTTATTTGTAGTCATGTTATTGATGATATAATAATTTGGCATGAAATTTTTTTTATTGAAAGAGGGCAAGACGGTTTTAAAAAGTAAAAGAATATTTCTGATATTGACAAAAAGTGGTAAGATGCCAGGACATAAAGAAACATTTCACAAAAAATAAATCCGATCTCCTTACTATTCTCTAGTAATATACAATTTTACACTGGCAATATACAATTTTACTCTCTTTGTTAAAATATAACAAGCAAAACTTATCTATATTTACCAAAAGCTCTGGATTTCCCTTTTTCTATTGCACAATTCAACATTGTAAAACTGACTTGCAAAGTAAGTCACATTAACTAAGCTTCAGTACACCACTTTCATGTACGACGTATTTACCTTGCTGGAAGCCATGTCGCTGACAGAACGGTGGGTCTGGATGGTTTCCAACTGGTCCAGACACCAGTCCAGCTCTTCCAGAGTCTCTGTTGCAAGCTTGGTATGTGCCTCCTCTATAAGAAAGAAAGAAGGAAACGTTTTAAAAAAAATAAACAAACAACTCTTATTTATTACATATACATCCATATTTCTCTATTGTTCATGTAGAACAGCTCCACTCTGGTGTTTTCACCAAAATCTGAATGCCAATTTTCTCCGATGCACTGAAACACAAAACTGCTTTCATGTTTTGCTCTGAATTGAATTGAAGAAAAAGATGCCCAGATGCTTGACAGCCTAGATGCTTTATCAAACTCATTCTTTCCATCATCATGACAAAATTGTGTACTTGTATACCTATGAAGTTTCTCATTCAAGCACTGCCCCTTACACATGCAAAGTTAAGTGGTACTTCATCCATGATGGTCGTCCAAGTATCTGCAGTCATTTTATTGATAATGGTAATCCATGTCTGATGATGTCAACAGTATATTTATGATTCCAGAATTTGCCAGCCTATATATTTTTTTTACAAGAATCCATAGAAATATGCATCTTGCTGCAATCGATGTATATATTATAATTGTTATATTCATTCTCATGCAGGATCCCAGTCATCTGATCTCTGTTATTTATCTGCACAACAGTAGTCTCCTGTATAAACACAGGTCTAATGTTGAAGAGTGGTGATTATAACTGGCAAAAATCTTATAACAAATAAGAAGATAAGAATTCATAGTCCATACATCTAAATAAAAATACAAAATATAAAATATTATGCATAGATTTAAACATAAAAGACATACAGAGATTAAACAAGTGACATATACAGTAATTCTATAACAAAGATATATAATTAAAGCAATGATCTCTGGAAGTCACATTATGATAGTCATAAATTACAGATTTGCAAATGTCACCTTTACTGGAGTGACAAAATTGAGTGCTTTTGCAATAGTCAATAGTCACTCATGGCATCTATGGAAATAGGAGGGAACCTTGAACTCAGCTCTGACTCCTTATCTCTGCCACATCCAACCTCCAGTCTCTTCTTTGAGCTTCATGGAGAGGGGATCTCAGTTATATATAATAAATTACTAAGTCATTTTGCATAATTACTACTTTTCTCTCTCTCTCTTTATATATATATATATATATATATATATATATATATATATATATATATATATATATATATATATATATATATATATATATGGGCAAACACATCATTCCTTTACAATATTCTTGTAAAAAAAACAATTTGGCATTATAATATTAATTATGTCATTGTTTATATGGTGAGAAATTAACAAATTTCCTACATCTATATAAGATTCTTGCATACAAAGGTAAATCTGTAATGCTGAAATATCATGAATTTGCATTAATGTAATGATGCAGTGTAAAATGTAATTCATACAAATTAAGACAATTAAAAAATTATTCTATGATCATGATAGGAAAATGTATCAGTGTGTTGATACAATGTACCAATAATCATGTGTTAATTTTCATAAATAATTAGCCCGAGCTATTTAGGTCTGGATGGAGAGAATGTATGAAATAACAATTACTTTTCTTCAATTAAAGATTCAATATTATTGATTAATTTATATAAGGGAAAGACTTTGAAATTTTCTCCTGAACAGTTATGTACATGTACATGTTTATTGAACTTTAATGATCCAAGCTGTTCTGTTTTTGCTTGCTGTCCATTTTACTTTCTACAGATAACTTAGCACCACTGAATATAGATCTCTCACTTGATTGTGCAGTGAGACCTCTGGAGTTTTTGTGACACTGCTGCATAATTGAAGTGAATTTTCTCTGAGAGTGAATATAATCAGTTTTCTGTTTCACTATATGCACTCAATGCCAAGTGTTTGCCTCCTCTTTTACCTAATATAAAATCGGATAATGGTAACTGTTTACTGTATTTCCTTCCTGATCAACCTTTTTCTTTTGCACCTCTTTTACCATTTTTTTGGTCACTACAATCTGTTTGGTCATACTACCAAGACTGATGCATGGTTTTGTCTCTTGGTGTTCTAAATTCTTCCTTCCAAAGGGGCACCTTTCTTAACATGTGATCTGCTGTGAGTAAATTGAATGTACTATCACATTAATTTTAAACACTCTCCATCTCCAAATTGCTTACCCATCATGCACAACTGACCAATCTCTACAGATTTTTAAGCAATGGTTAAGGCATAGCAAGGAGTAGTGATACTTCACAGGATTGTATTCATTCAACGCCAAGCATACTACCATCCTAAAAGTTAGTAAAGATATGCATCTACATGACATGGATGCCCCTCCAAAATATGTAAAGGAAAGGCAAAACAAGGGCCTAATTATTACTTCATTAAAATTTTTCTGCAATAAGATGAAATCTTACTAGACTAAAATCCTTTACTGTAAAATCCTCCACCAAATTTGGTTTGAATCCATAGTAATTCAATTAGAAGTAATTGAGCAAACATCTGATGGATGCGATGTTACAGAAGATACATCGAGACATGGTTAACCCTTTATGTAACCCTCTAATATGGCAGTGGCATGAAAAAGGAATAAGTTTAATTGAAAAAACATCATTTGAGATAACTGACTCCTACTGATGTGAAATAAAAATGTCAGTTTTACAAGATTTGATACTGATAAAGTTGACATTTTATCCATAGAAAATGGTAAGTTGTGAAAGAGGAAAAACATAAATAGATAGTTGTGTATAATGGAGAAATGTGAATTTATTTATTGTTGTTTTAATTTTCATTATTTTTACAGATTATACTTAAATTCTCATGTCATGAGAGAAGGCCTCTAGATGGTAACTGTTGAAAATAAAGGCTGATTTATTGGATTTGATTTGAACCATGGAAGTCTGAGAGTTATGCTAAAGTTGGTTAGTGTCCGATGAAATTATGTGAGATAAAAAAAATCATAAACCAAAAGTTGAATATGCATGGGAGGGGGTGATGGGTGAAATCTGGATTTCACTCTTTCAGTGTAGAGTGTAGATACTGGCATTTTGAAAGCCAAACTAGTGTGATGTGATTTATTTGTTTATATGTACAGAACAGCAACTTTGTCAGGTAAACCCTAAATATAGGAATGCCCATTAAAGAATGAAGATGAAACTAGAAAATCTAAGTGCCGTATATAATCTTTTACAAGTCCAACAGTAAACTAAACAGACCCAGATCTGCTGTCACATAGACACTTGCAGAGCTGGGTCTGTGCAGTTTGTTAGGAGTTAAATCAGTAGAACAAACAATATGGACCTTGATCCACAGGTACAGTGTGTTACTGCAGATCAGGATCTTTGTTGTTTGCAAGAGCAAAATTGACAGGCACCAATAAGTTTGGAAAAGAAAGTCAAAAGTAAAGGAGACCTGGATTTACCAGCACAAGGAAGTCAAATGGGGATGAATTGAGACATCAGGTTATGAAACTGTACAAAGCAATGTTGTTGATATATTTCACTTGATCTAAATAGTGATTTAAATTCTATCACTTATCAGATTGGTTATTAGCATCATTATGTCTGTGTATTTGAAAATTTGTGCTAAATGTTAAGTCAAAGAAGTGTATCTTTCTATCATAATGTATTATTATTATTTTTATTTACTGTTAGCAATTTTGATTAAATTTTGTTTTTATTTGTAATGGGAGTTCATGTTCTATATACCTGCTCAGCTCTTTGGATATTCCACCCATACTTTTCTCAATTTCTATTGATATTTACTCATCCCAGGCAAATTTCACCGTCGGTGATCACCTCTAGACTACATAACCAAACCCATAACACCCACCCCAACAAAGCTGGATAGCCTATCTTGTGCTGGAAAATGGCGAAATATCCATAGTAATGATATCAACAAATTATGGCCCATGTTTGCAAACCAGAGTTTAATTTGACTGTAACTGGCTACTTAACAGGAATAAAGTAGATGTTACAGTTTAGTAGAGGTGACTTTTTTCAGGATGTTTTTATACTAAAAACTGAGTTTTGCTTGTAACATATTATCTTCCTGCTTTATATTAGATGGAATTGTTTAAGAAATATGAATTGTAAATTATTAACCCCTAATGTCAAATTTCATCCTATCATGATACAACATAACACAAGGTCTGTGTAAACAAATATCAAAATATGATCTTTAAAAATAGATTAATATGCTGTATTTTGTTTACTTTTTTCCAAAGAAACTTCCAACTATAGTTTTCTTACAATAGACAATAAGTGAAATCTTTTTCAAACAACATCATAGTTACAGTTTTGACATCATGGACTATGAGTGCATTTCCAGAACTAACCATTCCAGTAACACTACCATATCTATTCATTTACATATTGGTTCTAAGTGTGAACAGCATAGACCTAGAACTGCTGGCACACTAAGCACTGGTAAGCCAGATGAATGCAGTTCAGAGTAATCAATATAACAACACAGACCTTGGTCTGTCATTGCATTAGGTAATGACAGACAAGGTCTTTCTTGATTGTAATTGGACCAGACTTTCACCTGAGTATAGCACCTGGGTAGCAAAAGCTTTCATAACCACTAGAAATCTTGTACACTTCCTGGTAAACACTGGTATAAATATGTGCATAAAATAATATAAAAAAAACCTGGTAGATACATAGTAAAGACAAGTAGGTCAAGGCTTAACTGCAGCTCTTGCTATGACCTTGAAAAATCCTAGACATAATTACTGACATTAAACATGTCATTTAGACTTTTATTGTGACTCATGTTTGCAGCTGTTTGCAGCTCTGAAAAACCCTAGATGTGTTGACTGTATCACATTACCATAACATTACAGCATCCTGAGACATAAAAGAACAAATTGGAAAAGTAACACTTCTGCACTAGGTGTAGTTAATACTGCTTGGGGTCAGAGTGGCCAGTGGTCTAAAGCTGTTTTTGTTGTGGTTAGTTAATTGGTCTAAAGCTGTCCTTGGTTAATGATCACTGCCTTCTCCCCTCTGTTTGTGTGATTGAGTCCAGGCTGTGAATAAGTGAGAAAGCCTGCCAGTAGCTTCTCATGGATGGTGGTTCTTTCCAGGGTTTTCTAGGGTTCTTCCTTCACCATTTAATACTGGCTGCCATGTATAGCCTATCTTGTGCTGAAAAATGGTGTTTAACCCTATAACAACAATGTGATGTGTCCAATTTTGAAAACTCTTAGAAGCTTTGGTTAAAGGAAATGTATCAAAGTCAACTTAATTAAAGTAGAAAGGGCTAGAGATAGATGATTATTTTCATTTCATCTCTGAATGTCAAAAGGGAATTTGTCTAGCCAATGTAACATGACCAGTCAGATGCTATGGTACAAGAGAATGACATAAGACCCTTTCCCAAAATCAACCAAAAAGGGCAGGAGATGGAAATAGATGATTATTCAAAGTAATGTTAATTACAGCATGATTAGTTGTCAATCCAAAAATTCTATGGAACAGGTTTAGGAAACAGTCTATTATAATTAGTTAATATGGATTTATGGGCGTAACTCTGTATGAAATTAAAGGTTTTACTTTAGGAAAATTCTTAAGTCTTTAATCTTTCTCAAGGATGTGTAAGACTTATCTCTGATTTGGCAGTAAATCGGAGAGTTTTGTCTCAGCGAAGTAGACAAACTCTACATTTGAATTTGAAACAAATACAAATACCTTTTGTTATAGAGTAAGGGGCCAGATAGTTGTCTCAGTTAGGAGATGGACTATAGGTGAGGTTCGTGGAAACAAATAAAGAAAGGCAAAAGGTACGCAATCTTAGTTTCCCGATTTTAATATGTTATTTCATTTGTTGATCTATTTCAAATGTATTCTTGATATGATGTATGTATGTATGTATGATTTCATATTTGCAGGATTTTAGTGAAATGCTAGTCATGACATTTTATTCTTTGATTTTCTAATTATCAATTCATTTGGATAATTGACAAGATTGAATGTAATTAAAATTTCATTTGATTAGTTGACAAGATTGCATGTAATTGAATCTTTAATACACAGGAGTGATTATGAATTTTCATGAATGATTTAAGGAATGATGGGTAATGTTTCATAGTTTTATGGATTAACTCTGTCTAAAATGAGTATGACCTAACATTGCATGTATATTCATATACTAATTTGTAATATTTAATTGATCACTTAAGTGTATATCTATATGCTAGTTTGTAATATTTAATTGGTCGAGTAAACTATTTTAGAATAGTTAGATCTGAGGGTCTAAGCCATTTGTAATTAACACTGCTAGATTGGTAAAGTAAGAAGTCAAGGGGGGGTTACATATGGGTTCTGCTGAGTTGAATTTAATTGACCATCTCTATGTGACCCAATTAAGGACAGGACAAGCAATGACAGTTTATGTAAACATAACAGTTAGGGAGCAAGGAGTTACTGCAGCAGAATTTATGCCTTTTGTTTTCTGAGCCAAATTAGTGTAAAAATACAGATATACTTGTGAACCTGACCTATTGTCTATTGCGAGACATTTTATTTATTGAAGGAAACAGCTTTCCTGGATTCACATGAGAAATCCCTAAACCAATCACAGGACCAGAACATATTCTATGCAGAAATCCAAGTCCAGAGACATTGTTAAGTCAGAGTTCGATGGACAAGAGTCCAAGACGAAACAGATAGACAAAGATCGACAGAGCAGGGACGAACGGAAGAAGTCTCTCATCGTTGCACTCAAAGGTCACATCTCATTGGCAATGAAGATAGTATATTAACGTGTAAAGTAATTTTGGCGTTTAAAGAAATTTGTATTGTCTTTTTATTTGAGTACATGTTAGTACCATTTTCCTTGTTTTTGTAACCAAGTCATTGATTTCTTTTCATTTTAAATTCTGTTGATAAACTGATTAAATTTTATATTTGTTCATTGAAAGGGGGCTCATAGTGTTTATTTCTTCAATATACTTGTTCAGTGATCTGCATTCTTCTTTCTATCTATCCACACTGGGTAAATTACACCACGGAGATCATTCCCTAACAACGAACCATAGTGAAAGAGGTTGGTGTGTTTTGAACGCCGCCAATTGTCACAAGCAACAACAACAACAATACTGCTTGTCTGATGTCTTTCTTTCTCTGGGCAAAAATATATCTTTCTAGTTTCATTTTCTTCCCAGAAGAGAAAAGATTCTGAAAGTAAAATTGTGGGAAAAGTTTTAATAAAAAATGGGGGGGGCACCCAAACAACTAAAAAACAAAAAAAATATACAACTCCTGGCACCCCTAAAAATATAAACATCAAATGCACCTTAGCTGGGAGAACTTGAGAAAGGATGTCAAGATAACCATGTATTACCAATATTCAGCTAGGGGAAAAAAAAGAGTTAAGATTATAAATTAAGAGTATTCAATAATTAATCAGTATTGTACAGTCTGTTTTTTTTAATTAGATTTTTTTTCCTTCTGGAAACCAAAGTTAACACTCAGCAATATAATGCATTTGATTTAACTCTTCACATGCTTAAGCTCTCTCAGAATTCTTCTAGTAAATCAGATTACTTAAAGTGTTTCCAGCTCTCTTAGAAAAAACTTCCAGTACCATCAACATTCCCTAGCTCAGATATTCTCAAACATCTTGCTTTTTCCTATTGCACTGAATATATATATATATATATATATATATATATATATATATATATATATATATATATATATATATATTTGTGTGTGTGTGTGTGTGTGTGTGTGTGTGTGTGTAGTGATTTGGAAGGGTACCATTGGGAAATAAAGTGTGAAGTTTTTCAGTGAGAAACAGGGACAGTTGGCCTGTTACCATGGGGAAATAAAGTGCTAAGACTGGCAGTGAGAAACAGGGACAGTTGGCTGACTAGAAACATGTATTTTGTTTAATTGGCCTAATGGCACAATCATTGGGAAAGATCAATAAATGGTCTGTAGAGACCCTCAACATCAATTTTCTAGTTATGAATATCTAGCGCACCATGACAACTATTCTTTGAGTTTAAAATCTGTTGCAACTAATTAAACCTTTGCTTATTGTTTATGCCAGTTATTTTAGATTCCTTATGAAGTTTCTTTGCCTTTTATATGATGCTTAAATCCCCATGATGTTATAATTTCCTTAATTAGTATGGAAACATTTGCATAAACAGAACAAACACTTTTTGAATGATAATGGATTAATAAATTGTCAGTATTTTTAATATCAGTTAATCCCATTGTATAATGATAATGATTTCCAATAAATAATATAATTTTTTGATGCGGAGTCCACTTGTCTTATTTACTTCGGAATACATCTGTAAGTGATTTTAATTTGTGCTAGTTGCATGAATATTAAGATTAAGATTAGATTTAAAATCTATAACAGAAAATTAATAGGCATCGAGACCTTGAAAGCCAAAACGGAAATGGCAATGCACATATAGGGTATCAAATATCTTCATCCTTTAGTGCTCATCTGTCATTTCTGAAATTCTGAAAGGCAAATTCAATATTATTAACCTGGCACTGAAAAATACAATATAAAATCTGATCAACTGATTTGAAATGGCAGAGAATGTAAGTGCATTATGATATTGCCATTCAATACTACACATTGTGCTAATCAGAATGACATTCAACAAAAATACATTGTGATAATCAGATCATTTTTAACAAAAGTCCCATCAATGGATACTGGTTGAAAAGAATTTCCAGGAATGGACTACAAGTCCATTTATTCAGTCCTTTTAGTCTTTGTTATTGCTTAAAACTGAAACCTTCTCAGATACTCTAGGACCAAGTTTTAGCAACAAAAAAAATATTTTTCTCACAAGTTTGAGTTAAGATAACTAAAAGACAATTTAAGTGCACCACACAATTATAAAGCCAGATAGAAAACCAATTGACTCCAACAATATTAAGATATAATTATAAGTTGTTGTTGTTGTTGGACTTAACACCATTTTTCAGCACACGATAGGCTATTCATGGCGGCCAGTATGGTGGAGGAAGAAACTGGGGAAAACACCGGAAAGAACCACGGACCCAAGAGAAGCTACTGGCAAGCTTTCTCACATATCCACATTCACCGAATCCTAGACTTGAACCCACAAAGACAGAGGTGAGATGGCAGTGATCTGTAAGGGACAGTGCTTTAGACCACTCAGACACTCAGGGCCCCTATAATTATAATTATAATTATAAGCAAACTTTGATTGAATCTATTATAAGCATTAATTTTTGGAGGAGTGTGTGTGTGTGTGTGTGTGTGTGTGTGTGTGTGTGTGTGATTTGGTTTATAACATAGTTTTAACAATTATTTTCAGTCATATTGCTATGATGTCTTCATTGTGGCAGTAACAGTGATGTAAAGCACTGGGGCATCATGCCACAGACATGATGACCACCCAGTCACATTATTCTGACAGCTGAAAGTTGACCATTCATAGCACTAACCTCCTAATGCTGAGCACCAAGCAATGTGGCTGATAGTAAAAAAATTTTAAATCTTATTTATTACTCAGATGGGATTTAAACCTGTGACCTCCCACATCTGAGGCGGATGCTCCAATGTTTTCTCACTATATTTGCTTAACATACACTGATTTAACACTGTAACCATAAAACGAAAGCACATGCTGTGTGTCATCTCCTAATTACACTCCTACAGTCTAAATTTGCATGAAGTGAAATTTAGTGCATACATGAAGAACTATAGTGAAAGCTAGAAAATATATTAGCCCATTCTTTAATTACAGTTTCACTTGCAAGTCACATATAAGTAATTTAGAGATGTATATGCCTTATCAGTTGAGTACAAGTGAACTTAAATTCATGGCCATTGTCATTTTCTGGCAAACAGTTTACTGCAAATAGTCTCTAACCCAAAGTTTACTGCAAAATATAACAAGTCCAAAAATAGGTGTTAATTACTGTGAATGTTTGTTGCAAATACTTTAAGTATTCTGCCAGATTTACAAATTTCCTCAAGTTGTACAAAAATAGAAATTTCAGCATGTTTTATTTTAAAATGCTGTCAGAGTTTTAAAAAAAAGGCACTGAAGAGAACTGATGAACCTTGGGTGTCAAAACCAGAATAAAACAATGTGTGTGGATGTGTGTGTAAACAGCAAAATGAGGATAATATGAATGAAAATACATATCCATGCACTGGTGACTCGATTTACAATAGTACTCATCAGCATCTAGCAAATATTTTCGATTTCAAGGATATGAATTACATCAAAGTTATTCACACCAGAAGGTAAATTATGTGTTTTCATGAAATCCTTGAAATTTAGCTTTGGAAGTCCCTACATTAATTGACACTGAAAACCCCTTTCAAGGGCAAAGTCTGGATCTTGTTCAGACAAGCTCTTCTGTCTTCTGGAATTTAGCTTTGGAAGTCCCTACATTAATTGACACTGAAAACACCTTTCAAGGGCAAAGTCTGGATCCTGTTCAGACAAGCTCTTCTGTCTTCTGGAATTTAAACCACCGTGGCATGCAGGTGGAACTTTGGCTAGTTTAACTTATTTTTTGTGGTGGTTTAATTTTTTTTTGCTTTCCAGAATCACAGATGACACAAATACCCTCAGATTCCCACACAGCAAACTGATCTTTTAGACACCATTCATGTACATCTTTCACTTTTAAGTGGTACTCACATACTCATGTAAATTTCATAAAGGGCTGGAGCAGATGGCATCATTTACAGAGAACAAATAACTGAGACCAGGTGGTACTGAGTCAATCACATGCAGGGCAAATGTACCAAAACCATACATAAACCTGGTGAATCTTGACCAAATTGTTTTACCATACCTACTAAGGAACTATAAAACCTTAAAACAAATCATGATGGAATTGTAATACTCTTTGCCTTTAATTTTTTTATATACCTATTAAAGAATTGCAACATATTTACCTTTTATTTAATATACCTATTAAGGAATTTTATCACATTTACCTTTAATTTTATTGACCTACTGATGAATTGTAATATCTTTACTTTTATTTCATATACATGTACCTATTAAGAAAGTTTAATACCTTTACCTGATACCTGTCAAGGTATTTTATCACAATTACCTTTAATTTTATATAATATCAAGGAAATGTAATACCTTTATCTTTTCTTATATACCTATGTAAGAATTGTATTACCATTACCTTTTATTATATATATATATATATATATATATATATATATATATATATATATATATATATATATATATATATATATATATCAACAAAATAAAACATCTTTCCTTTCATCTTGTAAGAATACACATTTTATTTTGGATGGCTTTATCTTCCTGATGATTTCAGCAATTATTAACCTTTACATTATTTATAAAACTTAAATTTAATTTGTGCTATTTACCCATGTCACTGAGTCAATATGCCAACAAAAATATACATATGTATACACAAGTCCAAACTTACCCCTAAACTGGAAAATTAAACACTACTTACCAAATTTAAGTTTGATAACAATTTTATTCAACTAATAATATTCCTGGGTCACAACTGACGGAGCAGTCTTTAGGGAGGTCACTCAATACAAAATGAGAAAGGACTGTGGTTGGGTGTGTGATCCCAAATGATTCTACATGTTCAATGAGATTAACAAACTTCAACTTGGCAAGAGTTGCTTAATTTTCCAATTTCATTAAATCTTTTGTACCCTAAAGGACCCCATTAGATACTTACAATGTGTCCTTAGTGTGCCACTAGCATAGGAGGATAAAATGGCAAATTAATATGCATCATAAAGCAAGATAATTTATTATGCCGACAAATTCAACAGAACATAGTAATTGCACATAATTAATTTAACAATGGGTTAGAGCAGATTCAATCAGTCTTTTTTTTAATAACTGAATGTCAAGTCTGATGTAAGTTTCTGTTTAATATTCAAACATGTCAGTCTCTGGTCCAACCAGATGATTTTAATGTTGTGCAGGTAGGTACCTTGTCTGAAAAAAGTAGCAATAGTGAATGCCATACCATGTACCATGTGTAATGCAATATCAGTATTGATGATAGCAGCTTGCATGGTGTATTATAGTCATCTTATAAACACATTTATTTCTGTGTAACATATTTCTGTGTGTAACACCTGACAATGAAGAGGTTTGAAAAATTGGCGGCATCTCAGTTTTTCCTACCTTTTGTTTTTTTAATGTTTAAACATTCTTTTTAACTTGCTTATCCCAATTTTTTTAATTTTCTTTTATTTTTATCTTAAAACTTTTGTTTCAACTTTGAACTTGGATGGACAATAGCTAGTCTTAAAAGAGTGCCCCTGTTCATGCATTGAAAAGGACCCAGAAACTAAAATAATAGTTTGGTTTCATTATTCCTAATGCTGTTTGTCCTATGAAATATCTACAAAGGTAATAACTGTACAGATTTGACTGTCTTGTTCATAATCTGCTATGCAAATTTCATTCAAGTCATTTCCTGACCCTGATTGCTTAAGTTCAACTATTATAAAGGTAATACTGTTCTTATTTACATCTAAATTTCTATTATCTAAGAACTGAAGGAAGGGTTGGTCCTCTTAACCCAGAAAACAATGGAAATTAGGAAAGTTTACAAAGATATTGTAAGTATCTCAACAGGACCCAAGTCAAAGAGAGATTACATTCTTGGGCAAATTACCTAGGTCTCTTGTTGAACAATCATCTAATAAAACATTTAAGCAATGGCTGTTGAGAATTAGAACCATCTGACCAAACTTGAACTGAGCTGAGAGCATTATATCCCATTCCATCACCAAAAGCACAGCTAAGAATTCCAAAACAAATATATAGCAAGGTCAAAAATGGTCTGATTGGGATTTGGTCATAAAAATGCTAAGAATTCCAAAAGAAAACATACCGCCAGGTAAATTGGAGTGACAGTGATTAGGTAATATGAAAGTCTCTTGAATCTTGGTGGACTGTCCTCAAATGCAACATAAAAAAACTGACTGCAGTTGTCTCCATTTTTCATATCATTCCTGATAACTGAAACACTTCCAAAAAGAACTTTTTTTAATGGATGCATTATGATGGGAAGAAACAGAATTTTGGATGTGCTGGGCGTTATTAACGACTGACTAATTAATCCGACAAAAAAAGACAACAGGTTTGGGATCCTGGTTGAAAATTAAAGATTATTGGAACTATTATCCTCTCCCCTTCCCCACCTCTAATTTTCTGTAGAATTCAAAATAATTACACTGACAGGAGAAAGAAAATAGGTAGAGTTAATTACTCCATGATACAGAAAAGGCATCATTAAGTGAAGCTCTGACAGTCTGGTTTATATGAAATATTCCTTGGCAGCTGCCAACAGGTCTTGAAGCAAAAAGGTCAGCATCACAGTTACCAAAATATATTAAATTTCCTGTAATATTTCAGGTCAAAACATGCATTTAGAATTATGGTTTAAATTGCTTGATTGAAAGTCAGTCTCTATGTCTGATGTTCCTGGCAGATGACTGCACATGCACACAATATCTATCAAAGGAAACTTTCAATGATTTATTTGTTATGTAGATTCAGTAATTCTGTTACCATAGTTGTGTAAGTTTTAATGTTTGGTTAATTAGTATCTCTATATACAACTTTTAAACAGGGAAAAATGGATGGTTTGTAGCTGCTTTACTTGCATCAATTCCATACTGAAATAATGGAGTTACATAATTCTTCTTATAAATAGTGATAAAAATACTTTGATCAAAGGTACACCTGAGTCAAGAAAAGAAAATGGTGAATATGAGCAACAGTACACAATGGTTTTAATCAGTAACTTCAAAGAATTGGAGGTGGGGGGTGAGTGTATCAACCTAAATGTACTCTTAAATTTTTAAAGTGCTGTTATAAGATTTATGCCAAACCTGAAGCCAGTCTAGGTATGCAAGTGTTTGCAGGTATGCAACATTAACAGTTCATGTTCACATTTCAGGTCAATATCTCTGAACATATATTCAGGAATTTTTAAGGAAACCAATTTCTTTTTCTTAGAATGTGCACTTGAGAAAACTTCAGCTACAAATTTTATATGATGTGTTAATGTCTGACAGTAATTTATAGTACCCTACAAGTTTACAGTCCTGGCTGTACAATGGACTTTTTTAATTTCCTGGTACTTTAAGAGCAAAGAACAGTATGATTCACAAGAAAACTTACCACAAATGTCAGTGTCTTTTTAGACTTTGATTGACAAGGTTTACCACAATAACTTTCATACTGTGTTTCTGCAGGTCCTATTAGCCAGACAATTTCCAGCAGTCATTTATAATGAATTAACAAGTTTTCTTCATCTGTCGTAGAACCAGAACCCAAACCTAGAACCAGAACCTAAACCGGAACCCATAGAACCGTTTTTAAGTCTGATTCAACAGGTCACAGACCCAGAGCTGTCATTGCAGAATGTGCCAATAGATTGAGATATATGCAGTTTATTAGTAAAACAAACAACACAGACCCTCAGATATACTGGTACATTATTAAGTTGTTTGTCAATGGATGCAGCTTCCATGTCATTATATATAGTATTTTGTAATACACAGTTTTTGTCATTCTTTCAAAATTGGGCATTTGAAGAACATGTATGTTTATAATGAATAAAAGATCAATATAATATTCTTTTTAAATGAGGAACAAGTTTAGATTTCTGTATTGTGCCCTCATTATCTATAAATAGTAATACTCCTGTAAAAGCAAGCTTCATTTTCTATGGATATGAACAATTCTGTCAAGGCATGTCTCATTATCTATGGATATGAACAATTCTGTCAAGGCATGCTTCATTTTCTATGGATATGAACAATTCTGTCAAGGCATGTCTCATTATCTATGGATATGAACAATTCTGTCAAGGCATGCTTCATTTTCTATGGATATGAACAATTCTGTCAAGGCATGTCTCATTATCTATGGATATGAACAATTCTGTCAAGGCATGCTTCATTTTCTATGGATATGAACAATTCTGTCAAGGCATGTCTCATTATCTATGGATATGAACAATTCTGTCAAGGCATGTCTCATTATCTATGGATATGAACAATTCTGTCAAAGCATGCCTCGTATGCATGAGCAGTGTGATCACCTGCCATTTCTGCATATACCCCCAAAATTTACCTAAAGAGCTTCATCTCCTAATTGTAAGTGCAAGACAAGCATTCATATTTACAGAAGCATAAAAAGACTATAAAATGACCCTAAAAATGCAAGTATCTTCTAAGAGGTTCTTTCGGCAGTTTTAGCCAAGTCCTTCAAGACGTAAATAGCTTTTATTGAAACATTAAATAATACTGCCCCTCCAACAATTGACCTTGACCTTCTGGATATCAATTGTGTAAAGTCAGCATTGGGTTCTGCCAAAAAGCTTCAGTATAATGAACTCTTGTCCTAAAAATAATTTAAATATCTTTGCAGATAAGAGGATATCAAATGATGGTGTATACAGTTCTTTCTATCACAAATCATCTCCACAACTACACAACCACCTCAGTCTTACTATTACCATCTCCTCCACAAGAACTCTCCCAGCAATAAATCTTTGAGCACATTTATTCATTCACAGCTTATCACACACAATATGTTATCCAGTATCCACAGTTTAAATGTCTGCTATTTCACATAAGTGGGTAAAAATACAAAAATAAAGAATTATGATGGGTAATTCTATGATATATATATATATATATATATATATATATATATATATATATATATATATATATATATATATATATATATATATATATAACTACTATAACTACTACATGTATAAAAGAATCACAAGAGTTCCTCACATAGACTTATGCTATACAGACTGAAAAGAATTTGTAGGAATCAAATGATATGACATTTCTTCTGTCCTTTCATACATTGCAACTCCTCAGTATGAAAAAATCTGATATTCTTGAGAAAACCTAATATACTAAATTTGGAAAATAATATTTTCTGACATGAATTAGTTAAAATGTATTCCAAGATACCTGTAGGTGCAGAAACAATTCTGTCATAGTTTTTGACCTTGAAGGAAAAAAAAATGAAATTGTCTCAATGTCAAGATATAGCCACATACATCATTCAATGTATTCTCTGGAAATATCATACACTGTGTTTGAATAAAATCCGTTGATAGTCCTGTCTTCATGCTTACAAGCCAGTTCAACAAAAAATTCTGGGTCAAGACCTTTGACCATAAGTCATCATTCTTATAAGCCAGAAGAGCAAAAAATACTGGGTCAAGACCTTTGACCTTGAGTCATCATTCTTACAAGCCAGAACAGCAAAAAATACTGGGTCAAGACATTTGACATACTAACACAAGCCAATACAGCAATATTCCTGAGTTGAGACATTTGACCTGGTATCATCACATTTACAAGCCAGTACTGCAAAAGAAAATCTTGGGTCAAGACCTTTGACCTTAATGTCAATACCAAGAGTGTTGACTACCAACTTGTTATTAGAATGCAATCAAATATAATGTCTGGTCAAACTTCTCTTGTATATGTACAAGCTAATGTGTCCTAAGCTCAGTGGAGTACAAAAGTGCAAGCAATGACCTTTGACATAACCACAAGGTCAGTTAGGTCTGGTTCTCAAATCTTAAAAAATGCATGAATATGTTAAGTCATTCTGAATCAAATTCTGCAATAAGATTTTTGTGAAAACCCACATCAGTGCCACCAATCGTACAAGAGGAACAGTCAATAATAACACTGTTTTTGAGGTGGCCACTATTGAGTCATGTTGGAGGTCAGATGAGCATCATTTTCCTTCATATCAAACTAAATATTGTTATAACAAATGAAAACCCCTTCCAGTCAAGGCCATCCATTCAGAAGAAGTAAACCCAAAAGGTTTTTAGGAAACATTGTCAATTAAGGAAGGTGGGTAAATAAACATTATATACAGAATAACTATTGCAAAATACTGTATATACTTACTTATAAGTCAAATGAAACTGCCAACTACAAAGATCTTGATCTGTCATAGCATAATATGGCTGTAGATTAGGGTCTGTGTTCTACTGATTACTTCTAACAAAGAGCACATACCAAGATCTGCCAATATATTATGTGAATGCAGATTTGGGTCTGTGCATTGTGCAGTTGGACTCAACTTATAAGTGAGTATATACTGTGGTTTTTTTTGGGGGGGAGAGGGAATGTTCATTTTGCCATTTATTTAGAAAGAGTACCTGTTAGGTGAGTTTTCAAATATGGGAGGTCACAATGGCATACATTTTATTGAAGACATATCTTGGGAAGTGTTCTAGTGAAAACGCATTACAGTATTCAGATTGACCATCACTTCAAGTGCAGTAGTGATAACAAGATTTTCAAGCTTGCTACCATTGATCACCACCATCTTGTTTTAGTCAAGTTGACTGTTAGGTTTTTAATGGCACTTTCAACACATTCTTGGCTACATTAATGCAAAGGAAATCAGGACCAACTAGATATCAATATCAAATAAAGTTTGTCTGATAAATCCCCTTGTTGATAGGTTCACGGAAAGTAGCTAATGTCTGATATTATCACTATTTTCATTCAGAACCATACAAGGTCTTTATCAAAATCTCATCATGCTCCTACAATCAATTCTGGAGGGGAAGTTATAACAAAATTTTAAAATGGCTATCAGTACCATTAAACAGTTTGCCATAGTAGCACTATATTCATTTGGACCAACAATACAAGAGGCAATATTTTTATTTAGGAACAACTAGACATCATACGAGGTATTTTGTGTGTGAACTCCATGTTGATATGACTATCCATCCAGGATCAGTGGTGATAAAAATCTACAAGATAACTACCATGGTGATCTTATTGGATGTCAGATCAGTACAGTTTTCATTTAGGAACTCCTATGCCGAAAATCTGATGGCCAGTCGACTATCTGCTCTGAAAAAGTAGCTATGAACAAAACTGTCAAGATGGACACCACAGTGACCATATTGACTGTCAGATTGATAGCATTTTGTTTTAGGACCAACATGACATCATAGGAAGTCTTTCAGTGAAAAAAACATTGATATAGCTATCTATTCAGGGGAAGATTTTGAGGAGGACTAAGATGACTGCCATATTGATGTCATATTTCATAAGAGAACAGCAAAATATCAGAAGAAGTATTTTTATTAAAAACATTATCTTGATCTGACCGATGTTACTAGTTCATCCAGATATCATAGGGGTTGGGAGAAGGACCATGGTGGTATAAAATAAATCAGATGACTGCAGGGGTTTGGAGGAGGGGGACCTTAGTGGTATACAACAAATCACCAAACCAGGTCATAGTTGATAATTACTTTCATATAAACTGCATATGCAAAATTTATTATCCATCTCTGATAACATACTATGCCACACACCCATTTTCAACCACTAGGTACAATA
The DNA here is from genome assembly GCA_016746295.1 of Potamilus streckersoni. Taxonomy (NCBI): domain Eukaryota; kingdom Metazoa; phylum Mollusca; class Bivalvia; order Unionida; family Unionidae; genus Potamilus; species Potamilus streckersoni. Next base: position 3,217,169 of record JAEAOA010001195.1, read on the forward strand.
CACTTCAAAAATGTTTAACTAGCCAATTGAGCACTTTTATTTTTTATTTTCCATAGCATGTGCAATTCCAAACAGTTTCTATGCTTTTTCTCTTATATGTTGCTCTGAAAACAATAATTTTGTATGACAAGTTAGAATTTGCATGAACTATACCTGCCTAGAGAGTCCCTATTTAATATGAATTAAAATTTGCATGGACTATACCTGCCCAGAGAGTCCCTATTTAATATGAATTAAAATTTGCATGGACTATACCTGCCCTACAGAGTCCCTATTTAATATGAATTAAAATTTGCATGGACTATACCTGCCCAGAGAGTCCATATTTAATATGAATTAAAACAACAACATGTTTCAATCACTGTGACATCAGCAATATTTAATTCTGATTACTGGAGATAAAAAAAATGCAACAAGAAAACCCTAATTAGACTATAAATACTAACCTTAAAAAACTATACAGAATTTAAGGACATGTGAACAAGTGAATATGAAAACTGGTGTGAGATTTCCTTCTATGACTGTATAAATTATATTTAAAACAACAAATTTTCCAAGATTTGGATCTAGATGAAATTAATGAAAAGAAGGCCAAAAACTAATTTAGCAATGATATGTAGATTGTATACCTATTCTAATTCTGAAAAATAGGAACTTGAATTAATCAAGTCACAAGTCACAACAAAAGTCAAGTCACAAGTCACAACAGAAATGTTCCCCATATAACCTGGGGCAGATGGGTAATCAAAAAGGCAAAGTTATGTATAAAACTCCCAAGAAAACTACCTTTAATTACGATTAAGGACAACACTTGGACTGATGGTAAATACTGAAATAAATATGATGCCCAGTCACTTAGTGCATAATCTTCATCAAGCAAACATGGAGACTCCTTAAAAAGTATAAGCACTACAGGCTATGAACAGCCAACTTCAGGAAGGAATCTTCTGAATAAATTACAGATGAGAGTAATTTATGACCTGGAGAGTGCAAGGTACCCAATAGCAAGAGGAATTACATGAAGATATAACTTCACCTTATATCTCTAATATAGATTCAGGTAGAACAAACTGTACTGCATTATACAGTGATATGTAACATTATCTACCACAATTATGTCTGGCACCACAACTTAATATTCTGGGTCTGTGGCCTTGTGATTTTTTTCTTCTTCAAATTTTCAACTATTTTGTTACCAAAAAAAAAGACTTTTTAAAATTATTTTGTCATAAAAAATCAACACATGCTTTAATATCTTTAAATTCATAACCAGATCATTCTGGATTTTCATTCTTAAATTGAAACTATTGAAGTACTGGTACAGTTAAAAAAAACAAAAAAAACAACTGTGGTGCATACCACTTAAAACAACTAAAATGGTCAACTGGCATGCATGTAATCTATCACCATTTTGAAGGTTTATATGTTAAAACTATAATACATTAAGCTTTCTATCACAAATTTGAAGGTTTAGATGCTGACACTAGATCAGGATATAACTTCCCATGCCTACAATATATCTCCAAAGGTATATACTCAGCCTAGGGCTACTTACTTTTTTCTCTACCTAATCAATCACAGTCACACAAAAAATATGGGCCACTGGAGCAAATACTTGATAGTTTATTATGTTGATTCAGCTAGGTGAGCAGGGTTTACTTTGAACCCCATGACAATGCTGATCTACAAAAGAAATCGGCAGTGCACATTGTTGTATCTAATTCACCTCAATTCCAAGTTCTATATATCTTTGTGTTCCATTTTATGTTTATATAAATCATCAAACCAATCTACTTTTTTGCAAATTAGACAAAATTAGTTTTAAAATGTATTTTTACAAGTTGTGGTTACAAAAAAATACATACCAGCTACAGAATTATTAACCTGTAGAATAATGGATGCATTTAAAATCAGACACTAATTTTCTCTCTTTGAAAGAAAATGAATTTGCAAGGCATTTTCAAATTAGAAACTGATGTTCCCTTCTAATTAAATCCAATTGATGGTAAACATCTAAACCAAGCATGAATCATATCACTGATGTCTGCATTGTGGAAGTTTAGTGATGTTAACCACTGGAGCATCATGCCGAAGATGTGTGGCATTATGTCCCATTCTGTCACATTACCCTGACAGCAGGCCAACCAGTCCTAAAACTAACTTCTTAATGTTGAACACCAAGTGAGGCAGCTGTTAGTACCATTTTTGTAAGTCTTTGCTATGGCTTGGCATGAATTCAAAACCTTAACCTTCCACATCTGAGGTAGATGCTCAAACCACTTCTGCAACCAAAGGTCAAGTATTTGTGATAACTCGATGAAATTTTTATGGTAGCAGTTGTTTAAACATTTTTAAAATAAAATTCTAGAACTTCTTTCTCTGTAAATTGATTTCTTTTTCTTCCATACAGTGATAGGCATGCTAATCAAAGATACTAATTTCCATTATTCAAGACATCTATGAATCGGGGCACCATTCATCATCTCCTTTCAATGGCCTAGGACTGCCAATGCTCAAAGTGTTAATATCACACTGGATTTCAACCCATGGATAGAATGTGACAACTGGCTGCCCATTTATATGCCTATCCCAATTAAGTCTTCCAGCAACTTTTCTTTTACATCTGAATTAACTTTAAGTTAAGGATATATAGTAAATGGTTTCATACATATCCACAAAAAAGTCAAAAATACTTGCATTCATAAAACATTCATTCTGCGCCGTTTATTGGGAGTAATCAGTAGAACAAACAACATATACCCTGATCTGCTGGTATATTATGCTACAGTGATTTAGGGTCTATACTGTTTACAGATTATAGATGTTAGTTTCACAGCCATCTGTATAAAACAGAATTGAATTACAGAACTAGTTGTTATAATGAGCATTAAGTTGCAAGTTTTATGGCAATCAAAAACTAAAGGACAAGCCATGCTTACAAGATAGTGTAATACTCAAAGTTAAGGTACCAAACAAAAAGGGCAACATAAATTGGGAGCTAAGCGAGTTGGAAATATTCTGATGTTTGAACCATGACTATAATATTTATCAAATTTCATGGCAATTCATAAAAAAATCTGCTACACATTCAATGAAATGAGCTTGTCTCACTGTTACAAGACAAAAAGGGAAGTAACCCATAATAAATATCATGGGAGTAAAAGCTATTTGTCGATATGTGTATCTTCAGGTGATACAATAATATTTACCATGTTTCAGTTACTGTCCATCAAAAACTATTGATCTGCAGACAAAAACCTGTAACTCAAAGAGGCATTGTGAGTGACATATTATTCACCTGTCCCATATGGTTATCAGTTGAAGAAACTGATTTAATTGCCAATATATTTTCTGATGATGACTACTTTCCAAGTTTCACAGCAATCAAAAAAATGCAGGATTAGTTAAACAAACAATTGCTGGACAGAAAGATGGACATGCAGACATAACATGAATTTATACTCCTGCTACTATAAAAGAATGTACTTACATATGGATGCTTTTGAAACAGATGACTACCAAGACATGTTAAGTCCATACAGCAATTCTATACAAAGTTCCATGACCTTCCTGTGAGATCAACAAAATTTTCCAAAACTGCAAGATCAAATTTAATATTTCGATTTTTACGTCCTGTGAAGTTGTCACATTTCTAGAATTTTATTCCCCTGATTTGTGACTACTTTAAGGTGACAATTTTATCATCTTGGAGTAAAGTAGATTTTGTACGGTGACATGGTATTTTAACTCATATTGAATTTGAGAGCAATATATCTCTGTGTGTGTGTGTGTATATATATATATATATATATATATATATATATATATATATATATATATATATATATATATATATATATATATATATATATATATATATATATAACCAAAGTACTTAGTATGTTTTCCTTATATTTATTAAACTTACATGAAATGTGTGCATATAAACCAAAAGACAGCTGAAAAGCTTGTGAAAAAGGTAAAATGAATTTTAATGCAAAGGCGAGAAAACTGATTCTAGCAATATCACTGCATGTGTAAGAAAGCTGAGGTGAAAGAAAGTATGTATTATTTATTATATGAAGTTAAGGTGGAAGATCTATAATTTGTGTCAATGGTGAACAAAAAGTTGATCGAAAATGAAAGAAATGTACAATTTTGGTTTGTCTTATTCATTTTAATTACATAATTTGAATGGTACTGGATGACACACCATAGTGCTACGAAAATGCTGGTTAACCAGGGGAAAAAAAAGAGGTTAATAAACGATGAGCCATATTGTTTCTCAGCCTAACCAATCAAAATGCGCAAGAAAAATGCAAATTTCCAGGTACTGATGCCCCACATTTTATTTTATGAAGGGGAGTGTTAAGAAATGGGCTAGGTTAAAATAGTGATATAGTAAACAAGTTATGGTATGTTATTAAACGAAGACACTCCTGATGATATAGAACAGTGAAAATGGAACCCAGGTGAGGTCTTGTTAATATAAATTTGCATACAAAATATGAGTCAAATATTCAGCAGCTCAACTAAAACAATACAGGCAACTGATAAACAAAGCTTAAGTTATAACAACATAGAGCTCCATGAAAAGTTTTTCTTCTGCTCCAATAATAAATCACTGGAGTTATTGCATGCAAACCAATCTGGGCGTGTCCAACAATTATGGTCACAACTCCACTAAATGGCTTTAATGATGCAGTGAAAATTCAAAGAAAGCCAAGGTATTCTTATCATAAAGTTACATGCCATGGGAGTTAATGAGCAGAAGGAAACTGGGAATGTTTGAAAATCAAAGGATCACAACTCCACTAAAATATGGTGATGAATGATAACATAGTTGTATACTTCCTTTACAAAGGAACAAAACATCATTTTAAAAAAGACGTGTGGTGAGCAAGTGGTGACAAAATGTAAATGAAAATAAAAGTAACTCAAAATTAAACAATTTAAAGGAGATCTATTGGGCGAATAAATAAAGTTGATCCAACTGCCCACGTTTTTCAACAGTTCAGTTCTTGGAACAATAAACATACATCCTTGTAGATGTTCATATTCTACAAAGTCGGATAAGAGGTTTACATCTTACTATACAACTTTATAAATTAAGTGGTGCATTGTACTATCAAGTGGCAACTGACCTATCGTCAACAATCAATACTTGCTCATAAGTTGAGTCATTCTGCAAGCAACAAAGATTCGGATTTGCCAAAGCATAATGTGCTTGCAGATCAGGGTCTATATTTTTTCTACTGATTACTCAAAAAAAACTGCACAGATCAAGTTCTGCCAGCGTATTATGCGATGGTAGATCTGGGTCCATGCAGTCTGCAGTCACAGTCATCTTATAAATGAATATATACTGTACTCATTTGCATGACACATCATATAAAACCATAGCATTTTATGTTCATACTTCACCCATATTAATTGGTGTTAAGTGCTTGATGTAAAATGAAAAACAGTCTAAGTTATGATGATTTAAGTTTGAAAATGATGGATAATAGTGAGTCTGGTCGGTGAGGGACAAAAGCCTGAATGTCTAATAGGCTTCCATTGTTCCTACAAAAACAAGTGACACCTTGCACCTTGCCAGGAATAGTAGTCCATAACTACTGGCAAGAAGTTACTTAAAAAACTGTATGTTACTAAAGTTGTATAACATACCAATGACATGCATGATGACTGTGTTCGGTCTATGATTATGTGCAGAATAAATGCATGAAAAAATTATATATTTTACATTAATCCGAAAGACTCATTTTACACTTTATTGAAGAAAGGTGTCTAACATGTTGAACAAATTCTATTGGCATGTGTTAAAGGTACCATGTTATTAACAGAAATTTAACAGACTTCATATGGCTTGTTTTGTACTCTCTGATCTTTCCTACATCATCACTTCATTACAAAAACATAATTATGTTTTTACTCTAATTTTACGGTATGGGAAACTTTGTATTATTATATTTTTCAAACATTTGTATATCAGAATATGTTGAAATCTATGATTAATTTCTGGCTATAATTATCTCTCACTTCAGAAAATTGGTCAGAACACCTTAATGATTTTTATCCTCCAGCATCAACCACTCCCTGTGGGCTTGGGGATGTAGGATTTGTCAGAAGCAGTTTCCTGCATATTGTAATGGACTCAAGACCCATCATGTTTCAGTGGCCCTCACAGTAATTGAGTCAAGACCCATGATGTTTCAGTGGCCCTCACTGTAATGGAGTCAAGACCCATGATGGCTCAGAGCTCCTCATTGTAATGGAGTCAAGACCCATGATGTCTCAGTGCTCCTCATTGTAATGGAGTCAAGACCCATGATGTCTCAGTGCTCCTCATTGTAATGGAGTCAAAACCCATGATGGCTCAGTGCTCCTCATTGTAATTGAGTCAAGACCCATAATGGCTCAGTGATCCTCATTGTAATGGAGTCAAGACCCATGATGTCTCAGTGCTCCACTTAGTAATGGAGTCAAGACCCATGATGTCTCAGTGGTCCTCATTGTAATGGAGTCAAGACCCATAATGTCTCAGTGCTCCTCATTGTAATGGAGTCAAAACCCATGATGGCTCAGTGCTCCTCATTGTAATTGAGTCAAGACCCATAATGGCTCAGTGATCCTCATTGTAATGGAATCAAGACCCATGATGTCTCAGTGCTCCTCATTGAAATGGAATCAAAACCCATGATGGCTCAGTGTTCCTCATTATAATTGAGTCAAGACCCATAATGGCTCAGTGATCCTCATTGTAATGGAGTCAAGACCCATGATGTCTCAGTGCTCCTCATTGTAATGGAGTCAAGACCCATGATGTCTCAGTGCTCCACTTAGTAATGGAGTCAAGACCCATAATGTCTCAGAGGTCCTCAAGCTGGGCTTGTGACTGAAAGGGACAGGTTCCTGTGATTAGATTAGCCTGGATCAGCAAACACAGCATGTCCTTTAAAGGATATTACTTCAATTGCCTTGGCATTAAATAGCAGACTTGTTTTGATAATTTTAATTAGGCAATATTTACCTACTATATATTGCTTTTCTATCTCTTTTCTTAATGTTAGTCCCAGTCCAAGGTGATTATTCCTTCCTCCAAATAGTAACTAGACAACCAGAATAAAAACATGTTCCAGGTCTGATTTTGTAGTTATTTCCACCATTGGAGAATCAATCTTTTTGCACAGGATGGATATTGAAGGTCACCAGGGCAGGAGGGGAGGAAAATTCAGGCAAAATAGCAAGTAAGCACTGCATAATTTAAATCAATTAAAAATAATTCAAAACCTGCTTCAAATTCATTACCTGTTATAAATTTACCACTGCAAACTGGAGAATAGTTAACTTGTTGGGGTATCACAATTAGACTCATTGCTTACATGCCATTGTTTACATGCCTTTGCTAAGCTGCAACACTAATAAAATTAGAATGATGTGAATGTGGAGTGAGAAGGCTTGTCTTCATCATATACAGCACAGATGCAACCAAAGATAGAAGTTGAATTGAATCAAGGGATTTTAAAAATTAGCTGATTGCTGGCCAAAAACAAAGGTTGATAAAAATGAGTCAATTGAGTAAATGTATCAGTTACCACTGAACCACAAACAACTTATAATTAGGCCTGAATTTTACTACTTCTCCTTAATACTTCTCCTTGCCAACTTCATTTTGAATAAAAATTTGACTGTTCTGTATCCAGCATTCAAGGCTATAAGATAGCCTTCCCCAATGCTCACAAGTACTTTGTGGGCTCCACCAATGGGTCAGACTGTTACCTTTCTGAATTAATATTAAACTTTGAGCTTTAGAGACCAGTATCTCACTCTTTAATGCCTTGTTAGAACCTTAGACAGTCTTAAGGGTAAAGTTCTTGAAGAAGCTTTACTCACATGTTTACAACAAGGTCTGATTGCTGACCAAACAACACACAGTAGCCAATAGTATGTTCTAGAGCATTACACAGTCCTTGGTTTGAACCCAGGTCATTTATTTGCTGGAAACAAATATGTTTAAGCTAACACACCTTCTATAATCTGAAAAAGGAAACAGCATTCCATAACCTGCAGCTCTGAAACCTGCTAAATATAATATCTGTCTGTCATCTGGAGGAGTAATGGTGTGCTAGAGACATTAATCAAGACCAAAGGTCCATCCTGTTATTCATTAATGCATCAAAAACATTTCTTGACAGATGTCACCTTATAATTATTGTTGGCTCATAAATGTCTCCTGTGATGACTTAACAATAATTCACTGGCTTCTCAGACATAAATGTACTTTTAGAATGATGTTAAGGTATAAAATATTCTAAGTCTCATACACTTGGAATCCTTGCTGTATGGCAATGAACAAATCAAATTCTTGTCAACTGATGGTTAGGACATGAGAGTTTTCAATGAAAGTTTGTTTATTTTCAAGTTTTAAGTTTCACTGCACAATTTCAATACAAAAAGATTCACCAAGTATGCGCAAAATCATTGGAACCATTGACCAGGCAGTAACAAGAAAGTAAAGTAGTCCTTTCAGTTTCTTGCTTGTACATTTTATGAAGTAACTGAAATTTCATTAGATTAAATTATTTAATCTTTAGCACAGCAAACTTAGTATTTTGTGTTTTAGTTGTTTGTCACTGAGGCAAAGTGGCTTTGCAGTCGGAGTGCTAAGCAACAAAAGGATGTGAGTTCAAATCCTGCCAAGACCTTACAGTGACAGCTACCACTGGTGTGTCTGCTCCTCCTCTGGTACAATTACTAAATGCTAAATTACATAAAAATGAATGTGGTATATTTTTTAATCAATTCAGCCAAAGTGTTTTTGATTCATCAGGATTAAATAAAAACTTGGATCTTTTAAGTACTACATTATTTTGTTACAATGTCATTGCCTTAATTCCACTCATACACCATGCTAAATTTAATTTTTTTAAAAACAAATGTTTTATTAATATGTCAAGATAAAATAAAAAAGACTAGAAGGTACAATGACAGCTGAGGAAATATCCATGCATGGTCAAGCAAGAAATTTCCACAATAAGATAAAAACAAGAGGCCCAAGTAGATTTGAGACTATTCATCTGGCTGGCACCTATATAATATCCAAATGCAAAAGCAGATGGCTAAGAAATCTTGGTCAGTCAGATGTTTTCTTTTTCAATGTCTTACAATGTCTGTAATGGAATGCATTATACAGGTTTACTATAAATCTTTGAATGAATCTGGTATTGTAAGATTTTAAATTTGTTACTTTTATGTTATTTTATATAATTTTACAGAAATTCTACATATTTATATTTAATATTTTATCTTGTTATGTTTAATGATACATTTATTTGGAAGGTTTTATCTTCTTAATTTTTTTGCAATTTATTTTCACATTTTTTTAATGTAATCTTTTTTTGCACTACATACTACTTTTGTTCAGAGCTGCAGTAACACACAATTGCATAATACACACATGTGTACACATTTTAATGCCTTATTTTATAGTAGTAGTAGATCAATTAATTAATATCTTCGTTGTCTAAAGACACTCCAGCTTATCCAAACTGTACATCATATACATATAACTGTAGAAGTCTCATGGAAAATTAGACAGTTGTTCAAATGAGCTTTTTTAAATAAAGCCATCTTCATCATCAATTGTAGCAGTCGTAGTAGTAGTATTAGTATGGAAACTGCATATGCTATGAAAACAAGATTTCTTAAGGATTTGTATCTTCATCTATATTTGGTGGCATGTCAGCATCATTGGTCCAATAATGGAAAGCCTTTATGCCATGATGTTTTCTGTTCTGTAGTTTATTTATAGATCAACTCAAGTAAATGTCTCTCTAATTTACTATTTTCATGTTTAACATTGTATTAGTAATTTCATGTTTAACATTGGGCTGGTATCATTTCTATAAATTGGACTTTCAAGCAAGGACTCTTTTGTCAAATCTGGTCAAATTATGCAAGAGGTTTCTTTTTTTAAAAAAAGAAATTTCTATTCTGAGGCTTTTAGCAGACATTATTAAAGGCTTTATATTTTTTGTAAACAGCACCCACATCTGATAAAAGGTAAGCAAGATAAATGTACAACACTGAAATACCTTCATTTAAGGAAGTTTTGTGTCAAATTTGGGGAATCATGCTATGAGTGATTTTGACAATAAGCATCAAAAGATTTTCTTTTTTTAAGTAACAATCATGTTTAATATTGGATTGGCATCATTTGCATATATTTTGATGCTCTTACAGTTGGAATGCTCTGTCAACTATGGTCAAATTCTATTCCACAGTGTGGCAGTTTATAGTGGTGTCTACACTGGGGCATCATGCCGAAGACATGAAGCATAAATGCCCCACCCAGTCACAAAATTCTCAATGGAATGTTTTAGAAGAAGTTGTTAATAACCGTTTCTAGCATTTGTAACAGCTGTCGTATTTCATGGTATGGTTACATTTTAGAAACTTGAACACACTACATGCCTGGAAACATTCTTTTAATTTCATAAAATTATGTAAAGTGGTTTTAAAGGAATCATTTAAAAATACTTTGAGGCAGTAATACAACTAACTCCAAATGACCAGCTGTTTACAAAGACAGCCAATGAAAACAAGAATTGTCATCAATTAGTAACTCTATTTTCTTCAGATAAACAGTAACTGATGGTGGAATGAATTCCATATTTTTCATTCTGTTGTCATAAAACAGCAGTCTGAGTCATGCAATCTGAGAAAGACATTTTACATCAACTGTAGCTAAGACAAAGTGGGACATATAATATGGTGTAACCTCATCTTTTTTTTTTGGAACATGACTTCTCTGATCTAATTACAAAACTTGTTGATGTTGGCTTCCATTAGTCTCTTAATTTTAAGGTGTTGTAAACAGACAGAAAGAATAACAGACAGATGGACAAAGGTCAAAATCTGTCCCATTGCACATAAAAATATGTTATGTTCCTAAAATGTTTCATGTCAATTATTTTCACTATTAGCATGTTGTCTGCTGAAATGGCTGTTGAAAGGCCAAAACTACTATTTTGGCAAGAAGTGCTTGTAGTGGTCATTTTTTATTTATCAAGTAGTCAATCAGCTGGACACATGTTACTTCCTGGTTGGTACATTAGCCAATGGTGTTTATCACAACAAGACCAACTTTCTTGTAAACATTAAAGACAAAGACAATGAATGCTTCAATATCTGAACATGTGTTTAACCTTAATAAACCCTGAACAAGCTTAAACCTCACTGAACAGTGTACAAGTTTAAACTTAACACTGTAAGTTTTAAACAATGAACATTGCATAAAAGTGAACCTCATTCAGCACTGTATAAGCTATTATGACACTGAACATTGTACAAGTTTTTACCTCAATGAGTACAAGTTTTAACTCAATGAACACTATAAACTTTAACCTCACTGAATACTGAACCAGTTTTAACCTCACTGATAACCACTTAAGCTTTTACCTCATTAAACACTATACATGTGTGTAGCTTTTGAACACAATCAGTTTAAGCTTAAACCTCACTGAACGATGTACATGTGAACAGCTTTTGAACACAGTATATGCTTTAACATCACTTAACACTTTACATGTGCACAGATTTTGAATACAGTAAGTATAAGCTTTAACCTCACTGAACACTGTACATGTACATGTATACAGCTTTTGAAAATAGTAAGTATAAGGTTTAATTTCATGTTTTGGACATGCATAAATCTTTGCAATGCCAATAGTTATGACACTGGAGCATCTGCAGAAATGTCACCAGTGCCAGATTTAAAACAAATGAGGTCATATGCTAGTTAAGTTATGAGGCCCCTTTACTTGGTCATAAATTTTTCTTTTGGCAAGAAGATGGGCTCTCTGGCCCACAGAGCCCTGTGCTTTAAGCACACCTAAGCACAATGGTAAATCTGGTACTGGATGTCACTTTATAATATTTAGTTGCTGCTTGAAAGAGTGACATTACCATGCATGTTCCAAACAGTACCATGCATGTACCAAACAGTACCATGCATGTACCAAATAGTACCATGCATGTACCAAACAGTACCATGCATGTACCAAACTGTACAATGCATGTACCAATCAGTACCATGGATGTACCAAATAGTACCATGCATGTACCTAACAGTACCATGCATGTACCAAATAGTACCATCATCAGTAAAATCCACAAACCCAGCCTGGATGCTTTCCAATCTGTCCGCATGGGTTAAAGTCTTGGTTCAACCAAAAATTATGTGAAAAAGCTTGCCAGTAGTTTCCTGTGGGTTAGTTGTTCATCCTGGGTTCTTCTGCCACCAAAATATACTGGCCACCATATATTACCTATAGGAGATAGAAATGGTAATAAACCCCAAAATTCACAAATCAAATCTGCCAGGCATCCACTACCACAACAGCCACCCTGGTCAAAATTATGCAATGTACATATATCTTGTTTTTGTTTTTTCTTACTTTATTGACTGAATTTTAGAATAAATCCAGTTGACATGCAGTACTAACATGTGCGTGTTAGTAAAGTCTGAGTTGCCTCCCTGTTAGGTGTAGTAGTAAAGTCTGAGTTGCCTCCTTCTCCATTATGTGTATTAATAAAACCTGAGTTGCCTCCCTCTCTGTCTTAAACCATGTATATCCATCAGCAAACAAAAATAAACAAAAAACTTTGCTGACTCTGGGGCTGTTTAGTGAATAAACTCCTCATAACCATTAGATCAGAAACAAATCTAAATGTCTTCAAAACAAAACTTTATAAATATTCTCTTGAAAGGCATTTGTCATTGTAATTATTAAAACACTTAAATACATGCTCTCAAATGTAATCTTATGGCCGATCATATACACTTTGTGGTTTTATTCTTAACAAATCCTTTGGACCTAAGGGAAGAGTATTATATTATCCTAACTAAAAGAAAAGTTTATTATTTTCATTATTACTATTATTATTATTATTATTATTATTATTATTATTATTATTATTATTATTATTATTATTATTACAAAAGCTTCATTGGTAATAAAATGCAGGGTCAAAACCAATCTATATGGTTGCACATTTTCTTTTCTTTGTTGATCTTGATAAATCAAATGAAGGACTAAATAAAACATAAAGCTCATTTGCAATAATCAAACCAGACAGCAACAACAAGTCACACTTTTAAAACACTACACCTGGATTGTAAAATCTTTAAAAGATATGCACCAAGACGAACATGAAAATTCAGAAATATATATGTTGTATTATAACTTGCAAATTATTTTCTAATGTTGAAAATAAATATATACATATATGTTGTATTACAACTTGCAAGTTATTTTCAAATGTTGAAAATTCAGAAATATATTCATTTATGTTGTATTACAAGTTATTTTCAAATATATCACTGCAAAGTTTAAAGATCAGTCAACAGAATATTAGCTGAAGGCAATAACTTTGGTGTGTGTGATTGTAACAGGAATTAATATTCATCTACACAGTTCTGAATAAGGCCAGCTTGTCCATTGAGTAAGCACTTAAATAAGGTCTCACAGAAATGACCGTAGTCAACAGAATCTTTTCCCTTCTGATCACAGTTATGATGATTACATTTAATCAAATTAAATAGTATGTGTGTGTGTGTGTGTGTGTGTGTGTGTGTGTGTGATTTGGAATTTTAATGTAGCTTCAACAATTTTTCAGTCATATCGCTATGATGTCTGCAGTGCAACATCACATTATAGTAACACCAGGCTGACCAGTCCTAACACTAACCTCTTAACTCATTAACCCCTAGCAACATGTTTACAGGGCAGGAGATGGTAGCCTACTTCTAATCTCTGTATCGTCAAGGCTATGTGCGACACAATAAAGTGGGTGGTATTATTGAAAGGTAGACAGATGTAGCTTTACGATGATACCAAATAAAATGGATGTTCTAATTACACTACAAAATACAGAGGGAAAAACGTCACTTTTTGGACATGAGTTTTTTCCAGCCAAAATTCACCCTAAGTCGTGATCCGAATTTTAGACATTTTGGCTTTAGATCAAAGACAGACCAGTCTGAATTGCACACAGACATGTGAACCTTTGCAAAAATTAGGACAAAAATGATGGGTCCATTTAGCAAAAAAACCCAAAATTCTCCAGTTATTACCCTTCTGCTCAAGCTCAGATGAAAGAGCCAATGAAAATCGACGTTTCTAACACATATAGGCATCAAGTAATCCAGAAATGTCTTCCAATTTGATGTATTATAATGTATTTAAAAATATCTCCCAAAATCGATACCCTACTCGCATTTCAGGCGAAAATGGCAAAAACCTCCAGGGGTTAATGAGTTAATGCTGAGGGCCCAGCTGGCAACAGTTTGTACCATTTTTTATAAGTCTTTAGTATGACTTGGCCAGGGTTCTAACCTGTGACCTTCCACATCAGAAGCAGATGCTCTAACCACTAGGCCACTGGATTGGTCCAATTAAATAGTAAAATTAAAAACATAACATTCGCTCAGCTAGACTGCTTTAACTGACATTTGTTTCATAGTGTTACCATCAATAGATATTTACTGACTGACTGATACTTGATAATGAATTATATTTTTTGAGGATATCTTCTTGTTGTGTAAATCTTCCAAATTATATGAGTTCTTATCAAAATCTGTACATTTCATGATAATGATTCCAGATTTCCATGAATGATGTTTTCCAAAACTAAATGATTGATATATTTTTTTGTTTTATGCTGGTTTTCGTCAGTTGCCTGGGTATGCTAAAATATAGAGACTGGTCTCCTTGGCACTGTATAATCATAACTGATCTGACCTAAATACAACATTTCATTCACAATTTACATTGATGGCATACAGGACTGGGAAGAGAAGTCTTCTTTAAATAAATGAAATGTCTCCACATTCATTGACCACTTATCAAAGTTATCTGTAAAGTGTCTGGAAATGTATATTAGCAAAATGCTTCTCTACACAGACTAACCTTGACCTGCAAAAATCACATTATAAGTGAAAGTAAATTACCATAAAAATAGCAATAAATATCATTGTTGTTCTCTTGAGGGGCACAACAGAATATGTTGTTGTTGTTGTTGTTAGGCTTAACACCATTTTTCAGCACACATAGGCTATTCATGGAGGCCAGTATTATTGGTAGAGAAAGAAACCTGGAAATCCACAGAAAGAACCACCGACCCACCCCACGAGAAGCTACTGGCAAGCTTTCTCACATATCCACATTCGCTGAATCTTAGACTGAATCTTAGACTCGAACCCATGCAGACAGAGGTGAGATGGCAGTGATCCGTAACGGACAGCACTTTAGACCACTCAGCCACTTGGGGCCCCACAACAGAATACTTATATTAGACAGATGGAACCAAATAGTTCACATGGCTATCATTTCTGATTGTCAAACAGACCCTAATTATCTCCCCCTAATGCAAAGATTGACACTTAAGCAAAGAATCCCAAATTTAACTGTTGTCCTATGATACAACATCAATAATTTTCTTTTCATGTTTTGCCAAGTGATTCAAATTGATGTATCTATTTGTGCCAATTTAAAAACTGAAACTTCATTATGGAATCTAGCTCTGTTCTTTTCTTAGACAAAACTAATTATGGCATTTTTGAGAACCGCATGGGACATCTTCAAAAATGACCAGCATGGCTGTATTTGCTTAAAATTTATAGTTCATAATAAAAGTTAAAAAGTGTTGGAAGCAGTAATAATTAAAAGTCAGACTATTAAAATTCAGACAAGTGAAGGAGGAGTTGAAGAAAGAAACATGCACAGATGTCATCATCATAATTTTATTATGATAATTTTAAGTCTTGGAAAAAATTTTCAAGTATATGTTTACAATAATGAGATCTGAATTAATTGCAAGAACAGGATGCATTTGGGTGTGACAAAAATGCAATATAATCCAAAGATAATGTATATGCATGGTCCTTGTTTAATTAGTCATCATGTTTGTTGATTACTTTAAGAGAACTTTATTGTAGTTATTCTGATAGATTGTCTCTTGGAAATAACAGATAAACAGCAATGATGACAAGTTATAATTTTGTCTCATGCAACTAACAATATCTAAATTCAGGTCAGCATAGACAAATGAAGACAAATTACATGGTGGTGGTATTATGATGTCTGAACAAAAGATTCATTATGGCATACCATTCTTTATGTGACCAAGTTTGTACTAAACAATATTGTGTGATATCTGAAAAACACTGACCAAGAAAAAGTGAGTCAAAAATTAGACATTAATTGAATGCAATTTTCATTACAAAACACTAAAGAAATAGGTGAAATGTGATATATATATATATATATATATATATATATATATATATATATATATATATATATATATATATACACACACACACACATGTAAATGTTATAGAGGTTAAGAATTGAATAATTCATTTGCTGACTCTTAGTATCAACATAAATATCAGGCCATATCAACTGCATGATTTGATGTAATAAAATTCAACTAAGCATAGCTAATTAAGTGCATATAGGTGCAGTTTAGGGTTATAGAAATTGCAGTCATAGCAATAATTGAATACAGTTCACCAAACCAGCCAAAACATAAAGTAATCCCAAGCTATAAGAAAACTTGATGTTTTAAATTTACCAATGAAATGAACATAAACCTAGGACTTAAAAATACTGCCTGGGCATGAATCTTTTATTTCCCCCACTAATAAATCGTTAAAAACAAAAAAAATTTCACTTCTCTTAACTATCATTATAATGAAGGTTAATCCCAGGCTTAGTTATTCTTTAACTGCATGTGTGCAGCTGCTGGAAATTTCAATAACTTTCCAATCCTCTGGAACAAATTTGAGTTCATTCTTAAACCCTATGTTATCAAAAGGGAGCACAGCTTTTGACAAATGCTAGATCACCCACGCATGCATATTCTAAAGTAGTGCATTTTAGCTTACAAGTCAAGCCATTAAACAACATCAAATCTTGATCTCTGAATGGAAGTGGGCTCATATTCCATGCAGGAATTTCACGGATAAAGAACAAAGTAGTGTTTTCTTTAAAAGTAGCAGGACAGACAGTGCATAAATGAAGCAGAGAACAAAGCCTTTTCAACCTCTGTTTCCATTAGTCAGAAACAGTGCAAATAATTGCCATAAATGACATGAAAAACAAATCAAGTTATTGACAAAAACATAGCTACCTAACTGTGCTATAAGAAATTTATACCACAATAGAACATTGAAAAATAAATAAAACAATTGAAAAACTGTCAGAGATTGCTCTGAAAATTTAATTAGGTTACGAAAGTATGAATACAAATAAACCAAATTTAATTTGTTAATCTCAAGTGGTTTTTAGAATCATTAGTTATCTGTGCCAACTTAAACAGTCCTTATGCATCATGGTGTGTGTGTGTGTGGTTTTTTTTTTACTTTTAACATAGCTTTAAAAAATTTTAAGTCATATCGCTACCATATCTGGAGTGTCGCAGTTTATAGTGATGTCTAGCAAACATGCAGCATAATGTCCAATCCAGTCACATTATCCTGACACCAGGCTGACCAGTCCTAACTCTAACCTCTTAATGCTGAGCACCAAGCGAGGCATGTATTAGTACCATTTTTATAAGTCTTTGGTATGACTCAGTTGGTGATTCATGCTTTCTGTCAAATTTGGTT
Organism: Potamilus streckersoni; assembly: GCA_016746295.1. NCBI lineage: Eukaryota > Metazoa > Mollusca > Bivalvia > Unionida > Unionidae > Potamilus > Potamilus streckersoni. The sequence goes on from JAEAOA010001195.1 coordinate 3,234,849, forward strand.
GAATCTCAATCCAATTTTGAAGAGTTGTAGAAAACATTTTTTAAGTTTTAGTGATGGCAGTGATATCTGATGGCAGATTGATATTATTCTACAAAGAAATAAAAGGTCTTGTCGCAAACTATTTTCTGTCAGGTCTGATACCCAGTAAATTATGTTAAACAATTATGAAGCAGAATTTGCTTAAATAATTTGATATAACCTTTTTTTTTATTTAGAAATGGCAGTCATATTTGATCGTGGATAAACAACATTTATGAAAAAGACAAAGGCATTGTTTCCAAATTACTTTGTCATATTTGACTTAATTCTTATGAGCAAAACTTAGGCAACATTCAAAAAAGTTTAGTTTTTTTGTAATGGCAAACAAACTTGATGATTGATTGGCATCTATTATCATAATTCTGCAATACCAACATGCCAGGATGTGTAATAATAAATTTGACAAAATATTTTTTGAGAAGAGATCATTTAAAGTATTTTTTTTTATAAATAGGAGATTATTTAAAGTATATTTTATAAATAGGTCTTTTGTTGGTGGCATTCATATTTGTAGTGAATTGGCATCACATACACAAAGTTAAAAGGTCTCCTTGCCATCCTACTCTCGCTGTCAAAAATCAAACGTGTTAAGTGATTTTTGAGAAGCTGATGTTGACATATCTGATACTCTATGAACAAAATGGCTGGCTTTATATGGCCATGTGAGATTTAATCCAACTGAAGTTATTTTGTAATGAGATGTTATTGTGATCCATCATAATTATGTAGAGTTTTATGGTTGTCATTACATCATTGTTTATATTTTGATAAAATCTGTTATTATATCATTATGTTTAGATGCATGTTTGTTATTATGTCCCTCTGTTTCAATTTATGTTGTTATTATGTCATTATATTTAGATACATGTCCACTGTCATTGTCCAAAATGGTCCAGATGCCAAATGCTTTTTTAATAGAACAAGAAAAATTATTAGGTGCAGACTCAATGATTAATGAAAATTGAAAAGATTGAATATACAATCTAACATTAGGCAGAAAAAGTTGATATTTTTAAAATGTTCAATTTATTTATTAAAAATAAAAATGTTTGCAACAAATCTTATAATGGGCACAGGTTTGGAAGTCACTCTGGTTGGTGGGTGGGTGGATGGGGATGTCTGAATTTCATTAGCTCCCTGCTTTGTAGCTCAATGTAATAAAAAAAATCAAATAAATGTTGCTTTACAAATATGTTATAATTGGCAGTACATCCCCTTAAAGATTTTACTGTTATACAATGTACAGGTACCAGTAAAGAATCTTGTGGTAATTCCAAATGTGCTAATTGAGAAACAATTAAGACTGGGTCTTTATTGACAAATTTGTTATTATTTTAAAGTATAATTCTTATTGCTGTGTAAAAATGTTGACAAATTAAAATAATTTTGTCTATGCCTTTCTTACAAGCACTGTCAAACAACAGCATTTCTGACAAAATTGATACCCTAACCTTGTCATTCCTTCTATTTTGTGATGTGAATTTCAATTATCAGGCAAAATTGCTTATGCAAATTATCATAAATATGACCCACCAGTTTTATATATACTCATTACCATCTGTACAGTGCTCACATCCCACACACGGGAGACACTTATTCAGCCTTCCAATATGAAAATAACAAGTTTGACAGAGGTCTGTCAAAAATGTTTCTTAACAAATTCTGCTGATACACTCCAGTGTCCGAAAATAGAAAAATTTGTCAGTGATGTATTTCTGGACAGACATGTTGATGTTTTTCATTGCTAAAATGGAGTTTGCTTTTCTTGAATCAAGTTTTCTTTTCTTCTTGCATCTAGTGTGCAAATATCCATGAAGATCCATTTTTTTTTTGTTTTAAGAACTAGTTTGATTCTCTGCAGCTTTCATCAACTTTAGCAAAAGAGGGACGTTTTAAAAAAAATCATCACACCTAGGGTATAAAGGTCAATATTAAAGCAAAAATCCTCTACTCAAATAAATCTGGTTCCCCTGACAGTCAAGTGGTCTAAAACCCCTGACAACCAAGTGGTCCAAGGCCCCTGATGGCCAAATGGTCTACAACCCTTGACAGCCCAGTGGTCTAAGGCCCCTAACAGCCAAATGGAAAAATGCCCCTAACAGCCCAGTAGTCTAAGGCTCCTGATGGCCGAGTGGTCTAAGGCTCCTGACAGCCCAGTGGTCTAAGACCCTTGACAGCCAAGTGGTCTAAGGCTCCATACAGCCAAGTGGTCTAAGGTGCCTGATGGTTAAGTTGTCTAATGCCCCTGACAACCAAGTGGTCTAAGGCCCCTGACAGCCAAGTGGTCTAAGGCTCCATACAGCCAAGTGGTCTAAGGTGCCTGATGGTTAAGTTGTCTAATGCCCCTGACAACCAAGTGGTCTAAGGCCCCTGACAGCCAAGTGGTCTAAGGTGGTTGCCTTTATGGATAAATCACATTTCATTTCCGTCCATGTGGGTTCGAGTCTTGGCACAGTCAACATGGGTATGTGAGAAAGCTTGCAGTAGCTTTCCATGGATTGGTGGTTCCTCCTGGGTCCTTCCTGAACCAAGTATAATGGCTGCCAGTTACAAGTTATCATGTTCTAAAAAATGGTGTTACAACCACAAAACCAAAACAATTTACAAACTTGCACCTGTTTGAACCACCCACCTTAAATAGACTAAAACTGACATATATTTCTTCATAACAAGTGTGACCTCTTCAGATGACTTTTGTCAATAACATGATGTAGTGCTGAGGTCTCTGACATTAAATTTTTCTTTGTGCAATAATTACCCATTTCTTTTTTGTTCATTTATCCATTAGGATCCAATATTTGTCACGATTTTCTCCAAAATGCATCAATATTTTTTTTTAAGTTTAAACTGGTAACCATCCTACAAACAAGAGACCCATCTGGGCTTGAAATCACTCACCAGTCTGGCTTCATATCTAACAGCCAAAAGTAGTAGCAGTTGGCCAAAAAATCTGAGTCTATAGGATGCTTTCTTCCTATGTTATTGATTGCATTACAACTGTTTCAATGTTTCTCTATGATTTGTAGATTAGTTCATATTTCATAATCATTTATTCACAACTGAATAGTTTTTATGTCAGGATGCTTTTTGTCAAAGTTGGTAAGATTCTTTTTATAGAGAACCCATTGAAGGATTTTTGTAATTTATTTTTGGTAACTATTCATAGTAAATTATTTAATATTGGATGGGCAGCAATTATCTAAAAAATTAAAAGCCATTAAAGCCAGGATGCTTTCTGTCAAATTTGATCAAATTCTAGTGAGCAGTGTATGAGAAGAAATAAATTTAAGGTTTTACTCTTTTTAGTAATGAAAACCATTTTAAATAAAAGATCATCATCAATTGTTAAAAATTCAAATCCCTTTAAGCCAGGGTGAATTCTGTCAAATCTGGTAAAGCTGTGCTGCAAGATTTTTGAAAAGTCATTTAAAGTCTTTTCCTTTTTTTTATTGAGGATCCTCTCCATGTTAGGTTCTTGAACACTGTGAGAAAATGTGAAGAAAGGTTCATGCAAATATGTTTTTAATACATTTATTTATCCTGCCTATGTATATATCACAGTTTTTAATCTAATCTAAAAAATCTATGCATGGTCCAAACCACTCATTTTGTTTTTGATTTTTGCATATGTAGCAAAAATTTGTTGGGTCAATGCCATTAAAAGAGCATAGGTCAGGTTACCACAATCACATCATCTTTTTTTTGCCTAAAAGTATTGCATAGCAAATTAATATCACTTCCATAAAGCTGAAAGCACTTTATGTCAGAATGAGTTCTGTCAAAATTTGGTAATTGTGTTCTTATTTGATTGTTGTCATTTGTAATAATTTGAAAGCTATTTATACCAGTCTGCCTTCTGTCAAAATTTGGTAATTGTGTTCATATTTGATTGCTTCATTTGTAATAATTTGAAAGCCATTTATACTAGTATGCTTTATGTCAAAATTTGGTAATTGCGTTCATATTTCATTGCTGTCATTTTTAATAATTTAAAAGCCATTTATACCATTATGCTTTATGTCAAAATTTGGTAATTGTGTTCTTATTTGATTGTTGTCATTTGTAATAATTTAAAAGCCATTTATACCAGCATGCTTTTTGTCAAAATTTGGTAATTGTGTTCATATTTGATTGATGTCATTTGTAATAATTTGAACTCCCTTTATGTCAGAATGCTTTCTGTCAAAATTTGGTAAATGTGTTCATATTTGATTGCTGTCATTTGTAATAATTTGAAAGCCATTTATAGCAGGATGCTTTCTGTCAAAATTTGGTAATTGTGTTCATATTTGATTGATGTCATTTGTAATAATTTGAACTCCCTTTATGTCAGGATGCATTCTGTCAAAATTTGGTAATTGTGTTCATATTTCATTGATGTCATTTGTAATACTTTGAAAGCCATTTATACCAGTATGCTTTCTGTCAAAATTTGGTAACTGTGTTCATATTTGATTGCTGTCATTTGTAATAATTTGAAAGCCATTTATACTAGTATGCTTTCTGTCAAAATTTGGTAATTGCATTCATATTTGATTGCTGATATTTGTAATAATTTGAAAGCCCTTTATGTTAGGATGCTTTCTGTCAAAATTTGGTAATTTTATTCATATCTGATTACTGACATTTGTAATAATTTGAAAGCCATTTAAACCAGTATGCTTTCTGTCAAAATTTGGTAATTGAGTTCATATTTGATTGCTGTCATTTGTAATAATTTGGAAGTCCTTTATGTCAGGATGCTTTCTGTCAAAATTTGGTAACTGTGTTCATATTTGATTGCTGTCATTTGTAATAATTTGAAAGCCATTTATACTAGTATGCTTTCTGTCAAAATTTGGTAATTGCATTCATATTTGATTGCTGATATTTGTAATAATTTGAAAGCCCTTTATGTTAGGATGCTTTCTGTCAAAATTTGGTAATTTTATTCATATCTGATTACTGACATTTGTAATAATTTGAAAGCCATTTAAACCAGTATGCTTTCTGTCAAAATTTGGTAATTGAGTTCATATTTGATTGCTGTCATTTGTAATAATTTGGAAGTCCTTTATGTCAGGATGCTTTCTGTCAAAATTTTGTAATTGTGTTCATATTTGATTGCAGTCATTTTTAATAATTTAAAAGCCCTTTATGTCAGGATGTTCTCTCTCAAAATTTGGTAATTGTGTTCATATCTGATTACTGACATTTGTAATAATTTGAAAGCCATTTAAATCAGTATGATTTCTGTCAAAATTTGGTAATTGTGTTCATATTTGATTGCTGACATTTGTAATAATTTGAAAGCCCTTTATGTCAGGATGCTCTCTGTCAAAATTTGGTAATTGAGTTCATATTTGATTGCTGTCATTTGTAATAATTTGAAAGCCCTTTATGCCATAATGCTTTCTGTCAAAATTTAGTTGTGTTCATATTTGATTGCTGTCATTTATAATAATATGACAGCCCTTTTTGCCAGGATGCTTTCTGTCAACATTTTGTAACTGGTGGTGTTTATGATTTTTAACTAGCTTTAACAATTTTTCAGTCATATGCTATGATGTCTGCAGTGTGGCAGTTTATAGTAATGTTTAGCACTGGGGCATAATGCCGAAGACATGTAGCATGATGTCCTACCCAGTCACATTATCTTGACACCAGGCCTAACAGTCCTAACACTAACCTCTTAATGCTGAGTGACAAGTGAGGCAGCTGTTAGTACCATTTTTGTAAGTCTTTGGTATGACTTGACCAGGGATCAAAACATTGACCTCTCACATCTGAGGGAGACATCTAACCACTAGGCCACCAGAGCAGTTCATTTGGTATTTGTGTTCATATTTGATTGCTGTCATTTGTAATAATTTGAAAGCCCTTTATGTCAGGATGCTCTCTGTCAAAAATTTGGTAATTGTGTTCATATTTGATAGCTGTCATTTGTAATAATTTGAAAGCCATTTATGTCAGGATGCTATCTGTCAAAATTTGTTAATTGTGTTCATATTTCATTGATGTCATTTGTAATAATTTGAAAGCCCTTTATGTCAGGATGCTATCTGTCAAAATTTGGTCAAATCCTGCTGAGCAGTGTTTGAGAATTTATTTTTTTAAGTAATGGTTGCCAAACTCGATGGCTGGTTGGCATCTTAAATAATCATTTTTGAAAGTTTGTCCTAATAATATGCTCACTAACAAATTCTGTTGAACACTGTTTGCAAAGTTTGTTTTAAGATTTTTATTTTTATTTTAAGTAAGAGTGGCCCTATTTGACAGCTGGTTCTATTAGTGATTTGAATGTTCTTTATGAAAAGCTCTCTGCTAAATTTGGTCCAAAATGGTGAAGTGGTTTTTGAGAAGTTCAAAATAACTACTGTTCACTGATTATACACAATAAATGCAGAGCCATTAGTACAAGCTATCATGGCTTTATGACCGGTGATCTAATGATACCATTCTGTCTCATTTTAACTTGTCTAATGGAAATAGTTCATACATAATATTTTTGACCCCAAAATACCAATATCAGTATTTTAAAGGAGACAAGCTAAATTTAAAATATGATTATGTTGTGCACTAAAATGTCAGTGCAAAATTGTTGGACAGTTACAGTTTGGTACTTTGGAATCCCCTCAAACCCACTGCCCCCTTTTGATATGACTGCTCTATACAGCCATACAAAAATCTATACACTCCCAGGACACTTTATAACATTTCCATTTAGTGTTCTATAGTAAAGCCCCTACAGCTCTTGACCCGTTACACTTTGCAATAACACCCCTTGGTCCAGATATAATCAGAATTTTTGTTTTTATACAATGCAGCTCTCCTGGTAGTTTTGAGGAACATTAATCATGGCCTTAAATACTTACATCACTGTTTACATCACATGACATAAATCACAATGGTGGATCCAGTAACCATAGTAAACATGTCAGTAATTATGAAAGGAAACTACCATAAAATCTGGGCAAGAATGGAGAAGTTTGCTAGAAAACATCAGGAAATCTTTGTTTTGAACAATAAGACTGGGGAAAGCAATGGATTGTTCTCCTGGAAACAATTTAAGAATCGTGATTTCATGCAAGAGCAATCACACTCTTCAAAACACAAGCCCTGACACTGACATAATGTGCTAACCCTATGGGCTCCATAACGAACTTATAAAATTCGCAATTTAAAACATACAAAAATGTTCTGGCAGTGTCCAAATCATGTCATGCTTCTGATGTAACATTTTCAATTGACAGATTTTAAAACTCACTGTAATTTTTTTAAATTTTAATTTTTATAATTTAGATTATGGGGTCCATAGCATGAAAGCTGGACATTAGCTTCCTGAAGGTTGGTGTTTCTTCCTCCGCCAGATATTCTTACCGCCACATATAGCCTATAATGTGCTGTTGTTGTTGTTGGGCTTAACGCCATTTTTCAGCACACGATAGGCTATATTAATGGCTGTATTAATGGTGGAGGAAGAAACCGGGAAATCAGCAGAAAGAACCACAGACTCACAAGAAGCTACTGACAAGCTTTCTCACATATCCACATTCACAGAATCCTAGACTTGAAGGAATGCAGACAGAAGTTAGATGGCAGTGATCCGTATCGGGCAGAGCTTTAGACCACTAGGCCACTAGGGGGCCCCTATAATGTGCTGAAAAATGGCATTAATCCAATAACAGTAACACTGACTGTTGACCTTAGCTTGACTTTTATGCTGAAAATCATGTACATGGTTTAGTTTTTATCCAGAAGGAAGAAGAAGCTGCAGCCTGATCATTTATGCCATTAGTCATAAAAAAATGGCTACAATTTTGAATGATACCATGCATGAGATGATTGTAAATTCTGATAAAATCATACCTGTCAGATTTGCCTTGGCAGTTTGCTGCTGTTGTTGCTGCTGCTGGGGACTCAGGGTTGTTGTTGTTGTTTGGTGCTGCATGCTGGTTGGAGCTCCATGGTTGTGAGACCCCGACTGGCTACCTCGACTTCTGAAACACAGAAAATAGTCTAAAATAAATTCTACCTTTAGCACAGGCTTTTAAATTGTAGTGTATGGTGTGCTTGCAAGTTTTCCTTTATCATCACTGAAATCCTAACACAAAGCTATTAAAATTCTATTAGAACATACAAGAAACTGTCCAGAAGCTTCCAGTAATTGTCTTGGATGACTATGCCCAATACTGCAGAAACATACAACTGAGGTCAAAAACTCTGCACAATCAATAAGAACAAAAATTATGTGAACAATGTTTAAATTTAAAAAGTCATCACAAGTCTTTGAACAGAGGTGACTTGTCAATCACTTGGTTGACATTTTCTATATTTGGCATGATTTGTTATTTTAAGACAATTGACTCAAGATGCTTTAAACAAACAGTCAAGGTAACTACTGATTATCATATATGTATATCAGAGATCCTAAAATTCCTGTATTTGTCAGACATGTGCTGTGGATAAAAAATTTTGACTAGCAGTTACTCTAAGTGACTGGACTGGACATTGCTCAGTTCTCAAATATTATATTAACATGACATTAATTTGTTATCAATTAAAGAGACAAATTAACACCTTAGTTAAGTATAATAAAAAGGTCCCTAGATTTACTTTGCAAACTGCTGGACAAGCAATAAATGTGGCACTGACTAATTCAAGGATGGCTAGGAGTAATTTACAGGGGTTCTTTTGTTAATCAATTAAGGTGTTGCTTACATCCATGTTTGGTCAATACATTTTTTCTCCAATTGTTTGTATTCTCTATAACTACAAAACACAGTCCAAAAGAGGTGTGAAAGCTCATCTCCTGGACCTACCAAAAGCAGGGGAACAGGTTTGCTCCAGGGTCCATAATAAAAACCTAATGTCAAAGGATAAGAACATGTGGTTGGTATGGATGTGTGACAGCACATTCTATATTTAGAATGAAATAGGTGAACCCAAAGCCAAATTATGAAGAAAAGATCCTAGCAACAACACAATATTTATTATTATCATCCTCCAAGACTTATTTTGGGACCTAATCAAATAAAACTTCACTGCCTGACTTTACCAGAAATACTGCATTCATTAGGCATTAAAATACCACATTCATTGGGCATTAAAATACAGCATTCATTGGGCATTAAAATACCACATTCATTAGGCATTAAAATACAACATTCATTAGGCATTAAAATACAGCATTTATTAGAAATTAAAATACTGCAATCATTAGGCATTAAAATAATGCATTCATTAGGCATTAAAATAATGCATTCATTAGGCATTAAAGATTTCTTAGGTAGCAAGAAAGCTAGTTGTCAATTAATTATCAATTTTTTTAATACTGTACAGTGGAATAAATTACTGGTCTTGGATTCTCTAGAAGAAGCAATGGCATATTAAATAAATAGTTTGAAAGATAATAAATAAATGGAAGGGGAATAAAACTAATACTAAAGCAGCAGCGAATCTGGAACTGAAAGTGACACATTTTCTGGTACATTTAGGAATTTGGTATATCAGTTTTTGTCCTATGTTTTTATAATTAATTTCACTAATTTACTGTCACCACAGGACATAATTTCTGGGGAAAATATGTGGCTAGGGCAATTAAAATCTCTATCTCTGACATATATATATATATATATATATATATATATATATATATATATATATATATATATATATATATATATATATATATATATATATATATATATGAAGCAAGAGTAATTCTACATGTAAAGTTGACAGAAGAAGCTTGAAAAATCTATGAATGAAACACTTTCAATAGAATTTATCAATGATTAATTGGATGAATTCTTTGAAGTGGAAGTATGCAAGTTGCAGCAAATAATATTAACAATAATAATAATAATAATAATAATAATAATAATAATAATAATAATAATAATAATAACAACAACAACAACAATAACAACAACAACACAAGTATATTGGGCATTGTATTAGTTCAAAATTCAAGTCTGAAAGGTGAATCTGCATTCAGAGGTCATCTGTGTACAAAGGCCAGTTTGGATTTTGCCATGTTTGGCTGCTTTAAACAGGTTTGATTGCGTGTCTGTTCTATTTGATAATATGTTTTGATGTTAAGTACCACCATCTTAATCAATGGAAAAATGACTCCTTTATGCTCAGTTACATAGGAATTAAAGAACTTGAAAAAGCTGGTGCTGCTGCCAAGTCCTTGAATTTCACATAATCAGGTTTTAAAATTTCACCTGATGCTCTTAAGTACTGCACCTACAAAACAAGTGCAAATCTGTTCAAAGTAGGTACTACACAATAACACTTGACCAGTGTTTGGAGAATTGCATTCTGGTTAATGAATTGTTTTTGAAGTGATAAAGTTCACTTAACTGTTGAATAGGGAATACCCACATGACTTGCACATACAAAAACTAAACTCAACCTGAATGTATCTCATGGAGCCCCACTGACAGTGAAACATTTATTATCTAATTTGTAGACTTGGAATGTCAATGATTCAATAATGCTAATACACTATGACATCTTTTTGGCAAAATATATAACATAAAATATAACACTATTTTTAAAGACAGTATATATATATATATATATATATATATATATATATATATATATATATATATATATATATATATATATATATATATATATCAGATTTCTACTCCATCTTGTGGTCACTATTACATTTTTTTAATCATTAATAAATATGTTAATTTGGATACTTTGCTTACACTCTAATCAATTATATGTTGAATTTATTTGTGTACTGTTGGCAAACTGTATGCATTTGACCAATACTTTTTATTGACATTAAAAAGTTTACTTGTGTAACTTTAGACTTTTGCACCTATTGTGCATTATTTTAAACTACTAATGGCACCCTATGCCAGCTTATTATATGCTGTCAAATAACATTAATCAATCATCTTTAACATCATGACAGAACCTGTTAAAGACTGACAGTCTCTTCTATATTGGATATGTGACTCTTTTTTCAGCAGCATGTCTTTTACATAAGGTAGACAGCAAACCTCTGGAAACCTGTGTATTTTCTGCAGTGTTCTATGGTAACAATATTCTGATCTCTATTAAATACTGACATTTGTTGCTAGGTATGGAATATTTAGCCATTTTATGTTGGAGGGGGTAATTATGCAATCCTTGCCTGAGACTATTTGAGAGCTTACTTTTTCTAGAACAGGGAACTCTTATTTTTTATGAGAATTCATCCTCCCAAAAGGTGACTTCAAGATGTTTTTGGAAATTGACCTTGCATCATAAGCCCATATGAAGTCATCCTATCTTTTACCAAAGGATGTAGACTACTGCACTAGTGGGACATCAGTGTGGGGTGGGAGGGTGGAATCTGGCAATAGCAATTGGTAAGTATTTTACCAAATTAGTCTACCCCTCCAAATACCACTAACAACATTTTAATTGCTACAAAATAGCAATAGGTAATATAGTACTGATATTTTCTTCTTTTCCTATATTTAACTTCACAACTCAATATTTGAATAATTTCAAACCAGCCCATCTAATAATAATCCATGGCAATATTTGTATGACAGGTTTCAAATTGTGCTGAGCATCATGGGTGTTTCCTAAGCCTGGCTTTGCATTTCTGCTAACAAAGCAGATGAATGTAAACACCTGCCAGAGTGACTCCATCTGCTATGCCTATTGGAAAGCCTGGGGCAAGTTAGCCTACCAAACAATTAGTCCCCGGTTTAATAGTCACCTGTAAGCTTTCAATCAGTTGTGAAATCAGTACTTTGTTAAGGCCCACACAACAATCTAAGATCAGTGATTATCTAAAGTAAGTGATGATTTAATCACAAGGATAGATTTAAGTGAGTGGGATATTGTACTCTTGCAGGGGACATTTGGGAGAAAACAATTTGCATATTTTATAAATTTATTAAAAAAGCACAAAAATGATATAAATTGATGGTGATGATGATGTTTGGTTAATGGCAATTTTTTAAAACAAATTTTGAATGATGAATCTATGTACAGAGGTCTTCTGTCTACAAAGGCCAGTGTTGCCTTTTTCTATTGGAGGCTGTATTGTCAGTTTATAATTTTTTAAAATTTGCAAACTGAAATAGCATCTTAATAATACTCTTTTGAATGGGCCTCAGTGTTGTTATAGAGTATGTTGTTTGTCTCTGGAGTTGATCCATAATGCATGGGGATGAATGAAATCTTTGCCCTTATTGTTTTCCAGATTTGATTGTCAGTGTAAAAAGGTTTATCTCCCTTGTTGACATTTCTATCATTATTAAAACCCACATAAATCATTATCTCTTCAATGTGGTCTAGGCCTGTTTGTTTAGGAGTTGATCAATTTATGTCATCGGTGATTTAAGCATTTAGTTATGTCTGAAATAATTTTTTTTTGTTTCTAAATGGGTTAATTCTGTCTGTTTTACTGATTTATTTGTACATATATATTCCATATTTACCTAAAGCCATCAAAACTACTTCATACAGTCAGAATGATCAAGTGTTTTCATGGTTAACCATTCAGTTCACATGCTACATTTGTGTCAGTCTGAAATTTATGGACATCTCAAGTCAAGGTATGGACAGGATAAATAAATATTACATTAGTAATTTGGTAATTCTTATGCTAACAAATGAGATCTTCAAATATAAGTGTATATGTCTGATGATAGATTTATCTTTAGTTTTCTTTACAAAATTATTTCATTGAGATAAAATGACTTAAGTACTTTTACAAGCACTGAGAAAAAGAAATAATGTACATATAAAGGAACTGTACAATTTTTCCTTCTTAAAACTGCTGCATCCACCTTGAGAAATGGTAATCTTGTACACACCTGTCAAGAGAGACTACCTGACTAAGGAGACTATGTTGGCAAAAGTGGTAGTCCCACAAGACTGTCCATCCATTCAGTTCTTGTAATAACAAGATTTTCAAAATGACTGATCTACTGGATCTTTATTTTTGTTGATGTTTTATGTAATGGCATTTTAAACACTGTAATGGTGCTAAATTTTTATAAATGTTTGTCACATCACATTTGGTCACAGGGCCCAGAGTATTCTGGATCACTGCCATCTCACCTCTGTGTCGGTTTGAGTCTCAGGCTCAGTGAATGTGGATAAGTGAGAAACCTTGCTAGTAGCTTTTTGAGGGTCGGAAGTTCTTCCCAGGGTTGCCGAGAAATGGCATTCAACCCTGCAACAACATCTGGTCACAATCAGCATGACAAGTAACCATTAAGATTGATGTTTATGTTAGGTTCACAATAAATTAGTAGCTTGCAATGGTCTGTTTGGGGGAAATGAGAGAATTTTAATTCAAGTCCACTTGGATAATGGTCAGAGAGAAAATGTTAACACAGGATCATTTAGTGCAGGGGTGTACACACTTTTTAAGCATGCAAGATACTTATAAAATCACCAAGCCAAAATGATCTACATGCCACAAAAATGCAAAACTTATATAGGCTGATGTCTATTTTTTTTTAATGCTATGATGATGTATTGTGCACCCCTGATTTAGCAAAAGATGACAAAGTTGAGACAAGACAGTAACAATCTAGAGTCACCAGAAATAGGTGTCTTATAAAAAAATTTCTTAGGAATAGTTACTAATAAATGCAGACCAGAGAGAATTATACTGACATAAAAGTCTTAAACATTTGGTGGTCAGCGAAAGTTAATCCTGATTTGCTGCAATACAGAAAGGTCATCAAAACCTTGATGTTTTCTGTCAAACCTGACAAAACTATGTTCAGCAGTTTTCAAGAAGAGGGCTTTTACTAATACAGTAATGGTGGTAATATCTTTGTCCTAATGGTGGTAATATCTTTGTCCTAATGGTGGTAATATCTTTGTCCTAATGGTGGTAATATCTTTGTCCTAATTGTGGTAATATCTTTGTCCTAATTGTGGTAATATCTTTGTCCTAATGGTGGTAATATCTTTGTCCTAATTGTGGTAATATCTTTGTCCTAATGGTGGTAATATCTTTGTCCTAATGGTGGTAATATCTTTGTCCTAATTGTGGTAATATCTTTGTCCTAATGGTGGTAATATCTTTGTCCTAATTGTGGTAATATCTTTGTCCTAATGGTGGTAATATCTTTGTCCTAATTGTGGTAATATCTTTGTCCTAATGGTGGTAATATCTTTGTTCTAATTGTGGTAATATCTTTGTCCTAATGGTGGTAATATCTTTGTCCTAATGGTGGTAATATCTTTGTCCTAATTGTGGTAATATCTTTGTCCTAATGGTGGTAATATCTTTGTCCTAATTGTGGTAATATCTTTGTCCTAATGGTGGTAATATCTTTGTCCTAATTGTGGTAATATCTTTGTCCTATGGAACTAGAAAGCTCTTTATCTTAGGATTCGTACAATCCAATTCAGTCCAATTCCATGGAGCCACTTAGAAAATTAACTCATATAAAGGTTTTTAAAATTTTTGTTATAGTGAACATATTTTGATAGCATCATTTGTAACAACAAAAACAGATTTTCAAGGTGGATTCGATGACTCCATGATAGCAGTGGTTTAGCAAGATATTTTGACCCCCACCCAAACTTACTCCTATGGTATTTTCCCAATAAGTAAAAAGTTGTCTGATGAGAATTTTGGGCCCCCACTGGATCCCTCCCCTCCACAAACACACACTGCTTAGATGTGGGGTAGGTAGCTTTGCCATTATTAGTGGCCATGTTGGATTTATGATTGGCACCATTTTCATTTTGGATAACTAGACTAAAAAAAACTCTTGAGGAAAAGCCACGTCATTATGACTTTCCTCTCAAAATGAACTACTTTGGTGGCCTAAGTGGTTAGAGCATCTGCCTTGGATGTGGGAGGTCATGGGTTCAAGTCCTGTCAAAGCAAAGACTTACTAATAAAAGACTTAAAAATAGTACAAGCAAATGTCTCGTTTTGGCACTAAGCATTAAGAGGCTAGTGTTAGGACTGGTCAGCCTGGTGTCAGGATGAGACTGGATAGGACATCATTTAACATGTCTGAAGCATGATGCCCCAGTGCTAGACAATACTATGAACTTCCACACTGCAGACATCATTCCTAAAATCATTAAAGCTATCTTAAAAATCAAAATACACACTCAATTCAAAATGTGCAACAAAAACAAGGTTTTGAATAGTAAACATTTCATATGGGAAATAAAAACTCTCCAACAAACCTCTAGCATTTGTAATTTTCCTACATCATGAAAAAGACATGAAATAGATACTATTGCACTGAAACCCAAGATTTCTGACATGAGAATATTGTAATTATAAACGAACTTGAAATACAGCAGTTTAAGGGAACTTCATAAACTGTCATAGAAGGGAACTTTAAATACTGTAATAGATGAGAACTTCAAATGTTGTAATGGATGGGAACTTCAAATATTGCTATAGAAGGGAACTTCAAATACTGTAATAGATGGGAACTTCAAATATTGCAATCGATAGGAACATAAAATAATGCAACAGAAGGGAACTTCAACTACCATAATAGATGGGAACTTCAAATATTGTAATGGATGGGAACTGCAAATAGAGCAGTAGAAAGGAACTTTAAATACTGTAATAGATGGGAACTTCAAATACTGTAATAGAATGTAATACTGTTGCAACTTCAAATATTGTAATAGATAGGCACATCAAATAATGCTATAGAAAGAAGCTTCAAATACTGTAATAGACTGGAACTTCAAATACTGTAATAGATTGGAACTTCAAATATTATAATAGATTTGAACTTCAAATAATGCAGTAGATGGGAACTTCAAATACTGTAATAGATGGGAAATTCAAATATAATAATTCCAAGGAATTTCAAATACTGTAATAGATGTAACTTCAAATACTGATATATATGTGAACTTCAAATGCTGCAATAGATGTGAGCGCTTCAAATATAATAATTACAAGGAACTTCAAATACTGTAATTATAAAGGAAATTCAGGAAAATGGGGGTTTGCCATATATTACATATTGCATAAGGCCAATATACTGATCATAATGACAATATTTAAACACTTTATTAGTTACATTATTGAACAGATATCATTTCAAGTTCGCAACCTACTGTAGTGTCTAGTTGTTGTTCCTACTCAAAGAATTTACCCAGTTACACACAACACTCATGGAAAAATGAGGCAGAGTAAATGGAACTGATAATATTTACTTTGAAAATCAACAAACCATGGAATATTTTGCAAGTTCATTTATCTGATCTCATATTTAAAAGTTCTGCACTATTAATAAGAAAGTGATTTGTTTTATACCTTATTTGGAACTGAAAATCTTAACAATGGGTCAGGTCTTTTATTCTAACAAACATTTAACTTAACTGAATATAAATCTAACATGTACTTTCTTTTAAGGTGTTCTGTACATAGGCAGAACCAGCAAAAGAATAAGTTCAAGAATAAACAAAATTTTAAGTTATTAAGAATGTATTATGATCATGAAGATTTATCAACAATCAGTGTACCTCAAAAAGCTACTTACATCTGGTATAAACATGGCACACCCAATACTGAAACCTTGTAAACAGAGGCATTCCAAATCTGAGGTTGAAAAACAGCAAAAGCAGAATTCTTACAGTATGCTGCCAGATCATGATAATTTTTGCCAAATGTGCTTTCAGTGCCATTGAATTTCCAGTTTGCATGAAGGGATGACAAATCAAGAATGCTATATGATCAATAAGCCAAAGAACTGAACTCTAGAGCAGACAATGAACAACTTCCAACATACTTTTCTTTAATATTTGAAAAATTTGTTAAAACTACATCAAAAATCCATATCACACACACACACACACACATACACACACTATAATGTCATAGACCAATACAGTCCTCCCATTTATTTGTATGAATATGTGACTACATCAAAAATCCATATCACACACACACACACACACACACACACACACACACACACTATAATGTCATAGACCAATACAGTCCTCCCATTTATTTCTATGAATATGTGACTTACCTGTGGCTTAATGAGATACATCAATGTGTACGATATTCTGGGAAAGTCTCATCAACTTGAATAATATTCATTACATATAGATTCTATTTACTGTGTAATAATATTAGTGACGTGAACAAATACTATTAAAATCACTACTAAAATTAACAAATACTATTAGAATCACTAGTAACATGTACAAATACTATTGTAATCACTAGTAAAATGAACAAATACTATTGTAATCACTAGTAACATGAATAAATACTATTAGAATCACAAGTAATATGAATGTGTACTATTAGAATCACAAGTAAAATGAACAAATACTATTAGAATCACTAGTAGCACGAACAAATACTATTAGAATCACTAGTAACATGAACGAGTACCATTAGAAACACTAGTAACATGAACTATTACAAACACTAGTAACATGAACAAATACTATTAGAAACACTAGTAAATTAAGAATTTCCACAACTATGTAACTCTTCTAAGATTGAAAATCATTCTATACTATATACGAGGAAAATAAAAGATTTTGGTTAAAATTCAAAATAAAAGGAACTCTTCACAAATAGATTGTAAATTAGAATTTTAATTCCATTTTGTGTTACTGATGATACATTACTTTATAGTTTTAAATATGAAATTATCTCTGAAACAGCATATGATAATGAGGCTCAAATTATTGTTGATGTAGGTATAATGCCATTTTTCAGCATGGCAGCCAATCTAAATGGCAGAGGAAGAACATGGAAAAACTCCAGAAAAAAAAACACTGACCCATGAAAAGGTACTGGCAATCTTTCTCACATACCCACACTGGCTGAATCTGAGACTTGAACCCACACAGATGGAGGTGAGATGGCCGTAATCTGTAATGGTGAGTGCTTTAGATCACTTTGCCACCCTAATGAAGCTCAACAGACTTGATTGTGTTTATTTGTGGATGCAACCTTGTTAAAATAGTACTGAAAAACTCTATATTCTTTGTAGAGAAAGTGTAATATTGTCACATAGAGTTAGATTTAACTCATTAACCCCTTGAAGATTTTGTCATTTTCCCCTGAAATGGGAAACACATGACCTTGATGCTACAGAGTTTGGAAGCAGGCTACTACATCCCGATGCATAAACACGGCACCAGAAGTTAATGAGTTTACAAGGATTTGGAAATTTTTTTACTAATTTTCAAGGAATGGCTAAGTTTGTAATTTATGTGCAATGTTGATGCACAAGTGACTGAATATGCAAACAATATTCAAATTTGGTGACTCATCAAAATGCACCTATTAGGTGATTAATCCCTTTAGGATTTTGTCGTTTTCTTCTGAAATGCAAGTAGGAAACACATTTTGGATGCTATTTATTAATACATGCTAATACATCGACTTCCAAGAGATTTCCAGTTAACCTGATGCCTAGTTGTGTTGGAAACATTGCTTCTCATTTTCTATTTTTGCGCATGAGCAGAAGGGTAAAATTTTGAGGTATCTGGTTGTGTGTGGGGTTCGTTTTTGCTTAACAGACCCCATCATCCACCTTATCCTACTTTTTGCAATGGTTTGCCTGTCTGTGTGCATTTTAGACTGGTCTGCCTTAGAACTGAGGCCAAAAAGACTAAAGCATGACACAAAATCAGATTCTGACCATGGGCAAAGTGTGGGTGGAAAAAAAAAATCGGGTCCAAAAAATTATGTTTTTCTTTCTGTATTTTGTAGTGCAACTAGAATATCCAGATTATTTGATATTGTAGTGCAACATCTGTCTAACTTTCCATAATACCATCCACTTTAGTGTACATATATGACCCTGATGCTACAGAACTAGGAAGTAGGCTACTGCCTCCTGACATGTAAATGTAGTGCCTGGGGTTAATGAGTTAACACATGTGAATGTTGAGAAAAGTATTTGGGAGGGAGCCTGGGGGAGCAAACAAAAAAAATAAAATTTCACATATAAGTGAAATTTGTAAGGCATAGCTTGTCTTGAGTAGGATATGCCCCTTTTGAAAACAAAATGGAGATTTTAATCAAATGAAGACAAAACAAGTTTGAAATAACAAATACAATTGATAACATACATTTGTGTTGCCTCTGTGTAATACAATCTAGAATGTTAACTATTAAAATACTGTACATGTATATAAAAAATACATATAAGGGAGTACAGACCACACACATGTAAGAAAATTCATGTCAGCTACATGCCATTAAAAAATTCATGTGTCAGCCACATGCCATTAAAAAGTTCATGTGTCAGCCACCTGCCATTAGAAAATTCATTTGTCAGCCACATGCCATAATAAAAAGGAATAAAACAATGCACAAACAAAAGAAAAATGGTAGTACATGTTTAAGCTGTCAACCAATATGTGTCACTAAACAAATGAATTCACTAGATCATAGTCCCCAGTAATCACGTGGCTGTACATTTGTTATGTACATTCTAGAAGCTGTTGTTTTCGGGCTTAACACCATTTTACAGCACACAATAGGATATACATGGCGGCCAGTATTAATGGTGAAGGAAGAAACCAGGAAATCCACAAGAAGAACCACCGACCCACAAGAAGCTACTGGCAAGCTTTCTCACATATACTCATTCACTGAATCTTAGACTCGAACCAACACAGACAGAGGTGAGATGGCAGTGATCTGTAATGGAGAGCGCTTTAGACCACTCAGGGCCCCCCAATCTAGAAGTACTTTTTTTTATTAGACTTTGGTCTGTCTTAGGTAGCAAAGTTTGTTTTTGTTTTCTGTATGGTTTAATGCCATTTTCAGCACAAGATAGCTATAAATGGTGGCCAGTATAATGGTAGAGGAAGAACATGGGGAAAACCCCGGAAAGAACCACTGACCCTCAAGAAACTACTGGCAATCTTTCTCACATACCCACATTGGCCGAACCTGAGACTCGAACCCACATAGACAGAGGTGAGATGGCAATGATCCACAATGGTGAGTGCTTTAGACCACTTGGCCACTCAGGTACCTGGCAACAAAGTTAATCAAGTTACTGAAGCTATTCATTGGAAATGAACAACCGGTAGCAAGTTATGGATCAATTAAGAACTAGTAAAACTTGTATCATTGGTAAAACACCCACAAATTCCAAATGTGAACAGAGTACAATAAAACCTGTCTTGAAAGACCACTGCTATGAGACCACCTGTCTTGAGAGACCACCCTCCTGATGCACAGATTTATTTATTTCTGTATTTATTTTATGGTGTTGTGACCTGTCATGAGAGACCACTTGTCCTGAGAGACCATTATTATCTGGCACAAGAGGTGGTCATTCAAGACAGGTTCAACTGTAACACATTCAACTAAGACTATCTATCACATAATCAATCATAATCCTGCAGAAACTGAAACTTGTATGGTACAACAGATGTATTCCAATCACCAATTACTTTGGAAATTGCAACAATCAATCAGATTCTATAACTTGTATGGTACAACAGATGTGTTCCAATCACCAACCACTTTGGAAATTGCAACAATCAATCAGATTCTATAACTTGTATGGTACAACAGATGTGTTGCAATCACCAACCACTTTGGAAATTGCAACAATCAATCAGATTCTATAACTTGTATTGTACAACAGATGTCTTCCAATCACCAACCACTTTGGAAATTGCAACAATCAATTAGATTTTATAACTTATATGGTACAACAGATGTATTCCAATCACCAACCACTTTGGAAATTGCAACAATCAATCAGATTCTATAACTTGTATGGTACAACAGATGTGTTCCAATCACCAACCACTTTGGAAATTGCAACAATCAATCAGATTCTATAACTTGTATTGTAAAACAGATGTATTCCAACCACCAACCACTTTGGGAATTGCAACAATCAATCAGATTCTATAACTTGTATTGTACAACAGATGTATTCCAATCACCAACCACTTTGGAAATTGCAACAATCAATCAGATTCTATAACTTGTATTGTACAACAGATGTATTCCAATCACCAACCACTTTGGAAATTGCAACAATCAATCAGATTCTATAACTTGTATTGTACAACAGATGTGTTCCAATCACCAACCACTTTGGAAATTGCAACAATCAATCAGATTCTATAACTTGTATTGTACAACAGATGTATTCCAACCACCAACCACTTTGGAAATTGCAACAATCAATCAGATTCTATAACTTGTATTGTACAACAGATGTATTCCAATCACCAACCACTTTGGAAATTGCAACAATCAATCAGATTCTATAACTTGTATTGTACAACAGATGTATTCCAATCACCAACCACTTTGGAAATTGCAACAATCAATCAGATTCTATAACTTGTATTGTACAACAGATGTCTTCCAATCACCAACCACTTTGGAAATTGCAACAATCAATCAGATTCTATAACTTGTACAACAGATGTATTCCAATCACCAACCACTTTGGAAATTGCAACAATCAATCAGATTCTATAACTTGTATTGTACAACAGATGTATTCCAATCACCAAACACTTTGGAAATTGCAACAATCAATCAGATTCTATAACTTGTATTGTACAACAGATGTGTTCCAATCACCAACCACTTTGGAAATTGCAACAATCAATCAGATCCTATAACTTGTATTGTACAACAGATGTGTTCCAATCACCAACCACTTTGGAAATTGCAACAATCAATCAGATTCTATAACTTGTATTGTACAACAGATGTGTTCCAATCACCAACCACTTTGGAAATTGCAACAATCAATTAGATTCTATAACTTGTATGGTACAACAGATGTGTTCCAATCACCAACCACTTTGGAAATTGCAACAATCAATTAGATTCTATAACTTGTATGGTACAACAGATGTGTTCCAATCACCAACCACTTTGGAAATTGCAACAATCAATCAGATTCTATAACTTGTATGGTACAACAGATGTGTTCCAATCACCAACCACTTTGGAAATTGCAACAATCAATCAGATTCTATAACTTGTATGGTACAACAGATGTATTCCAATCACCAACCACTTTGGAAATTGCAACAATCAATTAGATTCTATAACTTGTATTGTACAACAGATGTCTTCCAATCACCAACCACTTTGGAAATTGCAACAATCAATCAGATTCTATGACTTGTATTGTACAACAGATGTGTTCCAATCACCAACCACTTTGGAAATTGCAACAATCAATCAGATTCTATAACTTGTATTGTACAACAGATGTGTTCCAATCACCAACCACTTTGGAAATTGCAACAATCAATTAGATTCTATAACTTGTATGGTACAACAGATGTGTTCCAATCACCAACCACTTTGGAAATTGCAACAATCAATTAGATTCTATAACTTGTATGGTACAACAGATGTGTTCCAATCACCAACCACTTTGGAAATTGCAACAATCAATCAGATTCTATAACTTGTATGGTACAACAGATGTGTTCCAATCACCAACCACTTTGGAAATTGCAACAATCAATCAGATTCTATAACTTGTATTGTACAACAGATGTATTCCAATCACCAACCACTTTGGAAATTGCAACAATCAATTAGATTCTATAACTTGTATTGTACAACAGATGTCTTCCAATCACCAACCACTTTGGAAATTGCAACAATCAATCAGATTCTATGACTTGTATTGTACAACAGATGTGTTCCAATCACCAACCACTTTGGAAATTGCAACAATCAATCAGATTCTATAACTTGTATTGTACAACAGATGTCTTCCAATCACCAACCACTTTGGAAATTGCAACAATCAATTAGATTCTATAACTTGTATGGTACAACAGATGTGTTCCAATCACCAACCACTTTGGAAATTGCAACAATCAATTAGATTCTATAATTTATTCAAGTCTGGTTCTGACTTTGTTTTAATGAAGATTGTGACTGCCTTGTTTTCATGAATTGTTCATGCAGCACAGTTTTCATGAATTGTTCATGCAGCACTGAGGTTGCCATGATGGCCAACTCTGGAGCAATGGGACTTGTGTTTACAATTTGCTTACAAATCAGATCTGTACTAGATAATGCTAGAAGGGAGGACATCTCTATCTTCTCACAAAACCAATTTAAGGATTAGCACTGGTATTTCCAGCTACATTTGATGTAGTGTAATAAATTTAGTACTGATGTTTAGCACAGGTATTAGATTTTGTATGCATACACAAAGTTTGATTTATTTGTAAAGAATGCCAGACCATTTTACCCATGCTACCACTTGATAGGACTAGTCTGCTTATTATGCATGTGCACCAAACTGACCACTACTGCCCTCTCAATGGTCTACTAAAAATAACATATTGGGCTTAAGGATAACCTGACCTACTGACCAATAATGGGGCAGTATTCCATTCAGTTTTGCTGCTGCAAATTATGTGGTGTTGATCTTGGCCATGTTGAGCAATTGTATGGGAAAATGCAATACACACAAATTACATGCAGTGCACACAAATTATATGTTGTGTATCAATAAAGTTAGAGTTGCTTCCCTTATAATTTGTATATATTCATTATAAGCAAATGTTAAAAAAAACTACACTTACAAACCAATGGCGACAAACCTCTTAATATGTTTGGCATGGTTATTTCTTCCATAAAGTGGCATTACATTTTACTTTATTCAAAGCACACAACAACAGTGAAGGATTACCCTGTATAGTTTGTACTAATTAAGGTTGGAACAGAACAGATGCACGGGCTAGAACAAATGTTCAGTTTGAAGAAAAAATATGAGCAATATAGAAAAACAAAAGACAAAATCTTACGTTTGTATTAGAACTTGAAAATAATTTTTTAAAATGTCTAACTGCAAATTTTGAAGAAGAAAATAAGGCAAAAGCATCAAAACAG
Source organism: Potamilus streckersoni (assembly GCA_016746295.1). Lineage (NCBI taxonomy): Eukaryota > Metazoa > Mollusca > Bivalvia > Unionida > Unionidae > Potamilus > Potamilus streckersoni. Next base: position 3,258,736 of record JAEAOA010001195.1, read on the forward strand.
GCTGATGATACATACTTCTGTTACTGTGATGTTGGCACCTTTCTTTTTTCCGTTAATTAGTTTGTGTTGTCAAGCCAATGGACTATCAAGACAAAGATGTCTTTAAAAAAGTATATCTCAGTTTTACCACCATAAGGCATTCCTCAACATCTTCATTCATCTTCCTAATGATGATTCCAAATTAAAGCACAAATTTATATTTGTAAAAGACAGCAGAATATAAACAGTAAACAGTGGAGAGTTATCGTAAGAAATTTGTTACTTCAATCTGTTGCACACGTTATCTAGCCAACAAGCATGAGCATAAAATAGAAATTTTGCCAGTTCTGAGTAAACAATGGGCATATTTCATCTCATGGGTGAAATATATACTTTGTTTGCTTAATTCTAAGCAAATGTCCAGTACTTATAATGTAGAAATTTGTGTTCAAATATTTACATTGTCTTGGAAATTTTCCTTTGTTTACTCTGTTAATTTACCCAATATCTGACAATTTTATATCATCTTTCATTTTAATTATGATATTTATTTGATATTTCATTTAGATGTTAATGTTATGCAGAAACTTAATGCATGAAGATCAATCTAATTTATTTGTATAGCTGTGCAAATAAAAAATGCATTTAATAATCAAAGTAAATTAAAACTTGTATGATTGTTACATCCGGTTTGTGTATGAATTTAGAGTTCTTCTAATCCTGTAAGATAAAGATTGTCCCTGACTCCCATATTTGTATATAAATCCATTGGTGACTCCTAATTCTTTTGAAAAGTGTTGTTTAGTTTTGGAACTCCTGATTCAATTCTGAAAATCATAAAAAACCCAAGAAAAACCACAGTATGTTACCACCATAGGGACTCTAATCCTGGCATCTAATCTGAATGCCAAACCATGTTACCAAACAAGTCATGCTCAATCCCTGTCTTACAATCTCTACAAAGATAATCACCAATAATCCTGTGTATTGATGTAACTAAACTATACAGAATACTACATACTGAAGCAAGTTGATATAACCTTCTTGTTTCTTTTCCCAGACATACTGATTGCCTCAGATTTCTTTCCTGACTGATATTGGTAACATAACTAACTTCCCAACTATGCAAACTCCCTCACCCAACCCCCTGGTTGTATAAAAAATTTGAATTTGGTAATATTTAGCTCATAAATTTAACAGATTGAAACAAAAACAGTGCAATATCTGAATAATGATACATGATCCGGATCACTTATATACAGTGCATTATCTGAAAGTTGATCAAGCAGTATGTGTTATGCAAGCAACCATTGACCCTGATCAGTCATTGCACAGTGCACCAACAGATCTAGGTCTAAGTTGTGTGTTCCTTTCATTATTACATAACCCCAGATAAGTCAACACATTATACACTGAAAAATCTGGGTATGTGCAGTTTTCAGATGGATCTGATTGTAATTTTTAAAAAAAATATTGTATAATTAATATTACTGCAATAAACTTTTATTTGTAAATAAACATTTACACACAAATTGTTTATTTACTCCAATTATTTAAAATGACTGAATTAACTTAGAACCCTTTTTTTCCTTTCCTAAAAGACAAATTTTGTCTTTGTTCATTTATTTTTTCCTACTTTTTTTTAAATCTTGGCAGACTAAAATGTACTGTCATTTATAATATGTACTTATAATTACAGATTATGATTTATTGTCTTGAACAAATATGAGCTTTGTTATTTTTGTTTTTGTTTTGAGGTTTAACACCATTTTTCTGTGGAAGATAGGCTGTCAAAATACAACTGTTGGAGGAAAAACCTGAGGAAAACCATTGTAAGAACCAATGATCCACAGGATGCTACTGCCAGCTTTCTCACATATCCAAACTGGCTTGAAACTTGAACCTAACATGACAGGTGAAATAACAGTCATCAGTAAAGATGAGTGCCTTAGACCACATGGGCACCTGATTTGAGATTTGTAATGGCAGAAAAGTTAGATCTTCAATTACCAGGTACTATTTGTCTATTGGTCAGAAAAGTCAAACAAAAAAAAAGCTCAATTGCAATGCCTCTGTCATTCAGAAGGATACAAATAAAGAATAATGATTGAACAGAGTAATTTAATCACCCAAACTTAAAATTAATATTAGCCATGCTTGAAAAATCTTTGACTCTCCTTGCTTAAATATCCTTTATACAAATGGAACAATGACTTGAGAGTAATCAATACAACTAAAACAGTTCTTTAATCAGTAGTGATGCAAGAAAGGTATATATTTCAACAGATAAATATGTTTCAATGTTGTACTTTTAAACAAAAAGGTTAAGAGAAAAAAATGCAACTCTGAGGAGGTAATCTGGCAAGATCAACAGGTAAGTAGTACATCATTAAATTGAGTTGTACCTTACTCCCCAAATAGCATTTTTATATCAGTAATATGTAACCTGTTGTAACTACATTCCTGAATCTGCACCTAGGAATGAGGATAGCAGGAGTGGTGTGAGCTGCCAAAACATGACTTTCATCACATCCTCCAAAGAGAAATGAAATAAACAGGTCTATGTCAGGCAGCAAGGGATTGAACCTTATTGGCTTGCTTCATTCATCATGAATGTAAGGCTGAATGTCAGGTTTTGGATAATATTACCACCCTTGGGGTGTAAACATTGATTATACAAGTTGCCAGCCACCCAGGTTATAGAATAGCCACCAGTGTGGTCCAGGTATCAGGAAATGTATAAACTTGGATAATATTACCACCCTTGAGGTGTAAACATTGATTATACAAGTTGCCAGCCACCCAGGTTATAGAATAGCCACCAGTCAAAGGGTTTGTTGTCTTCACACCCAGGCGTTAAAACATTGGCCCAAGGAACAAAAGAAAGTCTACTGGGTGAACAGGCATGTTCTCACCCACCATACAGACAGACAAGTGAAGAGAAATTGTCAGCTGAGCTTGATTGGGACACCCACAGCAACATCCAATCAGAATTAAGATAGAGGGTGAAATTAAATCTTAGATCTGAATTTAAGTGGACAACTTTCAGAAATTTATCAGTATACAAGAACAGATTAGGAGAAGTACATCTTGCCATCATAAGAATTAAGTTTACTCCCAGAGAAGCTACTCTAATTTGGTGGGAATCTAGGACCAGAATTGTAAGACCAGGAAAAGCTTCAATAAAGTCAGTAAGCTATTTCCTTGATTTTTGCAAAACATTAATGCATCATAATTGTAAGTATCTGTAACATGCATGCTTAATTACTGGGATTGTTTTAGTATGTAGAATTACCTTGTAGTGTTTTATTTATAAGCATATTTGAGACATTAATTTGAGTTTACATAAAAAACTATGTAGATTGCTAGTTCATCAGAATTAATATTATAATTTGCTGGTAGGTTACTTCATAGTAACTAGTACCTTTAGTAATGTGTTATGTTAGAGGTTACGAAAATGGTTGAAGTATGTAAGATTAGTTACAATAGATGTATGAATATATCGGAGCATGGATATATGAATATTTGTGTACTTTGTATGAGTTGTATTGTAAGAGATGTGTCTGATTATTGTGATACTGTGTAATGGAATTATTAGTACTGATGAGAAGTAAAAATAAGACATTAGCAAAATAAGATATTCCTCAACATCTTCATTCATCTTCTTGATGCTGATTCCAAATTAAAGCACAAATTAAGTTACTAGAACTATTCATATTTTAGTGTGAATGTATACAAAACACAGCAGAATATAAACAGTAACCTGTGGAGAGTTATCATAAGAAATCTGTTACTTCAATCTGTTACACACATTATCTAGCCAACACATAGGAGCAAAAAATAGAAATTTTGCCAGTTCTGAGTAAACAATGGGCATATTTCATCTCATGGGTGAAATATATACTTTGTTTGCTCAATACAAAGCAAATGTCCAGTACTTATTATGTAGAAATTTGTGTTCAAATATTTACATTGTCTTGGAAATTTTGCTTTGTTTACTCTGTTAATTTACCCAATATCTGACAATTTTATATCAGCTTTCATTTTAATTATGACATTTATTTGATATTTCATTTAGATGTTAATGTTATGCAGAAACTTAATGCATGAAGATCAATCTAATTTATGTAAGGCTGAATGTCAGGTTTTGCGGTCCAGGTATCAGGAAATGTATAAACTTGGATAATATTACCACCCTTGAGGTGTAAACATTGATTATACAAGTTGCCAGCCACCCAGATTATAGAATAGCCACCAGTGTGGTCCAGGTATCAGGAAATGTATAAACTTGGATAATATTTCCACCCTTGAGGTGTAAACATTGATTATACAAGTTGCCAGCCACCCAGGTTATAGAATAGCCACCAGTCAAAGGGTTTGTTGTCTTCACACCCAGGCGTTAAAACATTGGCCCAAGGAACAAAAGGAAGTCTACTGGGTGAACAGGCATGTTCTCACCCACCATACAGACAGACAAGTGAAGAGAAATTGTCAGCTGAGCTTGATTGGGACATCCACAGCAACATCCAATCAGAATTAAGATAGAGGGTGAAATTAAATCTTAGATCTGAATTAAAGTGGACAACTTTCAGAAATTTATCAGTATACCAGAACAGATTAGGAGAAGTACATCTTGCCATCATAAGAATTAAGTTTACTCCCAGAGAAGCTACTCTAATTTGGTGGGAATCTAGGACCAGAATTGTAAGACCAGGAAAAGCTTCAATAAAGTCAGTAAGCTATTTGCTTGATTTTTGCAAAACATTAATGCATCATAATTTTAAGTATCTGTAACATGCATGCTTAATTACTGGGATTGTTTTAGTATGTAGAATTACCTTGTAGTGTTTTATTTATAAGCATATTTGAGACATTAATTTGAGTTTACATAAAAAACTATGTAGATTGCTAGTTCGTCAGAATTAATATTATAATTTGCTGGTAGGTTACTTCGTAGTAACTAGTACCTTTAGTAATGTGTTATGTTAGAGGTTACGCATGTTTCAATTGTAGTTTATGAAAATGGTTGAAGTATGTAAGATTAGTTACAATAGATGTATGAATATATCGGAGCATGGATATATGAATATTTGTGTACTTTGTATGAGTTGTATTGTAAGAGATGTGTCTGATTATTGTGATACTGTGTAATGGAATTATGAGTACTGATGAGAAGCAATTTATTGTTGTATGTGTAAGAGTAATTAATACCGGGCTTTTATTATGTTGTTTATTATGTTGTATTTTACCATACAAGAATGTATGCATATTTCGGTGTGAATAAATGCATGACCAGTTAAATTTATATAGCCTTATCTGATGATAGGCTGTGTGTAGTGTGAGATGTAAGCACTGAGGAAAATATTGTGCCATTCTTATGTTTTCACATAAAGCTTTTCGAGGACATAATGGCCGGTGCAAGTTAGTAGTCCCGAGTCTCTAAGAGAAAGTTGGAAATAAGACCAACAGTGCAGTTGGAGTCAACAGTGTAGTTGACGTAGAGAAGAAGGATAGAAAATGGAGGAGGAGGAAAGAAGTTGGGATGAGGAAATGGAGAAGGTGGAGGAGAAAGAACTTGGAGGGAGTCAGGGAGGAAGAGGAGTTAGGAGATAGAGAAAAATGCACAGATGAGTAAAACACAAGGACAGGTGGAAATCTCTCACACTATGAATCAAATGATATGATAGGATAGGACAGGGTTGATTGAAAGAAGCATTTTTGGGAAATTCAAATTATTGACCATTTAATTGTTATTAAATTGTAATTTCTGAACTTCACCCTTATTTGTATCTTTAATCATTTAACCATCGGCATTACTGACTGGGGGCTTGGAGCTGTATATCTAACTTTCACTAAACCAGCTTCCAACCAAAATGGAGCCTGGGTGGGACTTCAACAATAATTTTTAGCAAATATTGGAAGCACCCTACCCCCAATACCCCACCACCAAAACCTCACAGTTGGGATGACCCTTTACAGTGAACCTCATGCCAGCTTGATTCATCATGAATGAAAGGTTGAACATCATGTGCTTGATTCATCATGAATGAAAGGTTGAACATCATGTGCTTGACTCATCAAGAATGAAAGGTTGAACATCATGGGGTTGATTCATCATGAAAAAAGGTAGAACATCATGGGCTTGATTCATCATGAATGAAAGGTTGAACATCATGTGCTTGATTCATCATGAATGAAAGGTTGAACCTCATGCCCAGCTTGATTCATCAAGAATGAAGGATTAAACATCATGTGCTTGATTTATCATGAATGAAAGGTTGAACATCATGGGCTTGATTTATCAAGAATGAAAGGTTGAACATCATGGGCTTGATTTATCATGAATGAAAGGTTGAACCTCATACCTGGCTTGATTCATCATGAATGAAAGGTTGAACCTCATGCCCGGCTTGATTCATCATGAATGAAAGATTGAACATCATGTGCTTGATTCATCATGAATGAAAGGTTGAACCTCATGCCCGGCTTGATTCATCAAGAATGAAAATTTGAACATCATGGGGTTGATTCATCATGAATGAAAGGTTGAACATCATTTGCTTGATTCATCAAGAATGAAAGGTTGAACATCATGGGCTTGATTCATCATGAATGAAAGGTTGAACATCATTTGCTTGATTCATCATGAATGAAAGGTTGAACATCATGGGCTTGATTCATCATGAATGAAAGGTTGAACATCATGGGCTTGATTCATCATGAATGAAAGGTTGAACATCATGGGCTTGATTCATCATGAATGAAAGGTTGAACATCATGGGCTTGATTCATCATGAATGAAAGGTTGAACATCATGAGCTTGATTCATCATGAATAAAAGGTTGAACATCATGGGCTTGATTCATCATGAATGAAAGGTTGAATATCATGGGCTTGATTCATCATGAATGAAAGGTTGAACATCATGAGCTTGATTCATCATGAATAAAAGGTTGAACATCATGGGCTTGATTCATCATGAATGAAAGGTTGAACATCATGGGGTTGATTCATCATGAATGAAAGGTTGAATATCATGAGCTTGATTCATCATGAATAAAAGGTTGAACATCATGGGCTTGATTCATCATGAATAAAAGGTTGAACATCAGGGGCTTGATTCATCATGAATGAAAGGTGGAACATCATGTGCTTAATTCATCATGAATGAAAGGTTGAACATCATGGGCTTGATTCATCAAGAATGAAAGGTCTCTCTCAGTAAGGTACTGTTAAGCTCCTTCATCACTGTGACAATCCGCCTTGAGATAGTGGAAGCCAAAATATCAGTAGAGTCCTTTAGAGGCAGGCAAAGATGCTTCCTACCTCTCTTTCTTCCTTTTGAAGCTACCTAAGTAGAAACTTGAAGTCCTAACTGGACATAAAAGTTGATCTTAATAGTTCCCAGGACAGATACGACTTAGGCGACATGCATATGTAGCAGAGCTACTGATGGAATCCGTTTATTTTGCTAAAAAAACATTGTTGGTAAAAGAAAGAAACTGATTTTTAATTGCCACTAAATTACAGACTGCCTGGTTTTATGGATATGAAGCCCACTCCTTCATTTTGGGGAAGCTAAGGAAAGCAAGAAAAGGTGATGTGATTATGATTTTTAACATAGCTTTAACAATTTTTCAGTCATATTGCTACGATGTCTGCACTGTGGCAGTTTATAGTGACGTCTAGCATTGGGGCATCATGCCGCAGACATGTAGCATGATGTCCCACCCAGTCACATTATCCTGACATCAGGCCGACCAGTCCTAACACTAACCTATTAATGCTGAGAGTTAAGCGAGGAAGCTGTTAGTACCATTTTTGTAAGTCTTTGGTATGACTTGACCGGGGATCAAACCCACGACCTCCCCCATCCGAAGCGGACGCTCAAACCACTAGGCCACCGGAGCAATGCAAGAAAAAGTATTGTGGGTAAAGTTCTGTAAAGAAGCTTCACCCTTGATTCAAAAGAGCTTCAGTTTAAAAAAAAGTAAAATAAAAAATACAAAAACACAATCCATCTAGGCATTAGGAAACGAGACACTCTGTAGTTAGAAATAACTGGTCATGTAAGCCACGAATGTCTGAACCAATAACTGGGTCTCTTGAAAAATATTTTTAGTGCCTGTTGGATAGGGTTGCCCTATGGTAGCAGAAACCAAACACCAGTTCTCTTTTGAAAAGGAAGACAAGAAAATCAGCCCAGAACTTGTCTGACCTGAGACAACAAAAAGGGCATCTATCAGTGGTACATGCTGTTAGGGAGGCTGATATGTCTTTATGGATGAAGGAAATTTCCACCTTGGAAAGATTAAGCAATGCAATAGTAACAGGTTATGTATTAAAGAGATTAAAATAAGCATTTATCTTTTGAAATACACACCTTTTCTTGTCATCATTTGAATTATATCATGAAAAAAATTCTGCTTGTGTATGAGTTCCTTCTGCCTATGTACTAATTTCTCTGCTTGTGTACTAATTTCCCAGCATGCAACCATTTTGTTCAATCAGTTGCTGAGCAGGTAACTGACATCACCCTGTTGGGTCACACATATCTCAAAATTTCTACTGTGTATGATCTTTTTCTTGCATGCAATGTAAAAGGAGATTATGTATGCTCATGTTGGAATTTAGGATAGATTTCTAAATGTTGAGTATTGTAAAAAAAAAAAAGATAATGATTTGCAATTTTTATCAATCAGCCTTTTTGGACATTATATTCAGTACATATTTGGTCAATATTTTAACACTATATGATATATGGATAGATGATTATATAATCTTTAATCAATACTTTTTCATTTTTTTCTACTTGCAAAATATTTTTCCTGCAAAGTTTGTTATGAACCCCTTATCAAATCAACTATGTAAGGTTTATGTGTTTCACTCAATACCAACGTTTGCAACTAGACAGTCTGATTCCTCATGTACATAAACTTGGAATTATAACATTAAATGACAACAAAAACCACTGTGTGGGTGCCTTTAATAGACATATGGACCAATAATTTGCCTCCCAAAAGTTTTCAAAGTTGGCGAGAGCTGCCTTGCAGAATGACACAGTCTCACAAGAAATATAAAATTCTTATAATGAGAACCAGTCAGCAAAGAATGCTCTTCCTAATGGAAACCTTGAATATCAATGAATATTAGTGGCTTGTATTATTCCTCCCAAACGTTTTCAAAATGGCACAAGTTGGCGAGAGCTGCCTTGCAGAATGGCACAGTCTCACAAGAAATATAAAATTCTTATAATGAGAACCAGTCAGCAAAGAATGCTCTTCCTAATGGAAACCTTGAATATCAATGAATATTAGTGGCTTGTATTATTCCTTAAATAATATAATAATATTTTACTCAATAAAGTGTCAATATAAAAAGGTCTACATCACAAGAGATGCTACATTATGTCCAGTAATGTATTTTTAAATCCCCAGTGCACTGGGAGTAGTACATTTTTTTTTTCCAGGATTTTTCTTTAACCATGAAAAATTTATTAGCATGAAGAATACAGACTTTGTTGTAAGCAGAAAAAGAAACAAATTTAGGCAACAAGAAAAGAAACTTAAAAAAAAAATACATTCACCTACAAAGACGATGGGACAGAATTAAGGGTTTGTTTGAAATTTATAAAATTCTATACTCTAGAGGTCACAGCTTTATTATCAGAATTTATATTCAGGATTAAAATTATTTTAAAAAACACAAAAAACCCAAAGAGTGCAAATAAGTAGGTACAAACTGGAGATCATGAAATACATGTAGATCTAGCCAGATATTTTTTCCTGAAAATTAACAGTCGTCAGCCAACTACAGTATTTCTGAAATTCAATATAAAAACATCCAAAGGAGATATAAACAATAGTAAAACTAAAAATTAAATGTATCACAATAGTATTTTTAAAGAAACTAAACAAAGTTTAAAAATACTGTTTCATCCTCATTTATTTAAAACTTCTTAATTTATAACACTAGCTTACTACCTTGATAATACATAACACACTATAAACAGATAATTCCTAGTAAAGTGAGATGGTAACATCTTTTTTTTTACTTACACCCCTCCCAGGATGATACAACCTTGGGGAGGGGGTACCTCAGCATCAGATATTTTGGCATTTTTGTGATTCACCTGGACTCAAACCACATGATAGTCTAACAAAGAAACCAATAAATACTGCTATTGATAATTAACAAAGAAACAATCTAAAAACTACATTTGGTATCTTTTGAATTTTACTTCATCAAGGTGCTTATTTGGCAGTTTAACGGATAAACAAAATCAAAGACATTTTGACAATTATGATATTTGTAACCTGCTCCAAGAAAGGTCTGTGGACAATCGACATTACCATTGTGTATATAAGCAGACTGACTACCCACATTATCCTTGTGTTTATAAGGAGACTATGGACATTATCCTTGTGTTTATAACTAGACTGACTATGGACCTTATCATTGTGTTTATAACTAGACTGTAACCGACATTATCCTTGCGTTTATAACTAGACTATGGACATTATCCTGGTGTTTACAAGGAGACTGACTACAGACATTATCCTTGTGTTTATAACTAGACTGACTACAGACATTACTCTTGTGTTTATAAGGAGACTGACTATGGACATTACCATTGTGTTTATAACTAGACTGACTATGGACATTATCCTTGTGTTTATAACTAGACTGCTATGGACATTATCCTTGCGTTTATAACTAGACTGACTACAGACATTATCCTTGTGTTTATAACTAGATATCCTTGTGTTTATAACTAGACTGACTATGGACATTACCCTTGTGTTTATAACTAGACTGACTACAGACATTATCCTTGTGTTTATAACTAGACTGACTACGGACATTACCCTTGCATTTATAACTAGACTGACTATGGACATTATCCTTGTGTTTATAACTAGACTGACTATGGACATTATCCTTGCATTTATAACTAGACTGACTATGGGCATTACCATTGTGTTTATAACTAGACTGACTATGGACATTATCCTTGCATTTATAACTAGACTGACTACGGACATTACCATTGTGTTTATAACTAGATTGACTAAGGACATTATCCTTGCGTTTATAACCAGACTGACTACAGACATTACCATTGTGTTTATAACTAGACTGACTATGGACATTACCATTGTGTTTATAACTAGACTGACTATGGACATTATCCTTGTGTTTATAACTAGACTGACTATGGACATTACCATTGTGTTTATAACTAGACTGACTACGGACATTATCCTTGTATTTATAACTAGACTGACTATGGACATTATCCTTGTGTTTATAACTAGACTGACTATGGACATTATCCTTGTGTTTATGACTAGACTGACTATGGACATTACCATTGTGTTTATAACTAGACTGACTATGGACATTATCCTTGTGTTTATAACTAGACTGACTATGGACATTACCATTGTGTTTATAACTAGACTGACTACGGACATTATCCTTGCATTTATAACTAGACTGACTATGGACATTATCCTTGTGTTTATAACTAGACTGACTATGGACATTATCCTTGTGTTTATAAGCAGACTGACTATGGACATTATCCTTGTGTTTATAAGCAGACTGACTATGGACATTATCCTTGTGTTTATAAGCAGACTGACTACGGACATCTCCATTGTGTTTATAAGCAGACTGACTACGGACATTACCATTGTGCTTATAAGCAGACTGACTACAGACATTATCCTTGTGTTTATAACTAGACTGACTATGGACATTATCCTTGTGTTTATAACTAGACTGACTAAGGACATTATCTTTGTGTTTATAAGCAGACTGACTACAGACATTTCCATTGTGTTTATAACTAGACTGACTATGGACATTTCCATTGTGTTTATAAGCAAACTGACTACGGACATTACCATTGTGCTTATAAGTAGACTGACTACGGACATTATCCTTGCATTTATAACTAGACTGACTATGGACATTATCCTTGTGTTTATAACTAGACTGACTATGGACATTATCCTTGTGTTTATAAGCAGACTGACTTTGGACATTATCCTTGTGTTTATAAGCAGACTGACTATGGACATCTCCATTGTGTTTATAAGCAGACTGACTACGGACATTACCATTGTGCTTATAAGCAGACTAAGGACATTATCCTTGTGCTTATAAGCAAACTAAAGTTAGTGTATATTGATGGGATTGAATCTTATTAATTTCATTGTTGGTGTACAAAGTATTTTGAGTTAGTTGGACATTATAACCAAAGGTTTGTCATAGCAAGATGATCATGATGATTCCCCCTTCATGACTTAATCTAGTCTTGGACTGGAACCAGAAACAGGTTTTCTCTACCTTTAGAACAAGAGTATTCCTTTTTCACTTACAACATTTAATGTATCATTATTGCTAATAGCAAAGAAATATATATCTCTTAAAAAAGTTTAACAAATCAACTTGTCATTCTTTGAAAGTCAGTGAGTCTTTTTTTTTCATCAACAAGACTACAGATATGTTTAAGTATAAAAAACAATTTCAAATTTAAAACCATCAAACTCAAACCATTTCTTCAACCAGCATGCAGGGTGTAAAGCTAGACCTATTTGCAAAAAATAAGCCTAGGGGGTCTAGAAAACAAATCTAGCTTTTACCTTAACTTTGGAGAATTTTGCTCAACTGGTCTGTAAAACAAATGTGAGCATTAGAAACATGGACATTTTCTATCTATACGAAATGATTTTTAAAACAAATTGTGAAATGAAGACAAAAAGACCAGGAATTATGCATAATAAATTCTTAGCCAGTTTATTCATTTCTTTGCATAGACAGCTCTAGCTACCCCACCCTCGATCAGGATTTACCCCCCCCTATTTATCCTATTAAAGGAGACCAATTATTTACTTTTGGATAAAAGAAAACACAGGCAGTTTCTTATTTGCTACAAAGGCACGCTGGTAACAAACAAGTAGAACACAAAATATGCAAACATTATTTACATTCTTGTGAGCATTTGTGACCTTGATATTTAGACTCCCAAGCAGATAATTCATTTGAAGTTAGATTCTATCATTCAAATTTCACATTTCTGCATTGGTGACCTTGACCTTAACCATTTAGCACCTCTATCAACAAATTCCATTTTTACCTAGGGATAAATGGTACATCACATCTTTTGCAGGGAGATTTTGTTAAACAGAACTTGTCATGCATTTTCCTTTGGTGTGATCTTATCCTTTATTCTCTCAACTCTAATATCAACAGTTTTTTTTCTTCATCTTAACAGCAACAAATCCCCAAAAGTATAGTTTTGTTTACCAATGTTATTCAAATCATTTTGGGGGGGTTTCCAATGTTATTCAAATCATTTTTTGGGGGTTTCACTGTTATTCAAATCATTTTGGGGGGTTTCACTGTTATTCAAATCATTTTTGGGGGGGTTCACTGTTATTCAAATCATTTTTGGGGGGTTTCACTGTTATTCAAATCATTTTTGGGGGGTTTCACTGTTATTCAAATCATTTTGGGGGGTTTTCACTGTTATTCAAATCATTTTTGGGGGTTCCCACTGTTATTCAAATCATTTTTGGGGGGTTCACTGTTATTCAAATCATTATTTTGGGTTTCACTGTTATTCAAATCATTTTTGGGGTTTTCACTGTTTTTCAAATCATATTTGGGGGGTTCCCACTGTTATTCAAATCATTTTTTGGGGGTTTACTGTTATTCAAATCATTTTTTGGGGTTTCACTGTTATTCAAATCATTTTGGTGGTTTCACTGTTATTCAAATCATTTTTGGGTGGTTTCACTGTTATTCAAATCATATTTTGGGGGTTTCACTGTTATTCAAATCATTTTTTGGGGGGGGTCACTGTTATTCAAATCATGTAGCAGAAATGATGACTCTCACTTCTGACCTTGAGAATTCAACAAGTTTCTTTGTTACTTAAAGTGTAAGGTATCCTAATAATTTCATCAACAAATTTTTTCTGTAACCAAATCATTGTGCAGATACTAAAAATGGTCAGTTTGATGGATAGAGTGACGGATAATAGCATAAGAGGTTGGCTGCGCCTTACTGCAAATGCAGAAAAAGTCACTTTATCTCATATATAGATCATTTACCAGAACCCCTGAAAAATTAGCAGTCTTGAAATTCATAGCTTTAAAGTTTCTAAGATACATCTATATATTCTTGAATTTGCACTTGAATTATGTCAGATGACTGGATTTAAATTTTAAAATCTTTCAATCCCAAAGAATGCATCTAAAATTTGATGCTTGAATACATTTCTTCAGAGACAAGCAAATATAACTGACATAAGGAAAGTTGATTCCAATTAAACAAAAAAGCAGAATAAAAACACAAAATTCAGAAGAACTTTTAACCAACACACTTTCTTATTGAACTGACTAATAAAAACACCCCAAACAAATAGATGGTCAGGAAACAAAAATATCCACAATGATGTTCAATATTCATAACACAGTATCTATATGTTAAATACTTTCACTTTTAGGAATGTTTTAAGGATGCTGAATTATTTAATTTCACAACATAATAATTCTGATCCTCTGACTAAAAAGGTAGGAAGAAGACAACAAAAGAGCCATCATAAATATGTTTGTTGGACTGGTTGCTGAATCAAGCCTAGTACCATTCTACATATGGCCATATCCATTGGTCAGTTAGAACCAATAGCTTCTCCTTTATCTTGTGGTTTTGTCTGATAACTGAAAAAATATCTATGTTGGGCAACTGTTAATTTGTACCTTTAACATATAAGCAGCTAATATGATTATATGCACCTAATCAAGAAATCTAGATAGTTGTGGTTGAAGAATTAAGGCATCAACAATTATCTGTTGCTTATTTTATTTTAATGCCTGTAAATGATTAAACAATTTGTAACAATCATGTAAACAAATAAGCATGGGATATCAGTGATAGGGAACTACCCATGGGATATCAGTGATAGGGAACTACCCATGAGATGTCAGTGATAGGGAACTACCCATGGGATATCAGTGATAGGGAACTTCCCATGGGATATCAGTGATAGGGAACTACCCATGGGATATCAGTGATAGGGAACTACCCATGGGATATCAGTGATAGGGAACTACCCATGAGATGTCAGTGATAGGGAACTACCCATGGGATATCAATGATAGGGAAATACCCATGGAATATCAGTGATAGGGAACTACCCTTAGGATGTCAGTGATAGGGACCTACCCATGGGATGTCAGTGATAGGGAACTACCCATGGGATATCAGTGATAAGGAACTACCCATGGGATATCACTGATTGGGAATATATTATGGGATATCAGTGATAGGGAACTACCCATAGTATATCACTGATAGGGGACTACCCATGGGATATCAGTGATAGGGAACTACCCATGGGATATCAGTGATAGGAAACTACCCATGGGATATCAGTGATAGGGAACTACCCATGGGATATCAGTGATAGGAAACTACCTATGAGATATCAGTGATAGGGAACTACCCATGGGATATCAGTGATAGGGAACTACCCATGGGATATCAGTGATAGGGAACTACCCATTCCAATTAAAAGATGCAATTTCATATTTCTGCTTAAGAACATCGATTATGAAGACTTTTTGTTAATTCTTTTATTAAAAGTATAAAAATCAGGCTAAGTTGACAAGAATTATTTGTAAAACATGTCATACATCTGGTTGATTGACTTATCTTACTGATAAAAGTATTCTTTAACAGACATCATTTACCTTTTGCAAAACACATTTAACACAACCTTTGAGAAGAAACATTACAACATTTCTGGACTTTCAATTTCTTACAGTCATTGTAGACCCAATTATAGTATCATTTGTTCACATCCAGGCAGTGCATCTGGCTGCATTATTAAGTTAGGCTTTCATCTTGTACAAGTATTGAGCAGTGCAAAACAAATTCAAGATAATGGTATGGATATCTTACCTAAATTATCCGATATATTCTACAAAGACTTGCCTTAACAAATGATTCTTGACATAATAAGAGTTACAAAACACATAGGAAATGAAACAGTTGCAAGTTGAGGGAGTACATAATATACAGTGTCAATGGCTTAAATATAAAAATGGCTATCACTTATATCAGCTTTTTATTCCATGTAGAGGCTTAGAAATTTTGAAAATCTTATCAATAACATGTGAAATTGTGAATTGTAATTCTCTTGCTTTGAGTTATATATGCTAGGTGGGATTCACATCATCTGGTTACATTTTCTTATTCCATTAAAACACATTTTGTGTGTTACTGTGTTGCCATGTGCACTGCAAAGTGTGCAAGTTATGTAGTGTGTGTGCTACTAGTACTTACATAATGTGTGCTACTAATATAATGTGTGCTATAGTCATACTTGAAAATTGTGTGACTTATAATGTGTGGTAGTCATCCTTGCAAATGTTAATGACTTATAAAATGTGTGCTCCTTAAATAATGTGTACTAGCCATACTTGCATATTGATTGTTAGTTACATAATATGTGCCACTTACATTGTGTGATATATGTACAGTCAAGTCACATTGTGTGTGTACCAGTCATATAGTTAGCAAAGATAATAATAGTGTTATGAAACTGAAACCATTGTGACAGATTGACCTCATTGGAGAGCATTTGCTGCCCAATACACCAAACGACAAAGCAGGAGATACTAAGTCTAAGTAAGTTATACAGTATGCTTGTCAGTTTGTGTGTTAGTCACATAGTATTTGCTACTAATAGTGTACCGGTACTACTCATATTTGTGCAGTCAGTCTGTTTAATCTCACCCCCCCATGTGTGCTAATAAGTGTGTGCTAAACTTATTTGTACAGTCTGCTAATCATAGTATGTGCTACTGATATTTGTACAGGCAGCCTGCTAGTCACACATGGTGTATGCTACTGACAATGTGTGCTACACATATTTGTACAGTATGAAAGATAGTGCACTGTTGATAGTGTGTACTACTGATATTTATAGTCTGCTAGTCACAGTGTTCTACTGATATTTGTATAGTCAGTCTGCTAGTCACATGGTGTATGCTACTGATAGTGTGTGCTACATATATTTGTACAGTATGAAAGATAGTGCACTGCTGATAGTGTATACTACTGATATTTATAGTCTGCTAGTCACAGTGTTCTACTGATATTTGTACAGTCAGTCTGCTAGTCACATGGTGTGTGCTACTAATAGTGTGTATTACGGGTATTTGTACAGCCTGCTAGTAACATAGCATGTGCTACTCATATTTGTACAGGCAGACTGTTAGTCACATAGTCATATGTGTTCTAGTCATACTTGTATAGTGTTTCTAAGTTATTCACTGTCTTAAAGATGACTAGTTATCCAGAGTTTTTGATCATGCAGACAAACTGGACACAATTTACATTCCAAAAAGTGACCAGTTATGCCAAGATTTTGATCATGTAGACAAACTGGACCCAATTTAGAGTCCTAAAAAATGACCAGTTACAACTAGATTTTGATCATGCAGACTAACTGGACATACAGTTTAAAGTTCGAAAAATGACCAGTTATCCAAACAACCAATTATCAGGACAAATGGGTCCTGAATGTTTAACTATATTTGAAAACAGGGTTCAAACAGGGTTGAAGAACAACTAGGACAAAATTCTGGGGGCTCACAGTGGTCAAGTGGCCCACAGTGGTCAAGGGGCCCGCCATCAAAGAGAAGAAATAATTTTTGGGTATTTCATAATGGCCTTCTGAAGAATTATTCCAAAGCCAACAAATCCTATCTGTGACCTTGTCTGAATGTCATGTATGGAACAAATTTATTAAGCCATTTAAACTTTAGCACATACAATGCAACAAAAATGTGTTTACGTGATAATAGCTCACACAGGCAGATGGTTTTCGATTTCGTCTGTACAGTAAAACCTATCTTGAAAGAGCACCATTATGTGAGGTCACCTGTCTTGAAAGACTGTATTCACATTGCACATATTTATTGATTATATAGTAGTATGACCTGTTATAAAAGATCACCTGTCTTAAAAAAAACAATTTTTTGGCAGAAGAGGTGGTCTTTCAAAGAGCGGTTCTACAGTATTACTGACTACTCACTCCACCCCAATAAAGACTGAAGGAAACATGCTTGGTTTTGATTACAATAATGTGGGAACAGAATATGCCAATGTTCACTAAAATTTTCAAAACCTCTTTCACTTATGATTGTTGATTTTCTTGGTTTTGATACTTCTGTATAGCTGAGGATCTTTGTCAAGCAGACTGATAATAGAAAGTTTAGAAAATAAATTTTGAATGTTGTGCAATTATTTCAATCCAAGTATCTATCAAACTTGCATAGCCATAGAGCAACCTACTTCAACATTGTTGTGACCATTTCAAACTTTAGATTACTAAGCCCCAATAATTTGGTTGCCATAGACACTGGAAACATGAATTAATTAATAGAAGAATATGGCAACAAGAGTCCTTCAACAGGTCTGGCATTCTACTGGGTGAAAAGAATTTCCAGATAGTCAGGATACTGCTATTTCTTCCTTTTAGTTACCAAGTGTAAAAGCAAATCTCTGGTATTTTTCAGTGAAAACAAGATTTTCAAATTAGCTTCTGTGTTACACATACTGGATGCCTGGTTACCATGGATACCATTTTCATTTACGACCAAACAGAAAACTCCATGTCATAATCATAATCCATTCAGGGCAAGTAGTGTCAAGAAGATATTTTTAAGATAGTCTCATGACAGCCAAAATTGGCACCATTTTTACTTAGGACCAGGTATATATCAAAACAATTTGCAAAAAAATCCTTTTTTGATACAGTCATCCATTTGAAGAAGAGTTGAGATAACAATATTCTCAAAACAAAAAAAAAAGGATATGAATTTCCATTTAGGAGAAGTAGCAAAAAAGAAATTAACAAGATTGCTGACATCATTGCTATACTGGATGAACAGATCAGTCCCATTTCATTTAAGACCAACTAGACATCACAAGTCTTTTTGTTAACACACCATGTCAGTATGACTTTCTGTTCAAGTAAAGCTGTTACAAGTATTTAAAGATGGCTGCCATGGCAGCCATATTGGATGTAATACCAGCACTATTTTCATTTTGGACCTTCCATCATAGATTAGTCTTTAGTAAAAACCTCATTTTGATAATGACAAGATTTTCAAGAGAGCTTTCATTATGGTCATATTGGACACATACCTGCCATATTCCAAGACAGTGTTAATGGTTTAATGAAGTGTATTTTGAGGACTCTGATTGGGGGGGGACTCTGTGAGTTTTATGCAAAAAAAAGTGATCTCATCAAATTGAGAATATATGCTTAATTAGATCCAGTCATTGCTGTTGTCAACAGTTCAGTAGGGGTTTTGAAGGTAATGCAAGTGTCATTAGTTTTCAACTTTGCACTCACTAGACACAGGACAGTACTATTGTTTAAACTTTCCTTCTGGATTATTTAGAGAAACCTTGTCAGAATCAAGCTGTTCTTGATGACCATGTCAGAACTCTGATGCAGTTCGACAATGGAATATGCTTGCCTCTACAGAAATATGAATATATATATATCACATTTGGGACTGGCCATTTCATTGGGGGCGAATGAGGGATGGGACATCCGATTTTCAAGTTTAGGGCTTTACAGGTAAGACTGCCATAAAAAAATACCTCTCTCCAGTTTGGGTATTAATGCTTTATCTGAACAATTTAATTAGCAAATATGAGGGTCAGATTATTATTGTCTTTCACTGGATCTATTTCAGGGCTAAAATCAGCCTGAAAAGCATGAGTCAATCAATAGCATTTTAAAAAGATAGCAATAGACAAGAATTTGTTTCCTTCATTTCAGTTACAGTTAGACTTCATTATTATGAATACTGTCATTAAAGGACAAAGATTGCTTAACACTCAAGTATCTCTAATTGTAAGGATGTACCTGAAATGTAATTGTCTACTTACCGATCTCTTGGACTCTGTACATTTGTCAGCAAGATGTAGTTATTCCGAACACTTCTTAGACTTGCAAGAACTTGAGCAAATGGCGTAACAATCAAATCCTCTGCATGTCTGTAATGAGAACAAGAATTTCTACTATTACAGCACTCTCTGGGTAAACTCTTATCCCTGCTTTTAGGCCTCTCCCTATTGCGTTCACGGTGTTTGGATGTTCTCATCACACTGCAGCCATTGGTTTTAAAATGTGGAGTCAAGTATTGGACCAATTTCTGCATTTTCAGCAAAATTATTAGCACTGAAACAATTTTGGTGTTGATTTTCTTATTTCACAACCATTTAATTAGCAAGCAGAACCATGAGATCGAAACTGTATCTCCTTCCCAAAACCACTCTCAGAAGCACTTTGCACAATCAATAAAATATAATACATAGTTAACATACTGTTGGGACACTGCTGAAAATATGGACACATAACTCCCATCAAGATCATTCAAAAGACTTTGAATTGAAATTAAAAAAAGGGAAACACCATTCTAACAGACATAACAAATGTCACATTACTGGATAGAGAAGACTAGCATAAATTCCTTGGATTCCCAGAATACAACATTCCAACAGTACTAAGACAGACCCTCCAATCAGTTTAACATGGATGTAAATAGATGCCATGATGCCTTATAAGTCCCAGCAGGATTTAATGCATACTGGAGACGCTACTGATCAATAACAACTCTTTTCTGATTAGGTTCCTGCATAAGTAATAACTCGTCTTCAGCAAGCTGCTGCGACACAGTGTGACATGAAAATCTCAGCTGGGGTGTCTTACTAACCTCTTAGCTACAATTAATTTAAGATGGTATTGACAAAACCAAGTTAGGTTAATCCTAGTCCAGTACCAAGAACATTATGTGCAGCAATGGGAAAACAAGATTTAACATAGAGTGGCATCTATATGTGTTGAATAAAGTGTGCACAATATAGTTAAATGATTGAAGAGAACAAAATGAGTGTTAGCAGGAATTCTAGAAAATTATTTTCTGCATGCATATCTATACATGCAATCAAAAGATTTGATGTGACCACCATTTTGAAATAAATTACTGCTGAGCTACAAGAATCAATAAGTGATATTATAATCAGGTTTAATTAAATTTTTTCTGAGTTGGTTAAAATTTTCTTTAAGAATGAGAGGAGGTACATTTTGGATAAATGGCCAAATTTTTAATTCTGTTTTAACAACTGAAAAATGTACTGAATATAACTCTTATAAATTGAATCCAAATACAAACAACATAAGACATTGATCTACTGTTGCATGCTGCACTGGCAGATCAGGGTTAATGTTAATTGTTCTACTGATTACTCTTAACACACATCAACCAAGATCTGCCAGCACATTATACATTGACAGATCTGCATGTGAGCGCAGTTTGCAGTTGGATTCAACTCATAAGTGAATAAATAAAAGGTGATCACATTGGAGTCATCAGTGTTTTCTCCATAGAAATGAGGACCTTACAGGCCA
This sequence comes from Potamilus streckersoni, assembly GCA_016746295.1. Classification (NCBI taxonomy): domain Eukaryota; kingdom Metazoa; phylum Mollusca; class Bivalvia; order Unionida; family Unionidae; genus Potamilus; species Potamilus streckersoni. The sequence continues at coordinate 3,280,226 of JAEAOA010001195.1, forward strand.
CCGGGTCTAATTTATTTTGTGCCTTCAGGACCATTCTTATTGTCATAGGATCATCTCTAAGAACTTGCTTGCTTCACCACAATTAAGAACAGAACAACATAATCAATAATTAAATGCCTTTACATATCATAATTTATTAACAGTAATATATTTTACTTTAATTTTTTTAATTGTCTCCAAATTTTATTTCTCACTCAAATGGTTTTAATAGAGAAGAACTGACACAATGAAAAACAGTACCTGCATATAATTCCAAAGTGTTTTCTTTCAAATTGCTTCAAATTTTCTTAAATAAATGAAATCTCATTTTGAAAACTGTTTTTATTTGGGTTCATTAGCAGTTTGAATATTCCATTCCTTTGTTAATTATTTGCATCTGATTTAAAAAAAAAAAACTATCACCCCTGGTACTGGTATATTTTGTTGAAACAGTTCAAACTGATATTGTCATTAATTTCAATTCAATCATTTCATATAACCATCTCAATGCACAGCATGATGCTTGCATATGCACTAGGGACTGCTCTGGTGTCCTAGTGGTTGGAGCATCTGCTTTAGATGCAGGAAGTCATGAGTTCGAACCACAGCCGAATCATACCAAAGACTATAAAAATGGTATTAACAGCTGCCTCACTAGGCTAGTGTTAGGACTGGTCGACCTGGTGTCAGGATAATATGACTGGGTGGAACATCATGCTACACATCTGCGGCATGATGAGTCACTGTTAGACATCACTATAAACTGCCACACTGCAGACATCTAGTCATTTGAACCTTCACTGATTCAGAGCAAAACAGGAAGGTACTAGTAGTATTCCTTAATTCTTTACAATTTTTGCTCAGTTTGAGTTATATCAATGTATGTGGTAATCTTGATCAATGAGAAGCCTACTGCATGGCCTGAGTGATAGAATCAAGCACCTTGATTTGGTTCCTAATAGTTGAGTACCAATTTGCACCATATATATATATATATATATATATATATATATATATATATATATATATATATATATATATATATATATATATATATATATATATATATATATGATAAACTATATATGGCAACCACTGTATTCTGATTGAGGACTGGGAAAACCCTGGGAAGAACCAACAACCCAGTGCAAGCTAATGGCAGCTTTCTCATCTAACCACACTAGCCAAGCCCAAGACTGAACCTAAGCAGAGGTGAGATGTCAGTGATCTACAAAGGTGAGCACCTTAGATCACTTGGCTGCCTGGGGCTCCAATCAATGGAGGAATTATCTGGGAAAACCCTGGGAAGAACCAACAACCCATTGAAAGCTAATGGCAAGCTTTCCCATCTACTCACACTAGCCAAGCCCAAGACTGAACCTAAGCAGAGGTGAGATGTCAGTGATCTACAAAGGTGAGCACCTTAGATCACTTGGCTGCCTGGGGCTGAAATCAATATCAAGTAACAGATAATTTTTACAATGGCTATAAAATTAATTCATCTGTAGAATGCTAGTAACTTATCAAACAATAAAGAACTAATTCATTCCAGGCTTTCCAGTATCTCTTATTATAGCATTATTGGCATTGTGCAATTGTTTTCTCAACAGATAAAGAAACAATATGAATCCTTAATTAGAATTTTATGTCCATTACTGCTTCCTTCAATGAAGGAATGGTTGATCATAATCAGGATTTACAGGACTTTGGCACTATTATGGCAGTTGACAACAATTACTGTAGTCCTTTACAGAATATAACATGACACTACATGTAGACTAGTCTAATTAAAATCAATCTTTTCAATATAACAATTTTATAAACAGATTTACAAAGTGGTAGATTATAGATTTTTTGATTGCTGATATAAAAGATTGCTCTAAGTAGATCTCGATTTTACTGTGTGTGTGTGTGTGTGCATGTGTATGTATGTGTGTGTGGGTGTATGTGTGTATGCATTTGTGTGTGTATGTGTATATTGCATGTGTGTGTTTTGGAACAAATTTCAGCCACATCGCTATGATGTCTGTACTGTTTCAGTTTATAGTGATGTCAAGCACTGGGGCATGATGCTGCAGACATATAGCATGATGTCCCCACCCAGTCACATTATCCTGACACCAGGCTGACCAGTCCCAACATTAACCTCTTAATGTTAAACACCTAGCAGCTGTTAGTAGTATAAGTCTTTGGTATGATTAGCCAGGGTTCGAACCCACAACCTCTCACATCTGAGGTGGACACTCTAACCAATTTGCCACTAGAGCAATCAATCATAATCCTACTGCATTGAGATTTTAAAAAAAAACAAGCCTCTAGTCTCATCTCCGCTAGTCTCAACTCCTTTACTTTATAAAATTTAATTTAGATTCAGAATAATGGCCTGCAGATCCTCCTCAACAATTACAATAGATAAAATAAATATAATCTGCATCGATATCTGGGTCTGCAATATGGTAGTCCACATAAGTGCTATAAGTCACATTTTGCCTAAATCGATTCTGGTCATGTTCATTGGATGGGACTGACTCAAGACAGCACTGTAACTTTGGACATTGATGATGGCTTTGCAGCAAAGGTCTCTCATAACATGTTTTGCAAAAAAAAAAAAAAATTTAAAATCGCTATCTTGAGGAATAGGCAAACATGTCAGTGAGTCAATGTATCCCCTAGGGGTGCAAGACTGAGAGATAAAAATCTCCTTGGGTGTCAGACTGATGGTCAAATTCAAAATCTGGGGGTCTCTGAAGTGCAAATGAAGGTAAAGAGATATGATGATATGTTCAACTGTAGCTGATTTGAAGTGTACATTTAGCTACTACAATTTAGTTCATTGTTTGCCAATGATGGATACATGTGCTCTGATCCTGGAAAGGGCAGCAACTCTGCACTTTACTGATGCATCACAGTACTTCATATCAATTTAATTTGTGTTGAAATTATGTAATTAATTTATGGTCTTTTAATGGACTTTATAAGGCCCATCAATATAAAAATCCATCAGATTATTATTTGTGCTGGGGAACAGTGAATATTTCTAATTTTCATATAACAGAGGCAGTTGTCAGTATCCCCTCCATCATTTCCTCCATTAGTTCATCAATAGTTCAATCTTACACAATATGTTTCATCCAGCTGATGCTGCAGTCTGTTAACATGTTTATGGACCCTGTCAATTACAAGTTATCCAGGGCTGACTGTTTGATGGTTGTGGCATTCCGCAAATTAAATTACCAAATTAATATTTAAGAAATGCAATTTCTGTCTGGGGCACATCAGCAAAATGAAGTAATGACAATGGAAAGAACATTTTTTTTGCACATTGACAATTAACTGTATGTAAGGTATGTGAGTATATGATACTATACAAGATAATATTGGATCATGATGCATCTGCAGATAGATTTTCATCAAGCAATCATTATGCAGACATGTTTTGTCAATGGATACAGAAATTTGAAACCAACGAAATTGAACAAATTATTACAATCTATATGCAAATTAATAAATTTTATCCTACAGTTTTGGAACTAGGTAAATTAATTCATCACTCATTCTATACCACATTATGACATTGTGTTTGCAAGCTGCATATGGTCTTTGCACAAGTCATAATTTTCATTTTATATTTTATAAACTTCATGTACAAATTTAAATCAATTGAAACAGTTAAAACTAGACATTATTTTATCATTCTTAGACATCTACAAAAATGACAACCTTTCTGATTGGAGGACTTTCCACATTTACAGAAGATTACATGCTTTCTGATTGGAGGACTGACCACATCTACAGAAGATTACATGCTTTCTGATTGGTTGAATGTACACATTTACAAACATGACATACTGTCTGATTGGGTGAATATCCACATCTACAATATGATGTGCTTTCAGATTGGGTGAATGTCCAAATTTACTGCAGTTCAGACTATGTGACCTGTCATATTTTTCAACAATCTGTCAAAACCTCAGACAGTATTGTGATATTATGAAACTTAGTGAAATATCATGATCATGAGAATTAAATATTAAGAACCTTCTTATTTAAAAAAGCCAAACATCTTCAGTTTGCCATCAACAACACACATGCTTATCATTGATTGTTGATGGCAATTATTTATTTTTACTTGCTAGGAAATTTATTTTAATTGGCACTATATAGCCTGGATTGTTCTGATATGCTGTTAAATGCTGCACATATATTCATTCATACATAGATTCATTTTTTTAAAAAATGTTTTTATACCTTCTAATGGTCCCTCCCACCCCAATCCTAGACACAGGTCTATAGTTCTCTGTCAAGATTGTATATATAAAATATTCAAAGATGTCAGTCTGGTTTAATGTTACAAATTTAGTACATTTGACCTTTGTGATCCCTTACTAGGGATCTCAAGAGAAACAACAGCACAAAATAAACATCAATTAAACATGGCTGCATGGGGTGAATGCAATCAAGTCTGTCAGCTTTCAACAGCAGTAAGATGTTGCACAGAGAGTAACAGATGGATATATCAAAACTATAAACAATTTTGCTGGTGCCCAAAATAATGCTGGTACTTTCTGATTAAACATTTTAGAACATAAAGATTTGCACAAATACACACAAAACCCTACCACACCTATAAAGTTCTCAAGTACAAGGTTTGTTGTTGTTGTTGTTGTTGTTGTTGTTGTTGTTGTTGTTGTTGTTGGGTTTAACGCCATTTCTCAGCACAGGATAGGCTATACATGGCGGCTACTGGCAGGCTTTCTCACATATCCACATTCACGGAATCTTAGATTCCAACCCACACAGACAGAGAGGTGAGATGGCAGTGATCCGTAACGGACAGCACTTTAGACCACTCTGCCACTCGGGGCCCCCATACAAGGTTTGTAAACTCAAAACTCAAAATAAATGACCACTCCAGTGGCCTAGTGGTTAAAACACCCACCTAGGATGCAAGAGTCATACCAAAGACATAAAAATGGTACTAACATCTGCCTCTCTTTCTCTTATCGCTCAGCATTAAGAGATTAGTGTTAAAACTGGTCAGCCTGTTGTCAGGATAATGTGACTGGGTGGGACATCATGCTATATGTCTGCAGCATGATTCTCCAGTGCTAAACATCCCTATAAAGTCCCACACTGCAGACATTGTAGCAATATGACTCAAATTTTTTTAAAGCTATGTTAAAAATCCAATTTGTACACATATACTCACACACACACAAGGAACATGATTTAAGGCAGACTGCTTTTGTAAAATCAGTGCTTATAGTCTATATTACATAACTTTACCAAAGTGTGCTATAGCACCATGAACTCCAGGTCAGAATAGGCATAAATTTAGGTGCTTGAAAATGATAATGTTAATGCAATTTTGAAGAACTACAACAACAGTAATATGATAAAAAATGAATGATAAAGTTAAGAAAAAGTATATGAGGCCATAATCTTTGGCATGCTTATCATCGGATGAATTGACCTTGGAGAAATGAGGCATAATTTTATTTTGCAGAAATAACTGATAGTTCAAAATGGTCCTACCTCTATAGAAGTCCAAGCCAAAACTGAATCAAGATCAGGTAAGGGAGGCAACTGTAGAAATTTCCCTTTGGCCAACTCAAATTTGGTTCCCAATGTTATTACAACGAATATATCAGATTATTTCACCAAAATCTGACTTATGCAATAAATGCCTTTGAATTAAAATTTGAAATTAAATTTCAAATTTAATTGAATTAAATTTGAAAGTTGTGGCCTTGCAGAAACAGTTACAATCTTTGTCACCATGTCAGGAAGACAGTCTGCAAAAATACATTACAACTTGGCTTGAACAAAATGGGGTTGGTGGTGTAGTAGATGGAGTCCTAATTCCATTAAACCAAGTCAGAAAACCTGATTATTTTAAACCTTCCTCTTATTTATATTTAACCTAATGATGGCACTGACATTGACTTGTACTGAAAACTCAGAATCAACTGACAATAATATGATCAACAGTGATGAGAAGGCCTGATGTCTCACCCCCAAACCCAGATAGTCCTTTTTATGAGATTTTTAAAGGCTTTAGTTTGTGTGCAGTTTGTTCCCCTTGCGAGCTTTATCTGAAAATGTTAACTTCCAGTTTTTTTTCTTGCCTTGACATCAAAAAGAGTTTAAACTGTTGTTTCAACCATTTTGGATTATACAGTCATTCAGTCTTTGGATCATTTTATTGTAATTTCCCTGTGCTTCTTAAGACTTCAAAAAACAAACATGGAAATCAGTTAAATTTCAGTCTTACAGGAAAATGGCTATTCTTTGAAATAATAGTCAAAAGTTGAAGGAATTCAACTTCTCACAGGCTGGCCTTACCTTCCCACCCAATTTGGCGTTGCTGATCTGAAAATCAACTTCTCTCTCTCTCTTTAAAAGGCCCCAAGTACCAGCAGCTTTTATAAGTATGGGTTACATGGTCATATGGCACATTTTAGTTTTGGTCTTAAGATCTATAAACAGAATGGTATAGTCCATTCTTTCAGCAACATGCAACCTTACCCTTCCAGTTTTTGGCAAATACTTTAAAGAATCCTCCTCATTGGACATCACATGAAATGCTTGAAGTGTAGGGGGCTTGCTGTGAAATTGTCAAGAATGATATATCTAAATGGCCAGTAGAGTCAAAAGTTTATCATCAGAACAGAAGACTATAATAAACAGATAGTATTCGTGAAGGTTATATATTTACAGTGGACATCAAAAGTGACCCACCTTTTCATTGCCACCTTCAAATAGATTATTTTCTAACATTATAATTATCAGTTATATAAAAATTTCTGTCATAGAAAATAAGATTTTAACTGCATTTAATGTTTGTTGGTTTTAACAGCACTTTTATAAAATTTCTGACTATATCATGCCATAGAAATGTTTGTTAAGTGTTCTTTCCAAGGGCACATTAAACAAAAAGCCAACCCTGGCTAGCCTTGGCAGGTATTGAACCCACAACTACAAGTCTAAGAAATGTTCCACCAACTGAGATACAGTGGATCCCTAAATCCATTTAAATTTTGCTTACGACAAGTCAAAACTAGCATGTATAAAATTATCCTTTACAATGGATGTGAATGGTGGTTGAAGCTAAGTCAAAGCAAAGCACTGTGATTAATTCATAAGTAGGCTTCTCTTTAGATTCATTATTTGTAATCCATATAGATCCAGCATACTTTATTAATGATGTATATGAGTGATGTGTCGAATTTGGAAACTGATAGAAACCTAAGGTTAAATAAATTGTGCTTTCAAGTTAACATAATCATCTCTAAACATAAAAGGAACTACATTAAGCTTTATTTAAATTTGACCCAGTCATTTCTTATGGTACATAGCGTACGCAAAATAATAATCTGACCTGTATCAGTTCAAAAGGGATGCATGTCAAATAATCGATTTTTCAAAGGAAGCTAATTGCTGCATGTTTTAGGTTGATGAAACCGACGACAGACACCTGATTTGGAGGGAAAATTCTACAAAAAGTTATTTCTGATTGGTCAGGGAAACTAAAGGGCGTACACTTTGAGAAACAATTTAGGAAACTATCTCTTGAAAAATCCTTTATTCAGATTTTTCTTGAGAGAAGACTAAATCATTTCTGTAGGTGCTTGTTCATGAAGTAGTGTCTTCAAGAAATTACCAAGAGGGCCAGATAGTTGCCTTAGAAAGGGAGACAAGACTAAAGGCTAGGACTGTTTGTTTGGAAAGAAAAAAGGCAGTAAGATGGCAGCTTTATACTTCCTATTTCATATTCTGAATGAGAGAAAGGAGAAAGAGGAATATGTAAGGAATTCAATGAGTTAAAGGGGAAATCTACATCTACGGGATGTCAGAATAGTGAGGGTCAGAAGAGGACCAAGCACGTGGGTAGATGTGGGAAACAAGTGTGAAGATAAATGTCAGGTGATGCTGTCAAAGCATTAGAATTGGACTCAAAGTCAACACTCAAATACATGATGAAAGTCATACACTGTTTTTAAATTCTGTCACTGACCATCAGTTGAACTAAAAAGTGAATTTTGGCTATGCTTTAATTGAATATATGTAATTTAGTAAATCTGTTGAATGGGAATTGATTTGTCTTTGATAATATGTTAATTGATTAAATTTTATATTTTTATTTATTGAAAAAAGGCCTCGGTTTTATTTCTTTCATTACTTTGCTCAGTTATCTGTAATGTCCCATCTATATGTGTCCACACTAAACAATTTTACATTGCAGGAGATCATTCCCTAGTTAACGATGCCAAATAAAGGGCAGGAGGGTTTAAATCCTCCCATCACAATATGCTTATTTACAAGTTAGGTCAAACTACAAACAAAATAAGATCTGACTTTTCATTGTATTTCATTGCAATTCTTTGTTACTTGTTCTATTGACTGGTCCTAGTTTTACATGTTGTTACATAAAGCAGCATTTCCATTCAATGGATTAATGACCAGTCTACTGAATATTTCTTATTTAAAAACGTGCCAAGTCTAGAGGATCATTTTTCCAAGACTCTTTCTAACAACCAACAGAATAGGTCTACTTTGTAAATTCCATAGAATTAGTCAGAATGTAGCCAATGAAAACTTTTTACCTGTAGCCATAGGTCAATGAGAACAAAATCATAAAGACAAGGGTAATTCAGTTACATAACAAAGCTAGTCTAAAAGATATGTATGTATACATACAGCATCTGCACTTGCATAGTTTACAACAGATTCTATCACAGACAATTCACAGATCTTAACGTGAAAGCCCCATTTCAGTTTATGACACCATGGCAGATTGCCTATTCTGGACAAAAAAAGAGAGACCATATTTAGTCATGGACAAGTCAAGCCAGACCTAATAGTACACTATGCCAGGGTGGATCTGGGTCTATGTTTTTGGCAGTTAAACTTGGCCTATAAGCAAGTATGTGCAAATTATATACATGTTTCTCAGCTTGGAAATCTGTATCATATACATGTATATCTACATAATATACATGCCTAATAGTCTGGTACACTGTGTCATATATATGTATATCTACATGGTATACATGCCTAATAGCCTGGTACACTGTAAGTGTCATATACATGTATATCTACATGGTACACATGCCTAATAGTCTGGTACACTGTGTCATATACATGTATATCTACATGGTACACATGCCTAATAGTCTGGTACACTGTGTCATATACATGTATATCTACATGGTATACATGCCTAATAGTCTGGTACACTGTAAGTGTCATATACATGTATATCTACATTGTATACATGCCTAATAGTCTGGTACACTGTAAGTGTCATATACATGTATATCTACATTGTATACATGCCTAATAGTCTGGTACACTGTGTCATATACATGTATATCTACATGGTACACATGCCTAATAGTCTGGTACACTGTAAGTGTCATATACATGTATATCTACATGGTATACATGCCTAATAGTCTGGTACACTGTAAGTGTCATATACATGTATATCTACATGGTATAGATGCCTAATAACCTGGTACAATGTGTCATAAGTATATACAAGGTATGTTAACCTCACATGTTGGGTATACAAACCTCACTGTTTGGTATTCCAGTCATTGGTTTGTATATGGTATACAGACCTCACAGCTCCACCTGACTGCCCAGATCTATTCAAATAAATGCTTGGAACCATGAAATAATTGCCTAGAACCACTGAAATAAATGCCTGGAACCCTTCAAATAATTACCTTGAACCATTTATGGAACCCTTGAAATAATACCTTTAAACCTTCAAATAAATGCCTGGAATCCTTCAAATATATGCCTGGAACCACTCAAATAAATGCCTGGAACCATTCAAATAAATGCCTGAAATCCTTCAAATAAATGCCTGAAATCCTTCAAATAAATACTGGAACCATTTAAATAAATGACTGGAACCATTCAAATAAATGCCTGAAATCCATCAATCTGACACCATAAAACCTTATAATAAACTTACTATGGTAGCTTTTTTAATTTTCCATCCTGGATGAAGGACAAGATAGATCAAAATATACAAAGCATAAATCGATTTTGTAATTTGGAAGAAAGAAGTGATGTAATTCCCTTCAATGACAAATCAATAGAAGTCAGCTTCGTCAAGACAAATTGCATTTTGTTGCCTTTCATACAAATTAATGACTTCAACCAACCACACAAAGCTGTGTTGGTGATTGTTTCCCAGCCATTTCTGGGGCAGAATTTCTGGTCCATCTATCCCACAACTTGCAAGTAATTTTCTGTCTGTATAACCACTAAAAATAATTTATGAGAATTTTAAACAAGGACAACTCCTCCGCATGAATTTAACTATTCAAAAAACTAATGTTTCTGAACCAATCAATTTTTTTAAACCTCACTATAAAAAGAGAAAGAAATTATGATTCTACAGTACAAAAATCTCTCTCAGTTTGGACTGTTCAAATAAAATACATAAGATGTTTTTGTAATTGCACGATTAATTTGAGAATTGTGAAAATGAAAAATTTAAAATTTGGCAACTGCTGAATACTATTTTAATGCAAGGCCAAATAAAGAAATATGTGGTTTAGGTTACATTGAAAATATTTTTGGTTAGGTAGGTTGTACAAACGTATTGGTCTGGATGGATTTAAGCGAAGCATATAAATAATATAAAAAAAAATGTCATTTGTATCTTGAATTTAACTTCCATCATATTTAAATCCTTTTATTTTTTTTTCTCCCGAAATTTTGTTTGTCTTTTATGTAATTTTTTAAAATGTAGGGTTACAATTAAAAATAGGGTCAGCTAGGTAACCAGAACCACAAATGTTTTTTTTTTTATTTTGACTAATAAAAATTCAAATCATGGTGCAAAAAACTAAGTTATCCCAAAGGATCTGAAACACATTTGTCTTGACAAAATCAACCAATCATCAATCAACTGTGCAATTATTTTGCAAATATAGACTTTGATGTTTCTGATATCCAGATGTTTGACTACATGTTTCTAAGCCCTTGACTTTGCCAAGTTATTCTCATGGTTGCAAATCTCAAGAATAAAAATACTGATTTTCTCCAGATGACTATGGGACCTCAGTTTTCTGCTACTCATTTTAAGAAATGCCTCAAAGTAGAATAGTATGCCTCATTTCAGACTAAATTCATGTTACCAGAAATATTTTTAATGGTTATAAGTGTCCCCAACCTCTTTTGCATCCCCCACCTATTCAACCATTTACCTTAAACTTAAATTATTTACTGTCTTACTTGTCTGTCAGTACTTTTTGCATAGCAATGAATAGCTCCATCTAATCTTTTGTAACCTCCATGTATTTTACTTGTATTTTCTATAAATGTAAGTAAAGACCAGAAACACTGAGCCAGATGATTGTTGTGATTAAAGCAAGATACAAGTGTACCATAAATTACATATGATACATGCATCTTGTGACCCTTATCCTACAAATGACCTTGACCTTTGAGCTAGGTACTGGACTATTGTATAATAAGATGTGGACCTTGGTAAATTTCAAGAAAATAATTGTCAAGGTTGAAAAGTGGCAGTCTGAATAACAAACTAGTTAACTGACATGCATTACCCCTTGATGTGATCTTGACCTTAAGACAGATGCTATATACCTGGGAATAAATGTGACAATGTCAAGTCAATAGATACAATAGGCTAAAGATTAAAAGGTTTAGTATTGCATTTGCAGTTATACTTGTTCATTGAATGAGTCACCAATTTCTATATTATTGTTCCCCATTGCCACAACATTGACCTTGAGGAAGGAGGCATGGCGATAGCAAATGAAACACTATCCAATCATTGAAAAATGAATAGTTTAAATTTCATTAACATATCTTAAGTGGTTCCAAAGTTGATATACAAGTAAGGATACATGAGAATTTTATTTTCCCTCACAGTGACCCTGCCATTGAGGTAGAGGTCATGGCTTTGGTACATGACACACAGTCATGACATGATATACATTGATGGAAAATTTCACAAAAATTATAAAATTTTGGACAAGTGAATTTTAATGGGTGCCCCAATGGATAATGCCATACAGGAAGGCAATATAAAAATTATATTATGGACAAGTGAATTTTAATGGGTGACCCGATGGATAATGCCATACAGGAAGGCAATATAAAAATTATATTATGGACAAGTGAATTTCAATGGGTGACCCAATGGATAATGCCATACAGGAAGGCAATATAAAAATCATATTATGGACAAGTGAATTTTAATGGGTGACACAATGGATAATGCCATACAGGAAGGCAATATAAAAATTATATTATGGACAAGTGAATTTTAATGGGTGACCCAATGGATAATGCCATACAGGAAGGCAATATAAAAATTATATTATGGACAAGTGAATTTTAATGGGTTACCCAATGGATAATGCCATACAGGAAGGCAATATAAAAATTATATTATGAACAAGTGAATTTTAATGGGTGACCCAATGGATAATGCCATACAGGAAGGCAATATAAAAATATATCAAACCAGCTTGTATGAATTTCAATAAAAATTTTTTTTATCAATACAGGAATAAAATATGTCTGAAGCTTTTTCATAAATAAAGAAAAAATAAATAAAGAACTTAATACTCTAATACACTGAATGTAAAAGTTTGTTAAGTCAAGTATTTTCTATATGACTGTAATGGTGCAAAATTTTGTAGATATTTTCTAAGTACATTCTTCTTACATAACAAGACATGTTACCATTAAGATTGACACATGGGTTAGGCTTGTAATAAATTGCAATGGTTAGCCTCTCATTTGGGACACATGAGTGAATTTTAATTAAGAGTGCATTCAGATCATTGTGTGACAGATAAATAAAAGAGAGCAATGTTAATATAAGGTCACAGTGGAAAATGACAAAGTTGAGTCAAGACAGAAGCATCTTGGGTAATTGAAAATAGGTGTCATATAATGAAACTGTTAAGGAATAGGCATTAACAAAGGCTATTGAATTATTCTGACTGATGGAAGTGTTAAAATGTTAGCAGTTGGAGAAAGTTAATGGTGGTTCCCAGCTAAGTGAGGGGTTTGTTTCCCAGACAAGATTCAGTTTTAATTGATTTTCCTTGCAAAATTTGTCAGTTCAAATGCTACAGAAAGGGAGATCTGAGGAAATTGACAAGTATTTCTTCTCGTTAAATAAATCATGCATGGCACATGGGTCATAAAAATTTGAGAGAGCTGGAACCAGTCAAGTTCATGGTGGTGGTGGTAGGCTAAGTTTGTTATTAATCCAAAATATTAGTTTGTAAAATATGTGCTGCAGAGTTCTTCCATGTCTTCAGATTATTTCCAGCTTTCTTTTAAACTACTGGAAAAGCCATATGCAAATGATAATGCACCTCCGAGTTTGCAACACAGACTTTAATATCTTTACAAATTCACCTTTTCAAAGTGCTTGCAAAATTTGCAGCATACTATTCCATATCAACTGACTGCAGCATACCATTCTTTATCAACTGACTGAAACATACCATTTCTTATCAGCTGACTGCAGCATACTATTTCTTATCAACTGACTGTAGCATACCATTTCTTATCAACTGACTGTAGCATACCATTTCTTATCAACTGACTGCAGCATACCATTTCTTATCAACTGACTGCAGCATACCATTCCATATCAACTGACTGTAGCATACCATTCCTTATCAACTGACTGCAGCATACTATTCCTTATCAACTGACTGTAGCATACCATTTCTTATCAACTGACTGTAGCATACCATTCCTTATCAACTGACTGCAGCATACTATTCCTTATCAACTGACTACTGCATACCATTCCTTATCAACTGTCTGCAGCATACCATTCCATATCATCTAACTGTATCATACTATTCCTTATCAACTAATTGCAAAATACCATTCCTTATCAACTGATTGCAAAATTCCATTCCTTATCAACTGACTGTATCATACTATTCCTTATCAACTGATTGCAAAATACCATTCCATATCAACTGACTGCAGCATACCATTCCTTTTAAACTGTCTGCAGCATACCATTCCATATCAACTGACTGCAGCATCCCATTTCTTATCAACTGACTATATCATATTATTCCTTATCAACTAATTGCAAAATACCATTCCTTATCAACTGACTGCAGAATATCATTCCTTATCAACTGATTGCAAAATTCCATTCCTTATCAACTGACTGTATCATATTATTCCTTATCAACTAATTGCAAAATACCATTCCTTATCAACTGACTGCAGAATACCATTCCTTATCAACTGACTGCAGCATACCATTCCTTATCAACTGACTGCAGCATACCATTCCTTATCAACTGATTGCAGCATACAATGTATTATCAACTGACTGCAGAATATCACTCCTTATCAACTGACTGCAGCATACCATTCCTTATCAACTGACTGCAGCATACCATTTCCTATCAACTGACTGTATCATACTATTCCTTATCAACTGACTGCAGAATACCATTTCTTATCAACTAACTGCAGCACATCTACACAGAAAAAGTTCAATAAAAGATCTTGTACTTACTTTACAATAAGACCGCGCAGGTGGCCTAAGTGGATAAAGCATCTGTCTCAGAGACTGGGGGTCACAGGTTCAAACTCCAGCCGAGTCATACCAAAGATTTGTTTTAAAAAATGGTACAAGTAGCTGCCTCACTTGGTGCTCAACATTGAAAGTTTATTGTAGGACTGGTAGGCCTTGTGTCAGGATAATATGATTGGGTGTGGTCATCATACCACATGTCTGCAGCATAATGCCTTAGTGCTAGACATTACTAAAAACTGCCATACTGCAGACATTGTAGTGATATGACTGAAAAATTTAAAGCTATGTTAACAATCCAAATCTCACACACACAAAAGTTACAATGGCACAAACTATCCACTGAAAGGAAGGGAGAAATACGACCCCTTAAAAATTTCCACTAAAATGGGAGAGAGAAAAATGACCCTTAGAAAATGTCCATTGAAAGAGAGAACAATGACCCTTTATAAAATGGTCATTGAAAGGAAGAGAGAAAAATAACCCTTATATAATATCCATTGAAAGGTAGGGTGAAAAATGACCTTTTATAAAATGTCCATTGAAAGAAAGAGAGAACAATGACCCATTATAAGACATCCATTGAAAGGAAGAGAAAAACAACCCTTATATAATGTCCATTGAAAGGTAGGGTGAAAAATGACCTTTTATAAAATGTCCATTGAAAGAAAGAGAGAACAATGACCCTTTATAAGGCATCCATTGAAAGGAAGAGAAAAACAACCCTTATATAATGTCCATTGAAAGAAAGGGTGAAAAATGGCCCCTTAAAAATTTCCACTGAAAAGGGAAAGAGAAAAATAACTCTTATAAAATGTCCATTGAAAGAAAGAGAGAACAATGACCCTTTATAAGACAACCATTGAAAAGAAGAGAGAAAAACAACCATTATACAATGTCCATTGAAAGAAAGAACAATGACCCTTTTAAAACATCCATTGAAAGGAAGAGAGAAAAAAGAACCTTATATAATGTCCATTGAAAGAAAGAACAATGACCCTTTTAAAACATCCATTGAAAGGAAGAGAAAAAAACAACCCTTATATAATGACAGTTGAAAGGAAGGGTATAAAAATGACCTTTTATAAAATGTCCATTGAAAGAAAAATAGAAAAACAAAGCTTATAAAATGTCCCTATAAAGGTAGGGTGAAAAATGACCCTTTATAAAATATCTACTGAAAGCAAGAGAGAAAACTGACCATTTATAAAATGTCCCTTGAAAGAAAGGGAGAAAAATGACCAGTAAAGACTGCAGGTGGCTGGTGACTGCTCAAGGGGTATGCTGGATTCATACTTTTGTTAAAGTGTAGTTGTTTAGGGAGGTGACCTTGTAGTAAAGTACCATTTAAGGCTGGTTTGACTGTATTCCACAAACACCCCATGTATTTGAGAGCCATTTAGAATGGTCTTTGAATCATTAATGAACTCTGCACAGATCTTCTTTGATTATAGTATGCAAACCAATCAGTGTATATTCTTTGTAACAATGAGCATTGTATTACCAGGAGTAATATGGTGTGCACATGTTGAGCAGCAATCTAAGTTCCTTGGGTGCTGAAACCAAAGGACAACAAAACCAATGCCACTGAACTACTGAAGAAAATAATCAATAGTTTTGATTGGTACATCTTGCTTTCGGAAAAAAATCAAAATTACCCTTGTATTACAAGATATAAACAAGTCTCAGAAATAAATGGGTCATTAACATCCACACAAGACTGTGAAGTAAATGGGTTGGGGGTGGGGATCTTTAATAATGTTTTATTGTTTCACATGCCTACCTTGTACACTTGCTTCCAGTTTAGATCTTAGTCAAAACAAGCAACACAGACCTTGTTCTGCTGGCTTTCTATGCCATGGCAGATCAGGGGCTATGTTATTTCGGGTGGACCCTAACTTAACAAGTCAGAATATATCGAAATTATGAGGCCCTATCTATCCTCAAGCTAGGAAATAAGTTATTGTCTTTATCAGATTTTGTAGATATACAGTGTAATCTGATGGGGATAAAAAGACAATCCTAAAAACTACTTTCCATCATCCTTGTAATAAATATGTACTTTACTGTAATTTCATGTAGGTCAAATGCCAGGAACTCCCACAGATATTGATTGCAAGCTATTTACACCAGAATGTATCTTAAGAAATATTGGAGTGAGCTAGAAGCTCAGTCATTATTCTCTTCTGTCAGTTGAAACTAATGAGGTACACTTTATGCTGTTATCTTCTGAAATGCAGCATCCCTCAGTGATCTAAAGAAAATCAATACCTTTATTCTTGCAATTTCAAGCCTCAATCCACAAAAAAGACTGGTGACCAATGTTCCAATAACACCAATATGAGGAATTATACGCTCAAAGTATGGCAAATACCATAACTGTGTAAAGGATTGGCAAATATAGTGAGAAAAATGATAATGTTCTTCTTACATCATATATGCAAAAGAATTGTCCAAAATGAATGCTATTTCTTATTGCATATTATTTACAAATCGGGAATAAATGGATGTTCGACACAAGATGGTCTACTAGTTGTATTGTGTAATTAATCTGTATATGCTAGTATTTTATAACACAATATACTATCAAATAGTCAACTTTAGCATCATCATTGGTCCAAGTATCTGTGGGAAAATCATTCAAATGGCATGAAAAATACCAACTCCTGGTTTATTTTGTTCATTTATGCAAAGGGTCTAATAAAATTCTAGGGTTTCCTTTCACTTTCAAGTGTAAAAAAAATTAAATTTTATTTATCAATTAAAATAGTTAATGATAATGTATTAAAATTGATTATTTGATTCTTGTTTTTGTTGGAAATTAAAGCAATTTTCAAACTCAAGGATTTTCAGTATAAACAATAAAGTGAAATATCATTCAACATACAAAATACTGGACACAGAAATATTGGACACTGGAATACTGGACACTAAAATATCAGATATTAAAATAGTGGACACTGATATATTGGTGACTAAATATTGGACATTAAAATACTGGACACTAAAATATCAGACATTTAAATATTGGACACCAGTATATTAGATGCTAATATATTGGACACTAAAATATCACTAAAGATGTTTGTCTCAAGTTTATAATATAGAATTTTTTTACCATGCCTCAAAGTCCACGCTTGCAATTTTTATGCAACTTCATATTTTTATTTTTCTCTCCAATTTTCTGTTCAGTCATTATGATAATACATAATTTTGATGAGACATGCAATTTTGATGAGACATGCAATTTTGATGAGACATAACTTATTTGCATTAAGCCATTTCTATATCACTTTGAAAAATGTCATCGCAAAAGAGGAATCAGATTTGATTACTTTCTCTGAATTCAACAGGTAGTACCTCAGGAACACCAAATCCCACAAAGAAATAGTAGACCTTCTTTTCAGGTAGTGCCTCTGGAACACCAAATCTCACAAAAAAATAGTGGACCTTCTTTTTAGGTAGTGCCTCAGAAGCAACAAATCCCACAAAGAAATAGTGGACCTTCTTTTCAGGTAGTGCCTCTGGAACACCAAATCTCACAAAAAAATAGTGAACCTTCTTTTTAGGTAGTGCCTCAGAAGCAACAAATCCTACAAAGAAATAGTGGACCTTCCTTTTAGGTAGTGCCACTGGAACACCAAATTCCACAAAGAAATAGTGGACCTTCTTTTTAGGTAGTGCCACAAAAATAGTGGACCTTCTTTTTAGGTAGGCCTCAGGAACACTAAATCCCACAAAGAAATAGTGGACCTTCTTTTTTAGGTAGTGCCACAGGAACACAAAAATCCCACAAAGAAATAGTGGACCTGTTTTTTAGGTAGGCCTCAGGAACACTAAATCCCACAAATAAATAGTGGACCTTCTTTTTTAGGTAGTGCCACAGGAACACCAAAATCCCACAAAGAAATAGTGGACCTGCTTTTTAGGTAGGTCTCAGGAACAAAAAATCCCACAAAGAAATAGTGGACCTTCTTTTGTAATTTAAAGATTTTTCTAATAATTTTTTTTTTTTTACAAATAACCTTTGTAATGCTCAGGGATAAAATCTGCTTAATTAAAACTGAACATAAAACAATGTTTGTTTTTTTTTTTCAATAGTCCAGCTGCATATTCTTATTATTTTTTTTTTTTTAATTTTCATAACTGCTTTTACAGACACAATGTACACAGAATTTATCAAGACTTTGGAAATATTTCAAAATTATTATAAAACTATTTCCTCTGAATTTTGCTTAAGTTATTACTAGACAGGCCACTAAAAAATGTAAACTTATCAAAGAAATAAATATTAGTGTTAGCACAGAAAACATTTAAATAAAATGAAAACTAGCTAACATTAAATGAAAAGTAATTAAAAGATGAAAACAATATACTCTTTTACAAATGAAACTTACCTGCCGATTCATTATTATAATACTTTCAATCATAAAAAGATGCAAAAAAATATTTTACTGATATCCTTTTTCCAATGACTTTATTGTACTTTAAAATTTTAATTAATTATTTTTAACTCTGAAAATGGATGCAAGAGTCATCATCTCCAGGCTGACAGGAAGATACAGATGTTCAGAAAATAGCACAATGAAAATGAGAAGATACTTATATGTTGACAATGATAAGATACTGACATGCTGACAATGATGAAATTATACTGTAGTGCTGACAATGATGAGAAGATAGTGACATGCTGGCAATGATGACATAATAGACATGCTGACAATGATGACATAATAGACATACTGACAATGATGAGAAGATAGTGACATGCTGGCAATGATGACATAATAGACATGCTGACAATGATGACATAATAGACATGCTGGTAATGATGACATAATAGACATGCTGACAATGATGACATAATAGACATGCTGACAATGATGAGAAGATAGTGACATGCTGACAACAATAAGATAATGATGTGCTCACAATGATGAGAAGATAGTGACATGCTGGCAATGATGACATAATAGACATGCTGACAATGATGAGAAAATATTGACATGCTGACAATGATGAAAAGTTACTGACATGCTGACAACAATAAGATACTGATGTGCTGACAATGATGAGAAGATTCTGACATGCTGGCAATGATGACATAATAGACATGCTATTAATGATGAGAAAATATTGACATGCTGACAATGATGAGAAGATACTGACATGCTGACAACAATAAGATACTGATGTGCTGAAAATGATGACATAATAGACATGCTGACAATGATGAGAAAATATTGACATGCTGACAATGATGAGAAGTTACTGACATGCTGACAACAATAGGATACTGATGTGCTGACAATGATGAGAAGATTCTGACATGCTGGCAATGATGACATAATAGACATGCTGACAATGATGAGAAGATACTGACATGCTGACAATGATGAGAAGATACTGACATGCTGACAACAATAAGATACTGGTGTGGTGACAATGATGAGAAAATTTTGACATGCTGACAATGATGATAAGATACTGACATGCTAACAATGAGAAAACACTGACATGCTGACAATAAGATATTAACATGCTGACAATGACAAGATACTGATGTGCTGACAATGATCAGAAGATATTGACATGATAACAATGATGGTAATGACATGCTGACAATGATAAGAAGATACTGATGTGCGGACAGTGATGAGAATATATTGACATACTGACAATGATAGATACTGACATGCGGACAATGATAAGAAGATACTTACATGTTGAAAATGATTTCAAGATACTGAGATGCTGACAATGATGAGAAGACACTGACATGCTCAAATTGAAAAGAATAAAATGACATGCTAACAATGAGAATATACTGACATGCTGATGATAAGATACTGACATGCTGACAAAGATACTGACATGCTGATAATGATAAGATACTTATATGCTGACAATCATGAGAAGATACTGACATGCTAATAACGATAAGAAGATACTTATGTGCTGACAATCATGAGAAGATACTGACATGCTAATAACGATAAGAAGATACTTATGTGCTGACTGATGAGAAGATACTGACTGATATTGAGAAAATGCTGACATGTTGACAATGACAAGATGATACCAATTTGCTGACAATGATTAGGATCTGGCATTTATACATGTAAAATGTAATTTTTGAAGGTTTGAAGGTTGCTTAAGACATGGAACTAATTTTAATGATGTATGTTCCTATGCATAGCAGGTACTTTCTGGTGGAAAATACCCAGAGCATATGACAAGAATTAATCCTCCCATCAGGGTGAAATGAAAGATTCAAGTACATTAGATAGACTCCAGACAACCCTTAGACAATATGCCATCAGTCCTCTTATAGGAACATTAGTGTGGGGCAGGTGGAGTGAATTTGGCAATAACAACAGGCAAGTATTACATCAATAAAACTAGTTTTACCCTCACCCCATTTTAATATAAGTAATAGAAAAGTGGCTGCTATTATGTAGCAGAATTCGTTTGCTGGATCCTACAACTGGCCACATGTGTCAATATTTTGAACTACAATTGGACTCAAGTATGACAATTGGACTCAAGTATGACAATTGGACTCAAGGACCATTGCTCTGGTGACCCTAGGTAATAAGAGGAGAAGGAAGCATGAGATTGCCAAAATACAGCTTTCATCACAACCTCCAGATACAAATAAATTACATAGGCACCATTAGGTAGCAATGGCTTGAACCTAATGAGCAATATTTCAGGACTGAAAGGTCCTTCTCAGTAAGAAACTGATAAGCTTTCCTGACATCACATGCAATCCACTTCAAATGGTGAAAGCTCAAAGATCAGGAGAACCCTTAAGGGGGAGGAAAAGTCGTTTCCATCCCTTTACTGCCCCTTTCAGAATCTGAAACATAAATCACTAACTGG
The DNA here is from genome assembly GCA_016746295.1 of Potamilus streckersoni. Classification (NCBI taxonomy): domain Eukaryota; kingdom Metazoa; phylum Mollusca; class Bivalvia; order Unionida; family Unionidae; genus Potamilus; species Potamilus streckersoni. The sequence goes on from JAEAOA010001195.1 coordinate 3,301,668, forward strand.
ATATACAAGTCTCACTAGATCATCCCCAACACAGATGCAATTGAATTAGAAATGGAGTGACAGATCATCCCCAGCACAGATGTGATTGCATTAGAAATGGAGTGACAGATCATCTCCAGCACAAATATGACTGAATTAGAAATGGAGTGACAGATCATCCCCAGCACAGATGTGACTGAATTAGAAATGGAGTGACTGAAAGAAGATGGCAACTGCTAAAATCCTGGTTGGCAAAGGAGAGAAGCCAACTTGTAATTCCACTGAACCTCATATAGCATGGTTTAACGGAAAGAAGCTTTACCCAATGGTTCATAAGCATTTTAGTTACAGAATGCAAGATACAAGAGAGATTCCATCTAGACACAGTCAAACGAGAAACCAATTTTGATAATTGTGATGGGATGTGATTATGATTTTTAATGCAGCTTCAACAATTTTTTAGCCATATCACTACGTTGTCTCCAGAGTGACAGATAATAGTGATGTCTAGCACTGGGGCATCATGCTGCAGACATGCAGCATGATGTCCCACCCAGTCATATTATCCTGACACTAACTTCTTAATGCTGAGCATCAAGCGAGGCAGCTATTAGTACTTTTTTTGTAAGTCTTTGGTATGACTCGACTGTGGATCGAACCCACGACCCGCATCTGAGGCAGACACTCTAACCACTAAACCACTGGAGCAGTTAGTTGTTTTTCTTCAATACGGAAGAGATCTCATGATCTAATACAATCAAATACTTTGCATCTCTCTAATGAATTAATACAATCTAATAGCCCATTTCATACCAGATTTAACTGACTGAATTGCTCCTCTGAGTCCCTTTATACTCCAGCCAATCAAATGCTGGTAGGCATATGTACACCACAAAATGGCGTACATTCTTGTTTAGAAGTATCAGATTAAAACAAATTAAGAAATGCCAACTACTTGTATCGTCAGAGGTTGCAAAAGTAATACAATCAGGTTCATTATGAAGGACAAAACTATAATTTTTATGTTTCAGGTTATTTCCACCACATAAGAAATGTTTAGTTATTTTGTAAGCTAGCAAGGAGAGAAGTCCCTTGTAGTTCTTATATAGTACATGTATGACGCTACATTAAAACAATACGAGCCCCTGTGAGCAAGTGGATCTAATTTAATGATTTATATTTAAATGTAAATAATCCACAGACTTTCACAAACAAATGTGATAAACTCATATTAAACACATCTCATTTTAGTGATGTTTCGGATACATATAATTAGTTTAAACAACTTGCTCTTTGATTGTCAGGATTATATTTTTAACATCGCCACGGTTCCATAATCATATGCACATGTCCAGATGTAAAAAGCTCATAGCTACTCTTTCGTATGGCCTTAAAATCCGCCCTGGTATCCAGAAAATAAGACAGGATGGTTCCAATATTAAATTTAGTCAATATCTGTGGCATCATAGCCGTTGAATATGCATTTTTCAACTCGATAAATGAAGCTGAAGTAGTTGGAACAATTGATGCTGATGCTGAGGCGTACGCCATGTTTTGACTACCAGCTATCGATTGGATATTGCAGTCATCTGACCGACCGCCATGTGATCAAAATTCCGAGAAAATTACGAAGTTTGCCGAAGTCTCCATTCTATGCTGATGCGTCCGCCTTGTTTTGACCACTAGTCTGGTCCCTTGCTTAGAATGCTCCCTGCGATGCACTCCGCTATACTATACTAGGGAGCATACTAAGCAGGGGATCAGACTATTTGCCTACCAGCTATCGATTGGGTATTGCAGTCAGTTGACCACCCGCCATGTGATCAAAATTCTGAGCAAATTACGAAGTTCACTTAAGTCTCCATGAAATGGTCTATACTCAGCACCACTCTAATCAATTAATACTCAAATGCTCTGCATCAATTTTATGAATTAATGTACTCAAATGCTCAGCACCACTCTAATGACTTAATACACTCAAATGATCAGCATCACTCAAATGACTTAATACTCAAATAACCAGCACCATTCTAATGATTTAATTCAATCTGTCAGATACTCAGCATCATTTAAGTGACTTAATATAATCAAATATTTAGCATCATTCTGATGACTAATATAACCAGTCAAATATTGGGAATCACTCATGCCTTAATACAATCTTTCAAATACTTGGCATCACTCAGGTCACTTATTACAATCAAACACTTTGCATCACTCTAGTGATTTGATACAATTAGTCATATACTTGGCATCAAGTATAATCAGTAAGACACTTAGGATTTCATACAAGTAGAAGACTACTCTGCATTATTCTAGTGACTTAATACATTCAATTGAGTACTCTGTATCAGGTTATTTAATACAATCAGTTGAGTACTGGTGTTATTAAGTACAATGAGCTGAGTACACTGCATTATTCTAGTGACTTAATACATTCAATTGAGTACTCTGTATCAGGTTATTTAATACAATCAGTTGAGTACTGGTGTTATTAAGTACAATGAGCTGAGTATACTGCATTATTCTAGTGACTTAATACATTCAATTGAGTACTCTGTATCTAGTTATTTAATACAATCAGTTGAGTACTGGTGTTATTAAGTACAATGAGCTGAGTACACTGCATTATTCTAGTGACTTAATACATTCAATTGAGTACTCTGTATCTAGTTATTTAATACAATCAGTTGAGTACTGGTGTTATTAAGTACAATGAGCTGAGTACACTGCATTATTCTAGTAACTTAATACAATCATTTGAGTACTCTGTATTATTCTATTGATTTAATACAATCAGTTGCATACTCTGTATTATTCTAGTGACTTAACACAGTCAATATTCAGTATCCAATACTTGGCATTCCAATGTCTTAATACACTCAAATAAATAGCATCACTCTAGTGACTTAAGAGGGTCAGTGAGTTAATACAATCAAACAGCATCACTCTAGTGACATAATAGGGTCAATGAGTTAATACAATCAAATAGCATCACTCTAGTGACATAATAGGGTCAATAAGTTAATACAATCAAATAGCATCTTTCTATTGACTTAATAAAATCAGCTAAATCTTCTACATTTAATACAATCATAAGCCATAACTCAGCCATTGTTTGTTATACTGAATGATCAAAAGCTTAGACAATACCACATAACTTGTCAAATTTCGATACTCAAACCTTTAATAAAGAAATTTCATGGTATAAAAAAAACTTTGAATTAAGGAAAAAAACAAAGATATTGTTAATCAAAGATTTCCTAAATTCTGTCTTGATCAAACCTCACCTTCTCCAGAAGGAATAACGTTGTTTTGGAACTCTTAAAGCACTTGTACTCATGACACGATGGAAAGAATTTGGTGAAATTCTCAATCCTGATGACCCTGGCGGAGATTCACTATTTAATCCTTCAAATGTTTCCATCTTGAGTACATTAAAAAACAAATCATTGATATCTGTGTGATGCTTTTTCCCATTAGTTTCCAGCCTTATGGCTATGTTGCAGTCTTTGATATCAATTACTTCTCTTTCCTGCATTTAAACTTGATTAAAGGGATATAACTCTTATACTGCTATTGCACAAGCTGTGGCCACTTGAAATAAGACAGCATAATCCAAGGGAAGTAACTCCTGTAGCCTTGTTTAAGTCAACCTCTACTGAATTACTGTCCTCTTACAAATCTGGAACAGAAACAAATATAAACAAAGTGTTATAATTATACCTCTACTGGCAAGATGTATTAACTAGAAGATTTGCTTGAATATAAGATGTATTGTTAAAGAAACTGAGGGTGATTTAGAACCAGAGTTCTCTCTGCCAATGTCCTTTGAATGTCACAACCTATAATAATAATAATAATATTAATAATAATAATAATAATAATAATAATAATAATAATAATGATAATAATAATAATAATAATAACAATAACAATAATAACAATAATAATAAAACAACAACAATAATAATAATAAAACAATAATAATAATAATAATAATAAAACAACAACAACAATAATAATAATAATAATAATAATAATAATAATAATAATAATAATAATAATAATAATAATAATAACATTATGCTTATATGACGAGGGTATCACATGAGAGAGCACTGTCCAGCTGATTTCCTTGTATGAATGGAGCTTTTTTTTTACCGGGCCAGCTTTCTTTTTTTTTTATCTCTATCACATATTGAATAACTTTCCCACTTCTTTCCAGTCATCTGTTTTTTTATCTTTTCTTCTAACATTTTTATAAAACAAATCATTGCATCAACTCTAAACATAAATGCAGACATACATGTTCATACCCTTGTATCATCCAAATCAACAGCACTATCATTCGTAATTGATAGAAATTGATGATGTATTATTTTAATAACACTATTCTACACAATTTTGTCACAAGCTTTGGACCATTTTGAAGGAGTGACAGGGTGGAATGTGATGACATCATCTGAGGACAAGGAACATTTTCAAAAAGTAACAAACTGCAGTAGTTTCAATACAATAAATAAATAAATTTTCACAATACATTATTACATGAATAACTTGAAAAGAAGAGGGGGTTTATTGCTGTCTTACATAAGTATATGACATATAGGTCACAGTGACCTTGTTTTTAAAAGGTAAAGTATATGTTGTTCTGGAATTCAGGACTAGAAAAGCAGTCTGTAACAATATGAGGGCAAAAATCCACTGAGTAACATATATGTATGAATTCTTCCAAGATTCCTCAAATTGATTTTACACTCATAAAAAGATCACAGATATAAATGAAAGCAAGACACTACTTTGCAAAGAAACATAACTCAAAACTCAGACCAATATCTGCAATCAATGTCACTTTAATCTTCAAGCTAATGACCCCCCAAAATGATGTGCTTTTTTCTTTGCCTGAGAGGAACACTCCAAAAACTTTTGCTGAATTCCATCCACAAGCAGGCCAGATTGTAATAAGTGAACTGAAAAAAGTTGAATGCTAACAAATCAATGGAGTGGACCAAATAGGATCATTCATCTAAAATAAATGTGTTGATATTGTTGCTTCATCTCTTTCCAATATAATTAATCAAAGCATTACTAAGGGAATCTTTACAATTTAACTGAAGGCTACAACTTTTATGCATGTTTATAAAAAGGGTTAAAATCAAATTTAGATAATTACAGACCAATATAAATTCTTCCAGACACATCCTGCCAATCTGAAAAATGCATTTCCAAACATCTCAATGATTACCTTTCAAAGCGCTAATCACCTAGATTCAGACAAAACCATTACAGTCAGTCTGTACTAAAAATACTCATTGATGACATTTTGTTTGACAATGGAAAATTGATTGGAACATTACATCTTGATTTTAAGATGGCATTTGATGTAATTGACCATAATTCATTTGATGGAAACTTGAAAAGCACACATGATTTGACTTGCCACTCTCATGCTTAAAATTGTACCAATCTGACAGAAACCAAGACATTATTTTAATAACATTATATCAGAGCTCAGATCTCCAGCAAGAAAGGAGTTCCACAGGGATCTGTTTTAGGCCTGGTATATTTCATATTACTTATTATATATTTATGTATGTATAACATTAAAAAACTTGTCAATATGTGCTGATGACACTCTTCTGTCGGATTTTAAAATTAAAATTTTAAACAATTGGGTCATGATTAATAATATGCTGAATATTAATGCTCACTGAATAACAATATATTTATCACTCTTCACAAACAAAAACAAAGAAAATATTGCTGGGAACTATCCAAAGATTATCAGTAAACAGAAATCCAAATCTTCCGATGAATAATGTTCAACAGAACTTTGGGAGTTCCTGCTGATAAGAATCTAGACTGGTGCAAACAAATGAAACACATTTACTCAGTAGCTTGATGGAATCATTTATAGTATCGGTGATGGAAAATTCCATCCAAGGTTCAGAATTTTTATCCCAAGGGTGGAAGCTGCCTTTCCAACACTGAAGCATAATGGTGGGTTCTTATTCAAACTTTCTGAATGAAAAATGAAGGCTGATGCAAAAATGGTGATCTGTAAATATTAACTTACAAAGGCAGGATACCTACTGAAAACATCCTTACTTAAAGACAAAGTGCATAAAAGTTGGGTTTACACTGAAAAATTTTGTGTAACCTTTTACTGGTGTTTAAACAAATTTTAGATTTCAAAGAAAAGTTGCTGAAATTGCAAGAGTAATGATACTACACAGCATCTAGATGGCTTGTAGAATGACAACAAAGGTGAAAAGGTAAAAAAAAAATAAAGTTCACTTTTTACAGATAAGATAGCTCGAGACAGATCCCCAAAAAATGAAATAGTCCTGAGTGCAACTTTGATCAAAAACTTTTTTTCCCCACAAAAATAATAATGATAGGAATTTTATATAAAAAAATATTAAAATCAACAGCATTTTGAACTACAACAGCATTTAAAACTACAACAGCTACAAGAGCAATTTAAACGACAACAGCATTTTAAACTCTATATGAACTGAAGAAACTATAAGGCTAATCAGTGCATAATGGCCTATGTGTGGAATACTTAGTTTAAAACATTGCTCCATTACACATTTTAGGAAAAAACGTGTTACAATTAAAATTTATCTTGATTACCGGTATTTTGGAAAACATATTCCTATAGGAGTGTGAGAAGATAAGTTACCTACAACTAACTACAAATTAGCCTACCATGAGTCATTATCAATTTTCAACATTAAGAATGAACATTGCCTTCAATGCCTGTATGGTATGTTTCATTTAAAGTCTGCAGAAAAACACCAAGGACATAAATTGATATCAATTACAAATGACAAGTGCAAAATAGCATTTCCAAATCACAAACCCTTCTAAAAAAAAGTATTTTATAAAGATTATTATTATTATTATTATTATTATTATTATTATTATTATTATTATTATTATTATTATTATTATTATTATTATTATTATTATTATTATTATTATTATTATTATTATTATTATTATCATTATTATCAAAAATCCTTGCTATCTAGTACCAAACAAAAGTGAACAAGTAAAATGTGACAAGGGCAAAAACCTTGAAAAACAGCATAGGAAGCTGATCCTTAGCACCAAATTAAAAGCAAATAAGCACCACAAGGCAAAATTTACTTTTGTTGGCTGGGACCTTGACCATAAAGCTAACGACCCTTAAATAAGTAGATTTCTTTCTTTTCCTGAAACACATCTTAATCTTTTGAAATCTGATAGCAAAAGTTGTATAAAACAATGACAGAGACTACACCTACCAAGACAGCGCCACTCAAAAACCTGAGACTTGCATTGGCCAATGAGAATATTTGACATCACTTCAGAATATATGTAAAAATTATATTCTTCCAAGTCATGGTAATCATATCAATAAAATTGTTACATTAGATTTCAAAATTCATGGGTAAATTAGCGTAAAAGAAACAGACTTTGAAACAAATGTCAGTATTTTCTAACCAAAACTAATAAGCAAGCCAATCTTTTGATATTGTGAATATATTATAAATTTAATAACTGATACATATCCTGATACACATATCCTGATACTGATACATATCCTGATACACATATCCTGATACTAATTCCTGATACACATATCCTGATACTGATACACATCCTGATACACATATCCTGGTACTGATACACATCCTGATACACATATCCTGATACTGATTCCTGATACACATATCCTGATACTGATACAGATCCTGATACACATATCCTGATACAGATACACATCCTGATACACATATCCTGATAATGATACATATCCTGATATACATATCCTGATACTGATACACATTCTGATACACATATCCTGATAATGATACATATCCTGATACACATATCATGATACTGATACACATTCTGATACACATATCCTGGTACAGATACACATCCTGATACACATATCCTGATAACGATACATATCCTGATATACATATCCTGATACTGATACACATCCTGATACACATATCCTGATACTGATACAGATCCTGATACACATATCCTGATACAGATACACATCCTGATACACATATCCTGATAATGATACATATCCTGATACACATATCATGATACTGATACATATCCTGATACACATATACTGATCTCCTTGCCAATGCAAATTGTAGGTTTTTGAGTGGCCGTCTAGGTAGGTGTACTCTCTGTCCTTGTTTTATACAACTTTAGCTTTTGCTATCAGTAGTGGGATCAATTATCACTGATAAAGGCTCCAAACCAGAACTACTTTGCAGGATTGCCCAGACAATAGCAGCAACAACAAGGATGAGACCAATATGGAAAGATACCAACATTGTTTTGGGTTCCAAAATAAGGCTGATGTGCTGGATTGTCATATCCATCTTTCTGCAGAATAGAACTGGGAATGACACAGAGCACTGCTTGTAAGCTCAACTGTAGTGCATTATACAAGAAGTGTAGCCTCATTTTTGATATAATACAAGTGGACATGTTTTATGATAAAAAAGTGGATACTTTTTAATGACTGATACAAAAAGTGGATACTTGCTTAATCATTGATACAAAAGTGGATTCTTGTATTATGACATGATACAAGTAGATATTTGTTTTATTACTTGATACATAAAGTGGATACTCATTTATGTTCTAATACAAGAAACCATCAAATAACAACACAACTGTGAGATGAGAAATAACAAAATGCCATACATCACAAGACCTAAGCAGGCATACAAACTAATGCTGAACTGTATTATGTGATTGTAATATATGAATTAACAAAAAATATAAACATGGATATTCTTAACATTTGTAACTGAGATTATATACTTTTAGGTTATTGCATTTGTATGGGAAAATATGAACGAGTTTCTAGGATGGATATACTGCACAACCATGGGATTAATTAATAAATTAATAAATTTTATTATTAAATATATTTGATTGTGGATTTTATTATTAAGTCTTTGGTAATGAAAAAAATGAGCTTATAATTAAAGGTTCTTGCATTTAAATGGAAAAATATGAACTCGTTTTTTCTGATGGATATACTGCACTCCCAAGGTTGTGCAGTATATCCATTAGAAAAAATTAGTTCATATTTTTCCATTTAAATGCAATAACCTTCTTTATTATCAGCTCATTTTTTTCATTACCAAATACTTAATAATAAAATCCACAACCAAATATATTTAATAATAAAATTTATTATTTTATTATTAAAATAATAAAGTTCACAACTGTAGATTTCTTCAATACACAATAATAGCATTCATGCGTGTATAATTCCGCCCACAGACCTTTTAACTTTGTAGTGTAACGCGCACTCATGTGCATCAAGCACGAGGAGTGCAATCTGAAAGTGTTCAATATTGGGGAATATTGAACGATTCTGACAATGTAAAGTTAATGGAGAAAAAAGTGAGCATATAATAATAGTATGCTATCTTATGGATCCAGTACCAAAAGGTAAGTAGATCAACTAGTTGATGTTGATTGTTCATACTCATACTAGGGTGTCTAAAATTCTATTTTAGCATTCCATTGACAGTGAATGATGTTGTTTGGTTTTAAAATCTCTTATGTTGCAATAAAGTAACCACACTTCAGGTGTATTGAGACAGCATATCATGTAAGCACATTTATGTTGACACTGCATACAATGCAAACATCTGTGCTGATAAAACACATCATGTGAACTGTCACTGTTAAGTAAGTGTGGTAAAACTACCAAAATTGTTAAAATCAGCACAATGATAAAACAAATCATGATTTGCTAAAATTTAATGATGCAAATATATTGTGACTGACACTGACATTTCACCAAGCAAACATTGTCATAATTACAAAATGTATACATCTCAAATTTCTGATAAATAAATTTGATAGCAAATGTTATCAAATGTTTATTTTGTGTCTTACAGCATGGAAACATGATCTGGCTATTTAGTGCCAAGGCAAAAAAAGTGCCTGTCCCAAGCTGATCCACTCTAGAGTTTTAAAATGTACCCATTTGTTTGAGTCCAGTATACCTTTGGTGTCTTATAGCACAGAAATATGATCTGGTATTTAGTGCCAAGGGATTCAAAGTGAATATCCAAAGTACACATCATGGTTGCCAAACCAAGTTGATTCAATTATAGGATTCAAAAGTTGATCCAATCACAAAATTCAAAAGTTGATCCAATCATAGAATTCAAAAGTTGATCCAATCATAGGATTCAATAGTTGATCAAATCATAGGATTCAAAAGTTGATCCAATCATAGGATTCAATAGTTGATCCAATCATATGATTCAATAGTTGATCTAATCATAGGATTCAAAAGTTGGACCAATCATAGGATTCAAAAGTTGATCCAATCATAGTATTCAAAAGTTGATTCAATGATAGGATTCAAAAGTTGATCCAATCAAAGGATTCAATAGTTGATCCAATCATAGGATTCAAAAGTTGATCCAATCATAGGATTCAAAAGTTGATTCAATGATAGGATTCAAAAGTTGATCCAATCAAAGGATTCAAAAGTTGATCCAATCAAAGGATTCAAAAGTTGACCCAATCCAAGGATTCAAAAGTTGATTCAATCATAGGATTCAATAGTTGATCCAATCATAGGATTCAATAGTTGATCCAATCATAGGATTTAATAGTTGATCCAATCACATGATTCAAAAGTTGATCTAATCATAGGATTCAAAAGTTGATCCAATCATAGGATTCAAAAGTTGATTCAATGATAGGATTCAAAAGTTGATCCAATCAAAGGATTCAAAAGTTGATCCAATCAAAGGATTCAAAAGTTGACTCAATCCAAGGATTCAAAAGTTGATCCAATCAAAGGATTCAAAAGTTGATCCAATCATAGGATTCAAAAGTTGATCCAATTAAAGGATTCAAAAGTTGACCCAATCCAAGGATTCAAAAGTTGATCCAATCAAAGGATGCAAAAGTTGACCCAATCCTAGAATTCAATAGTTGATCCAATCATAGGATTCAATAGTTGATCCAATCATAGGATTCAATAGTTGATCCAATCATAGGATTCAAAAGTTGATTCAATTATAGGATTCAAAAGTTGACCCAATCCAAGGATTCAAAAGTTGATCCAATCAAAGGATCCAAAAGTTGACCCAATCAAAGGATTCAAAAGTTGATCCAATCAAAGGATTCAAAAGTTGATCCAATCATAGGATTCAATAGTTGATCCAATTAAAGGATTCAAAAGTTGACCCAATCCAAGCAATCCAAGGATTCAAAAGTTGATCCAATCAAAGGATTCAAAAGTTGACCCAATCCAAGGATTCAAAAGTTGATTCAATCATAGGATTCAATAGTTGATCCAATCATAGGATTCAAAACTGTACCTTTTCAGTTCCATGTCCAGCAAACTCATCATAAGGCTTTTTAGACTCCTTTAATAAAAAGAATACTACCACTATTCCACATAACATTATAAAACCCCTTGCTATACCACTACTCTCCATAATACACTAAAAAAAACATTCATATACCACTATTCTCCATAGCATACAATAAAATCCCTTGGTATACCACTACTGTCCATAATACACTATAAAACCCTTCATATACCACTACTCTTTACAACACACTATAAAACCCCTTAGTATGCCACTACTCTCCATAACACAATAAAACCCCTTAATATACCACTACTCTTTATAACACACTATAAACCCCTTAGTATACCACTACTCTCCATAACACACAATAAAAACCCATATATACCACTACTCTTCTTTATAACACACTATAAAACCCATTTATATTCCACTACTCTTTAAAACATACTATAATTCCCTTAGTATACCACTTCTCTCCATAACACAACAATTATAGTATACAACATAAATCTACATAACACATTGGTACATATATAATCATAGATCCTATTAAAGTGGTCAGATTTCTTTTTTATCAATGCAACCTCTTTCCTTTTAATTTAGCTCCAGAAAATGATATGTACTTGAATTTTATGTTTTTTTAAGTGATTTACTCATTATAAGTTAAACTGTCTCCATCAAAGCATTAAGAAAACATTTTAAGGTAATTAGTAATACATGTATAGCCAAATAGATGAAAAATCCTCCTTACCTGCTCTCACATCAAATAGCAGACAGTAAGGTATCCCTTATGTATTATATAGATCAACACAAAAGATGCCATGCATGTTCCAGTGGCTAACCTTAAAATAAGCCTAGTATGAAATAATCTTAAAATAAGCCTGGTTTGAAATAATCTTAAAAAAAACCTGGTTTGAAAGAGGTACCCATCATGTCAAGCTAATGGAAATAATTACTGGCTGCTTTCAAAGAACCTGAGATGAAAGTATTCACTTCACTATGATAAATGAAGCCATCAAAAACTGCCAAACAAAATAATATCAAAGATCTCTCTAGACCTCCTAAGTATTGGTCTTTCACCTAAAGTCAATAGGTAAAGCATATGCACTACTTAACTACAATATATACACATATTGCAATCCTATACATCTGAAACTAAAGCCTGCATAAAGGACCAATGATTTAGTTTCCTTTGGGTGGGAGCCTAGGATTTCATTTGAGCTGGAAAGTTTATTTCTTTTACCAAAAGATGGTTTATTTTTTCCAACCAATCAGAACAGGGTTATTTTTTTCAAGCTATTTGATTGCTATTTTTTTTAATTTTTTTAAATTTCACCCTTGATAATTAACTACTACAATTTCTACTACTAATGACTATATTTAAAGATGCCCATTTTCATCAAAAGACCAATTTTCCATGAGGTCTTCAAGATTATATGGCCAGTTACTCTAAAACATTATGTACACTGGTCCAGATAACAATTGTGGATAATCAAGGAGATGGGCAGGTAACCACATGCATACAAATCTATATTTCAGATTTTTCTGTTGTAATGTTAGTATCAAAGGCAAAATGAAAATATTCTACCTATATAACACTGATGCTTAAAATTACAAAAGAAACTCCCAACTGTAACCATATATACTCTCTTACAAATTCAGTCAAACTGCAAAGAACAAAGATCCTGATCTGCCAAGGCATAATGTGCCTGCAAATCAGGGTCTATCTTGTTTTTCTTCTAATTATTAATCCTAACAAACTGCACAGACAAACTGCACAGACCCAGATCTGGCAACATGTTATACGATAGCAAATCTGGGTCTGTGCAGTTTGCAGTTGGAGCTGCCATGTAAGTATATACTGTAGATCAATTGGATCAGTGAAAACTTAATTTTTCTCAACATGTTTTAAAATGAATGGATGTAACATATTTAGCATATTTATAGTTAATTGACATAAATGTGAAGCACATTGAACCATATATCTTATCACATAATGTGACAGTAAATCAGCTTCGCTGCTGTTCACTTGCAATGTGAAGCAGCACTACATTATAGAGGGTTTGATGTACATACGATGTGTACAGGTCTTGTTTTTATAAGTGCTTACAGCAGTATACTTAAACTGAAAGTGTATATAACTTGCATTAACTCTGCTAAGGCAAACTGAAGCAGGTAATAAAAGAACATGGAGGAAACCAAGAGAAAGAATCTATTTGATCACGAAGTATTACTTCCCTTAAGAAGTTAGCCATTTGCAAGCTAATATATGCAGTAAAGATCCAATAACATACCAATACAAATTGATACTACACAAGCAGACCTAGACAAATACCAGACCTAAACAAAGAGACCTAAACAAGCACCAGACCCAGACAAACACCAAAGACTAGCACCAGACCTAGACAAGCACCAGACCTAGACAAACACCAGACCTAGACAAGCACTTGACCTAGACAAGCACATGACCTAGACAAACACCAGACCTAGACAAGCACATGACCTAGACAAGCACCAGACCTAGACAAACACCTGACCTAGACAAGCACCTGACCTAGACAAACACAGACCTAGACAAGCACCTGATCTTGACAAACACCTTATACTCTACATATACATTTTCAAATGAGGACAAGATGGGGCAAAGCTTAGATGTCATTGGATTTAATCATGACATTTCTTTGAAATTTTCTGTACACAAAGGGATAACTTATACATGTATATGGGATAACTTATATATGGTTGTACTTTTTAATTTGGTTCATGAATCAGCCAATATAAATGTAATAATTACATACTGAATTGTATGTAAAATGTAAAATATTAAAGTATGAACAATGTGCAGCGGTATTGAAAGTGTGACATATCCCCTCTCCAACAACAATGGCATTCAGTTCATTCCATATAGCATCGCAAATTTAAGCCTATTAGTAACTCAGAAAATTTTCAATATCATTAAATGTAGCTAAACACTTAATTCATTTTAAAAACTTTGTGTAAAATTAATTTTTTTGCAACATTTAAAGATGCTGACCTAAAAATATACTGAGTTTACATACTCAAATTTGCGATGCTGTGTGGAACAAACTATAAGCTTTCATTTTGCTGGCAATTATTACAAACAATTACAGCTTTCTATGTATGACATGCTTTTTTCTTCTTCTTACTCTCTCTTCTAAAACTTGAATGGTCAACAGCTGGTTGGTAAATGGATTTTTCAAATATCCCATTCTTCTTGCTGCATATACATCAAAGAAGCAAATCTAAGCTTGTACATCACCAGAATGAATGTCATTGTTTAAGAGATACAAAATAAAATATGAAGAGATATACATTAAATACTTGCTAACAAGTTGGCTTCAACTGCAACAACATAAACTTTGATCTGCCATTACAAAATGCTCCACAGAATAGTCAGTGCAGTTTGTTCAGCTGACAACTCCTAACAAATTGCATAGACCTATATCAGCCAACAAATATGGGTCTATGCAGTTTGCAGTGGAATCTAACTTGTACAAAAGGTGAACAAAACATTACTTGTGGAAGTTTTTGATGCAATATAATGAAACTTGTTATACTCAGTTACAAGTTGAGTCAAACTGCAAACACTATCCCAGTGGCCTATCGATTTAGAATGTCCTTCAAATCCCAGCCTAGTCATACCAAATAATTATTCAAGTGGTACTAACAGCTGCCTAGCTAGGTGCTCAGCTCTAAGAGCATATTGTTAGGACTGGTGATGGCAGGATAATGTGACATCTGTGGCATGATGCCCCAGTGCTTGACATCACTATAAACTGCCACACTGTAGACACTAGCAATATGACTGAAAATTTTTAAAGCTACATTTAAAATCCAAATCACAAACACACACAATCAAACTGCACCTGCAGATCAGGGTTTATGCTTTTTTTTTTGTTCTGCTGATTACTCACAACAAACTGCACAGACCCAGATCTACCGCCACATTATGCAATTACCGCTAAGGGTCTATGCAGTTTGCAGTTGGACTTATCTTGTAAGTGATTATATACGTATCAGTAATATTAAGAAAATTTGAGAATTTGTCAAGATATAAAATTATTGTGAATTGTTTTTGAAAACTTTTAATTATTCATGTTAACAGAAAATATTTTTCTTCTTAAGATGAAATAGAAAAATAGGGCAGTGATTCACTTGTTGTGACAAATATGAAGAACTGACATAATCTATAACATTTTAGCAAGGTAAAATTACTACATGTACAGTGGTAATCTTGTTCTGGAACTCAAGTAACCACAGGGCCAAGTAAGGACCAGTACATTGGCCTAAGGGACACATTCTGAAACTTTTTATTACAGTGAAAGTAGTGCATATAAAAGGCAGCCAGTGGCAATGTTGGAAATAAAAAGTAAATGACATAACAATCAGATTTTAATAACAAAATCTGGCTAGCTGTGAAGAAACAAATTTGCATTATAATTTATTTTTATAAATTCCAGGTTTCACTACAGGGCATAAAAGATAACTCCATGGACAACATGCTAGAGGCCCCTGTATTAATGAAGGTATCCATTTTCCCAGTCGTACACATTTAAAAAGAAAAAGAGAATTTAATGGGGACAAAGGTGTGTCATACTAGATCAAAAAATTTTAAATAATGAAACTTTTAAATAAAACCTTTTCTGCACTGCCTACATGAAAAAACATACCATGTGGACTGGAAATCTGACACTGATACCTTACATTTAATCAGGTATAGTTATTCCACAAACTCAGTTTGAAGATCAGGGTGTGTTGACATTTACACAATTACAAATGAATTAAAAATAAATGACCTAAAACTGTTGACCTAAACTTAAGTACTATAAAGCTCTTCACATTCCTTACCTAATTTTGCTCTCTTGAGCATAAGAAATTATACATATATCAAATTATCTGTACTTTTATGTCCTTCATAAAAAAGACTAATTCCAAATAATATATAGTAATGTTTGACATTTTATGCCATTGGGTTGAGAACTATAAAATTATAAAATTCTGTCTTTCTATTTCGGCAAGTACAAAAGCATTTTAATCACCATGAGTCAACTCTTATAAAAAATAATAATATAAATAATAATAATAATAATAATAATAATAATAATAATAATAATGATAATGATGATGATGATGATGATGATGATGATGATGATGATGATGATGATGATGATGACTATTTTTAAAAAAGGTAACTCAATTACAGGAACAATCTATCTTGAGGCCTTTTGTTATGTGCAACATATACAGTAAACACTGAACGATGTAACAATTTATCTTAACATTAAAGAATTGACTTACTCTAAATATCAAACAAATTATAGAAAGATTAAGTTATTAAATTACAGAAATATAAAAGTTAGTTAATGATCTAATTTGACTGTGTAAAGGTTTACTGTCCTGAATGTATTATGTTACCATTTTAACACTGCTCACCTCTGCCATGTATTTTATTACAACTGATGAATGAGTGAAATTCTTGTATGATTAAAACAATTAAAAAACAAATATTTCATTGAGTTTCAATGAAATATGGACTTTCATTAAAATTTGGACTTACAATGAATAAAGTTGGTAATATTCTCAAAATTAATAAGGTCCGTTTGGAATTCAGCACTCACTGAACTGTACAAATGATTTTAAAATTCAATGAATTGTCAGAAGCTTTCATTTGCCATTTACATGTTTTAAAATATTAAACATATATATATATATATATCTTGCTCAAGATATTGATATTATGAAGATTAATAAAACCTCATCTCTAAAAGCATCAGGAATATAATTCTTTTATAAGGGGAAACAACTCTGCAAGACTTTATAGGGTATTCTGATAAAACCTGATACTCTGGGATTAACATTATAATTGATATTTCCATCTGCTAGAGAATCTAAGTACCACGACCTGGAGCAAGTTTAATTTGCATAAGATCAGATGGATGATGTTAACACCAGAGACATTGCTATTTATGTCCTTTGTTGGTACTATGATCTAAATAATCTGTATAATTCTTTTAAATTATCTTTTCTTTATTTCACAATAGAATTTTTATTATCATTTGAAAACATTATTTGAGAAACTATTGTTATTTCATTTAAATGCATGTCATACTATTGTTGCAAGTATTACCATCAGGGCACAATATCCAAGGGAGATGACTATTATTAGGTCTATTCATTTACCTAAAAGTGTTGTCTCCCTTGATTATGAAAAGTGGGTGGATCTATGTTTTGTTACTAATATTAGCAAGACCACAAAGTTTATTACTGTTCATACAAACTGTATTTGGTAAAAGTGAATAGTCACTTTGATATTGGTACCGAGGGACTGAAATCCATTTAAGCCAAAAATTATAATTTAAAAGTGGTACTAATGTATAAAAAAGTAAATGAAGGTTATATATAGCAAACTTCCTGGCAACTTCCTCTAGGGCGCAGACTGGAGTTTTTAAAAGCCACACTCTATGAAGTAAATAAGCAGATAAAATCAGGTCACAGGCTGAAGTTTTGCCAAGTCCTCTTTCTAAAGCCATATTTCACTCAATTAAAAATCTGAGGAAGGTAATTTTATTTGAATGATGTAATTAAACTACAATACAAAAGATCCCATAATTTGCATGAGATGACCAACAAAATGACCATTTGATAACTTGACATGTTGGACATATAACCCAGAATTATCCTATGCAATTATGGTTGCTATCTTTACCCAATTGATTAAACAAAGTACAGCCACAAAGCAAAAGACAAAAGGTGTGTAAACTTATCTTTTGGACTAGGTAATAACATTTTTAAAATATGTAAATATTGCAAAAATAAATCTATATGCATTGATAATTCTTCCTTATGTAGGCATAACTTTTAAATATGTTTATTTTACAAGCATATGTATGTTTAGTATATTCACATCATGGCAATAAACATTATGTTTAAAGGTGAATAAATTATTACATTATTTAAATTAATAACATAAAGATGAATAAACTTGGATATTATATTCTTAAACCTTACAACTGCAACCCACATTAGTCCCTCTTTACTTTGTGATGGCATGTCAGTGCAAAAGTATGTATAGCCTGTACCTTAGATAATTAAAAAATAGATTTTGTAATGTAGTTTAATTACATCATTAAAATAAAATTACCAAAGATAACTAACAAAAAAAAAAGATAATTAACAACCAGAAGATACTAATTAGAACTCCAGAGAACCTTTATCAAACAAAACTTTATCACTCAACTTGGCTGTAAATACTTGTCAATAGTGTTGGATATCTCTGAGCTGGTGAGGCGGCCTGTTCTCAATTCATAAATTTTAATTTTGAAAAGCAGCAGAGTAAAAATGTTGCTCTGTAAAATTTTAAAGCACAGTCTTCTGAGAAGAAAAAAAATTCATTTTATAAACTTATTATTCTAGAGAAAACTAGTGAAACACGAAGAATAACACTCAAGCTCAGAAGCAACGGATAATCCAAACATGAAAATGACACATTTTCTGGTACATTTAATAATTAAGAATATCATTGATTTTCTTTTTTATATCTCTTTCTGACCTCACTGAATTTCACAAATATCTTGTTACCACAATTATTTCCATAAATCACCTCCAGCAAGAGCCAGGACAATTTTGGGACCTCTGATCTGTACATAACAAGAGCTTTTTTAACTTTGATATCCCTGATCTGTACATAACAAAAGCTATTTCAACTTTGGAATCCTTGATCTGTACATAACAAGAGCTATTTTAACTTTGGGACCCTGATCTGTACATAACAAGAGCTGTTTCAACTTTGATATCCCTGATCTGTACATAGCAAGAGCTATTTCAACTTTGGGATCCCTGATCTGTACATAACAAGAGCTTTTTTAACTTTGGGATCCCTGATCTTGGAGACCCTGATCTGTACATAACAAGAGCTATTTCAACTTTGGGATCCCTGATCTGTACATAACAAAAGCTATTTCAACTTTGGGATCCCTGATCTGTACATAACAAGAGCTATTTCAACTTTGGGATCCCTGATCTGTACATAACAAAAGCTATTTTAGCTTTGAGACCCTGATATGTACTGAGCAAAAGCTATTTGAATTTTGGGACCCTGATCTGTACTAAACAATAGCTATTTGATGATCTGTACTAAACAATAGCTATTTGATGATCTGTACTACAAAATAGCCATTTGAATTTAGGGATCCCTGATCTATAGATAACAAGAGCTATTTAAATTTTGGTTCCCTGATCTGTACAATAGCAAGAGCTATTTAAATTTGGTATCCCTGATCTGTACATAGCAAGAGCTATTTAAATTTATGGACACCTGTTCTGTACATAGCAAGAGCTATTTGAATTTTGGGATCCTTGATACATTCACAAAACTACATTTGCATGTTTTTTTTCAGACATGGAAGAAATATTGAATCAGTCAATATGATGTATGAACATTATCCAATCATAAAACCACACAATATCCAAGAAAATCTAAACTCTTCTCAGAACAAAACATGTGCTTTTATATTTATTACATCTATTTAAAAACAAAGTTAAAGTTCCATCTTTTTAATTATGCAATTAAAACAGAATTAAATGAATAAATGCTTTTACTGACAGTTTAATATGGCACATCAAAAAACAAATATGTGCAAACATGCACAAAAAAGCAAAAATTGTACTAATTCTAAATTTGTTTTGTAGATGATGGCACTAGACATGATGTTGAATTGATTGTTCAGTTTAAAATTATAAATATGTCCATGAATATTAATGTCCTGCACAGAGTGCATAAAAACTAAACAGAACAGTAACCTGAATGTACTTATGGTGTCACAATGCCCCATTCATAGTGTGGTCAAACACATGCACTGAAAAATTTAATTAATTTATGCAAAATGGCTTGATTACATTGAGGCACTTTGATCATGTTAACCAAAGTTAATTTAAGCATTATTTATTTAGTGTATTTTAAAACTAATATTAATTTAAATATGCAAATTTTTAACACTCCCAGCATGAGGGTGTAATATGCAAGTGTGTGTGTATATGTGTGTGTGTTATGCAAATAACTAAATATGTCTCAGACATGAAAGCTTCAGGTTGCATGTTACAATATTACATCATCTTCTTCCTACAAATTTTATGACTAATCGGCTTTGTTCTACATTTTAAGTTATACTGAATTTTACCAGTTGGAGCAAGAACTGCCTGTAAATTGATCAATATTAGTCTCTTTTGTGCACTCCACTGAGCATAGAATGAAGATTATGTCAATGAAATGCTGCCAGATTCCAGCAGTAACTATTCTCTAATCCGATTTTACTTGCAATTTGAGTGCTAATAGATTTTAAAACATTTTTTTAAATCATTTAGTTGGCCGGGGGGGGGGGTCCTATTTATTGGATTTATACATATATAAAAAAATCCTAAATTTGAATGGTATAGACCCAGATTCATCATTAGGTAAAGTGTTAGCACATTAGGGTCAATGTTGTATTTGTTTCTATATGAAACATGCTTAAATGTAAATGGTATAGACCCAGGTTTGTTATTAGGCCAGTAAAAATGTAAGTGTGATGTTGGTTACATTTTTTAAAAAAAAATTAGTATAGGTTGGCAAAAACATTTTACCGTTTCCTTTTTTTGTTTCTTTTGTTTTTGTATAAATGAATTTAATTAAAGCATCAAATAACCATCATTCACACGCCAAGAATAATTTTTTGAAGTCACATCCCTTAGTTAACTTTATTCTCCCCATTTATTTTGCTTTTTTTCCAAATTGTTTTCCACAAAAAATACATAGTTGGCAGGGAAATATATGGGTTGGGTGAGTGACCAGAACCACACATACTTTATTTTTTTTTACATTTCTTGAAGTGTTGACATAATGCTCAATGCTATGTTTATGTTAAACAGACCCAATTGTGAATGGCATTGATCCTGAATTTGGTTCCGTGCTTTACAGCACAGCAAGGCATGTAGGTTCTTTAGTGCCAAGGCATTTTGAGTAAAGTATCTTGCCAAAATGGACACACTACAGTATCTGACCCAGGCTGGTCTTATGATAGGATATATAATATAAAACCCAAATATTAATGGCAATGCCTAGTTCTTTCATTACATAAAGTATAGCCACATTAGGGTTGATGTTTATTCCTATGCAAGACATGCTCAATGTAAGAATAACAAAACTGCTTTGATCCAAATTTTAACTTCTTCCAAAACTGTCATTCTGAAAGAACCCCTTATTCAGGTTTTCTTTCAAGAAGCATGTATTCAGGCACATGTGAAAAAAACTTAATACCTTGAAATATCTTGAACTTGTTTTGTTTAAATTCCCTTGTGTTTGTGTGCAGGATGATATATGGTTAAGTAATATATGCATCCAATCAAAAATTTCTCTCATTAATTAGTCTAAAATAAGTGGTAATCAATCAGGCTGCTCCATTAAAAAATTTCTCCAGGACACAAATCTTCCTCCAAAATATTCTGACCAATAAAACGAATGGATTTGACAATTATGAAATGCAGAGCAAAATTTTACATGTATACTGACCAATACAACCTACCTGTCTACAGGTGAGACATAAGCATCAACTTCAAACATATTACCAACAAATGCATCAAAATGGAGTTTGTCGTCTAATTCATTTAAAACATCAATTAATTATGTTGGCATTTCATAAACATCTAAATTCATAAAAAAAAATCTGCAGGTCAAGAATTTAACATAAATTTCCTTCTAGAATGACTTGAGCAGGTTCAGAAATTTACAAGTCCTGCCAAATCTTCAATATTAACAGCAAAAAAAATAATGGCAGATGCATGAAAATTTACTACCCTTGGGCAAACACTAATTTATAATTCTGAGCACTGGAATCCATCATGGATATTTTTTCCACAGTGAAACTTCCTGTAAACCATTACTTTCTAACGCTGCATTTACCAACACATCAGATTTTCCAAATTGTAAAATACAGAATCACAAATATGCCAGTTCATAATATTTATGTACTGGCAGATCTGGGTTTCACTCCTCACAACTCTATTGACACCCCTCCCTCTTTTTATTCAGCCAGTATTTCATTTACTTTGAAAGTAACAAAAGTCCATTTAAAAGGATGATGTTCTACTGGAAAAAGAATCTTCTAGAAATTGATGATGACATCATTTCTCTTTTAAATACTGAATAGTATTGAAACCATCTTGATAGTCTTCACCTATGATAAGATTTTCAAATTTGCTGATGCTGTGGATGTACTGTATATCAGATTGTGGATGTACTTACTATACATCAGATTATGGA
Source organism: Potamilus streckersoni (assembly GCA_016746295.1). Taxonomy (NCBI): domain Eukaryota; kingdom Metazoa; phylum Mollusca; class Bivalvia; order Unionida; family Unionidae; genus Potamilus; species Potamilus streckersoni. The sequence goes on from JAEAOA010001195.1 coordinate 3,324,348, forward strand.
TGTACTGTACATCAGCTTGTATACTGTATATACTGTACATCAGATTGTGGATGTACTGTACATCAAATTGTGGATGTACTGTACATCAGATTATGGATGCACTGTACATCAGATTGTATACATATATACTGTACATCAGATTGCGGATGTACTATATATCAGATTATGGATGTACTGTACATAAGATTGTAGATATACTGTACTTTACATTGTAGATGTAGTCTGTACATCAGATTGTGGATATACTGTACATCAGATTGTCGACATTTTCTTTAAGACAAAGTAGACATATTTTGGTGAAAACCCAATCACCTAATGATCATTCATTGGGGCAAGAAATGACAATAAGATTTTCAAGTTCATGGCAGCCATATCTGATGTAAGACTGTCACCATTTTCATGTAGGACCAACTAGGTACCATAAGAAGTCTATTGGTGAAAACATCATGCTATCTTTTTTGGAATAAGTACAGAAAATATTATTTTCAAGATAATGACTATCACAGCCATATTCAGGGTTAGTCATTTTCATTAAATACCAGACATCATAAGAACTCCTCAGATGAAACCCCATGATAAAATGACCTTCCATTTAAAAGGGTTATCACAAACAAGATTTTCTAAATGGCCACATACTGGACATCAGATATCACCATTTTAATATGGAATCAATGAAACATTATAAGAAGTCTTTTAGTGAGAACTCCATGCTGATTTTGAGCATTTATTCAAGTTGAGAGGTGATAACAGGATTTCTTTATTGCTGGCTACTGTGGCAGCCATATTAGAGATCAGACTGGCACTATTTTCATTAGGACTAACAAACCATAAAAATCTGTTGGAGAAAACCCCATTTCAATACAATTACCCATTCTGGAGTAGTGATAATAAGAGTTTCAAGACTGCAAATGTAATGGCAAATTGGACCTCAGATCATTTTACTTAAGCCTGACTAGATACCAGTCTTTTAATGAACAACCTCATGTCAATACAATCATCCATCCAGGAATCAGAATTTCAATAGTTTGTCATACCAGTTGTCAGATTGGCACCAAACAAATTCTAGATCAACTGAACATTATTTGAAGTCATTTTCTATTCAGGTTTTCTATACAGTATATCCAAAACACTAAATTGGGGAAAAAGTTTAAAAATTTACACAATTTCAAACACAGGCTTGCAAATATTATTACTTGCAGCTTTTATGTTGAAAACATGCAATATAAACTGGCTGTTTGACAAACAAAGTCTTAGAAGTGACCATCAAGGTTGCAAGTTGAAAGATTCATAATTTCCTGTGCCAAGTTTTCAGCAAATTGCTGGTTTGAAGTTTTGTTTTTATACTTAGTTGTGCTTCTCTGCACAATCAATTTCTTTTCCTTCTTACTGCAAACTGATGAACAAAAAAGATATACCATGATAAAACTGTTCTTTTAGTAATGGTGTCTCAAATTGGTACAGCAATGAATTACCTCAGTATGGTTTTGGGAAGAGCACATGGTTTTAATTTCCTCCACTCAATATAGCCATCAATGATGTTCCAGAAGTGTCATTGAAAATGAAACAACCAATCAATCATTTCCTTTAAGAATCTAAAAATGAGATCTAGGAATCAAAGTCAACAAAATAACAATGAAGGATTACTGAGAAAAAGGTAAATTATTAAATTTATTAATTAATTAATTTGACAAAATCCTAGTAAAAATAATTCATTGACCAATGGCAGTATATTATTTAAGCAAGTATGAGTATTAGATATACCAACTTACAAGCCATGTCCAACTGTAAACCGCAGAGACCCAGATTGGGTGATACATAATGGGACAGTCAATATTGGTCTATGCATTTTGTATCAGGTAATTAGTTGAAAAAACTGCATAGACCCTGATCTGCTATTGCATCCTGCCATTGCAGATCAGGGTCTGTCTAGTTTGCAGCTGGACTCAACATATAAGTCTATCTGATATTTATCTAATCTGACAATGCTGTAATAGAGCACTATCTGTCAATAGGCTACAATCTATAAAGATTGGCATGTTTCTGTAAACAAGTCATGAAATATTTCAATGTAAACATGGAATACAATTATTCAATCTACATAGGAACTTAGGGTTACACTAATTGACATTGGGGCTAACTAATTCACACTGGGGCAAGACTGACAGTCTGCCAAGAATCCACAACTGCTTTTCTACTTGAAGAATTTGAGATTTTGCACTCCCATCTAACTACCAGGTGTGAAAGAAATAACTACAGGAAACAACTCTTAAGTAAAAGTCCTTTTGATTCTGTTTTGTTACAGCCAATAATAATTTGATTATTTTCTCTCCATTCATCAGATGCAAAATTGCCAAGTTAAGCCCCAGTTAATTATCTGTGTAAAAATGGTTAAAGTCCAGGCAAATGTTACCCAGTAACTAAGCCAGTTCTGCCTTCATCCTGTCCCAGTTTAAAAAGTGGAAATGATGCCAAAAACATAGCATAAATTATTATTCCCAAAGGAACATGGGATACCACACCTTAAATTGTACTTTATTGCTGTAATATGTATGTTGACCTAGAACTCAATCACTGGGACTGGACATTACTCTTTTGCAGTCCACTGTAATGCTATTCTTACAAAATGAGATTTTGACAGATTTTTTACACAAAAACTAAAGGGAAAAGGATAGGGAGATAATAAAAGATATATTTTATTTGCTCGATTATAAGCGAGATCCAACTACAAACAAACAAGACCCTGATCGGCCATCAAATAACATAATGGTAGATCAGATACAACGCTGTTTCTTCTACAGATTACTCCAATCTGGAGAATGTGGATATGTGGGAAAGCTTGCCAGTAGTCTTGTAGGTCAGTGGTTCTTTCCACAGATTTCCCGGTTTCTTCTCCCACCATTAATATTGGCTGCCATGTATAGGCTATCGTGAGCTGAAAAATGGCGTTAAGACCAAAAACAACAACAGCAACAACATTGCTCCTAACAAACTGCATGTACCCAGATGTTCTTGTGCATTATGCAAGAATGGATCTGGGTCTGTACTTGCAATCAACTTGCATGCAAGTACATATGGCAGTTCAAATAATAATCTGATATTACCAGACTGAATACCACATTTGTCAAGGCACTCAAAATATAAATCATTATACATAATCTTTATTTTCTGTGCCACTGCATTTATGAGAATAACCAAAATGTTTGGAGGCAATTCCAATATTGATCTACCAAACACTGAATCCTGAAATCTGCTACACCACATTACAGTTTTGACCAATTAATTCTTTGGCTTGCCAAATATACTTGTTTATGGATCCCACTTCGAACTGCACAGACCCAGATCTGACACAGCATAATGCACCAGCAGATATGCATCAGTGCAGGTTGTTAGGAGTAATCAGTAGAACAAACAGTATAGAACCGGATTCACAGGCACATTAAGTTATGGCAAATCGTGATCTTTGTTGTTTACAGTTTGACCTAATACATTTTGTTGGCTAATGTAAGAGACAATTGAATGACCCAAGTTAAAGCAGGCTACTTAACATTTCAATTGTGAGCAATACACATTTGTCTTGCAACTTCAACAATAACATACAAACAGCAAAAAAACAACTTCTCTTTTATTTCCGTAATCCCTGTTATGAAATTCTACTGATCTATAATCTATGCAACTCACCTTATGCATATTTCTTAAATCACCAAATGCCACAGATCAATGATGCATCAGGGAAATCCACTCAATGAAAGATAACCCCTAAAATCTACCTTTTTGCACCTGACACATCATGCATTTTACTCTGTACCCAAACCTGGCCCAGCATGCATTTTACTCTGTACCCAAACCTGGCCCAGCATGCATATATCCTGTAGGCAAACAGAAATGCATCAGATGTTTGATTTTCTATTATTTCCAATAAGATAACAAAGAGGAAATGTTCTGTAAAATCAACAATGGTGGGGCAATGAACCTTACAATGGGTCTGCTGAAGAAATCAATTCCTCTACATTGATCATAGAATACATCTCAATACAGTAACAACTTTTAGCATATGTTCCAAAACTTATCACTTATGCTGTACTTAGGACTTCAGTGATTTCAATGATTTGCTGTATTTTCTCTGATGATAAGCCCACCAAGTCAACTTAATAAATTTATCAGAAAGCACAACATAGACTTAGCATCTGACAAAAACATCTTTAGTAAATATTTGCCAAAATTTATAACATGGAGATGGGTTTATCCATGAAAAAGGATGGGTATACCAACTAAGTGCATTTAATTTTGGGTTATAAACACCTTTTAGAGAATTCAATTTATTCTAGATTCCAGTGTCCCAGACTTTTAAACTTGTCCAGTCCTATTCTAAACTATATCTTTATCTACATTGTTTAAGTACTCATTTCTACCTGTATCTTCATTGACAGTCTTTAATTACTTATTTCTACCTCTATCTTCTTCTATGTTTTTTTTTAATATACCTGTTACATTTAATTAAGACCAAGTTCATATTTCATTATGAAGCTGAATACAAATGTCACAAGAGTGAGACCTGGATCTTAAGGAATTTTCAATCCTTGGTAATGTTTACTAGCAAAGCCTTGGTAATGTTTACTAGCAAAGCACATTAGCACGATCATGGCTATACAGTCATTTAAATATATAGTTAAAAAAATATAACGAGAAAAACTTTGAAAAACTTTTGGAAGATAAAATGATCCAAGTAAATGTAATTTGTAATCCTTCAAGAAAATGGCAAAGATCTTAAAAAGATGGTAGAAATGTAAGAATAGAAATGGCTTTAATCTTCAGGAAGATAAAAACTTCCAAATAATAGTACAGTAACAGCAAATGTTTCCTATCATAAAATAAAAGGCAAATGATGCCAATATGTATTTAAAACAAGAGTCCCTTGAAGGCACTTATGCTCTACTGGGCAAAAAGAATTTTCAGGAACTCAGGATAAGTCAATAACTTTCTTTTAATAGTTTCATGTTGAAACTATCTACAATACTCCTTCAGCAATAACAAAATTTTGAAATTTGCTGCTGTGGTACACATAGTGGATGTCAGCTTAACACCATTTCCATTCAGGACAATGAAAACATCATTAGAAGTGTTTTGGTTAATCACCATATCATGATGTTCATCCAGTGAAGGAAAGTAGAGTGAACAAGAATTTGTACAACAGTCATTGTGGTGGCCAAGTTGGATGTATGATTAGTACCATTTTATTTACAATTTGGTAAAAAAACCTGTGATAATTACCATCCATTCAGGGGTAAAAGTGACAGCAAGATTTTTAAGATGGACATCATGGCAGCCATATATGTATGACTGGAACCATTTTCATTTACAGCCAACAAGGTTTCATAAGAAATCTATTGGTGGAAACCCAGTGTTGGTCTAGCCTTTCATTTGGAGAAGAATAGAGATAACAATATGGACAATGTGGTGGTCATATGGAACATTAGATCTGCATCATTTCCAAGACCAGCTACATATCATAAGAAATGTCTTAGTGATGTGAAAACCTCATGCAGTTAAGGCTGTCATCCATCATCCATGTAGGGATAATAGCAATAATAACATTTTCAAGATGGCCACTGTGGTGGCCATAATTAAATTCTGATTGGCACCATTTTGATGCAGAACCAACTAAATAGCACGTCAAGTCTTTAAGTAAAAATTCCATGTTGACATGGAGTAGTAGTGATAACAAGGTTTTCAAGATGGCCATTGTAGTGGCCATGTTGAATGTCCAAGCATAATTTTCATTAGGACCAACAAAACCACTGACTGAATGTGTACCTAAAGTTCCATAGCAAACCACCAAGTAAAGGAGGAATAGCAATGACAAAAACTTGTGCTAACAGATGGACAGAAAACAAACCATCCCATAACTTCTTCGAATATATGACCAACAGAGCTAATAAAACAAAATGGTTCCAAAGCATAACTTCTCAGAAAGCCAAAGGTTTTATTGTCACATTACTTCATCCAAAATCAGCTTGATTGTGTCAACATACATTTCATGCAGTCTGGAAGTTGACAATTCTGCAAGAATATGGAAAACATGTCAGTGGACACTGGCATAAATGATGCACACTAAAGTCAAGGTTCAACCTTCAGGAAGTATGCATCATGGGTATGTGCTGTATACATGTGTGACAAAACTTCACCTCATTTCTGGGATATGTTCAAAATATACAGGACATATCAATCAATAGAGTACAGTAGAACCTGTCTTAAATAATCACCTGTTATGCCAAATAATAATAGTCTCTCAAGAGAGGTGGTCTCTTATGATAGGTCACATCACTATATAATAAATAAATCCATGCATCAAAATTGTGGTCTCTCATAGTAGTGGTCTTTCAAAGCAGTCTATACTGTACTTAATGTGGTCTCTCATAGCAGTGGTCTTTCAAAGCAGGCTTTACTGTACTTGATGTACCTAAATGGGAATTTTTCATTCAGAAATGGAAGACTGCACAAAGGCTTTGGAACACCTCTTTCATTACCCTTAATACCAATGTGACTGGTTCACTTTTTCCAATCTTTATGCTGTTCATGCTTGAGTGATATCAAAAGTATTTAAAGGGATTGTAGTATGTGTGTTTTTGTTTAGGTTTTCAGCATATAATAATAAATTTCAAAGATACAAAATTTACAGCTGCTAAAAGTGTGTGGGGTCATGTGCTAAAGTATACACATCTTGATATTATTATTTTTCTTCTATTTGTGTGATTCAGTTATCTCAGACACAGTATGAATGAGCACTTAAGTTACATCCAATTTAGGGAACCACCGCCACCACTAACACATTCCCATAATGCTCCCACTGTTCCCTCAACTCTCATATGTACCCCCTCAAAGAGCCTGGAGAGGGGCCTTCATCATCATTACATTAGTAAACCTCTGATAGTGAAATAATGACATTCTGGTTAAGTCTTCAATGTTCATTATGGTCTGGACCACTTACTTCAAAAACAACAATGAAAAGTAACTTTTCTGAAATGTCTCAAATTTGCAATATTAAAACTATGATAGATAACTCCTTCAGCTTGATGGATCTAAATCTTTCTCAGTTAACTTCCAAGTCTTAAACTTATTGATTTATATCAATCTGATATGTATGATATTAGCTCTAGCCATTAAGAACAAACATTATACTACTAGATGTATATTTATGTTTCAGTCACTCCTGACAGTGAACTCTTATTGAGGAACAGGAACCCAAATTACAACAAATAAAATTACTGATGTTACTTTCACTGTAAAATGTTTTAAGTTTTTAGCTCCCTGTTTTAAAGATGGTCTAACCTCAAATAATCTGAATAATTTTGTTTCTGTTGTTGTTTTATAGCTCATCAACACTCTGAAGGTTATACTGTGCTAAGACAAGTGCAGCAGAATGCCTTGCTCAAGAGTGTACTCAGACCCTTGCACAAAAGTGTACTCAGACTTACTAACCAATCTTATCTGATGCCAGGAATTTAATATGAACCATTCCAAGCCACTGCCACTTTCTCAAGTACATGTACAGTCAAGCTCATCCAATCAAGTACAGTCAAGCTCATCTAATCAAGTACAGTCATGCTCATCCAATCTAGTACAGTTAAGCTCATCTAATCAAGTACAGTCAAACTCATCTAATCAAGTACAGTCAAACTCATCCAATCTAGTACAGTCAAGCTCATCTAATCAAGTACAGTCAAGCTCATCTGGAATTGGTACACAATTAATAAAATCCGGTTCAGTACCCACGAATGTAGTCCCAGTCTATTTTTAGATCACTTTTTCCGGTCTAAATTTAGTGGTGATACTAGAGTCAGATTTTGGCATTCTTGGTAAGGATTTAAAGGCAATTGTTTATTCTTTAAAATGTGAGCTTATGGTGTGGTTGTCTGTGTGTATTTCGGCGACAGTGCACATTGAGTAATAAGGTCATGGTGATGATCCGGAAGTGAATTCTGTGTTCCGTTGCCTGGTGTTTTGTTTACAATTCAGCCTCTCAAAAAAATGCAGGTCAACCCTTGACAAGAACTAAACCGTAAAGTCATCTTTGAAGGTATTTTAGATTAACATATGATTTGTATTGATTGTCACACAGTGGAAAGTTCAGTACTGAGAAACAAATGTAGAGAATATATAGTGAAATTAATTGTGTACTATGTCCTGTCAGTAAAAACTTGAAACTGATATAAAATTTTTATTATTAATGACATACACATGAAATTTTAATAGGTTATGTATATTGACTTTAAAAATATAAAAATGAAATTAAAAATAAAAAAATAATTTTAATTTTAAAAATTTAAATGAAATTTAAAAAAACAATTAAAAAATAAAAATTTTCCACCAAGTATACACATATATAATATTTTTTGGGAATGATATTAAATGATATCAGCATATATATACTCCTACACCATATACAAGCTCAAATGATGGATATTTGTCAAATTTGATCAGAGAAAATATCTTTATTAGTCAAAATGAGACCCTCATTTAAAATACATGAAGACAAAATTCTACTTTGCTTTGTACCTTTAGGTCATTGAAACTATTTATTTGGGGTTCAAACAGCTAATTTATGTGTTTATGATGGGGTGACTTCCTGAGTAACACATATCTGCTTGTATAGCTATCAGTAATTGTTTATAACCATAGTTATAGGGTATTTAGTGAGAGGACAGAGATGAAGACTTTATACTAGAACCTGTTCAAGTTCTCTACAAAATCATATTAAGCTGTCAGAGAATGAAATACAGGTCAGAGGGGTAAAATATACTTTACCCAGGTATATTTACCATTGCATGTAAGAAAACAGCAAAATGATGTAAGTTGAACACAGAATGCATTCCATTTTATTGTTCAGTTTCTTTAAGATGTTGATTGATGTAGTTCGACATTGTAGCCCAGATGATATTATGGGAATTCTCATGATCCATTTTGCTTTATGCATTATTAATGACTAATAATATTTGTTATCTGACACTTTAAAGATTACATAAGTAATATTCAAACAGATTATTTGAATTTAACTTTCTACAACTGATCCTAACATGGTTACATAGCTGACATGAACAAATATGCATATATTTTGTAATGCTTGGAATCAAAAGTTGACATTGTTAGGCTGACATGGTACCTATAGTGAATCTGTAAGGCTCAGTTTTGATTGTGTGCACTTAAAATATCCCAAGATGTTATTTTCATCATGAATATGCCTCTGTATGGTAACACATTTCAATTTAGTACTTTGACAGAGGGCGGTATTGCAGCATCAGCTGATATTTCATTCCATTGAATCATTGAATCATTGAACTTAAAACCTTGGTAGCCAAGACTCTTAAAAATAGACTAAAAATATTCAAACAGATTATTTGAATCATGTTTGCACATGTGATTTTAACAAGTACATTGCATATGTCCCACACATGCAAATATCCATCCTTGTTTACAAGTTTTCGGGATGCAAATTTCACAATTAGTTGATGATATAGGATCTTTTGGTACCTATAGTTGATCTGTGTGGCCACATTTTGCTATATTCACTCACAATATCTAAAATTGTTTTTTCCTTCATGAATAGGATTGCATATAGTAATAAATTTTAATTTGGTACATTGTCATTTGACTTTCCACTATACTGGTATGTATCAATGTTTGCACCAATGATCAAACCTCACCATTCCAACATTGCCTTAAACTTTATGATACATACTCTACCTGATTAGTTATTTAACCTGTAAATGGCTAAATATGCTTGTAGAAACTTCATCTATTTTTAGGATGCATTTGTCACTTTAATACATGCCCATTGCTTCACATCTTTGAGTGTCACTCTATCAAGTTTACCTTTTTTAACCATATTTGCAACCTGAATGTTATATTGAAATCACCATATCTAACACATTTTAACTTCATTTGCCTACATCTTCCTTTTTTTTAGAATTAAGTGAAACATGTTATATATTTTCAGGTCTAGTCTGGTATCTGAAACAAAGTATTAGAGTTGGATCAATTTGGAAGCTCTCCAGTAGTCCAATGGTGATAGCAAGGTCTCATAAGGACATGTGCAGTGTGCTGCTATAAGTGACCAAGATGAGTTCATATCAGTACACTGATATACAGCATCTCAAAGACATGGCTTAGATCTTCATGAGAGAGATTCGCATCTTTTTTCAGTAAGGTGAAACTGTATTTTCATATTGCATTGTTGACTTTTGTAGTTATGGCATTAAAATGGAATGCATATTTGCTATAAAACATGGTAGTGGTCCCATCAAAACTTTAAATTTGAGTGGGATATTAGTTATACAAACAACTGTCCAAGTACCTGAAACAATAAATGTGGAACATAGTACCTGTCATTGTTTCTTTAGTATGTACACCTATATGCATCTGGATAGGCATATTGTAATTTGCTGTCAAAATCACTGTGAGCTATCATGCTTCAGTACCCCTGGGATTAATATTATCAGTTGTACAGACCTAAACTACCATTTGTTTTAAAGACCAATCATTAATCAACATTGCTGCCTTAAATTTGTCAAACTGAATGTCATAACTTGTATGAAAATTTATTTTTTGTAAAAAAAAAAGTTTTTAAAATTTATATATTTTTTTAAATTTTCATTAAAATTTAATATATCAATATTTTTTAATTTCAAGACTATTTTCAGACAGGCCTTATCAAGTATTACAATTAGGTTTTTACTGCATTGAAAAATTCCTATAATTAAGGAAGATATAGCAAATTTAGTTTTGGTTTCTTAAGAACAATTGGACCTCAAATTGCACCCTATAGAACACCAGCACTACACACTTTCTGACAGCTGTCACATGTCTTGCTTGCAAGGAAATTTCAAAAGACTTTATGTATGAAGTTGAAACAGTAGTGGCATGCAAAATAAAATGCAAATATAAAAGTTTGACAAAAACATTGACCCTTTCAGGAATCGGTACACAATTAATAAAATCCGGTTCAGTACCCACGAATGTAGTCCCAGTCTATTTTTAGATCACTTTTTCCGGTCTAAATTTAGTGGTGATACTAGAGTCAGATTTTGGCATTCTTGGTAAGGATTTAAAGGCAATTGTTTATTCTTTAAAATGTGAGCTTATGGTGTGGTTGTCTGTGTGTATTTCGGCGACAGTGCACATTGAGTAATAAGGTCATGGTGATGATCCGGAAGTGAATTCTGTGTTCCGTTGCCTGGTGTTTTGTTTACAATTCAGCCTCTCAAAAAAATGCAGGTCAACCCTTGACAAGAACTAAACCGTAAAGTCATCTTTGAAGGTATTTTAGATTAACATATGATTTGTATTGATTGTCACACAGTGGAAAGTTCAGTACTGAGAAACAAATGTAGAGAATATATAGTGAAATTAATTGTGTACTATGTCCATCTAATCAAGTACTGAGTCAAACTCATCCAATCAAGTACACTCAAGCAATCCAACCACCAGACCAGCCTGGGTCAGCTACTATAGGATGTCCTTGGGCAAGGCACTTTAATTGTCCTGGCAATAAAACACCAAGTCAACAACAACTACAAAAACTTAACCCTCATTCAAGCAAGTGGATTATTATAAATTTACAAGTACTGTACCTTACAATACTTAAAACAACCTGTGACAGCTGTTTTTGAAGTGTCCCATCATCCCTCTTTTCAAGGGAGTATAGTCCTGGATACAATTAAATTGATACCTCACTACTACACCCTTCAGTGTAAGACCATTCATTATTAAGTTATCAGGCTACCTGTCAAAGAGTGGAATAACAGAATCAGACCATTCATTATTAAGTTATCAGGCTACCAGTCAAAGAGTGGAATAACAGAATTAGACCATTCATTAGTAAGTTATCAGGCTACCAGTCAAAGAGTGGAATAACAGAATCAGATCATTCATTATTAAGTCATCAGGCTATCAGTTAAAGAGAGGAATAACATAATCAGACCATTCATTAGTAAGTTATCAGGCTACCAGTCAAAGAGTGGAATAACATAATCAGACCATTCATTAGTAAGTTATCAGGCTACCAGTCAAAGAGTGGAATAACAGAATCAGACCATTCATTTTTAAGTTATCAGGCTACCAGTCAAAGAGTGGAATAACAGAATCAGACCATTCATTATTAAGTTATCAGGCTACCAATTGAAGAGTAGAATAACATAATCAGACCATTTATTAGTAAGTTATTAGGTTACCAGTTGAAGAGTGGAATAACATAATGAGACCATTCATTATTAAGTTATCAGGCTACCAGTCAATGAGTGGGGAATACTGGATACATCTTTTTATTATTTGGAAAAATGGCCATTGTTTGTCAAATCAGCATGAAATTTATATTGTTCCCTAAATTTTGCCTACTTGAATAAAAAGTACATATAACTTGGTAATCTTGTGCAAAGTGGTCTAACTACAAGCTCATGGGTCATTTTTTTTTGCCCACCCTCATACAAAAAGTCAGCTATATAATTATGGTATCATTACTGTAATATATCTTATGTATGTCCATGATCTTTATATGTTTGGTCCATGTGACCAATGGTATTGAAAATGTTTGACCACCTGGGAGCCTAGCAAATGACAACATTTTATTTTCTCAAATGTTAACGCTGATGTCTACAGAAAATGAATTATTGGTCTGATTCCTATACCAACAATGTTCTTCTAGCAGATCTTGAAGATTTATAATATGCACCATGTATATGCATTTAGTTGCATATAATGTCAATGACAGAACCAATGAAAGAGGAAGCTCCAGTAAGTAGCCTGGTTACCTGGCTAAATGAAGACTTTTATTATTTATGAACAATGGAGTGTAAAATCATGTATGTTTTATTCTCTATTGCTGTAGCAATTTACACTTTACAATACTGTTTTTCCCTTTATCACTAGTTCACACTCTGTCATTGATATCTCCAGTGACATCTCAAGTAGTTTGGTGTGCAGTGTTTACATGTCTGAAGTGTCTATACAAATTTACTCCATGATAACAATGGCTTGAAGTGTTTCTCTATTAATGAGACCTAATATAAATTGTCTTAGTCACAGTGAGCTAAAAACATCTGACTTTGGAAACTGAAGCTGAAAATGCACGAGAAGTATAACGCTGTCCAGAAAACAAACGTAAGGCAAGATATCTAATTTTCAATCACCAGTAACATGCAAGTAAAAAGCATGTACATTGAACGACACCAAATAATAAATTTAGGCTATTAAATTAATCAACTGTCAGGGTTAATTAAAGGCCGCACTATGCACCATTAACACCATTTTTAATGTGTGGTGAAATTATGTTGCTTATGATGCCCCTGGTGAGCAAAAAGAGAACCCTGTAAAACATTAAAACAGGGTTGTCAACATGATAAAATGAAAAATCAGCAGGGCTAAAAAGCCATGTAATAGTGATGCTTTATGTATTACTGCTATTAAAGGTTTTTAGTGGTTAGAATGGCACCAAAACACAGAAAGAGTATACAACATGTTGTCTCTTTGAGTGGATCATCTTTCACTCCAAATATGATTTTTGGGATGCACTGAAGCACTGGGAAAAAGGACATGAGAATCATCATTGCTGCTAAGGTCGTGCCGCCTATTACCATATACATTATAAATTTCTGGAACAAGCATTTAAGTAGTGAGATAATGAATTGTTATTTTGCTTGTAACTCCACAAAATGTGGTTTATCTAATTTAGATCCTAAATTAAAATGGAGCATGCAGACTATTATGGTCTTAAGAACCTACGATTTTGGGGGGGGGTGTATCTCCAAGAAATGCAGTTAATCTGACTAATATGGTATTAGAAGAGATGATAGAGACAAGTCTGTAATAAATAATGGACCTAATTCTCCTGAAAATATCCAGGTGTACATTGAGATGGGAAATAACTTTTAATAAAAGTTTTCAATATACATCTTTACATTAAAGGATCAAAAATATAATTCTGTTTGTAATATTCGACAAAATTTTGGACAGATACAACCTTTTTTAAAAAAAAGATAATCTGTTGAACTATTTTGTCATGAATAATAAAAACACCCAGTTAATATCATTACAGCTGTAAGAAGATTCCTTGGGAATTTTTGTACATACCTTACTGAAACTACGTTATACTGGTACAATGAAAAAGTACCACTAAAAAAAAAAACAACTACCACACACCTTCGTAAACATATACTACTTAATATATCTATATATAGTAGATATCATTATGGAACTATTCACATCCAACAAATTTATTTCTCTGCAGGTGTATGGGTTTGTAAATAGTTTTATCTTGCATCAAGTGCTTATATTATTACTACTACTACTACTACTACTACTAATAATAATAATAATAATAATAATAATAATAATAATACATGTAATAATAATAATAATAATAATAATAATAATAATAATAATAATAATAATAATAATAATAATAATAATAATAATAATAATAATAATATAAACACCCACATTTGTCTTTCTGTATGTCATGGCTGCCAAAGAAGAGGTATGGTGGCATCCCATTTTTTAAAAATAATTTTTTTGTAATTTTATGTTCAAACTTATTCATCCAATTATTTTTTCTTTAAATTTTGAACTTAGTTTTCTTCACAGTTTATTATGCAGATTTGAATTTTTAAATGGATTAACTGAATCAGCATGTTAAACATGTACAAGAAGTGAGTTTCAAATTTTAGCTCTTGAATACTGTAAACTTTCTTTGAATAGGTTTGCCAGATTTTGGAAATTTTAAATTTTTATTAAAATTTGATCTTAAATAAAAAGTAGAAAATGTTTTGAAGAATAGTTGAGCTGCATGGAACACTTTCTTTGATATATTTAAAAAAACATAGCTGCTTACAGAAAATATATTCACTCATCTATTCCTAGCCAATTTAATTTTGTGAGCAAGATGATAAATCCAATGTACTTAATAATCAACCAAACTGCTCGCTTATGAAGCCTGTGATTTCTGTCTAGTTGGGAACCAGTACAGCTTTCCCATATGACTGAACAGTAGATTGTCATTGTAGTATATAAGCATTATGCTAAATAATTCTTGAATTCTTTGACTGGCACTTCTTAATTCTACAAAGCAATGAAATTGTATGTCATAGAACCCAACAATGTCTGCTTAATTTTAACACTTAATGACTTTTGTCAGTGATTATTCCTAAAAGCTTGAAATACTACATTTTGAATTGCATTGTTATTAGTGATATATGATTCTTTTCTAACTTTGCAAATTTTCTTTTACACATTCCCATAAACAAGCATTTTGTCTAAGATTCACTTACTACCATCTTATCGAATTCTCACCACTCCTCAGTTGACTAAGATCTGAACTTCATTTGCATTCTAGGGTAAAACCTTTATTACCTGATGACAACAATGTTGCATCATCTGCAAATATGCCAGCATTTTGATGTTGAGTACAGAACAAAAAAATCTTTGATAAATAAAAGAAAGACCAGATAACCAAACAGTGAGCCTTAAGGAACACTGACTTATGTAACGTGATGGAGTGGACATTTCCCATAGGGACTTGTTGCCTCCTATCACATAAATATGAATTGAAATTTTTTTTATACGGTCATGAAAAAAATGAAAATTTAGTTTACTTACAAAAGTATCTTGAGAAACAATATCAAATGCTTTCTTAAAGTTGAGAATTATTATATCACTAGAACTAAATGTTGAAACAGACAATCAACTGTTAAAATGCACCTTGTAACTGCTTTCCATCACTTTATCTCAAATTCTTCATTAACTATTTTGTTGTTCTGCCATTACATTATCCAACAGTTCCCTAACTATACAAGACATCTATTTTTGAGCAGCCCCTCAAAAAAAAGTATTGAGGCTTTCTTTCTAGTAAGATAAGAATTCTTAAAACTGCATATATTAAATGTTTACAAATAGCAACAGAAATTTCCCTTTCATTGACAGGGAGACGTTACTCTGTCCCTGGGTCCCCATAATACATGAAAGTGTGCTCTGAACTCCTACATTTATTCAAAAGTTCAAAACACCATTAGGATAGCTTGGATTCCAGATGCAATATCATTCCCCATCATTTGGTATGACGAATTGGAATCATTGGAAATGCTATAGTTATCAGTGAATGCTAGCATGAAAAATAGTAAGGCTCCCAAAGTGCTCTAGTGTATCAAATATTGGAATTTATTATGAAATATGACAGATCTATTTCCATCCTATAAATCAGCAAGGCATGGCATCTGGCAGGACCTATCATCTGAACTTTATCAATGCACTTCTATTTTGAAAGCCAGCATTTCAAGTTATTATAAAGGTTCAAGTTTACTCTCCATTTCTTAGAGACATTGTCTAAATTCATGTGCTTATTGTTTTGGGGTTTTTTTTATAAAAATATAAACAGAATGAAAAAGATTTATGAAATAGATGTAACAACATTCTTTTTACCCCCACCCCACCCTATACTGCTGTATCTCTTAAGCACATATGGTATTACATGCCAGAAAATTGACAATAAGTAAAATTTATTGTGAACTACCAGTCCTTATGAAGCCTTACTTTATCCAATTTTGTAATATTTTGTCCAATCAAGCAAAGAGAATAAATCATCTCCAGAGAAAAGTGCATCATATCCAGGTGCACAGACCATTATCACAAACCTCTCATAACATGAGTATCAAGTAGGTCTGAAAATGCTCATCTACCTAACAGCCAAATGAAAGGGCAGTTTGACAATAAATTTGAGTAAGAATGGTACTTTCTGACATTTAAGTGCTTAAAGTTTGCAATAATGGCAGGTATATTGGATATGGGATCAGCATAGACTTGAACCCACACAAATAGAGGTGAGATGGCAGTGATCCGCAATGGAGAGCACTTTAGACATTCTTAACTTTAGGAATTGTTACCATATTTACTTTGTATCAGCTTCATTTTCATAAATTTGAAAGCACTGCAAGTCAAGGTGCTTTCTTTTCTAATCTGGTTAAATTCTGTACATAGGGTTTTCCATTTTTAGCAAAAAAGCAGCAGGGATAACTGATGGGTGATTGGCTTACTTTCATACAATTGAAAGGTAAAATTTGGAACAGTGGTTTGTATTGTTAGTACAGTATATACATGTCAAGTCCAATTGCAAATAACACAGATCCAGATTTATGGTCACATGACATGCTGACAAATCAAAAGTCCATATTGTTTGATCTTCCAAACTGCATTGACCCAGATCTGCAAGCACATTACCTTATGGCAGATCTGGGTCTATCCAGTCTGCAGCTGGGCCTGACTTTAGCAAGTGTATGTAGTAATAGTGGCAATATATATTTGATGGTGAAGTGGCATTATTAGTAAAATTGTTAAAAGAAAGCTTTCTATCAAGCTTATTAACATCCACCGAGCAGATTTTGAGAAAAGATTTACAGGTTTTTCTTGCTCAGTACTAACACTGAATGACATTATTTTGAATGAAACTTAGGTTTCCTTTCTGGGAATAATTGTTGCCAGAAGTAAAATTTGTTCAAATTCTCTTTAGAAGATTTATAAAAGTTTTTGTTTCAAAAATTTCTTCCAATTTAAGTAACAGCAGCATATTTAATAGTGGATCAAGATCATTGGTAAACAGACCTTCATGCCATGTTGTTTTTTGTCACATTTTGATCAAATTATTTGGCCAACTTGTATGAAATAAGATTTCCACTCTAGGTTTCCAATTTACTGTCATCACTGAAATACATTGTATAACAGAAATTTTACTAACTGTATGGTTCTCACATTTCATGTGTTTATTATGTATTTCTTGGTGTTAGTTTTCATTTTCAATTGTCTGAATTGGACAAATATTTTTTGTAGATTATAAAAAAAAAAGTTTTTTGCTGCAAGTTCATGCAGGTACTAATAAATTTTGAAATGCCTCCTACAATTTGTGTCTCCTAGGCTGCAAAAATGACAGTTACGACATAGAATAGTACAACTGATCTACATACTTTCAACAATAAAGCTTTTACAGTGTCTCTTCAAATTATCCATAAACTGCTTTATCTGCAAGAGAAATTCTATAAGTTAATGAAACATTTTGGGGTCAGCAGGTAGGGTTGGTTTGCACTTTGCTCACTGCCAGTTATTGGAACACTACTAAAAGTTTTGCAATTCATTCTATTGTTCATGCAATTGGTATGTATTCCAGTTATTATGTTGTCTCTACTCATTCTATTGTTCATGCAATCAACTTGTATTTCATTCATTAGTTGTCTCTACTTATTCTGTTGTTATGCAATCAGATTGTACTTCAATCTTTATGCTCTCTGGCCCAAAAGATAATTTCTTTCCAAAGTAAATTCTCTCTGATATCTAAAAGTACAGCTTTTGTCCTCTACTGACTGTATCAGTTTACTACTTGCAGTTGAAGGCCAATGTAAGAGTTTGCTATTTGCAGTTGAAGAGCCTGATGCAACAGTTTGCTATTTGCAGTTAAAGACCCATGTAACAGTTTGCTATTTGCAGTTAAAGACCCATGTAACAGTTTGCTATTTGCAGTTAAAGGGCCATGTAACAGTTTGCTATTTGCAGTTAAAGACCCATGTAACAGTTTGCTATTTGCAGTCAAAGGCCAATGTAACAGTTTGCTATTTGCAGTTAAAGGGCCATGTAAGAGTTTGCTATTTGCAGTTAAAGGCCCATGTAACAGTTTGCTATTTGCAGTCAAAGGCCAATGTAACAGTTTGCTATTTGCAGTCAAAGGCCAATGTAACAGTTTGCTATTTGCAGTTAAAGACCCATGTAACAGTTTGCTATTTGCAGTCAAAGGCCAATGTAACAGTTTGCTATTTGCAGTTAAAGACCCATGTAACAGTTTGCTATTTGCAGTTAAAGGCCAATGTAACAGTTTGCTATTTGCAGTTAAAGACCCATGTAACAGTTTGCTATTTGCAGTTAAAGGCCCATGTAACAGTTTGCTATTTGCAGTCAAAGGCCAATGTAACAGTTTGCTTTTTGCAGTTAAAGGCCAATGCAACAGTTTGCTTACAGTCCAAGGCATAAACTGGCAATGTACAACTTTCCCTCCATAATACTGTGGTCCAAAAGCAAAGACAGACTGCTGCATATGCATGCACAGGAGTTACCAAGGGATCAATGAAAAACTGAGAAAGGGAGGGGCAGCAGTATGGAACTGGCTGGGTGGGTCTGGTTCTTATTCCTTTTATATTTGTATGGGGAATAACTGCCAATAAATTGATTTTCTTATGCAAGTTTTTTGCCCCTCTATTTAAATTACTTTTATTATCAAAATAGCTATTGAAAACATTATTCCAAAGGTTTTCAACATAAATCACACGTGTATCAGTGTAAATATTGTGTAATACATCAATGCTTTTTACATATGATGTGGATAAATCCTAGTACTAATTCAAAACAAGATGAAAAAGCACTGATGAAACTCAATTTGGTGTTATATTAGTAAAATACTGTTGCTGTAACTTCACAGCAAGTAGCTGAAATTTCTTCTCATCCTTGAGAAAACCTCTGAGTGCTGCCTATTCAAGAATTTTAAGTTTGATACAAACTTGCAAAAAAATGTTCAAACTCACATCTCCATAATGAATTCCGACTGTGAAACTAAGATTTTGCATTCTGGTCTCATTTCATTTTGATCCTTGATCACATTGAGTAGGATAAACCATAGATTAAAGTTAGATACTTTGTGTTTTTTTGTGTATTAAATTTAAAACTGTGTTCAATTGGCCAATTAAAACAAGTTCAGTTGACACATGACAAAACAGCTACCTCAATTTTTTTATTCTACCCCCTCTTTAATTAATTTTGATAATACAAGACATAATTAACATAACATCAAAAAATGATGTAAACAATTAAACAATTAAAAATATTGAATTGATTGTAGGGATAAACATTCCATGATTTAAGATCAAAACAAAGTTTTCAAAAATGACTGTGCTTTCATAAAAACACTTATGGGCACCACTGTGACAGTCGATTAACACTTTTCACACTTAAATACAAGAGGGCATGTAACATTTATGATTGTTGGACTGAAACTCAATTAAATGGAAAAACTTAAACATTAATTTCAGTTAATTTGCCAATTTTGATTGTGATTTTATTCATGTTCAGCAAATGATGGCCCATTGGGATCAGTGTGATATAAACATGTTCAGCAAATAATGGCCCATTGCTGCCAGTGTGATATAAGCATGTTCAGCAAATGATGGCCCACTGGGATCAGTGATATATAAGCATGTTCAGCAAATGATGGCCCATTGGGCTCAGTGTGATATAAGCATGTTCAGCAAATGATGGCCCATTGGGATCAGTGTGATATAAACATGTTCAGCAAATGATGGCCCACTGGGATCAGTGATATATAAGCATGTTTAGCAAATGATGGCCCATTGGGATCAGTGTGATATACGCATGTTCAGCAAATGATGGCTCATTGGGATCAGTGTGATATAAGCATGTTCAGCAAATGATGGCCCATTGGGATCAGTGTGATATAAACATGTTCAGCAAATGATGGCCCATTGGGATCAGTGTGATATAAACATGTTCAGCAAATGATAGCTTATTGGGATCAGTGTGATATAAGCATGTTCAGCAAATGATGGCTCATTGGGATCAGTGTGATATAAGTATGTTCAGCAAATGATGGCCCATTGGGATCAGTGTGATATAAGCATGTTCAGCAAATGATGGCCCATTGGGATCAGTGTGATATAAACATGTTCAGCAAATGATGGCCCACTGGGATCAGTGATATATAAGCATGTTCAGCAAATGATGGCCCATTGGGATCAGTGTGATATAAACATGTTCAGCAAATGATGGCCCACTGGGATCAGTGATATCTAAGCATGTTCAGCAAATGATGGCCCATTGGGATCGATGTGATATAAACATGTTCAGCAAATGATGGCCCACTGGGATCAGTGATATGTAAGCATGTTCAGCAAATGATGGCCCATTGGGATCAGTGTGATATAAACATGTTCAGCAAATGATGGCCCATTGGGATCTGTGACATATAAGCATGATCAGCAAATGATGGCCCATTGGGATCAATGTGATATAAGCATGTTCAGCAAATGATGTCCCATTGGGATCAGTGTGATATAAACATGCTCAGCAAATGATGGCCCACTGGGATCAGTGTGATATATAAGCATGTTCCGCAAATGATGGCCCATTGGGCTCAGTGTGATATAAGCATGTTCAGCAAATGATGGCCCATTGGGATCAGTGATATATAAGCATGTTCAGCAAATGATGGCCCATTGGGATCAGTGTGATATAAGCATGTTCAGCAAATGATGGCTCATTGGGATCAATGTGATATAAGCATGTTCAGCAAATGATGGCCCATTGGGATCAGTGTGATATAAGCATGTTCAGCAAATGATGGCCCATTGGGATCAGTGTGATATAAGCATGTTCAGCAAATGATGGCTCATTGGGATCAATGTGATATAAACATGTTCAGCAAATGATGGCCCATTGGGATCAGTGTGATATAAACATGTTCAGCAAATGATGGCCCATTGGGATCAGTGTGATATAAGCATGTTCAGCAAATGATGGCCCATTGGGATCAGTGTGATATAAGCATGTTCAGCAAATGATGGCCCATTGGGATCAGTGTGATATAAGCATGTTCAGCAAATGATGGCTCATTGGGATCAGTGTGATATAAGCATGTTCAGCAAATGATGGCTCATTGGGATCAGTGTGATATAAGCATGTTCAGCAAATGATGGCCCATTGGGATCAGTGTGATATAAGCATGTTCAGCAAATGAAGGCTCATTGGGATCAGTGTGATATAAGCATGTTCAGCAAATGATGGCCCATTGGGATCAGTGATATATAAGCATGTTCAGCAAATGATGGCCCATTGGGATCAGTGTGATATAAGCATGTTCAGCAAATGATGGCCCATTGGGATCAGTGTGATATAAGCATGTTCAGCAAATGATGGCCCATTGGGATCAGTGTGATATAAACATGTTCAGCAAATGATGGCCCATTGGGATCAGTGTGATATAAACATGTTCAGCAAATGATGGCCCATTGGGATCAGTGTGATATAAGCATGTTCAGAAGTTATTTGTGTGCTAAAATGAGGGAAGTAGTGCATGAGACAGAGTCATATCTGTCAACTTTTCAAAAGCCAAGTGGGGAGATTAAAAAGATGGAGAGATTGGGACCAAAAATTGTAAGGTTTTTCACTGTATTTTAAAGCCTCATTTTCACTAAATATTAACTGATCATCCTGGTCTCCAAGGATACACAGTTTCTCCCTGTGACACACCTTATTTTCCCCCAGAACATGCTCTCTTTTCATACTCTAGTCAGCTGTTGCCAAACTGCACAATAACTACTGAATATACCTCCCCATTTGTCTATACCTCTAACAGACTTAAGAAAACAAAATTCATAAATGGAATAAAAGATGCACAGAACTTAATCATTTCATTTACTGATTTCTAATTTCAAACCTGATTATGCCCGGGGAGAAGGGATACTGTTATCATCGGCATGTTTCACTCCAAATGGAAGTTTTTAGCGTAAAAGCAGACCATGCTCACCAGTCCTTTCAGTTCCTGTACAAGTCCATTTTCTGCGAAGAGGTGCATATATGACTACACATGTATGTACATAGAAGAAAATTACTATGTTGTCTATATTCAATATTTTTGTTTTCAAATTAAGCAATGAAAAGAATAAAAACTACAAATTTGCCTTCCACACAGATTTAACAGGCAGTGTAATTTCTTTATTCATGTGTGCAAAGAGTTATTACTCTATACTCAGCATTAACTCTATACTCAGCTTTATAATAATTTACAGAATTATCCAGCACTTACCAAAGAGGATGAACCATGTTACAATGTTGTGGGAAGAAAAGAGACAGCAATATTTGCACCATGTTAGTATGGAAAATCTGTTAATCATGAAAGGTAGAGAAGGCTAGTGTTAGGGCCACTCTGGTCACAGTCAGGTTAAAATTTATAAATCAGTGAGTGATAAATGATAAATTGGTTGTAGGGTACAAACAGGGAAGTAAATTCAGCCTCTAGTCTTAGATAAAAAGCATGAAAGCCAGTGTGACTAATTAACAGTTGTAAAAACAACTGGCCCTCACACATATTTCTAAGAAACCTTGTTCTACAATGTGCTTATGTAAGCACCAGCAACTGATTTGTAATAAACAATGCCCTATTTTGTTGTATATATGCAATCTGGATATACCATACCTATGGCAACTAATTTTCCCATGCATTATATCCAACCTTATTTCTTTATTCTCAACTCTAAATTAGGCATTTTTAAAACTGCTTAACAAAATAATATTTATTCTGCATTAGTTTCTTGAGGGCACATAAGTTGCATGGTATGTTTCTTCATTCCTTCTTATAATTTAATAGAGGTAATTAACATTTGTATATATGGTACAGTATTGCCAGATGTTTTCTTGTATAAGCTTCTTTGGTGGGAATTGAGATGCTACAGCATTCACAGTAATCATTCTTAGGATTGAAATTGATTGCTGACAATTTTATTGTTGTTTGTTTTTTTGTTGCCATTTATTTTCTGATTTCAGTATATTATTGAAGGGTTAAATTTTTTTAATAAACTGACATGAATAACACTTTTACATTCTATTTACTGAAGAAAAAATTCTTTGTAATGTGATAATTATTTTATCACAACAATATTCACAGTGATAAATTAGACCATGGCTTCTGTGGACTGCATACTGGTAAGTTATATGGCATGATTTTGTTTTCCTCTGGAGAAATGAAAATGGACAGATATAATGTAATAATTGTGAATTCTCTGCAAAAATGATGAGATATTATGAAATCAAGAGGTCGGCATGAAATAATGCCAAAGTCAGAGTTTTTCTCCTAGTGTTGAGTTGACAGGTACAGCAGGAAGAGTAAATAACCACATTGATTTGGGATTTAATTGTTTAAAAGCATAACTTCTCAACAGATTATAGCAGACCATATCAGTGAAACAACATTACCCATAATGCCAATGAACAAATAACTTGCACACAATGTATTCCACTAAAATGGCCACCTTATAGACAAAGATCAGTTTGCCTGCTTTGTAAGATGTCCAGTTTAACATAGAACTGAACTGTATTTAATGATTTTTTTTAAATTTAATAAAACACAGCTGTCAGTCACTATACAAAATAATAGTCCTCAAGCCTAGTAAATTTCCTGTCATAATTTGAATAGTCCAATAGCTAGTCAAATTTGAGTCTTTGCCCATCAACTAATGAAGAGAGACTAATGGATTTTTAACCACCTGTAAATTTGGCAGGGAGAGTAAATTCTCAACCTATTAGGATAATTTAGTCATAACTAGCTGCAACATAATTTATGTTAAATTCTAGGTCTGTAAAGCCACTTGATATATTGATACTCTTCTTATAATGTTGGCATTGTCATGGATTCATTTTACACTGGTTATAACATGGGTATTGTCATGGATTCATTTTACATTGATTATAACATGGGTATTGTCATGGATTAATTTTACATTGATTATAACATGGGTATTGTCATGGATTAATTTAACATGGTTATAAGGGGTATTGTCATGAATTAATTTTACATGGTTATAAGGGGTATTGTCATAAATTAATTTTACATTAGTTAAAACATGGGTATAGTCTTGAATTCATTTACATCGTTTGTATTATGGATATTGTCTTGAATTCATTTACATTGGTTATAACATTGGTATAAACGATCCTTTTAAAATGATTACAATATGTGTTTTGTCTTGGAACTATTTTTACAATTGTTATAACATGGTTATTGTATTGGAACTAATTAATTAGTTTTAACAATGGCATTATTTTGGAATCATTTCTGTTGGTTACGTTTTTCCCTTTTATTGCTCTTTCAATAATATCAAATTGCTTTGAATATTTAGTGTTTGAGAACTAATTATAATGTTGTCTCCCATCAATATCTATTCTATTTTTGTGAATTGTGCTTTATTATGAAAAACATCTGAGTACATGAATAAACCTCATAAATAATAGTCACTTTTCCTGTCTCCTAGTGAACCATATACATGTATGTATGTATGTATGTATGTATGTATGTATGTATGTATATATATATATATATATATATATATATATATATATATATATATATATATATATATATATATATATATAAAGCATTTACTAATGGACAGTGTAATGCATTACAAAAAAACAGAAAATGAATTTACATGATAATGTGAATTTTGATAGTTGATTCTTGTTAGCCTAGAGCTAAAATGAGGTAAATAAATTCAGGCAGCAATGATAAAGCAAAGATTTTAACAATATAATGGAAGCCATGTTCACGCCTGCATTATATGAAGAGTCACACTATAATGATAGACTTTATAGTGAGGGACCAATGTAGTGAGATAAAGATGTTTTCATGAGTGATCCCCCTTTCTCATGTTCAGAATTTCATGCAACCAAGTCCAACTCATTGAGGTAGTTTTTTTTTAATTTAAATCTAAAATAACATAAACAGTGAAATGTTTCAAAGTTGATTCAAGCTGTATACAATATTCTCATCTGCCATTGCTTAGTGTGCCTGTAGAGCTAGGTCTGTGATGATTTCTTAATGATTATTCCTAACAAACTGCATCAAAATTGATCTGTCACCACATTATACAAGTAAAAATGGGCAAAATGGAGACTAAATTTATATGACTGTAATTTAAAAACTAGGACATTACAGCCATTGCTAGCATCTATATTTTTTTAGAAAAATGTTACAAGGCAGCTTTGATATATTAACAGCACCAAATGAAATAGCAAAGGAAAACAAATTTATATTGATTTATTACATGATTAAAGGTCCCCATGTTTCCTTTGATCACAAAGATGTAAGAGTTGTCCATAGGATTTACCTAATAATTTGTCCTTAGGTTAATGGAAGACACCGACAGGGTAAATACTAGCATACTAGCTGCAAAAAACAAACCTGGTCTGCCACTACATAATGCACTAGAAAATCAGGATGTATGTTGACTGGTCCTAACAAACTACACAGACCCAGATCTGACAGCACATTCTGCAATGGAAGATCTCGGCCTATACAGTGTATAGAAGGCCTGACTTATATATGAATATATATGGTAGTCCATTAAACTGGAAGCATCCTTAATTGTGGTAGTAAATGAAAAAGATCAAAGATAAATTGGACTTTAAATTGGTAGATATGTTTTTCCAAATACTGTTCTCTTTTCATGGTTATAAATTGCAATCAAGATATTTATTGCCACCTGAAAAGCACTGAAATATTACTTAACTTGATTTGATCAACAAAATTGCAGACTCAAATGGAGTTGATGCAAGACATTGCACATTAGATCATACCTTTTGTTCCACAAGTTAGGTCCAACTGCAAACTGCACAGAACCAGATCTGCAATTTGCATAATGTGTTGCCATGGAGTAATCAGGAGAACAAACACATAGACCCTGATCAATCTGCACATTATGTGATGACCGATTGGGGTCCATGGTATATGCAGTTCAATTTGACATTTAATGAAGTATTCATCGTAAATGACTTCAAATAGAGAATGCTTGAAAGTATACAAGTATGTAAATAAAACATGGCTTTTTCTATGAACAGTGAAAATCTAGTATTTAACTAGCCCAAGTGCTTTTGACTTTTAATGAGTCTTTTTCAAAGGCAAAAACAAAACAGACAAGACAAAAAAATAAAACAGAAAAACCGTTGTATTTGCACAAAATATTTTCCAGCATCCACAACAAGTCACAGTCATGTAAAGTTTTGCAAACTACAACGATTTTTCACTGTTCATCGTTAGTTTATTGCATTTATCTTAATCAATTCCTGACAAACATGACCCCTTGCTGGATCTAGTGCACTTGAAAGGTCTGTTATTTGCCATATATATATATATATATATATATATATATATATATATATATATATATATATATATATATATATATATATATAAAACACAAGAAATAAATACAAATTTTTATACTGGGAATTAGTCTAATGTTGTGAAAATCGATTATAAAAATAATAATCTGTCATAATGATAAGTATGTAGTAACCTACACCCACACCTGTGCCTTAATTAAATACAATCTTCATTGTGGTCAAAACTCTCCTTAAAATATGTCTTACCATCTATAATAGATGTAGATTACTCCAGCCAGGTGCTTCCACCTTCCACACTTTTAAGCTCAGTGGCTGTTCCATTGGATATATAAAGGAAACCTGGCTATTGCAATTATTCCTAACTAAATTGATCAATCTTTCTTAACAATCTAAATACTGGTTTCAGAAACAAAACCACTTCACAGGGAAAACATCTTGGGTTAAAGAAATTTGTTTGGTTTAGTTTGGTATGGTGCTAGGCAGCCCACCAACAAAATAAGATCATTTAATGATCACATGGCAATCAAAGAAGAAATTAGTACCACATTAGGATAAATATGTTATGTTATTCCGTAATGTGTTTATAATGAAGTTTTGATAACCAGATTTTTACCATTTGGAAAGCATTCTGGTTTAAAGATATATGAAACTCTCCAGGACATGATCAAAAATTTAAGTAATTCCATTTCTGGTCTATTACATTGGTGGACATTTTTTATCATTTCCAGAATTATCCATTGATGCAGAAAGTCAATGTACATTTTCTGGTTTTCCAAGATTTTCTGAGAACCTAATGCCTCTTAGATGACTGTAATTTATCTTTTTCCCCAAGGCTGAAATCTAATCCATACAACAACACTAAATCACCTAAACCATCAACATCCAAACACTAATTACCATACAAGGTTTATTTCTAGGCTTAACTGTCATCTGTTAAAACCAACTGTGGCCATTATTTTCATTGGAAACAGTAAATAACATTGGAGACTATGACTGAGTGGATTTCCATCCATCAAGCAACAATGTTGACCATTTCATTAATGTTACATGGACTGACCTCTGAAACCCATCAAGTAACAAGAACTGGTTTCTTACTTCATTTCTTGAAGTAAACAAAACACTTTAGCCACCTGAATCTGAAAATGAACTCAACCAACCTTTCAAAGCAAGGAAGCTTAACAGTTTTTTTTATTTGTGTATTTGTGTACCAGTCTGATTAAATTATTCAGTTTCATCACCAGAAAGGTACTTTAAACATCACTTGCATAATCCTTCTACTTTGGAATTAGCAAGTAATTCCACTCTCCATTTTATTTTATTAATAAGAAAGATAATTCAAATCTATTCTTTTCTAACATTTTAGGCCAAAAATTTTTAGTCTTAAATATATGAACAACTGAAAAATAAGGCAATGTATATAAAATATGTAACATTTATGAGACCATCTAAAAATGCAATAATTATATAAGAGAAAAGTTATTTTGTTGGGTTATAAGTTTTGACTGCATTAGAAAAGGAACAAAGAACAATAAATCATTAGGTAAAATATATCATTTTGCATAAGAGTATATTTTATCTTCATGTCCTTGGATGCATGACCTTGATGTCACAATATTTGTTCAATTATGCTTAGTGTCATTGCAGTTTGCCCTAACATACAATGTTTCAAATCACCTGCAATATTTGACAGAAAATAGCTTACTTTAAAATCCCCAAGGGTAAAGTTCATGCCTTCACAATGATGTTCATGAAAAGCCCTAAAAGATACCTGCAAATGAGGGAACCTGTCACTGAGGGATGTTGTAACATTGTTCTGTCCTGTTGGTGCTTTTAAGGACCAACATAGAGCATTTCCCATTTCAATGTACGTTAGGCCATGATTTATGTGTACGTTATTCACAAGTTTCAAGCCCTTTTTGTAACTGCATGGTTAGCAAGAGTCAAATACCTAGAAAGAAATGGAATAAATTTAAGAGGATCTTTTCTGGAACTGAAAATTTAGGGAAGAAATTACCACTTCAGTTAGATCTAGTAAATGAAATGAATTTCCAGGAATTCAAGATAATACCATTTCTTCATTTTACTTGTGATGTGTTGAAACAATCTGAGCTTTTTTTTAAAAGCAAAAACAAGATTAAAAAATTTGCTACCATGCCAACAATACTGGATGAAAGATGGCACCATTTTGATTTCGGACCAACTGGATATCATTCAAGTCTTTCGAAAAAAATTAACCATACAAATATAACCTTCCATTTAGAAGTAGCAGTGATAATGACATTTTCAAGATGGCACCATGGTAACCATGGTAATCAGAGTGACACCATTTTCATTTTTGAACAAAGTAGATACCAATTCTTCTGGTGAACACCATATGTCAGTAAAACTTTCCATTTAGGAGCAGCAGCAATAACAAGATTTTCAAGATGGCTGCTACAGTGACCATACTGAATGGCACTATTTTCATTTAAGATCATTGACATATGAGAAGTTTTCTCAAGCAATAACAAGATTTTCAAGATGGCTGCTACAGTGTCCATACTGAATGGCACTATTTTCATTTAAGATCATTGACATATGAGAAGTTTTCTCAAGCAATAACAAGGTTTTCAAGTTGGCAACTGTGGTCACCATAATGGAAATAAGATCAGTACCATGTTCATTTCAAGACCAACTAGACTTCACAAAAAGTGAAAACCCAGTCAATGACTTTCTGTTGAAAAGAAGCAACAAGATTTTCAAGATGGTTGCCATAGTGGCCAAAGTGGATGTCAGATCATCAGCACTTTCATTCATGTTGATAAGATCTCATACAAAAATCATTTTGTGACAGCCTCATATTAATGTCTTTCCATTTAGGAAGTGTAGCAATAACAAGATCTGTTAACATGGTCATAGTGGTGGTCACGCTAGCTATCTGAGTGCCATGATTTCCCCCCATTATCAAATGAAAACATGATGAAAAGCAATATATTTCACCAAACAGATGCTGATGGTACTCCAAATTTAAGTTCCATTAGAAGTAAAAATTACATTATACCAAGGCCAAAGAAGGAATTTTTTTACAAAATGTATTCAATATACTGGTCCACTGGTATCAAACAACATTCCCAGTGACATAAGTCAGGCTCCCAGCATTTCTTCTTTTCATAATCAATGTCTCAAATGGATGAAATCTTTAGAAACTTGAACAGTTCTAGTAAGTTAAATACTGCCTGCATTTCTGTAATTTTGCATGATTTTCACAGTTGAATTTTTAAATGTTGGATAATTTATATTTTATATATACTTATGTGTTCACAGATGCCTGTGCATATGTTCCAGATTTATTGATTTTTAAAATCAATTATTTAGTGTCAAGCCAGATTCTTCACATCATGTTGTATGTACTGTATATTATTTTACATAAATGATAGAAGGCCGTGAAGTAGATAAATTCTGTAACTAATTTCGTTACCTTCCCTAAATATAGTCTTTATTATTATTATTATTATTATTATTATTATTATTATTATTATTATTATTATTATTATCTACGAAGTTTGACAAAAGAATTTTCAAAAATTTGTCCTAGCACTACATTGACATGAATCTTGGAATAGCAGTTAAAAAGGCACATGCATGCTAATATTAATGTCACTGTTTGACATCATTATCACTATATTCCCTTCACCTTTGATTGGCAGCAAGAAAATAATGCAACAGATTTGAGTACATAATTATCTTTAATGATGTAGTTTAATGACCATTAGTGAGAGAAAATTTTATCATCAGCTTTCCACATGCCTTCTACCACTCAGGCCAATTCTCCTTATGCCCCAGCAATATATTTATTATAAAGCATCTTTTCTTTTTTTATACCAGCTTTAGTTTACACCTAATCCTATATAAAAATAGAATCCATTTTTACTTGTAGTTCAGTTGTGTTCCAGCACTCAACAGCATTACAAGTTAGTTCCTGTCCTAGCTTTTATCTTGAGACTGACCTTGAATTGTAAATTGATAGGGTCCTGGTAAAACAGCAAGTGCATAGCATGTATTTTTTTTTTACATCAGAGCAAATGATGTTAAAAGATACTTGTATCAAATGTTATACGTGACTGTAAAATATAAAAAAACGAAGACAATGCCTGCCATAAAATATAGTATAAATTGTTGGGCTTTACAAATGCACACAGATGACTGATAAACTGAAAAATCATGGAAAATGAATTACTATACTCACTTATACAAACAACACAGATCCAGATCTGCAGTCACATAATGTGCTGGCAGATCTGGATCTCTGCAGTTTGTTAGAAGAAATCAGTAGAACAAACAATGCAGACCCTAATCTGTGGGTGCATTATGTTATGGCAAATCAGTGTCTATGTTTCC
Organism: Potamilus streckersoni; assembly: GCA_016746295.1. Lineage (NCBI taxonomy): Eukaryota > Metazoa > Mollusca > Bivalvia > Unionida > Unionidae > Potamilus > Potamilus streckersoni. The sequence continues at coordinate 3,355,707 of JAEAOA010001195.1, forward strand.
ATTTGGTTTTGACCTATAACCAAGTATAATATAGTATCTATTAAAAGACATCTCCAACTACTCTTTCTGCAGATTGAATGAAATATTGATACTAACAAGAAAGTGTTTTATTTTTTTATTTTTTTTAAAAAAAAATACTTTTTTATGTAGCTTTAACAATCCAAGTCATATCACTACAATGAATGCAGTGTGGCAATCTAAGATCAAATCTCCACTGTTATACAAGAAGATCTTTTGGCAACTGCTTTGGGGTCATGTTCTGGTAACCTATGTTATTACCATAATTACCATAATTGTTAATTTTATCAACCAATCAGATGAAGTCTTATATCTTAACATTTGGAGACTGATCAATGTGAATGAAGAGCATGTGCAGAGAATGATTTATCTTTCAGATTTTTGAATTCTGCATTTCCACTGGCTAATTCAAAGATCACAACATGACCCTTAAACAATATCTTTATGTAGGACATCACAGATCTGATTTTAATAACATTGGCAGTGTAACAATTAATAGTGATGTATAGCATTCCGGCATCATGCCATAGATATGTGGTATCATGTCCTACCCACTCACATTATCCCCTCACCATGCTGATCAGTCCAGCAACCTCTTAATGCTGAGCACCAAGTGAGACAGCTACTAGTATCAATTTTACAAGTTTTTGGTGTGACTCAGATGGGGTTTGAACCCATGACCTACTGTGTCTTAGGCAGATGCTCTAACCATTTATGCCACTGGATAAGTCAACATGAAAAGAAGCCATGATGCAAGTTTCCTTCATATTGGGTCAACAGAGTGCAGCAAGTGAGATGCTCTTTCTATATCATACTGGGTCATTATAAAACAATGAGAAGGACACTTCTTTCTTTTTCATAAGACCACAATGAGTCAGAAGATTATTCTGGCATTATACTAGGTAAACAAGGTCATGTTGTTGATTTGGGTTATTGACACCATTTTTCTAAGTTGGTGGCCAGTATAATGGAAAAACCTGGGGAAAAACCATCAACCCTTGCAAAGCTAGTGGCTAGCAGATATCTACAGGACTTAACCTGAAACTTGAACCACAAATGGACCTGTGTATGATGGCAGTGATCTGTAAAGTTGAGCACTTTAGACCACTCTGCCAAGAGACCCAGTCAACAAGGTGCACATGTGTCAGATGCTTATGCCTTTATTATATGGGGTCAACAGGTGCAATCAATGTATATGCACTTGTGATCTAAAAGCTAATCAAAGTATGGTACAATTTGATTGTAATGCCATCAATGGAAGGCAGAGTTATAGAGACTTGTAGGACTTCACCATATAATGAAGTACACTATACATATAACATGGATAAGCCATCGAGTATACAGTGTCTTATAGTGTATTCATCTTATAATGAAGTACACTGTACATATAACATGGACGCCATTGAGTATACAGTGTCTTATAGTGTATTCATCTTATAATGAATTACACTATGCAAATAACATGTAAGCCATTGAGTATATAGTGTCTTATAGTGATTGATCTTATAATGAAGTACACTATACATATAACATGAAAGCCATCGAGTATAGTGTCTTATAGTGTATTCATCTTATACTGAATTACACTATGCAAATAACATGTAAGCCATTGAGTATATAGTGTCTTATAGTGATTGATCTTATAATGAAGTACACTATACATATAACATAAAAGCCATCAGGTATACAGTGTCTTATAGTGTATTCATCTTATATTGAATTACACTATACATATAAAATGGACGCCATTGAGTATACAGTGTCTTATAGTGTATTCATCTTATAATGAATTACACTATGCAAATAACATGTAAGCCATTGAGTATATAGTGTCTTATAGTGATTGATCTTATAATGAAGTACACTATACATATAACATGAAAGCCATCAAATATAGTGTCTTATAGTGTATTCATCTTATACTGAATTACACTATGCAAATAACATGTAAGCCATTGAGTATATAGTGTCTTATAGTGATTGATCTTATAATGAAGTACACTATACATATAACATAAAAGCCATCGAGTATAGTGTCTTATAGTGTATTCATCTTATATTGAATTACACTATGCATATAACATGTAAGCCATCGAGTATATAGTGTCTTATAGTGATTGATCTTATAATGAAGTACACTATACATATAACATAAAAGCCATCGAGTATAGTGTCTTATAGCGTATTCATCTTATACTAAATTACACTATGCATATAACATGGAAGCCATCAAGTTTATAGTCTTATAGTGTATTCATCTTATAATGAAGTACACTATACACATAACATGGAAGCCATGGAGTATACAGTGTCTTATAGTGTATTCATCTTATACTGAATTACACTATGCATATAACATGTAATCCAGCGAGTATATAGTGTCTTATAGTGATTGATCTTCTAATGAAGTACACTATACATATAACATGAAAGCCATCGAGTATACAGTGTCTTATAGTGATTGAAGTACACTATACATATAACATGTAAGCCATTGAGTATACAGTGTCTTATAGTGTATTCATCTTATAATAAAGTACACTATACATATAAAATGAAAGCCATTGAGTATAGTGTTTTATAGTGTATTCATCTTATACTGAATTACACTATGCATAAATTATGTAAGCCATGGAGTATACAGTGTCTTATAGTGTATTCATCTTATAATGAAGTACACTATGCAAATAACATGTAAGCCATTGAGTATATAGTGTCTTATAGTGATTGATCTTATAATGAAGTACACTATACATATAACATGGAAGCCATGAAGTATAGTGTCTTATAGTGTATTCATCTTATAATGAAGTACACTATACATATAAAATGAAAGCCATTGAGTATAGTGTTTTATAGTGTATTCATCTTATACTGAATTACACTATGCATATAACATGGAAGCCATGGAGTATACAGTGTCTTATAGTGTATTCATCTTATAATGAAGTACACTATACATATAACATGAAAGCCATCGAGTATACAGTGTCTTATAGTGTATTCATCTTTTAATGAAGTACACTATACACATAACATGGAAGCCATCGAAGTATACAGTGTCTTATAGTGTATTCATCTTATAATGAAGTACACTATACAAATAACATGGAAGCCATCAGGTATACAGTGTCTTATAGTGTATTCATCTTATATTGAATTACACTATACATATAACATGGACACCATTGAGTATACAGTGTCTTATAGTGTATTCATCTTTTAATAAAGATGAATACACATAACATGGAAGCCATGGAATATACAGTGTCTTATAGTGACTTTACCTTAAAATTTATTAATATAGGCCAGAGAACATGTTTACATAATGGCACCACTGCTATGAGAATTGAAGGTTTGAACTTCCCTTAGATTCAAATCATAGGCACCACTGTAGTGAACTTTAATATCTCCATACTACAATAACGAAGTTTCAAAAACAATGCTTCAAAAATTATTGTAATATCATAAAAACTGAGTTGTAGTTTGCTTTGATGTTGGCGACTATGAACCCCTTTTACAGATCTATGGTAATCATGCTAATATTATGGAGTAAAAGACAAATACACATGGAAGTACTGGTACAGCTACCAGACAAAATTCAATCTCAACCAAGGCATGTTTTAGGGTTTTAACAATTAACTGGCCACCAATTATACACAAAGGAGATACCAAAACGACCAGCTTTCCAATCTGTAGAAAATTATGATTTTGTTCAGCCAAAACACAAAACTAAAATAGATCTAAGATGAACTCAACTGATTTATATTCAGAATTTTGGCCTTTATTATAATCATCCTGTCATGAAACATTTCACAGCTATGTAAATATATGCTGGTTGTGTACTTTGTACAATTAAATGTGCATACCTTTTCAAACAAATTACCTTAATTTGTAGGATTGTTTATATTACAGAAAAAAAGAGTAACTCCAGAGATTCAAAGAAACAATGAATAAAACAAAATCTGCATCAAATATTTTTGGCAATAGACAAGGATTTTAAGTGACGCTAAGCATGCCGTGTACTTTGTAAGTACTGTATATTATAGTACAGCCTTGTCTCTGGGTAAACTCAAACCAGCCCATGAATTATTACATATTTATTTACCTTTATTTAATTTCCTATTGGGGAAATCAGAAAATATGCACATGTAAAATAGCGAAAAGAATCATAGTAGTTTATAACAGTTTTTTTATATTATTAAAAGAGCTTATCACTGCTTTGTGATCTGTCAATCTTGCCAATGTTGTCTTTATAATTTTCATGTCTACAAGTGTTGTGACACTGAAAATATGATATATTTTGCAGCATACAAGTCTTAGGACACGAAAAAAAAGAATCATTGTTGTGTCCCAAAATTTACAGCAATTATGGTAATCATTAAAAATACAATTTTAAAGTTTAGACCCTGTGCTCTGGATTTGCCACCACCACCCCTTTTTTCTCTCCATAAAATAATTGGCTTATATGCAAGTATATACTGTAATGAATGGATTTATATATCATTTGCAACATGAATGGTGTTACAAAAATGCTTATAATGTGGTGTTATAATATGTGCTAGAATCAAGATTTCAGAACAGTAGATTTCAAAGTTTTGATCTGTAGACTGGCTCCTGAATTATTATGAGCAGGACTAATATCAATGTTAACTTTAGTCATTTCCTGGTGACTAAAAACATAATATGCATTGTGTGCTGTAGCATGTACTCTCTTCATATGAAAACAAAAAAGTAAGTTCTGAATATGATTCAGATTCTGTTGGCAATATAAACATAAATATTTAATAGTGTATTGTCAATTAAATGAACAAGGAGGAGCTGTTATGATGTATGCTGTATCAGAATTCATTGCAAAGAATTTGGTTTAATCAAATCTATGTATTTTTAGTTTCCTTCAGATTCTTTTTTACTTTCAAGTGTCAGCTAATGCAATTCATTGTGATTATTAAGTTCCACACAAAGAACTGGTTGTTAGTAGTTTTCTGAACTAAATTTCACCTTTGTAATGTGTCTGCATATGTCTGATGGTTATCACTGCTCAGTCATACTGGGTATCCTAAAATTGACTTTGCATGAATCAAACACTGCAAACTCTGCACCATTGCTATACACCAACAACAGCTTAGGGACCATTGCTACACACCTGCATCAACTTATGGACCCTTGCTACACACTTGCATCAACCTTAGGGCCATTGCTACACACCTGCATCAACTTAGGGAACATTTTTAACACACCTGCATCAGCTTAAACTCTGATTTCCAAACATTCTTGAACTTGTAATTATCTTTTAGCCAATGCTTTTTTTAGTACTGATTAAAAAGTGCACATGAATTGACCAAAAAATGCAAAATCTTCACTCAAATATTCTTCTAAAAACATCTTGTAAAACACAACAATTAAACAGGACATAAAAATAAAAAAAGATCACCTGGTATGCAAATATTTTACAGAAATCTTTTTTTTACCTCACCTGTGACCTCCACCAAAGGTGGGCTGATTTTTGTTTTAATATAAAGAATTGTGAACCATGAAGGACTGCCTTTGGTCCATTTATTACTTATAACTTCTCAACATGTATCCCACTATTGGTTTAAACTATCCAAATTGCAACAAAAAGATAATCACTTTATAGCTTGTTCACAGTGCTCACATACCAGCCATTGAATAAGAATTCTTAAATGAATTAGTAACCATCCCTCAACAGCATTGCACCTTCAATGAACTTGTGGATTGTTCTGGTTATAATTAGTTTATATAAATGAATTGAAAAAAATGTAATGTATAAAAATGTAATCTTCTACTTTTCTAAAGCAGCAGATTTCAAGTATAAAAATCATAGGCAGGAAATAGCCTTGAAAATGGTATTTTTGTTCTACTACCATTAGAATCATGTCTATGTTTATAGTGAGGCACTTACTTTATTACTATTAAATAATAAACTGGATCCATGGTCATGCCTGTCTTATAATGGGAATAATATTATATTGAGGAAATGTAGTGTTACTATTAGGTAATCAATCAGAATCCATGGTCATGTGTTGATGAACATTATTGGCATTATATTAAGGGACTGTTTTATTGCTATTAAATAATAATCCAGTATCCACAGCCATGCCTGTCTTACAACATGAATAGCATTATAGTGAGGAAGGGCTGTATTGCTTCTAATTAATAGATGGGATCCATGTACATACCTGTTTTACAACATCAATTTCATTATAATGAAAGGTCTATAGTAAAGAAGCATTTTATTTCTGAAATGCAATCAATGAACAAGCCCAACTAACAAGTGTTATAATGAATGGCATTATAGTGAGGGAGTGCTGTAATTATTAAATAATAAAGTGAGATCCTTGCCCATGACAGTGATACAACATGAGGCATCTATTTAATTTGGTAAATACAATTTCTTTCATAGTCTTGATTTATCCTCTGCAATATAGAAAAAACTGTTATAATGAATTGTGTTATAGTGAGGGAGTGCTGTAATTATTAAATAATAAAATGAGGTCCATGCCTATGACAGCGATACAATATGTGGCATCTTTTTAATTTGATAAATACATGCTTTCAAAGTCTAGATTTATTCTCTGCAATATTGAAAAACAATGCAAACCATTATTTATTCATAAAAGTGATAGCTCTTTTTAAGAATTATTTCTGACATACTGGTATGTGAATAAAACAGTCATTTGACAAAGGTAGTTCAGTAAACTGAAACTGAGTAAGCTAGTTCAGGTTCTGTTATTGTCACTTTGTCATTATGCAGTTCTGCTAAATATTTTATTCCAACAGTATCGTAACCAGACAAATCCACATAATTGACAACAGTCTCATCATCCTCATTTATTCTTAATGGTTAAATGAGTTGATTGCCTAGTAATACCCATGCAGAGAGAAGCTTCCAGGTATTACTAATGTGTTTATTAATGTGGGTGATATATGAAAGCATAAACTTTGAGGATGCAGAAAGAAGCTTCCAGGCATAACAAACTGGTATTTTTTAATGTGTGTCTAAATAGATATATGACAGCGTAAACTTTGCAAGGGTATAAAAAATGAGAATTTCATTTTCTTATTTTAGAGAAAACTCTGACATTAAACATAAAACTACTAAATCGGCAACCATAACTAAATGTTTGTTATGGTTTTAATGCAAATAAAATTGTAAACTTTCACCAAAAAAAAGGTAAGCAACAACTGCATAGCTCATCTCTACTATGCAAACATTATCATTCAGAGATCTTGGTCCCTTTCAACTTAAAAGTTTTTGAAGTTGTCTTTTTTAAAATTCTGTTATTTTTTATATTTGAATATTTAATAATTGAAAATTTAAATGTTAACTTTTAAATGGCACTATATGGTTAATATTTTGCTATTTATTGTCAAACCAAATATCTTCCCAATGATCCACCTACCTTTCTACCCATCCACCACCTACTCACCTATCCTCCCATCCGTGGCTGTGAGTGGCCTAGTGGTCTAAAGTGCTCTCTGTTACATATCACTGCCATCTCACCCCAGTCTGCATGGGTTTGAGTCTAAGATTCATCAATGTGGATATGTGAGAAAGCTTGCCAGTAGCTTCTCTTGAATCGGTGGTTCTTCCCCCCCCCCTGGTTTCTTCCTCCACCATTAATACTGGCTGCCATATATAGCCTATCATGTGCTGAAAAATGGCATCAGGCCCCACAACAACAACAACAACATATTCTTCCATCCATGTTCCTACTGTGACAGGCTATGAAACACATAAATACCTGCCTCCAGTCTTTTCTATTATATTAAGGTAAAGGTAACAAGTTCATACTACATTAATTAATATTTTCGTATATACATTTTTAAAATCAATGTTATTAAAATCTGCTTGAAAATCTACTATCATTGTAAAGTAGATGTTTTAAAAAGATCATAAGATTGTATGGAACAACACAATTCATGCATCAATAAATAATTATGGTGATTAACCACTACAGGTGAGGCCCTACATGATAAGCATGCCACTTGCTTCACTAACCTAATTTCTGTACTCCTTTTAGGTACTACTGTATATACAAAAATAACCTGCTGATAGTAACTGTCATGATATAGTAATTAATTGGGAAAGTTTTCCACTGAATAATCCATGGACAGAAAGGGCCTTCTCAATACTACAGAATGTATATACTTCAAGCATAGATGAATATGTGTGATCATCAATACAACTACTGAACTCATTTTAGTAAAGCATAACATGCAGATCACTGCAACCTTCTTTTGTTTTCAGAGCATTGTAGTAACAAATGCATTGTATTATCAGGTTTCATGACTGGAACAAGCAAATGAACTTTCAACACAAAATTTAAACAATGTCTTTGAGCATAAAATACAGGTCACAGTCATTTCTTCAAGCAAAAGGATGCAGAACATACTCACCAAGGTGCTATGGTGGGTCAGTATGCATGTAACATATCAATGTAAAATTTAACCTTGTGATGCAGTGATGCATAAATTGAGGATGATATTAACCAATTATGCTCTGTGTGTGTGTGTGTATGTGTGTATGTGTGTATGTGTGTGTTTTAGATTTTTAATGTAGCTTTAACAAATTGTTGGTCAAATCACTACAATGTCTGCAGTCTGAAAGTTTATAGTGATGTCAAGCATAAGGGTGTCATGTCACATTAAACACAGGCTGACCAATCCTAACACTAACCTCATAATACTGTGGGCTAAATGAGAAAACTGCTAGTACAAAATTTATAAGTATTTGGTATGACTTTGCTGGGGTTCTAACCTGCAATCCTCCACATCCAAGTATTGAAATAATGGAGCAGTGCTTGTCAAGAGATATCCTCAAGTTTGTTGATTTTATTATGATAGTATGCACAAAGCATGCCATAAATCCACATGGCCATGAACTGAAGGAACAACTTATAAGTCACAGTGACCTTGTTTGGTATGAGTGTAATACAAGGAGTAATGTGTACAATAAGAAGTACTGGATGAACCATCAGAAATATAAAACTCAAGCAAAGTTTGAACAACATGAAATATGAGTCACTGTGACCTGTTTTAGGTTTTAGATGAAGGCATATTATTCAACAAACTGCATACTCTTGACATTTAATAATTCAAGGTCAAGCAATATAATACAGTAAATATGAGACCATTGTAGTCAGCTAAAGGCAAAAATATAAGCCAGTAGAATGATAAATGGTGTTGCAATGACTTGTTGTGAGTGGTATAAAACCCAATCCAAACTGTGGAATGGGACCTAAGGAAGAAAGAATGGTGTATAAATGTATATACTTCTATCTGTTCAGACATCAAACCCAATGCCTAGACTTGCACAATATCTTACGTCCACTATGAATAGCAGAGCTAAATATCATTATGAAAATTCAAATAATGCATATATTTGGCATGGGATACAGTATCATTAGCATATTGGATAATGCATGTCTTTGGCATGGGATACAGTATCATTAGCATAATGAAAAATGCATATCTTTGGCATGGTGTACAGTATCATTAGCAAAATGGATAATGCATGTCTTTTGCATGGGATACAGTATCATTAGCATAATGGATAATGCATGTCTTTGGCATGGGATATAGTATCATTAGTATAATGGATAATGCATGTCTTTGGCATGGGATACAGTATCATTAGCATAATGAAAAATGCATGTCTTTGGCATGGTATACAGTATCATTATCAAAATGGATAATGCATGTCTTTGGCATGGGATACAGTATCATTAGCATAATGGATAATGCATGTCTTTGGCATGGGATACTGTATCATTAGCATAATGGATAATGCATGTCTTAGGCATGGGATACAGTATCATTAGCATAATGGATAATGCATGTCTTTGGTATGGGATACAGTGTCATTAACATTATTTCATTAGCACAATGGATTAACTTTTATCATCATCATAATGGACAATGGTGTCATGGCATAATGTATAACAAGTACCTTAAATTTTAAAGAATTTATTACCTTTTGCAGATAATACTGTTATTCTTGCAAATAACGAAAAAGGTCTTATGAAACCTTTGAATGAATTTTACATACAGAGAGGGATCACTACAGAATTATACCTCATACTCATGCCTGCATACAGAGATAGATCACTGTAGAGTATTCCTCATACCCATTCATATATAGAGGGATTACTAAATAGAATTATTCCTCATACCCAGTCCTATATACAGAGTGGGATCAGTGTATGTAATTATTCCTCATACCCAGTCCTATACACAGAGTGGGATCACTTTACGTAATTATTCCTCATACCCAGTCCTATACACAGAGTGGGATCACTTTACATAATTATTCCTCATACCCATGCATATATAGACAGATCACTAAACAATTATTCCTCATACCATGCCTATATAGAGTGGGATCACTGTACATAATTACTCCTCATACCCAGTCCTATATACAGAGTGGGATCACTGTACATAATTACTCCTCATACCCAGTCCTATACAGAATGGGATCACTGTACATAATTATTCCTCATACCCATGAATATATAGAGAGAGGGACCACTGTACATAATTATTCCTCATACCCAGTCCTATATCCAGAGTGGGATCACTGTACATAATTATTCCTCATACCCATGCATATATACAGAAAGAGGGATCACTAACAGAATTATTCCTCATACTGTGCTTATATACAGAGTGGGATCACTATATGTAATTATTCCTCATATCCAGTCCTATATACAAACAGGTATCACTGTACAGAATAATCCTGAGATTATACCCATGCCTATATACAGAGAAAGATCACTGTTCAGAATTATTCATTATACCCCTGCCTATATACATAGAAGGATTACTGTTCAGAAGTATTCATCATACCTGTGCCTATATACAGTAACACTGATTTAAATTGTGAATTCCATCTATTATACCACATGACATTGATCTTGCAAATTTATTATACCAAATTTAATTTCAGGCAAACAGACTTTTTACAACAGCATCAACCAACAGGCTGAAAGCTGTGATTTTACAATGCTGCAATCAAGGAAGCTTAATTGTAGTGGTTTGATAATATTCTGAACCAGGAGGCTCAAAGCTGAGGTTTGACAGTGTGATAATTCAGGAGGCTGAAAGCTGAGGTTTGACAGTGTGATAAATCAGGAGGTTGAAAGCTGAGATTTGACTGTGATAATTCAGGAGGCTGAAAGCTGAGGTTTGACAGTGATAAATCAGGAGGCTGAAAGTTGAGGTTTGACTGATAAATCAGGAGGCTGAAAGCTGAGGTTTGACAGTGTGGTAAATAAAGAGGATGAATGAAGTGGTATCAAAATGTTCTCAATCAAGAAACAAATATTCACAAAAAGAATGTTGTTAAAAAAACACATTTTTAGTAATGTGTGATTGAAAATGCAATGGACTGTATTTAAAAGCCAAGTTTTAAAACTGAATGGCTCCAAGGTTAAAAGAATATGTACATAATTTTAGAAATAAGCAATGATTAGTCAAGGAAATTCTTTGTTATCTACCAAAGCAGTAGCAATTCACACTGGTTGCAGTGGAGCACACACTTCCTCCTTCTCTGTTCAATCAGGTGGCAAGCTTTACCTGTCAATCAATGTTATTCCTTAACCTTGACCAATTATCCAATTAGATCCCATTAACAGGCTGCAAATCAATTTTAAAAAACTTTACTTTTATCCACAAATAAGCAGTAAAACCTGCATACAAAGGCAATCACCAAGGAAATACAATTAATTTTCAAGGTCCTAAGCAATATTTTGCCCTAACTCATTCTTACAGCTTGCAATACTTATATATACTAGGAATTTGACAGATAATGGTCATGCAGTTTAAGAATGAATATTCTAAGCATGAAAATTCAACACTTAGAAATTATTGGTCAGTACATCTAAAATTATGGTAAAAGTTCCTTTTTGATGGTGATAAATCAGAAAACCAGTAAAATGCAATTTCAGTACTTGTCACCAAAAAGAAAGCATCCTAACTTACTCTGTTTTATATGATATATGTGTTGTTCAAAATTCCCTATCACAGAGGCACTGACTCTAACCACAGGGGTAATAACTCTAATCTTCCAGTTACATTTGTGATTATTATTACAGATGTATCATAAATTAGAGTTATCCCTTTTATTTTGAAACCAAATCTGGGTGGGATCAGTATATAATTATAACCTTCTCAGACTGATAGGGTAACATCATTGATCCACAACAACACTGATAACAAGGTTTTCTTGTGTGAATCAAAATCTGTGACCTAAAAGTGATCCATGGGATCCACTTCCTTTCTAATGCACTTTAAAATGTTTTTTCAGCAGCAAACATCAGAGCAAAAGGTAGGCACAGGTTTTTCCAATCAAGCAAAAGGTAGGCACAGGTTTTTCCAATCAAGAATAACTCACCAAAGACAATTTCATAATAAAATCCCCTGAAATAACATTATTTTGCTGAGGTTATAATCAACAGCATCCAGTGTTTGCATTATATGGCTGTTACATTCTAAAATAATAAAACCCTTAAACAGGAATCCTGAGTGTATAACAGGTACATATCCTCAATAACACCCATCTGATTGGAGGTTAAGGTCTCAATTCTCCATGAGGCATATTTGGAAAATTGCAACAACAATTTGGAGAGTTGGGATGAAATAATGCAAACATGTCCATATTTGTAAAATGTCTCTGAACAAATGATTATGTTCTTCAAGTTGAATGATTTTTATCTCTAGTGTATCATCTTTTATTGAAATAAAAAGGCACCAATTTGAATCAGAGCACTTATATCAGCTTAGGATTTGACAACAAAAAAAGTCAGTACTCCTTATTTTTTCACAAGTAATCAATAAGCAATCCAATCAGTCCTGATAGCATCAGTCTTACCACAAACTCAATTGAAATATTGCTTGGTAAACTTCACTACTAGCATATTACCCCATTCAAAAATCCTTTGTAAACTTCACTAATCCAGTGTAGGACCCAAATCCCCAAAGCAAGACTTTTCAAGACCAAAATAACTGTATATATCCACTTATGAGCCCAAATGCAAACTGCAAAAACCCAGATCTGCTGTTGCATAGTGGTTTACAGATCTGGTCCTGTGCAATCTGTCAAGAATAATTACCAGAACAAACAACACAGACCCAAATCTACAGGTGCATTATGATCTGGCAGATCAGGAGCTCTGTTGCTTGCAATTTGATTCAATGTACAAGTTAGTCTATACCTGGTACCAGTATGAAGATTAATTGCAGTCATTAATTACACAAATAGGGGTCTGGACCCTGATTGCAAAACACTTTGAGCCCAATCAAGGTGACTAATTTGTACCATGCTCAAAAAAGAATAATGTTTTAAGGAATAAGAGTTTGTTCCTGGGTCTACTTGCAGGCAGTTTCATTTGGCCACAAAGATTTATTTTATCACCAAAAGCATAAAAATCATTTTTCCACCTGCCTGAACTCTCAAACTCTCAAAATTAGACTTTCTTGTTTATGATGCAGTATTCACACAGGGCAACTATTGGATAGCAATTGCAGAAAAGAAATTATAGTTGTCTGTAAATGTAATATAAATTGTTATTTTTTCAACAGAGTCCAAAACTTCAGGTATCATATCACACATCTGATATAAAACAAGTATTAAACACTGACCCAAAGAAAATGAGTATAGTCGGTCTTCATGTATTGAACCTGATCAAACAGCTGTGACACATTTTTCATTTTATGTGAACAAAAACATTTCTGTAGTGTAACATATGCCGTGGACTCCTCCATAATGAATACATCCATAAAGTTTCATTTTGTATATGTAACAATGAAATAAAAATTGAGCTAAATGCAAAAATAAATGCTAAAGTCTCTAGCCAACAATAACAACAAAAGAAACAACAATACTGTTGGACTTGTGATACCATATAAACATGGATTCAAGTCCAATACAATTGTGAACAGCATAAATCTAGGTCTGCTTTCAAATTATGAGCCAGCACATCTGGGTCCATGGAGTACATTGTGAGCTATCAGAAGAACAAACAACATAGACTCTGATCAGCTGGCACACCATGAGACAGCAGATTGAGGTCACACCAGGTGACAGCATATTGAGATCTATGCTGTTTCCAATTGGTTCTGACTTACAGTCAGGTATGTACTGTACCTATCTATGCTTGCTTCCCGAATTGCAGACATAACCATAACTGGATTGTACACAAGCTGTGATTTGAGCTTTAAGTTTTAAGTTCCTCTCCATAAAAATTCTCATTTTCCCATCTGATAAAGCATTTAGTAATACACAATGTAACATTTGTTGGGATCAATAACATACAGGTATCAAAGGACAGCAAAGGGAATTGACTACTTTTTTTTTCTTATTTTTCAAAATCTTTTAAAGCAGTATCAACTTTAAAGGCATAACTGGAATTACAACTACTAACCTTTGATCATGAAACCATTTTTCACTTTCAAATAACTTATTAACAAGATCTGCAAGTCAGGTTAATAAATTTGCCAAAAAGCATAAGCTTTTATCTAACTAAAAAATTACTCTTTGCAATATTAGAACATATCTTTAAAAACATAATGCGTTATCATCTGATAAATACGGTAATGCCATGCAACCATTTGGAAATTCAAGATATGAACAGCTGTGTATTCATAATCAGATATAAACTGATTAATGGATGACAAAAACAGAGTTAAAGCATTATCACAGTCTTTTACTCATTAATTGTACATGCATTTGTTTTTTTAGTTTTTTTCTTATTCTGAAAAGAACAAGCATCATCAATTTTTTTTTCTGAAATAATTATTGCATATAATTCAATTAAAAAGATTTTCATTTGTGTACACTACTTAAGCTACAAAAGAGAAGTTGACAATAATATTAAATTAACATGTACAGACTGAGTCATTTCTTTATTTCTTTAACTGTATTAAAGTAAATATTACCATCATCATAATCGATAATAACATCCACCATACAGTAATGGCCCTCTACAATAATAACTGTAGTAGAAATATAAAAACTTCTGCAGTCATAAAAATATAAAAATTTAAATCAAGTACAAAGATAGATTTTTGTCCAATCTGTATCAAATGACCTGCCCAAAACATGACATAATCCATATCAATTCACTTGCCCTGACCAGGATACAATCCACATCAATTTACTTGCCCTGAACATAATGTATCAACTAATTCAACCCATCCCCACAATCCACATCAATTCACTTGCCCTGAAGATGTAGTTGATATCAATTAATTTGCCCCCACCCAACCACTTCCTCTCTGTCGACATCAATATTATTTCTTGGAACATGACATGAACTGACATGTTTTGACCAATCAGCATGCATTTACTTGCTTGGAACATAAATTAAACAAATGACATTTAAATTTTGCTAGTTTTTAGTTGTATTACTTGCACCAAAAAGAAAAAGAAACAAATTAAAAGTTTCGAGCTTTATCAGCAATTAAAGTGAAGCTTGTAGCAAAATCTAACACTGAGCTTCAGTAGATAGTACATTTCTTGAAAGTCACCATCTGCAGTAGCGTAAATAAACTGGGGTTCAAGAGAAAAAAAATCAACTTTAACAAAGCAATCTTTGCATAAAAGTGTCAAAATCAACTCCAGTAAAACAGTGTAATAAATTTAAATAATGCTGCAATTGTCAAAAAACAGCGAAATATGAATTCTGACCACAGACACTTCACCTCAATTTAAGACAAATATTTTAATATAATTTATGACAAATCCCTGCTTGCCCTTCACGTGCAGCAACTGGAGGATCTTTAGAAAACAAAATATGAAGCTGCATGTGCAAAAAATTCAATGAAAGTTTTCATACTACTTGTTTCTATCTATTACTCTAAAGTATAAAATCTTATCATTAACACATATTAAACCAAAATAAAAAGATATGTGCTTTCAATAATGGTGTGAAAGTGGACGTTTTTTATTTTTTCTTTAATCCAGCACCAGTTGGTTATGTTAAAAAGCTGATAATGATATTTTTTATTCCATAGATGTTTAAAAATTATCAAGTCAGGGCCATTAAAAAAGTGATGTGATGTGATTATGATTTTTAACGTAGCTTTAAAAAACTTCAGTCTTATCACTATGATGTCTGCAGTGTGTCAGATTATAGTGATGTGTAGCACTGAGGCATCATGCTGCAGACATGTTGCAGGATGTCCCACCCAGTCACATTATCCTGACACCAGGCCAATCAGTCCTAACACTAATCTCTTAATGCTGAGTGCCAAGTGAGTTAGCTGTTAGTACCATTTTTGTAAGTCTTTGGTATGAATCAACCTGAATCGAATCCAAGACCTCCCTCATCTAAAGCAGATGCTCTAACCAATAGGCCACTTGAGCAGTCATTAAAATAGTATAAGTCAGGTTACTGAAACCATGCACATTTTTTTTTCTTTATCAAATTAAAAAAAATCTGGAATGGAATTTCATTTACTAAATATGAAAAGGTTGAGATCTAACTTTGCCTAAATGCATCAACATCATACAGTTGACTGACATTCAGAACAAAAATGAATACCATTATCAGAAATCTGATATTTCAATACCCACCAAGTCACATATTTTTGGGCTAAATTTGGGTGTAGACAGATAAACATATAAAATGAAAAAAAAAACCTACTTGTATTTTCGTCTTATACATTCTCTGCTTGCAAAATTATCTGGCATCTTATTATGACATGTTCAAGGAGTTACTTGTATTAGAGATGTCTAGACTTTTTAAATGTAAAGTTCTAAATACATAACATGTGCAGATGGCACTGTGAAGGATCTTCCACCTTCTGGTTAATTTTATTATATATTATAGGTATACTGTGTCAGTGGACTGAAATCTACTCTTGTTTTCTAGAGAAGATTTTGAACGGGTTCATCTGAAATTTTTTGTTTGCCATACCTGGAAAATTGGGATTATTTGCAGAAATTTGCAATGCACCATGGCCTTATGTAATTAATTATGCTGTTTGTGTTTAATCTGATTTATTTAATTACAAACTTATAAACATGTGCAAGATTTTTAAAAGATAAAAATGGTTCCCTGTTTTGATATGTTCAAACTGCAGTGATGATTTATGGCATAGTTTTGAGAATGTAGGTATCAGTCTGACAATTCAAATAAGCCATGGGTTTAATAGAGGAAGCTTATCAGCTCACCATTCTATTATGATATCTTTGATCATATGCATAACCTCCTGTACTCAAAACTCAGATTTAGTTTAGTTTTTAACAGCACTTAACACAAGTAGGTAATTTAGTGTTGAGGCAATTAGAGTCATTTACAACGACAGCACCAATTTAGCCAATACAGGTTGAACTGATGGTATGGTTAGAACCAGTAACATTTTGATCACAGATCTCAGCCACCATGATATTTTAGCTAATAAAAGAAAAACCATATACTGGAAAACTATTAGAATACTTCACATGGAGGAAAATTTTTAAAAGCTAAATGAAAAATAATTTTTGTCATATTAATCAATAAAAATTATGACCATATTCAAATGGACTAATGTTAATACATGTACTTATGTAACTTTTAAATAACAAAATACATACGGAGAATTTTTCTTCACTTTAAGAAAGAGCATTAAACAATATGTTTACACTGAAATATTCTACAAAACATTAAACAATGCTGAAGCATATACCAGTGTTTAAAGAGCAGTGACAGAGACCTTCTAGAATTACACAACATTCTTGTAGTGTACTAAGAAACAAATTACACAATCAAGGTGAATAGGTAAAATACAATTTTATCAAGATTAAAGAAGACAATAGTCCAATCAAGGTGAATAGGTAAAATACAATTTTATCAAGATTAAAGAAGACAATAGTCCAATCAAGGTGAATAGGTAAAATACAATTTTATTAAGATTAAAGAAGACAATAGTGAGTCATTAGCTTTGATCCAGAATTGAGTTTCCTTTGGTAAATAATAATGCACTGATGAATTTAACACAAAAATAAAAATTTGAAGAAAAAAATTTTTCAGCTAAATAATACATGCTACTGACTTTGTGCCCATGTAAAGAATCTGTCACCAGGTCAAGCAGTTACAAATATCTAGTTTGTAGAACACTAACTTTAACTGTGCAGATTTTTAGACATAAATGTATTGTAATTAATGTACACCTTAGTTACTGTAAAAGAATGCTAAGATGTGATGGAAATCTGGTTGTGGTGCTGTGGGTTGCCAGTTTGTAGACACTATGATTGCAGTAGAATGTCAGGCAATTAAGAGATATTCCCACTCATTGTTCAAAACTGGAAAATACAACTATTATATACACATTGCCAGACATGCCAACTTTAATGGTAATGAAAGTGGGACTGTTGATCATTCAAATGGGTAGATGGGGATTGAAAAGTGGGATTATGCCACAGGCTGTAATATGTTAAGGACATAATTTTTTTAAAAAAAGTTTCTCTACATGATGGATGTGTTGTTACTACCTGATGACTTGGTTTGACTTAGAAAACATGGAAAAAATGAGGATAATTCAATGTTTATACAAAGTTTGACTCACATCCTACTGACTTGGAACAACTCAGAAATATGGAAACAATGAGGTATTTTTATTTGTCCATATGATTACTTCCTTGTGATATGATGTGATTATGATTTTTAACATAGCTTTAACATTTTTTTAATCATATTGCTATGTTGTCTGCAATGTGGCAGTTTATAGTGTTGTCTAGCACTGGGGCATCATGCCGAAGACATGTAGCATGATGTCTCACCCAGTCACATTATTCGGACATTATGCCGACCAGTCCTAACACTAACCTCTTAATGCTGAGTGCCAAGCAAGGCAGCTATTAGTACCATTTTTGTAAGTTTTTGGTATGAATCGACCGGGGATCAAACCCACAACCTCCTGCATCCGAGGCAGATGCTCTGACCACTAGGCCACCAGAGCGGTTATTTCCTTGTTACTTCCTGTCAACTCAGAACATTTTAATTAGGAGAATTTCGCTCCCATTTGAGACTGTCACATTTTCTTCACAATCAGGAGAGTCCTGATTAAACTGGGACCTTTGGCACATCTATTTTGCACTAAGGACATGTAGTTACATGCATCTGTATTAGAACAATCAAGATATTGTGCAATTAAATAATTTTTTGAAACACATACGTTTGTATTTACAAAAAAGAGAAAGACCAAGAGAAAGTTTTCTGACTGGACTCTAAAAATTTTTATAAATTATAAAAGCTATCTCAAATGAAAAGTGGGCATATAAATACAGTGCACAAAGTGATTTTTGGCAGTTCTTATTCCAGAATTTCAATGGAAATATAATCAGGAATTAAATTCAACTTGATTGATTATATACTGTACAATACTGTCACGATAATCTATGCAATGCATCAGCATCCGTGGCACTGTATACAGTTTAAATGCTGTTAACTTCTTTCACAAAACAGTACATGTATTGAGAAGAAGACAAAATATTGAATAGGGCCATAAAAGAGACTGTATCCCATGATATGCTTCCAGTGAAAAAAATTGAAGTTTGCCTGCATAAAAAAAATTACAATATAGAACACATCAGCAATATCTTGACATAAGATGCTTTACACCATCATGCATACCTTGCTGTTTTTAAGGTTTGTTTTTAACTAAAAACTATTCATTTTTTTAAATTATTGTTTGTCATAACTGAAACAAAGATAAGAGAAAAAAACGATTTTTCTAACACTATTTTTTCCAAGAATTTGTTGTAAAATAATTTTCTCATTTCCAAAAGTCATTTGCTTAACTGTATGTTCCTGATTTTGATTCCATGTCGATGTAACATATGCTGGTTTATCTTTGTTGACAAAAGTGAGCACAATATCATTCTGTATGTCATACTTCATAATATTTGGTTCCCACACAAACATTTTCTACTCCACGTCCAAATTGTTTTTTTCGTTAACATCTTTTTTTTAAAGCAAAATCAAAGCTAATACTTGTCATCGATGTTGCTCTTAGAGATCTTGATTGAACACAATCCCAAAATATCACCCTTATTCATACAGGAGACTAAATGTACTTGTATTTTAAATATAAGCATCTGGCTAATTGAGACCAATTACAGTTTAAAACTAGTTCCCAAACCAATAAATTTATAAGATTCTAAATTCTCTGCTTTTCCTGTTATTGATTCAAACAACAGATATTATTCTGGCACAATGGTTGAAATTTTCAAGAAAGTACAATAAAAATGGTTGTAGTAAGGCAGGACCAAATTTTCATGACTTGCACTCTTTAAATGAACCTTTCTGCAATTCGATAACCATCAAGCAGGTTTATTAAAAATGAAGCATGCATAAAAAAATAACACAGGCAAGCTGGTCATTAATTAATAAAACTTCTTTCAATACATTTATCAAGAATAAAAAGTCCAAAAATATTGAGCATCTACAATTAAGGGAAAAAAAGTCTTACCTGTCTTGTGATCAAAGAACAACAAAATCTTACCTGTCTTGTGATCAAAGAACAACAGAATGAATCTTTGAATGAAGATGATAATGTTTCAGCATTCTCAACAACTGAGTTTTAAACTGTGGCCTCTTCAATACTATGGGAAGTGTGTTAATGTAAAGCCTTCTTCAGCCTACAGCCACTAATAATTCGTTGAACATGGAACCTGCCAGTATTTATAAATGATTACACAACAGATCAATACATGTGGAGACTGTCTTTAATTAGGACAAGTGGGTTATAAAGACTATAGGCAAAGTATTTTCTCCAACTAATTGCATCTGCAGCTGAATCTATGTATATAGTCAGCATCAGTTCATACCAATTTTCCATCTACCTACACCCATGGATTGACGATATAAAACAAATATTTATGGAAGCCATATCTAGATCAAAGTAAGTTAGCATTTACTCACGGTTCTTCTGGAAATCACTTAGCTATATTGAAATCCATCACTGCCAAATTGTCGAATTAAAATAAAATAATTGCAAATAAACCAAGGAAAAAACTCACAAAAAAACAAGCACGAATGAAAAGGTTACAAGCTTAATTACATGCCTCATTTGAACTGGTTGTGATGAAACCTATGACAGTTGTTCTGACTAAAAGACCAATGCTTTTACATATCTCATCCTACAATTTCATATGCATCTTTTAAAAATTTTAATGAGATGTTCCAAGTGTAATTAATGTTCCATGGGATATTATTAAAATGTTTGATGATGTTAACAATGCTTAGGATTCTTGGTACTCACTCCTTGTAGATGTCACAGATACATACACTCCTTTAAAAAAGCACAGAGTTAAACATGTTATTCAACAAAACTGGATTACACCAGGAATCATACAAGAAATAAAAATATGATCAATATAAAACACTAGAAACATGGACCAACACAAAAAAGCGAAAAATGAAATTTGCAGTTTCATAAGGTTATAAAAAGTCTCTTTACCAACAACTAATTGATGAAGCAAAACAGAAACCAGGAAATATTTGGCAAATTTATAAAGAAACTTAATTAAGCTGGTAAAGGTCATTCACATTTGAATAATTGCTGCACCTTAAGAAGAAGATCACATCAATAAAATGAAGATATTGCAAACGAGTTCAAAAACATTTTATTATAATTGATGCTAATAATATTAAATAATCAATTACTCCTTGTAATTTTGAGGTACTTTTTACACCATGAATTTAAAAAAATTTTGACAGTACATTCTATGAAAAAACTTTCATAATGGATGAAAAAAATCTGCAAAATTTAATTGGAACACAATTATAGACAGCAGTATCTTTCATTTCTGAAAGCACAACATAAATAGATATGCATAGTAAAAAAACAAATACCATTCCTGACAAGGGGGGAGGAAACTTTTTCATAAATCTAACCTAAATGAAGTGTCAAAATGTTTCTTTCAAAAATCATTGGGCAATACTTTTAGTGATTAATGTGTTAGAATGTACTTCATAATTATAAAAACTCTATATATTCCTTTCAGAATACCATTTGCTTTATATTTTAGTTTAAAATATGAATTTTTAAAAATATTGAAAACAGATGCTGAGACGATGTGAATCAAATTACATTGAATTAACTCCAATCTACCTAATACAATGCCAATAATTGGGCAGATTTTCCACAGATCGCACAATGTTTATATTACTAAACTCTGTTATTCCTTTAGGCTTGGCTAAAAATAGGGAATAGATGCTAAACTATAAGATTTAAATATCATAATCTGCTGAAATGTTTTGTTTTAGATTAAGAATCTTCCTCTACACTTTTAGGCCTTTCTTTTATTTGAAATAATCAAGTTTCCAAAAGGGTGTGGATATGGCTGAGTCCAGGGGGTATGCATGCAATCAATAATATTCCAGTTGTTTATAAGGAATTACCATTTGTAAACTTTCTTTCTTGATCTAGGAAATTTAACCTGTCAAGCAGAAACCAAAACAAAAAAACATGCCATGGCCTGCAATTAAGCCATTCCCCATAATCTATATATTTAATTAATGAAGTTTTTAGTCTTGTTTTACCACCATTTTTGAGAACTTGTTGGCCATACATGGCAACCAGTATATTTGGTGGAGGAAGAACTGGGCAAAACCATGGGAAGAACCACTGACCCATGAAAAGCTACTGGCTACAAGTCATGCATGCATGAAATATTGGTCAAAGTGACCTAAATTTCTTGACAGACTGGTGTCAAACTTAACCAGTTGTATGTTTGCACTTGGTAATCTGGGGCCAATAGTGGACTTGAAACTGCTGAAGAAGCATGAAATATAGGTTATAGTGACCATCTATTGATGGAAATTTATTTTTACCCACTAAAACCTGTCTCTGGCAAATAGTATCCATGAATTGTACCAACTAAGACCCGTCTCTGGCAAACAGTATCAATGATTTATACCCACTAAGACCTGTCTCTGTGGCAAAGAGAATCCATGAATTGTGCCTACTATCTTTGGCAAACAGCATCCATGAATTGTACCTACTAAGACCTGTCTCTGGCAAACAATATCTATGAATTGTACCAAGACCTATCTCTGGCAAACAGTATCAATGAATTATACCCACTAAGACCTGTCTCTGTGGCAAAGAGAATCCATGAATTGTACCTACTATCTTTAGCAAACAGCATCCATGAATTGTACCTACTAAGACCTGTCTCCGGCAAACAGTATATACATGAATTATACCCACTAAGACCTGTCTATGTGGCAAACAGTAACCATGAAACAGAGAAATGTGAAACCTCAATGAAGTCATTCAAGCCTGAAATCAAGCTCAAACTGACCTACTTTTGGCAATTTATTTTTTTACCAAGCAAGATGTATCCATGACGAAAGCTTCAGGATTCCCTAACTATCAGCACACAAAATGTAAACACAAAACTGAATATCAAAGTGGGAAAACTGAAATGACTGTAACATGACCAGCTGTTTAGTAAACTGGTGTTGTAGACAGGAAGATGTAACCCCAGTATCATGTGATATGACTCTGTGGCCATCTGTACCTGACAAATGAAACCAATACCAAGTATACAGGCAAATCTTCAATCTAAAATTCTTTACCACCATGGTTACCAGTAATTTCCAGCTTAACATGGTCTACAATGAGAGGCAATCTTGACCTCATAGATTAACCAATAAACCAGGAGGATATGGGAGGTAGATTTATGTATACTAAACCTACGTTCAAAATGTGAAGGTCCAGGTTAAAAAATGCTATTGCAAACAAAAAGATAATAAAAACAAGACAGTTAATATATATATATATATATATATATATATATATATATATATATATATATAAACACTGATACCACTTGAATGCAATATGGAGCTTTCAACGAAGTAAGACCATTGGTGGCATAGCAGGCAAGGCATTGTACTAAAAGTATCTATGAACCAAATAACCTACGTGTTTTGCTGTACTGTATAGCACCAAGCCAAACCTACAAGGTAGACAGAAAGTACAATGTCTACTCCTGTGACCTTTATCTTTCACCTCTTAGAAATAACAGAACTGCCCTTCCGTCGGGAGTTTACCAATGAAATGTTTGATTAAAATTATGCAAATGAAATGTGAATTTTCATGCAGAAAGGAAAATCAAAATTTGTTTCCAGCGATCATGACCTTAAACCTAGCAGCTCCAAAACAATAGCAAACTAAAGTTATTTTACAGAAACCATCATGTCTATGTGAATCACTTTCCTCATTTGCCTATAATAAATTTATGCCCATGCATCTTATCCATATCTCATTTTTATGTGAATTAATATTAACACCCAAGCAGAAAATTACACCCTGAAAAGGGCAGCCCATGAATGGCAGAGTGTTCTAAAGCACTCACCCTTATGGAGCACTGCCATCTCACCTTGATTTATGTAGGTCCAAATCTTTGGTTGATCCAATGTGGGTATGTGGGAAAGCTTGACAGTAGCTTTTTGTGCTGTATTATTAATGGTTAAGGAAGTGTAGATGAATGGTGGATGAAGAATCCGAGAAAACCCATGAGAAGTTTCTGTCAAGCTTTCTCACATCATCCAAATTTGTAATGGAGAGTGTTTCAGACCACTCTGCTACTCAGGGCTCCAGAGAAAGAGGTGGAAAGACAACATTCAGGAGTGGACAGACTTGACACTGAATAACTCACTGAGAAAGATGTTAAATCAAAAGGAATGGAGTATGATGGTTGTCTGGTCTCATGTGGTGCCCTAATGGTTGACCAGATTACAGGTGATAATGGCCATGCCCTAATTGTTGACCAGACTACAGGTGATAATGGCAGTGCCCTAACTGTTGACCAGACTACAAGTGATAATGGCAGTGCCCTAACGGTTGACCAGACTACAGGTGATAATGGCAGTGCCCTAACTGTTGACCAGACTACAGGTGATAATGGCCATGCCCTAACTGTTGACCAGACTACAGGTGATAATGGTCATGCCCTAACTGTTGACCAGACTACAGGTGATAATGGCCATGCCCTAATTGTTGACCAGACTACAGGTGATAATGGCCATGCCCTAACTGTTGACCAGACTACAGGTGATAATGGCCATGCCCTAACTGTTGACCAGACTACAGGTGATAATGGCCATGCCCTAACAGTTGACCAGACTACAGGTGATAATGGCCATGCCCTAACAGTTGACCAGACTACAGGTGATAATGGCCATGCCCTAACTGTTGACCAGACTACAGGTGATAATGGCCATGCCCTAACTGTTGACCAGACTACAGGTGATAATGGCCATGCCCTAACTGTTGACCAGACTACAGGTGATAATGGCCATGCCCTAACAGTTGACCAGACTACAGGTGATAATGGCCATGCCCTAACTGTTGACCAGACTACAGGTGATAAGAATGAATGAACCAAAGTTTCTTTTATAAACCACAATCATTTTTTGATGAATACATCAGGCACTTTCTTTGATGTGTTGGAGATCACTTTGTGTAGCTGATGTATTATTGTTTATATCTACTCATGAAATTGGGGAGTATTTCAGCAAAGGCAATCAATGTTGTAAAGGAGTGTAGCCAAATGTTGCCTGTGGCTGTTGATAGTAACAATAGCAAGATAATGGTCTATTCTAATAGTGTTCAATAGGGGCACCTGGTACCCTTACAAGGTTAATTGTACTATATATTATATTCCAAGCCTAGGAAGGCAAAGTACAAGTTACCATTGCAGCACACAACAATAAGCAAGGCAAAGATTTTAATGGTAGAATGTTTACCTATCTGGGTCTTGTTTATTAATTTTCTTTATCTATAAATTTTTGAAACAGGAATTTTGTGACCTAGGCAAGATTGTATTCCAGTTCAGTTATATACCCTGCACCCATATTTTGATTGGAAAAGCAATATTTTTGACAACAATCTTTGGTTACTCCATCAATTTCAAACCTGATTATTTCAGTGTGTCAACTTAAATCACCTAAGAATTTAAAATAGTATACTTGCTTCAGAGTTTTGCTGTAAAAATGTTTACATTTTGTTGTATTTGCTGAATAAAAATAGGTCAAGTAAATTCAGTCAGTGACAGTCTAAATGATTAATGTGGAAAACAAGCTAAATGTTGTTTTCTGAGATTTTATTTTGATGGCATATCTTCACTACTTGCAAAAATGAACAGTGTTGGTATATTTGAAGTTTTGATCATTCTTAGTGAGAGAGGGGGTGAGAATGATACAAAGACAGACAGACAATGATTTCAGCCTTAAGGCAGATATATTTCTTAAATGGAAAAGGAGAGTTCCAGGGGGCAACATCGTGAAAGTCATAATATGCCTGTACTACAATTATCACCTGCATATATATTGTTTCTTCTCACACTGATGCATTTAAAAATGACATTGAAATTTATTTATAAATTACGTGAATTCATGAGAAATAAAATATCTTGACATTTAGCAAAATTTTTCAGAGATCATAAATGAATGATGAGAGGATAAAATTACATGCACAGACTTGTTTTACTGATACATTAAAAATGATATCCAATTTGACATGCAGGGACACAGAACTCACTTCCGCATAATGCCATAAGATTTTTCACATAGAAAACTTCTTTATTCTGCACAAAGAATTCATTTATTTTAGTAATATCACTTCATATATAATAATAATAATAATAATAATAATAATAATAATAATAATAATAATAATAATAATAATAATAATAATAATAATAATATCTGAAGAAAGTAACACAATTAGTTGAATACAACTTATCTCCCTTGAGGCCCTCTATTAAAAAAAAACAAATATTTTTTACTTGTGTTAAATTATATGGTCTTGATTTGTCACAGAATAGTGTGGAGTCTGTGACCTTGATGCAAGCACAGATTTTGGATCAGCAGATGGCCTGAAGAGAGATTACCATATACTTTCAGTAATAGCTTAGGCTCTTAAATAAAGAATCATTATTCTTTTTACTGTTCAGCAGACAACTCATTATTTTGTCTGCATTCTGAGTTTCTTATACATAAACTGTCCAGACTTTCTTGCAAATTCACCCACATTTAGCAAGAAGCATGCCTAAGGTAGATTAGTATCTAAACTACTTATTGTTGACTTACATTACTGGGCTGCTTGTATTCCACTGCACAAGATAATCTTGGTAACACAGCTTCAAATTTCCTTCTGGTTACTCCATCTTACAAACTCCCCTCTGGGCAAAACATATATACATATTTACATGTGTGAGGAGCTTCTCATATATATCACATTCACAAAATATATATTTTTCTAATTCCAAATAATGAATGTATTCACGAAAATTGCAAAGGATTTCAACCTGAAAAATCTTTCCTCATTCTGAAACAGCATGATGTCAAACACAAAATACATGGAAATAAGTAATTAGCATTCTGAAGAAACTTGTTATATGTGGCAAAACCAAACTAAAAGGAACTGTACATTATTCTCAAAGCCAATGTTTTGTACACCTTATGTTTTTCATTCCTCTGGCCATAATCCAATCAGCCACCACCTTCCATCCAAAGAAAATACTTTCTTCTGGCATAAAACACAAACATGTGTGCAGCCCACATTCAAAACCTTACTTTGCTGTGGGTTGGGGATGGTTGCATGTCTAAGGTAAGATCATTCTAGCCTGTGTTACTTGTCTTGCTACAACTCTAGTGTACTACTTTACCTACATGAAAAAATAATTAAGTGGAAAAGTAGGTAGGAAACAACACAAACACAGCCAGTGAAACTGCTGTACAGTAGTTGTTTACTAAATAACTGGTTTAATACTCTTGAAAATTTTACAAGTCCATTTCATCTGAATGTCTTGCTTAATTAATTTTTCCTACCAGTGTATATAGTCCAAAAAATTGTATGTAAACACTGAGAAACACAATATCCAATCAACACTTTAGAACACCCTACTAGTAAATGAGAAGGAAGTATAGGAAGCATGTCCCTCACTGTGCTGAATCAAGAGCTAACAATAGAGTGCAGAAGGAGTGGCACACACATGTGATTGACAGCTTTATATCACACTGTTTTTCCCAAGATCTGTGAGGGTGTATTTGTTATAGTTTTTGAATGTATGGAGTAAGAAAGATGTGAGTTCAGAAATGGGGAAAAAGTAGGGGTGAAAACTGACCTCATTGAAAGTCCAACTGTCACTCAAATTCATTCATAAATGACCTTGTAATATTGGAACAAAATAGTACAATCTATTCAAATACACTGGGAGAGGTTGCCCAGATATATTTCAGAAGATGGGCTTGAGGTCTCTGTACTGCAGGCATATATATATATATATATATATATATATATATATATATATATATATATATATATATATATATATATATATATATATATATATATATATATATGATACCTATGTTGGTATGATAGCAGAGAAAAATAAATAAATAAAAGTAAAATGGAAATTAATACATCAAAATCACATATGTTAGGGGCGACATGCCACTATTGCACCTAGCTGAGACATAATGTCTGTCTGTCTGTAGGTAGATAGGTAAGTAGGTAGGTAGGTAGGTATGACCTACTTTATTTCCTCTTCATCAGAGATTCTATCAGATTAATGAAATTCAGGATAATACAAGATCAGGAAATAAAATGGATAATCAATCCAACCACAAAAAAATAGTACTTTGTTGGCCAGCAATACTGATAAAATGAAACTGCTCAATATCTGCAATCATACAAGTATGTCCTCACAACTAACTAACATCTTGGCTTTGCATGGCACTGATCTTCTAACATTTACTTGGTGATATTGATACAATGAATCTTAGTGTGTTTATATTGTTATGTGATTAACATTAACTTTGAAATAATAAAGAAAATGAAATGGAAAACAGACACAAGTGACAATGTGTATTTCTTTCTACATGACAAATGTATGCATGTATATATGTTTGTATGAATGTATGTGCATGCATGTATGTACAACTGAATTACAGACTTTGTTACCTCTGCAACAAATATTATAACAGGTTAATCAAATCATAATTATACACAAGATCATGAGATACAATGAAGAACCAAGAACATATACAGGAGATATAATGCATCCACTAACGCCTTTACAAGCTGAAATATGTTACTATAATACATACAATGATATAATTATCTCCAGGAAATTTTAGAGTTAAATATTCCTTGGCATAATATAGCCCTACATCTATTTTTAATTTACATATTTGCCTGTACCTGATAATGTCACAGTGAGTGTCAGTAGATCAGACATATACTGTTACATGATTAACCTTGGAATAGGATTAATCTGATTTTGGGATATCTTTGAAAATTATCTTATAATTAATTCTAAAGCTGCTGGCTGATAACTTAAATAAAATATCCTTATCTGATTCTGAAAAAAATAAAAATATAAACTAAAAATTGGAAACTGTGTAAAAATTATAAGTGTGTCTCTTTCTTACTACAATACAAATATATGTATATATGTATGTATGTATGTATGTATGTATGTATGTATGTATGTATGTATGTATGTATGTATGTATGTATGTATGTATGTATGTATGTATGTATGTATGTATGTGCATGCATGCATGTATGTATGTATGTATGTATGTATGTATGTATGCGTGTGCGTGCATGCATGCATATGTATGTATGTATGTATGTATGTATGTATGTATGTATGTATGTATGTATGTATGTATGTATGTATGTATGTATGTATGTATGTATGTATGTATGTATGTATGTATGTATCAATGGTGTGTATGTATTGGATTCAAGGACATAATAGCAAACTCCTGGTTTGTTATTACCAATTGTACATTTAGAAAGGAAAAAGAAACAAAATTTAAAATGATTATACTGAAGAGCCACTTGAAAGTAATCTTTATTTGCTGACAGGTTGCTTCCTATACCATGGTGGTGGAGTAAGGTATGTCATTAACTGATAAATCAAAGTAAGATGTACTGTCTCTACTTCCTTACAGGTCCAACAACAAATGACATGGACCCACTCAAGTGCTGTTGCATGTGCTGGCAGATCAGGATCTATATTGCTGTTCTTCCATAGGAACTGCACAGAACCAGATTTACTGGCACATTATGCAATGGCAGATAAGGGTTTGTGCGTTTTGAAGTTGGATCTGACAAGTGAGTTCAGACACACTTAGCAGTTTTAAGTAGGATATAAAATCCAGACCTAGCTTATGAATGATCTCTCAAAATCAGTTTATTCTTAAAGAGCCAGTACTTAACAAGAAAATAAAACACTTCAACACTTCAGCATTGGATTGTTTCAAATTTGTCACCCATTTTTTCATCAAAACACCATACCATTCTTCTGCAGAATTTTTCTTACATTGCACCATTGTTTAATTGGCTTCTTTTCTCTTATTTGGAACAAAAGGCTGCCTCAATAGTGCTTGCAGATGCATACAGAAGACAATGGTAAATAAAGATAAAGGTTGATTTTCGAAGGATTAAATCAAATTCACCCAAATCTGGCTTCCTGAATTAGACTAGGCATAAACTGTTGTTACAGATTGTTACTGAACTGTTTAAGTCTTTCCACCATATTGTTTTGTTCTTTTTTTAAAATAAAAAATCAATACAAATTTATTCAAGCAAGATTAGCTCCCATTGATACTCTTCTTACAAATATGGTATAACTTCTTTATATGAAAACAGATTTTTGTCAAACTGTTGTTTAATTACTGTGACAGAAGTTTGTTTCCCTCATAAACTCGGAATATAGCAATTCCATTTCCATCAAAATTATTTTGTTGTAGACCTCTGTTACTATCCTGTTTGTTGCTAGGCTTTACCTATCCAGTATATGATGTTCAAATTAGGATGTCATACATGACAACATTTTTGCATGAATCCAATAGGACCACTGGTTATACAGGCACAAAATGGATTTCAGGATCTCCTTATTTGTCTGGAGGCAGACAATTTCTCAACAGTGGGTGCTCTTTAACAAAACATTTGAAGATGACCACATTTCATGATTGACAGAAATGTCTTGTACATTCTGATTGAATTGGGAAGGGAATCAGGAGAGAACACAGCTAATCATGGATGGAAAATAAAA
Organism: Potamilus streckersoni; assembly: GCA_016746295.1. Lineage (NCBI taxonomy): Eukaryota > Metazoa > Mollusca > Bivalvia > Unionida > Unionidae > Potamilus > Potamilus streckersoni. Next base: position 3,386,827 of record JAEAOA010001195.1, read on the forward strand.
AGAAAAAACGATCAAATCTTCAGCAGAAACAGTGCATGACAGAAAAATGTTGACTTAAGCATCAAAAAGAAATTCTATAATGGAATGGCAACTTAAGCATGTTTGAATTTTCTTCAATAAAGATGAAAAAATACAGATATCTGCAACCTACCTTTTTTAAATAAATTTATTCTTTACAAAAGATTCATTTTTGTTTACCATATATATACATGCTTACAATCAAGTACAAATGCAAACTGCAAAGATCCAGACCTGTTGGCATATGTGTCAGCAGATCTGGATCTATGCAGTCTGTTAAGAATAATCAGCAGAACAAACAACATAGATCCAGATCCTCCAGTGCATTATGTAATGGCAGATCAGGATATATGTTGTTTACAGCTGGATTTAACTTGTATGAAGATGGAGGTAACAGGATAAGGAAAACAGGAAGTGAAGATAATAATTAAGACAATTCAATTCAATGTCCCTCACTCCCAGCTCCACAATGTAAATTAACAAATACAAAACAATTATCAAGTTTTCTTTGCTTTAAGCAATATACTAAATATGGGTTGAATACATGATGTCTTTCAAAAGTGGCTGAACAGAAATGAATTCCACAACATCTGAGCCAGGATGGGACTATACAAAACAGGATGGGAAGACATGACAGGATGTGATAAGACCAACTATCCATTTAGGCAATGGTCCCTCTAAGGTGCATGGCAGTGCATCCATGCAGCTCATTAGAAAATGCTATGCAGCAGTTTCAAAATTCCACACACAAATTTTAGTAGCAAATACCTATGAGCTGAAGTTTTGTTTGACTTAAGTTGGGCCATTGAATTATTAACCCTTTTTGTCAATGGAAGGTCAAGATCTGTGACTGTGTGTACGAACAACTGATCTACCCAGCAGACCAGCCTATTGAAAGTGGTTGCTGCCTTTCCGGCTAGCTAGCATCCAACAGGTGACACTGTGGCCTAAAGGCGTTTGTGTCAATCAGATTATCCTCATTGGATTCCACTTTGGCAGTTTTGACCAGTTTAATATAGCATAATATTTCTTTGTGGTTAAAATTTGTAACCAATGTTGAAATGCAAAGCAAATGAGACCATGTTAGATAGTTTTGCAAAGAAAAAGTGTAGTTCTAAGTCTAAAACTGAATGGTTTAGTGAGCAGGTAGAGACAAAACTTCCAACATGAGCAGAAAACAGATGAAAAAAAACTGGGTCATTTGTCAGATGTGTCAACAAGCTCATGCTGTTGGCAAGTTACTTGAAGTGCCACCTTACTCAGAAAATTCATTTGGATTCAATGTCTAAACCATGATGCCAAACACCCAGAGGCCTACACAGACTACTAAGTTAAAGCACGAAGATCGAAGATCGAAGATTGAGAAAGAAGAAAATAGCTTTCTAAGCAGAAGATTGCTGACATCAATAACTTATAGTTAGTTATCTCTATGAATGTGTCAATGTTATTGGTACAAGATATATGTGACCACATGGTTAAGTATGATTTAATTCTCGAGAGTTATCGAAGTAAAAATTAAACCTTCGAATTTGTGCAGTGTATTAACAAGGTTGTCCAACAAGAAATCATAAGTGATCTACATAATGCAAGTTATCATACTCATTATCGATGATGAAAGTACTGATATTTCAGTCACCAAAATGTTGATTATGTCCACTTAATGACATGAATAGTTTTTGCTGGAATTTTGAAGTTTTAGCACATGTGACAGCAGTTACATGCTTGAGGCTATTAAAAAATTTTATGCAAACAAAAAAAAATTGACATGCAGAAGATGGTCATATTTACATCTGACAGAGTATCAGTTATGCTGTATAAGGACAACAGTATAGCTGCATTACTTTGCAAAGAAGTTCCCAATCTGCTGCAATGGCATTGTGTTGCTAATGGAGAAGACCTTGGAACTGACAATGCTTGTAAGAGCATTTCAATAATCCAGAACATTGAGACATTGCTCTGAACCATGTACATGCTGTTTAGTAGGTAATCTGTTTTTAAAAAAAAGGCATTTGAAGAGCTGGCGGCAGTTTGGGACTGTCAATTAGTTTAATTCAGACCACTGAATGAAGTATGTTGGCCTCCTAGACATTTCGAACTGAGATCATTTATAAGAAACATTCTTATTTTGTTGTTGTTGTTGGGCTTAACACCATTTTTCAGCACACGATAGGCTATTCATGGCGGCCAGTATTAATAGTGGAGGAAGAAACCGGGAAAGCACTGGAAAGAACCACCGACCCACGAGAAGCTACAGGCAAGCTTTCTCACATATCCACATTCACCGAATTCTAGACTAGAACCCATGCAGACAGATATGAGATGGCAGTGATCCATAATGGACATCACTTTAGACCACTCGGCCACTTGGGGCCCCCATTCTTGTTTTTATTGACTACTGTAAAAAGCATTTTGAAGAACACAGTGATCCAGTCTGCAAATACTGCATCAAGAAGTTGTCAAATCCACAGATTTTGCAAAGATACAAATGAAACATGAAAAAAACTTGTGTGACAGTATCTTGTATTCAGATTCATAATTTCTAAAAAATTCAAGTCCAGGTTAATGATGACATTTGATGATGTAGTCTAGTTTGCACTCAACATGAACAATTTATCATGTTGTCTTATCTACTGGATGTGTGTGCAAATTGTTCAAGGCATCAGGTGCAGACTGTGAATGCAGTTTAGCCTTATGAATGCCATTAAGGCCAAATCATGAAAACATCTGGTGACCACTTGGACCTGATGATGAGGATAAAGTCTTATCAAGGCTCTGGCTTACAAGTCAATCTTGACAGACTTTATCAACTATGGTTGTCGAAGCAGGATAGGCAGCAGAAACTTCAGCATTCAACATTATTTTAATGTTTGGATAAGAATTACATGTAGGTCTACTTGAGTTTTGTGGTACATTTGTAATTGTAGCATAAAATTTTAATTGCGATAAAGTATGAAAACTATACATGATTTCTAAGCCATACATCTTCTTTACATCTTCTTTATTAAAAAGACATTATTACAAATTTTTATTTTAGTCAATAATTACAATTTACAATCACAAATGTTTCTGAAAATGTTTTATTCACATGGAAATAAGGCTGCTTAAACAACCACCAGTTCTGCGCACACAGGAAAAATATTAGAGAAAACGTTGCATTTAGGTGTTCCTCAAGGCACTGTTTTAAGCCATCTTCTCTTCATGATAATTGTATACATCTAGTTCTTATTTCAAAAATAAGATGGTAGGAAATAAACGTAAAGCAAAGTGTATAATTTTGTGGTCATCACAGAAACTACATAAATTATGGAACCCCAAGGTCTTGTTGCAGCACATGATAGGCTATACCACTCAGTCATGCAGGGCCTCCAAACCCCAAATTATTTCTTACAAAATAATGAAAACATAATCATCACTAAGAAAATGAGAATGATGAAAATTTTAAGACGTGTATCTGGATAATAATTTATATTGGGATTACTACACTGACAGCATTTGTAAGGCACTCATCTAAAATTGTCCTACTCAGCAGAATCAAGAAATATTTATACCTATCCCTTGATAATTCATTTCCAATGTGGTTATAAAAACATGGACAAGTTACTAAGGGACCATCTCTGAAAATTGGAGATGGATTTAAATCACAGCAAGACATCGAGAAGGTTGGGTTGGGGGGAGTAATGGTGCTTATTAATGACTGAATGCTCATTTAATTGCATTGGAAATAATTGTCAATAACCAGATTTTACTAATGAAATTATTTACTTTTCCATATAAATTGCTTTCATTTTCAAGATAACCATGTCTGGAAGAATATGAAAAGCTTAGCTCCAAGAGATTTCAACACTTCACATACAGGTGTGTCTTGTTGTGTTCATGCAAAGCATCATGAATTATGTCACAGCTGTTTTCCAGAAGAAAACAATATTTCTTTTGTACACTAAAGTAAAAATATTTTTGTCCAATGAAAAAATTTCAACACAAAGTCAATTTTTACTGTGAAATAATATTATGCAGTGATTTTAATGCAAGTAACATTGCAACTTTTCTTGTCCTTGAACAAATCTTTCAGTGTCAAATCTGGATTTTAAGTTCTTTTGACTTTAAAAAAAAATTCCATCCAGTACAAAAAGACATAATCTACATGACAATTCAAAGTTGGTTTGTTTATATTTTAAGAGTAAAAATGCAACAAATGCATCTGAAAACTGGAGATAAAAAAAGTCAGCAGTTAATTATATATATATATATATATATATATATATATATATATATATATATATATATATATATATAAACACACACACACACACACACACACACACATACAGTGTGACCCCGCTATAACCTGGTAGTTTGGAGCTATAGAACCTGACCATGTTATGAACCAAACTGTTTTAAGTAAGGGTATGTTACCAACAAATTTTGCAGGGTTATTAGTCTTGGGTGGGGTAATAAAATCAGGTGCAAAAACATGTGCTTCACTGGCACAGTTACCATTTTAAATCATTATGTATATTAAATGAGAAAAACAAATGTAGTGATAATAGATTGCATATATATTACTTTATTCAGAGAACTACCATTGGTGCCCTCACGGTATAGTTTATATATACATGTCTAATCTATAGCATGAATAGTGTATCAACACTGTGTACTCACCCTTGAATTTCAACATGTACATTAAATCAACAGTACTGATATTTATATCGAAAATAACAGCACACATATTTAAAATATTCAGTAATTTTGTTACAGATCAGTATATAGCTAAATATACAATGGGAAAAAATAAAAAGCAAATAGTATGTAACAAATGATGAAACAGTACTCAAAAGGGTTGTATAAATTTCACATGGCTATTGTGTGAGAATTGTTTGGTAAAAGAAATGTAACAATGTATATGTTATTATAAGTTTGAAAATTTTGTTATGTTGATTCATTGAGAATTTTGTTATGTTGATTCAAATTTCTGGACACTAACTGCTGTTTTCAACAATAAAATGAGCAATACAACAGGAATTATGTTACCAATTTTTATTGCAATTTTCTTCAAGTTCCACAAATAAGGGTCATTTTCGGGGCATTTTGTAGGAAATAAAATGGGGTCCACACCTGCTACTGCATTATAAACTTTTTCCCATATTATCCAGGTATGAGTTATTGGGAAGCAGTGTTCCTACAGAAACTCACATTCTTTGCTTTAATAAATATATTCTTTCACAAACAGATTACTGTCCAACTGCAAGAGGAAACTTTACTCAACATGATTTATTCATTTCAAAAAGGGGAGTAAGCTTTATTTTAGAGGCATCTATTAAATTATTCATCAAATAGCACTGTTTACAAAACTAAAATGGTTTACAATATATGAAAGAATCAATTTTCTCATGACAGATCTTTTATATATTAGAGCTGCATCATGATTTATTTAACAGCTGGTAGTTACCAGCTGATATCATCACATGAAAACTTTCATCCACCAAAACCAAGAACAGAGCATTTAAAAAAAAAAAGCTTCTTATAATCTGATCGAGTTCTATGAAATAGGCTTCCATTGCATGTAAAATGTACAGAACGTATAACAGTATTTAAAGAAGAGATATCAAGGGTATGTGTTAACTAACAAATTATAAAGGAATTAAATGTTTATAATACTGAAGATAAATTTGAAGAAAAAAATTTAGTAGCTACAATTATTTTTCATATGATGTACATTGCTTTACTTTTTTCTTAATGGAGAACAATTTGGACTCAATTAAGCATTCTCTATAAATAAATAAATTATTATTATTATTATTATTATTATTATTATTATTATTATTATTATTATTATTATTATTATTATTATTATTATTATCCTGTGTTGTTCATGGAAACTATAAAAATTTCATGTTAAAAGTGAAGACACCTTACATTTAATATTAACACTACATTCCCAAAATGGAATCCAAGACCTCGCATGTTATGTACAATGACATACAATGACATTCATATGTACGAAGATAACTGATAGTACAAGATTACTGAGGTAACATATCAAACTAATGTGCATTTCGGATCAACATAGTTTGTAAATTAGTTACATATCCAGAACATCCTTTTTCATGAACTTCATTTTGTTATCTATTCTTGATTTACTGCGAAAAAAAATTCATTTTTAGTTTAGTTCCAGCCAAACCTCCAATCTTGATACCCTTAGAGATCAAAAATCATACTTTCAGGCTGACATGGGTAATGAATTATTCTGTCTACCAGTATCTCTTTAACTGTCTCTCCTGTTAATTGCTTCCTTTATCTCTCCCAAAATTAATTCATAGAACTCTGTGAAAATTTATCACCTGGACTGATTTCTACATCTTTGAAAACAAACCCAAACAAAATGAACCAACCAAAAATCACCAGAAAAAAGTAATATCTAACTTACCCAGGCTTTGAAAATAAAGGGAGCTAACCACTTTTAATGCAATGACTCCTTTAAGACTTCCAAGATGATAATTAAAAAAAAAAATTACAAAATGCCAAGAGACTGTCTGAGATCCTTCACCTTTCTGGTACCTGCCAAAGGTCTAATGCAAGAAATCTGGATCAGTAAAACATTTTTTGTTTAAGATTTTTCTACTGCTGTTCATTCAAAATATTATGAAAATGAATGTCATGAGGTTTCTCTAGTTTTTGTATCTTGATCTATATGTGCTTGCACATCAGCTCATCATTTGTCAAATACTGAAAGGATCAGATGCACATACTTATTTAAAAAAAACATAAACCTGCATAAATGTTTTTCTACTAACAGCATCTGACAGAACAGCATCTTTTCCAAAAAATGAATGATTTTCCCAGCTTGGGTAGTTTCTATTAAATCTGGTGTGTGTGTGTGTGTGTGTGTGTGTGTGTGTGTGTGTGTGTGTGTGTGTGTGTGATTAAAATTTTTAATGTAGGTTTAACAATTTTTTAGTCACATTACTACTATGTCTGTAGTATGGCAGTTTAAAGTGATGGCTAGCACTCGGGGCATCATGCCATAGACATGTAGCATGATGTTCCACCCAGTCACATCATCTTGACACCAGGCCGACCAGTCCTAACACTAACCTTTAATGCTAGGCATCAAGTGAGGCAGCTGTTAGTACCATTTTTTAAAGTCTTTTGGTATGCATCAGCCAGGATTAAAACCCGCAACCTCCCACATCTGAGGTGGACACTCTAACCACTAGGCCAATGGAGCAATTGTGTTTAATCTAATCAAGTGCTTAAAAGTGTCTATCTTAAAAAAGTTGTTTAAAGTTTGTATATTTTATAACAGCAGTATGTTTAGTTGCAGGCTGGTGCCATTTGCATATGCATAAAAGGTCTTCAAGCAAGAACACTTTCTGTCTATTTTGATCAAATTTAATTAAAAAATTAATATTCTGTTTGTGACATCAAATATTATTTGAGACATAATACAGGTACATGATACAGGTAGGTTTAATGGGTATAATATTGCTTATAAATACTTGCTATCACTGGTGGCGAATCAGGTTTTGGTGGAATTTTTCAAAACATTTTTTTAGATCTTCCTTCTCGAAGTACTTCCTATGATAAAGTTGGCAGTACTACTTGTATTCCAATGTGGATGATATTCACATGTTGATCCAATAATTGGTTGTTTGTATCATAAATTCCATATCTGTTACATAGATTACTGGTTGTCAATGGACTAGTCCAATTACTGTGTCAATGGTCTATTCTATTACTCTCTGTCATGGGACTATAGTCCCATTACTAGTTGTCACTGAACTATTCTCATCACTGGTAGTATGGACTATTTCAATCACTGTTTGTCATGGGACAACTACCCTTACTGGTTGTCACTGAACTATTTCTTTATTGTTTGTCGCTTGATTACTCCCATTACAGGTCTTCATTGAACTATTCCTTTTATTGTTTGCCATGGGACTACTCCCATTACAGGTCTTCATTGAACTATTCCTTTTATTGTTTGCCATGGGACTACTCCCATTACAGGTCTTCATTGAACTATTCCTTTTAATTTTTGCCATACTCCCATTACAGGCCTTCATTGAACTATTCCTTTTATTGTTTGTCATGGGACTACTCCCATTACAGGCTGTCATTGAACTATTCCTTTTATTGTTTGCCACTGGACTACTCCCACTGCAGGTTGTCACTGAACTTTTCCTTTTATTGTTTGCTATGGGACTACTCCCATTACAGGTTGTCACTGAACAATTCCTTTTATTGTTTGTCATGGGACTACTCTCATTACATGCTGTCATTGGACTATTCTATTACTGTCATGGGACTACTCCCATTACAGGCTGTCATTAAACTATTCCTTTTATTGTCTATCATGGGGCTACTCCCCTAACAGGCTGTCATTGAACTATTCTATTACTGTCAATTATGGGACTACTATCTTACAGGCTGTCATTGGACTATTTTATTACTGTCATTGGACTTAACTCCCATTACAGGCTGTCATTGGAGAAATGCTATTACTTGTTCAAGTTTTTGTCACCAGACTTATAATTCACACTAACTGGCTGTCCTGGGACTAGACCCCAACCCCCATTGCTGTCTGTCTTGGGACTATACTCCCATTACTGGTGGTCATTAATGAATATGGGATTATTTTACACTGGTTTCATAAATACTGAAATCAATGAAGGTATTTGATTTTCACTAGTTTGTTTTAGTTCTTTATCAACCATATATAATTCCATTGCAAAATAACAAGAATGAAATATGTTGTACACAAATCAACAATGAGTTCTCTCACTTTAGCACCTGTTTACCACAGTAGTTTTATAAACAATTACATTAAAACTGTTTGAATTAATTTACAGTCTCCAAACTGTAAATACCTAACTCAGGTATAATTAGTTCATCCACACTTACTGAGTGACAGTTTAAAATACTTTGCATTACCAGCATACCAATACTCAAAAATGTTACACTCTGCTTAACAGGTATTTACCAGTATAAACAAAAGTAATGTGGACTGGACATGACATTTTACATCCATCCAAAGTTGAGTATTTCCCAATGTCAGAGCTAATAGCAGACACTGGAGATTACCATATTTTATATACTTTTTCATACCCTTTAATTTTTCATCCAAAATCGAATTATCAAAATTATAATCATTTAAATGGATCATAATTTTTCATACATATCACTTTTATTATTTGAAAAATTCATTAAATTATCAGACATAAACATTTCCACATAGAAGATGTTTGCAAAAAAGATTGAAAATACCATATTCCCACTTTGTTTTTACAAAAATTAATGATTAATTGTTGGTGAGGAAATATAATGATTGATGCATAAGCATGGGGGACACCGCAGCATATGTTGGGGGGGAAGGTCACAACCCCTCCTGAAATCATACTCTTCAATTTATATTCAGAAAAGTTTAATCATGAAAATATGTCACACGATTCTTTTTAAAACATTTAGTAAATAATAGCTTTAGTTTCAGACTTCTTATTATACTAACTCTCACGGGCACTGACTGACTGACCCCCACCCCCTTTTTGCAAAAGGTCCTGCAGATGCCTATGTGAAAAACTCTTATTGTCATTATAATATCAATATTAACAAATGAACATAGGACTTTACGGACCCAATCTTTAAATATTATTGTTAATTGTTTCTCCTTAATAAGTCCATTGCTGGAACAAAAATACCACATGCATTTTAAAATGAGTTCAGAACCTTTTTGATGTTATCTTATCCAACAAAAATTATCTCAGTACATGCTAAAGTGAAGTTATCTTACTGTTTCATTAGCCATACAAACATAACATATAAAAACCTTGTCATTTTCCTACACAAATTTGAAAGTCATTGACATTGTTAATCAATATATATATATATATATATATATATATATATATATATATATATATATATATATATATATATATATATATATATATATATATATATATATATATATATATATACCTATACTAAGTGCTTGTTCTGTTTTGACTTGGATATAAAATCTGTTTTATTGCAAATCTATTCTATGATATATCTCACTATTATCTTTATTGCTGAGTTCAAATAACAAATAATGCATAGGATGGCTTGTCCTGATACTGCTCTCAGGCACTTGATTCCATGGTAAACTGTGTACACTCATGTGTTAACTGGTGAGTGTACACATTAGTTTACCACAAAATCAAGTGCCTGTGAATCTGCTATATGGACAACTTCTTCAATAGCTCATTGACAAATTTTTATTTCCCTAAAGCAAGCCTCATTTCCCTAATGGCAGCTTCAATGATTTGACCTGGTTTTTTGACTCTTGCCCTCAATCTGGTTTCAACTAGACTAAATCAAGAACTAAGCATGTTGTAAATAATACTATAGTGGTGTGGTTGCTGACAATATACCTGGAATAAACTGTTGATTTTGTGGTGTTAAGTCCCCATTGGAATATAGTAGGGTCATAATACATGAGGATTATCACACTAGTCAGGTAACTGAAAATAGTCTTTTTCTCTCTTTGCAAAGCTACAAATAAAAACTAAACTGAATGAATACCATCTTGTAAACTGAAAATTTTTATTTGACTGATCTCTCTGGTACACATGCAAACACACACATTAACTTATGCCTTGATTTCAAGTTCTTTTTTTATTGCAATTTGATAATGAGATTATTTTTGTAGTAAAAATACAACATGCACTTAATTTATTGTTGTGTACAGTTTAACAATAAATAATACCCATAACTTATACCATACTCAAACCATCTTGATTACTTTGCATAACATAACAGGTACAAATGTTCTAAATGCAGACCAGCTTGCATACTGAACATCTCTCTCTCTCTCTCTCTCTCTCTCTCTCTCTCTCTCTCTCTCTCTCTCTCTCTCTCTCTCTCTCTCTCTCTCTCTCTCTCTCTCTCTTTCTCTAATAACAAAAGTAGTACTTTTGATTTATGAGACAGAAAATGTTTACTTTGTACATTTGTACCATAAGGTTGTCGAGTAGCATGTGTACTGTAGAACTTGTTTTGATATGATCCCCTTTTTTTGTACAGTCAGCACCACCAAATGATAATTATTTATTTTGCATATAATTTTTCATACACTGAAATTAATAATTAATTTTTTGGTGTATGAAAAATTACATAAAACAGTATTGACCAATACTCAAGGATCTTGACCTTTACTTATGTGACACCTAAAGTTACCATATTGAAACTATTCTATTCTTATTAGCCTTATCATGTTTGTGAATCTATACCAAAAAAAGATATATTGGTTACCATGACTGAATTTGTACCACAGAATATATAGGTTACCATGTTTGTGAATATATACTTTTGAATATATAGGTTTACATGACTGAATCTATACCACTGCATAAATAGGTTACCATGTTTGTGAATCTTTACCATTGAATATATAGGTTACATCACTGAATCTGTACCACGAATAAATAGGTTACCATGTTTGTGAATCTATACCATTGAATATATAGGTTTACATGACTGAATCTATACCACTGAATAAATGTTTTGATGTTTGTGAATCTATACCATTTAATATATATGATGGAATTTATACCACTAAATAAATAAGTTACCATGTTTGTGAATTTGTAAAATGTAATATATAGGTTACCATGACTGAATCTATACCAAAGAATACATAAATTACATTATTACTTTATGTTCCAGCCAGTCACAAAATATAGTCACGGAACCTGCTCAAGAATACAAATTATTCTGAAGGAAAAATTTAAGAAATTTTTCATCGAGTTCAAATGAACATAACCTTAGACCTATTGACCCGAATATCAAGAGAACTTTCATAACTTCAGTGCAAGCTTTTCACAAGCTCTGCTCATAGTATATAGTAAAGAAGTAAATTTAGTATGCAAAAACCATTTTTATTCTGTCAGTCTGTGACCATGACCTTTAACCATTACTAATATAAATAGTTTTAACCCACCATTTAAGTTGTTGGTCAAAAAATGAGATTTCTGTGAAGAAAACATTTTTCTTTCAGTCAGTGACCTTTACCTTTGACATTTTGAACCTCAAATAAAAAGGCTTTGCCCATGTACATGTAAAAACAATGTTTTGTCCAGGTCTGTTATGTAGAAAAGTTTGATTAAGAGTTAAATAAATTAACACTTTTTGACTCTAAATCCAACTCTTCCAATATCTTGATAACTTAACACTATTTGACAAGCTGGATCAAAATCTGTTCAGAAATATTGTTGCCTGATAGTTGAAAAGATCCGCCAATCAGATGGAAGATAACATCACTAATACACATTCTTTTCATTGGTAATATTACCTAACCAAGATCTTAAGGACAAAGCCCTGTTTACCAAATTGTTCAAATTCCTATCTAAAAATATCTCAAGAGTGTCAAGATGAGGTGCACAAGTAGATCATAAATATATGTATTATAATGTCACACTCATAACAAAAATCATCCATCATAACATATATCAGTCTATTTATAAAACTAGGGTAATAAGTAAAGACTCTCAAGTGGAAAGAAGATCAACCAATAATATGCAAGATCACCCCACTAATATGGCCATATCTTGCTTATATATATATATATATATATATATATATATATATATATATATATATATATATATATATATATATAACCAGACAGAACAGACAGTGCTATCCCTGGATTCTATAGTAGAATCTTAATAATAGTAAACAGAATTAATAGTTTAATACAAACAAACAATATTATTCATACAGGTTAGAGAAATTAAATTCATACTTCACAGTTTTGAACCCAGGTCTACGCGTAAATGGTACCCATAGCCTTGCTTGCACCAGCCCATATACCATCACGCCTAAGCACGCATCACCAAAAACTGATACTGATGGCATTGAGTCAGTGTTATATGCGCAATAATACCTGGTAAATAATTTTCTTATATATATATATATATATATATATATATATATATATATATATATATATATATATATATATATATATACATACACACAGGCGTTCCAGATTCCTATGAAACAAATCAAAGTATATAGGATTTTTTTTTATTACAAAGAATTATGAATATATACCACACAAAACAGACAGTGCTATCCCTGGATTCTACAGTAGAATCTTGATAATAGTGGGCAGAATTAATAGTTTAATACAAAGAATAATATCATGTTGTTTGTGATATTGATGGACATTTTATCTTTTTTTTCCTCAAACATCATTGTCATGTTTCTCTTTCATCTAATTTGCTCCAAACATGTTAGTTCAGCCACAATTCTTTCTTTTGGTACAAGGAGAAAATATTTAAATAAAAAAATCTATCAATTTTTTTCTTCTTTTTAAAAATAAAAGTAAGACCAATGCTTTTAATTAAATCAGTAACCTGCAGAACACCTGGCTCTCTTATCCATACTGCACTTTCTTCCTCATTCAATTATGTCATTTTCTAACAAAATGGACAAAGATGATAATTCAATGTCATTGCTAACACTTTCTAAAACAATATCCTTGGAGAAACATAAAAATTATGAGTCTGAATCATCAATAAATGCCACTGTCAACATGACCCTATGTATTAACCATCTCAAAAGCTGCCATCAACAACCCCATGTATTAACTATCACAAAAGTCACTGTCAACAACCTCACGTATTAACTATTATGTTTTTCAAACTGCCAGAAAATCCCTGTATTTAATAGTCATATTTAGCATAGGAAAAACCATCATTTGTAAACAAAAATTTTATTGCATTACAGTTCTTTTACTGTTGATGAATTACACTAAGGGCTAGTCTTTAGACACAAAAAAAATTAATCTTTATTTTGCATCATAACAAGATACTAAATCCATTAAGGCAAGTAACTCCCAGTAAAATAAAAGAGATGCAGCAAAGAGGAAACTTTATAACTGATACTTTGAAGTTATAATGAATTTGTCAAAAGAAACTGGTTTTCATCCCCTGAATCAGATTATAATTGATTGTATTTACATTATATCCAATTTCCTTTTTAGGACTTAATTCCAACTAGGAGTCAATAGAGTTTAAAACTTTCATCTTTACTTGGTTTTGCACAATGGTTAATTAATATTTAACTAAAATTGGATTGTTGTTGCCTCATTTTCTTGCATGAAACAGTTATGACAGATGTTATGATGCTCATTACATCTTTTGGAACTATTTCATTCGAGGGCCTCTAGGTAGATTAGTTCTTAGCTAATTGAGTTACCCTCTTTAAATAATAATAATAATAATAATAATAATAATAATAATAATAATAATAATAATAATAATAATAATAATAAAAAAAGAAAATTAAATATGCCTTTTTCAAAAACATTTGTTCACTAACTGTTAAAATTGCAATATTATTTATTGCATTCTTTGGTAATGTCAACATTATCTTGAAAGAGTTGGTTAGCTCCTCTTTGCAAGCAGAAAAAAAAAACTGCAAATGTCCTATTAAGGTATTTCCATGATTACTACTGCAAACGTCTAGGGATGGATGTATATAGCGTCTGTAACATATTACTTGTGTACAGCTAATGATTAGGGTCATGTCTTCTGTATCAAATATATCTAGATCAGCATACAAATATTGACTAAACGTAAGTGCCAACAATTTTGTTTTGGAAAACAATATTAAGGGAGACAACCTCTAAAGGCATGTGCAGCTCTCTATCACCATGCAGTACTATCATAATCATTAAAAGGGAGACAATTTGTGTTGGCTTGTATCAAGTTTCAAATTGGTAAGTGACAACAACAAATGTCCTACAGAAAGAGTACAAATCAATACTCAGGGTCATGTCCTGCTGTTGGAATTTTATTGCACATCAAAACTTTGAAATATGTATTGTGGCCAGGCAAGTAGAATATAGTGCTTTGCCCAAGGACAAACACACTATGGGAAGTGCTTTGCCCAAGGACAAACACACTATGGGAGTGGATTATGGCTGATCCAATGCTAGGAATCAAAATAGACACCTGTTGGTCACAAATTCAAATCGACATACTGCAAAAAGGTTCTAAAGGTTGACAGAGTTCTTTACAGTTAGTTGGTTGCTTAGTTTTTCACAGAAAAGTCAGCACATTATTGCCTGTATCACACAAAGGACATGGGAAGCCATGTGCCTTTATTGATGACAGAATGTACAGAAAAATTGGACTGGTCTGGACATGTATCAAGCCCATGGCCACTGCATCACAAGTCTAATGCTTTACCAACTGATCTTCCATGGCTCCCATCTTTATATCTTAATAAAATTAAGCTATTGGGGAAAATGTTTCCATTTTTTTTTTCATCTTTCTAAAATATCATAAATGCACTTTATATTCATTTCTCTGAAACATTAAATACGAAAGTAAAGGTTTTAATTACACATCAGCCCATTCTTGACAATATAGTGCCAAGTAAATTTTGGGATTTCAAACAGGCAAATAAGTCATGAGGGGTAACCGAAGTGTATTTCCACACCACTGTGTAGGTACATTCTTCCCATTTGCTCAAAAAATACTTCAAAGAAATAAAAATGACCTTGACAAGATGGACGCTCAAGTATTTTTAGCTTTTAAAAAGGAGTAATAAGATTAGATAAAATAATATTTGTAGTAGATAATGGTAGATGAGGAAATTGCTCATTATTGCAAGCCATTATGAGCAATTTTCTGCAATGCATTGTGGGTAAAACTAGTACAAAGTTGTACATTGTTCTAGTTAATCTATGATAGCAATGAAAAAATCTCCAAACCAGAACTCAAGAAAATGTTATCAGTGTGTTTTACACATATTGTTTGGCCCAATATGTGAGTTCTGAGAAAATTATTTAAAAAAAAACACATAGAGACTACAAATGTTTTTCTTTTGGATTCATAAAGATTGTATTCATTTATATTTGCTAATTTTCACCACAGTGGGTGGAAATTTTCAAAATGATTCATATGAGTTGCAAGCAGGTAATGAATATATCATTTAAAAATGGCAAGTTTTCAATGTTGAAAAAACTGTCAGTTCATGGACTGAGGGTTTATAATACACTCAATGTCAGTCCTATGTCAAGGACATGGAGAATGCTGCATGGTCTTGCATGTAGATATTTTCAAGGTAAAATTACTTTCAATCATACCCAAAGCTTACATGTAATGTAACACTTTTTCATGCCACAAAAAACCTGATCCATTCAATGTGAACACATTATCCAAGGAGTGGACATGGTCCACTCACACACCTTGCATGCCCATGCACAGAACAGTCATCTTTTTCACAGATGATTACACCAGGACATCTGAACATGGTGGAAGTAAGGCATTCAGCAAAATTGACTTATGTATAAGTATTGCATAATTAAAATAAACTTTACATCAAAAAGAAGTGTTAAAACTGATCAAAAACATAAAAATTGAAAGTATCCACCATCTGGGTACTGAATGTTGGTTGTTGTTGTTGTTGGTGGGCTTAACGACATTTTTTCATGTCGGCCAGTATTATTGGTGAAGAAAGAAACCGGAACTCACGGAAAGAACCACCGACCAAGGAGAAGCTACTGGCAAGCTTTCTCAAATATCCACATTCAATGAATCCTAGACTCGAACCCACACCAAGACAGAGGTGAAATGGCAGTGATCCGAAACGGACATCCCTTTAGACCACTGGCCATGCAGGGCCCTCTGAATGTTGGTGTCTCTCTGGGAAACGTGTTGTGTCACAACAATGAGTCCCAAAGAAACAATGGTTGCACTGTTGTGGTTAGAGTCAAGGTAGATGAAAGTTGTGTGTAATCACCAAAATACTGCAAGCCCACAATGCATCCCATGGGCTTTCATGCAAGAGAGATAACATTTGCTGAAGGAAGACTGCAATGTGGTAAAGCATTAAAATTTTTCTCAAGTCACAGACTCAACATGTTTATTAATATGGTATCCTTGAAAATGATGACTGTTCTGCACAAGAGCATGAGTGGACTATGTCTTATTTACAATTCTCCATTCTGTCGTCATATTCACAACAAACTAGGGTTTTTAATGTGAAAAAGCAAATCAAAGCCACACAGCAGCAAATGGCAAGATACTGCTGATGCTAAAAGTGGCATCTTTTGTCTGCTGATTGTATTAATTGCTGAAAGGGTTTGAAGAAATCACAGGTGCTCAGGCAAAAAAACCAGCGAAGATAAACTGCTACTACTTCAATGTCTTCGGTTCACTACATCATTTTAACAAACAAGAACCTTCAAAGGAACTGATGATCTACTACAGTCAAAACGGATTTCCTGTAATTCAAGATAAGACCATTTCTTCACTTTAACTGCTAAGTGATAAAATCATCTCTGATGTTCTTATGCAATAACAAGATTTTAAAACTAACATCATAAGAAGTCTTCTGTTGAAAACAAAATGTCAATATGACTTTCTATCCAGGTGGAGAAGCAACAATACAATGTTCAAGATGGCTTCCATTCTGTATCTCAGATCAGCACCATTTTCATTAACGAGATCTTCTGGTGAATAAACTATGCTAATGTGACCATCCATATATGAGGCAAAGTGATAAAAAGATTTTCAAAATGGCAAGTATGGTGATCATACTTACAGTCAGTTTGGACCAACCAGATATTAGAGGATATCTGCTTGATAATCATTATTGTACAATGCATAATTATGCATTATTGTATTATGTATTATTGTAATCATTATTGTACAATGCTATTACTTTCTGGATAATTGCCTGATATTGATTATTGTACAAATCTTATACTCCTTGAATAACTACTTGCTACTAATTACTGTACAATGCTAATATTCCTTGAATAAGTGCTTGCTATTCATTATTGTACAATGCTATTATTCCTTTGTACAACACTTACTGGATAATTACTTGCTACTCATTACTGTACAATGTTATTATTCCCTGGATAATTGTCTGATATTGATTATTGTAGAAAGCTTATACTCCTTGAATAATTGCTTGCTACTCATTATTGTACAATACTATTACTCCTTGTACAATGATATTACTCCCTGGAAAATTGCTTGCTACTCATTATTGTACAATGTTATTACTCCTTGAATAATTGCTTGCTACTCATCATTGTACAATGCTATTACTCCTTTGTACAACACTATTACTCATTGGATAATTGCTTGCTACTCATTTTTGAACAATGCTATTACTCCAAGTACAATGCTATTACTGCTTGGAAAATTGATTGCTACTCATTATTGTACAATGTTATTACTCCTTGAATAATTGCTTGCTACTCATTATTGAACAATGCTACTAGTAGTACTGCTCTTTGGATAATTTGCCTGCTATTTGTTATTGTAGAATGAAATTACTCCTGGGATAATTGCTTGCTGCTCATTATTGTACAAGGCTATTACTCCTTGGATCATTGCTTGCGACTTGTTATTGTACAATGCTATTACTCCCTGGAAAAATACTTGCAACTCATTATTCTAAAAAGTGATGGGTACTTCAATTATTTTAATGATTCTTCTGGTGGCCAAAAAGGTTAGAATGTCCATCTTGGATGTGGGAGGTCATGGATTCAAACTCAAGCTAAGTAATACTAAAGACATAAAAATAGTACAAACAGCTGCTTCAATAGGTGCTCATCATTAGGAGGTTATTGTTAGGACTAGTTGGCCTGGTGTCAGGATAATGTGACTTGGTGGAAATGATGCTATATGTCTGTAGCATGATGCATCAGTGCTAGACATCACCATCAACTGCCACACTTCAGACATCATAGGGATATGACTCAAATTGTTAAAGCTACATTAATAAATCTAAATCACATCCATAACACACAATAACTTGCAATAATGACTAATTAATAAAGGAATTTCCACATGTACTGATGTATACCATAAACTATACTTATAACAGAAACTGATATTTATTTACATAATACAAATGCCTGAGTATTGATACTGTCAAGGTCTATAGTCATCATTGTTTTGGCAAGTATTTTTCTTCAGAAAACTGGAATGGTACACCTGCTTGATATTATAGAAACAGACTTTAGTTGCCTCTTATAACATGCAAGAAGCTACTTCAGTCGCAGTCTACATCCAAAATTCAGTAAGGGAATTTTACAAAGTCAAACAACACAAAAACATAATGTCATTGAGAGATGCAAATAGTTGTTTTTAGGCATTTATATATGTAATGCTGGAAGTTGAAGAAATGTTCTAATCTTTTTCTTCACTTCATATATAAAAATGGTTTGGCAGTAACTTGTTCCATGGAGACTGAAGAAATTTTTATTTGATAAACAAACATCATTTCTCTAATATTTTGTGATACAACAATTTTCATCAAATATTTTATTGCTAGTAAACAATGCAACAGTATTTAAAGATGTCATGAACAGTGAACTTTTTGTGGAAACAAAGACAGCCTTTCAAAAATCAATGAACATTTGCTGAAACCATTGTGGAAACAACACAGCCTTTCCACAAATCAACAAAATTTTGCTAAATCATTTATGGCAACAAAACAGCTTTATCATAAATAAATGACCTGTTGCAAATACATTTTGTGGAAACAACATAAATTTTCACACATCAAAAAACTCTTTGCCAACAAGAAACATAACAGTCCCAGGAAAACAGTTGTGGAAACAAGACAGCCTTTCCACAAATTGATGAACTCTTGCCAAACATTTTGTGGAACCAAATCACCTTTATCATAAATCAATGTACTTTTGCCAAAACTTTTTGTATAAATAACACAGCTTTTTTCCAAATCAACAAATGTTTGCCAAACTGTTGGTGCAATAACACAGCCTTTTAACAAAAGAACAAACTTTTACCAAACCTTTGGATACAACACAGCCATTTCACAAATCAACAAACTTTTGCCAAACTTTTTTTGAAACAACACAGCCTTTCATAAATCAGCAGTCTTTGACAGACTACTACAAAAACTAAAAAAATGAAATAAGTTTCTGTAAATGGTTTATAAGAAAACAGTGTCTTGCCTCACTCACTCTATGACTAAATTTCACCATTCTCTATTATAAACAGCCAACATGGCCTAACATCCTTCAGATATATTTTTTTACAAGTTGTAATTTGAATTTCTTTAATGACTAAGCTACAGTAATGGATCAAATATTTGGCATTAATATTTGACAACATGGGCATACAAAGAATACAGTTAACATACACTCATCTCAAGGTCAAAGGCAATATGGAATATTTGTAAACTTTTTAGGCACCAAGGTTGGCTCAGATGGGTGTATTTGCATAACTAGATAATCCATGGATAAGCCCATAGGTCAGGCTCTGATAGGTTAGTTTGCATAACTAGCTAATCCATGGATAAGCCCATAGGACTGGTGAAATCACACTGTAGCTAATCCATGGACAAGCCCAAAGGCCAGTTCAAAGCACAGTCAATAACTTTTAATAGACTGTGGTGTAATCTTTCTATAGTGGCATCACGACCTATATATTGATAGGAACAGAATAAAAAACATTTAAATTAGGTCATATGGACTCTTTTCATGTATAGCACTGCAAGAATGGGGAATGTGGGTAATTTTTTTTTTTGTTAGCTGTAACAGCACTTTAATGAATGAACACATCATGCTGAGGACATGGGAATGACATTCATTCCCACAGACACTATGAGGCAACCAACAATGGCAGAGTACCCCAATTAAGTACAGAACACCAATGGTAACCCTAAAGTCCAGCACTATCATCTGAGTTACCATGGCTCTGGCTAATTGTTCGTAAAGTTTCATTGATCAGTGAACCAATTTTATGTTAAAGATTATTCAAAATGGGGACTGAAACCAAATTTATTAAAACATGAAAAGTAAAATGTAATTAATTAAGTCTTCCATTATTATTGATATTGCTGATAAAGTTTATTCACAGCAATAATTACAAATTAAAACATGAATTCTAACAAGCCTGTGTATCCAGAAGGTGATTATGCATAAAAAGGCAAACTGAGGTTGGCACAAATGTATACCAGATATAGGTCTGATGACATATCCTAACAAGCATATTAATCATACAAACTAGATCACAGTGATACAAACTAGATCACAGTGATCTAGTTTTATATTTATTGCTATGAACTAATTAATATATGTCTACACATCTATTGCTATGTATTTACCTTCCTAAAATAAATTAAAAAGGGTGAAATATAAATCTGACAAAAATATATACAAATATGTCTCAAGTGGTGCAAATTTATAGATGACCTTAATTATCTGCCTCAGTTGGTCACATTACACCAACAACTACACCAAAAATAAATTCCCATACAACACAGAGAAAAAAACTGCTGTTGAGCCATGAAAGACTGACTGCAAGATTGTTATGTCTTGCTTCTTTTTTGCTCTGCAAAAGTTCGACCAGAAAATTTAAAACTTACCTGTCATTTCTCTGTCACAGGCAGGCATATGTAACCAGGCTTCTTCATGACTCCCAGATGACATCTGCCATGACAAGGACACCATGATTCAACCATCTGAGAACTGCAAGATGAGCTGTTACTTTGATCCTGACTTGATTGCCACAGTGCTAAATGCTGGTCAATCCAATGTCTCATCTTGCATCCAAAAACTTGCATCAGGTAACACAGTCAATGGGTAATATTTCCATAGCAACATGTACAGGTGACATAGTATACAATCTGTTACACATCATTTCACAAATTTAATTTTGTGTATTGCCTCGCATATAAACTTTCCAGTAAAGAAATATCACTTCTGGCAAAAATGAAGAGCATGCCACTTTTCTGCATATGTTGATATATACATCAGTGGAATCAAAGACACAATCCATACAAGTTCCAAAGATATTGAAGACAAACACTGGTAGGATTTTCCAACATCGTAATAATACTTATCCTCAGATATTGCATCACTCAGATATCAATTATTCAGTATATCACCATACACTAGCGGAAGGACTAAACAATGAATCTCAACTACCAAAATCTGAATTTTGTTTTTAAACTAAAAATTAATAAAACAATACACCTGTATTAAAATTATGCTTTTATAAGTACAAAGAATCCTTGTATCTTACTAGCAAAAATGTTATTGAGAGCACCATGCACATTCTAAAATTCCGTTTCATGTTACTGATTCCAGCGACAAAATGGCAAATAAACTGGAAATTTTTATTTCAAATTGATAGAGAATACTGAACAAGATTACTATCATCCAATTATCAATAAAATTAAAACAGCCTAATTTTCTTCATGTTGTTGTTTTTTTCTCTAATCTGGTTTGAAAGAGGATGGTTGCCTTTACATAAAAAACGTTAATATGACATGAATAAACTTTAAATTTATTCTCAGACAAGCCTAGTTCATTAGCTACCTTCAGATGGACTTTAAATTCTAGATTTCACAACTGTCAAATTTACAACATAATGGAACAGAAGATTACTTATTACTTACACAGGATCACTTTGCATGGATGAATGTCTGGAGACCGAAGCTTTTGGTGAGATGTCATAGTCACTGTCAGACCTGTACAGAAAGGATTCCCGTCGCTGTGGAAGGTTAGATAAAACCAGTCCACCAGAAGGACTTGTGCTTCCATCAAACCCAGGCCTTCCTCCAACAGCTCCATTTTCCACATCAAAACTGAAAACAAAAATAAAAAAAATATAAAATGAAGAAATGTGTCAAGTCTAATATTTAATTTTCTTATGATGTATGACCAAATGAGATACAAACATGTTTCTAATATAATGTTACTAAAGAAATTGGGTTAGTTATATAGAAGATTTAATTTTACTCATTATGCCCCTCTCCCACATATGGAACAAAAACCATGGTTGCATGATTTTATTCCTCTTAGAAATGAATCTTTCAGTCATCACATGATATTTAGATATGACCTTTCTATATAATTAAATAAATAATTCACATCTGATGAATTCACCTGTTGTAAATTTGAACCAACAACGATTAGCAAATAGCATTCAAAGTCAGCCATTACTGAATCAAGTTTTCCAGTCAATGTCACATAGGCACTACAAAATACTGGGGGAAATATTTAGCATGTTAATGAGTGTGGTGACTAATACTTTTATCTATGAATAAAGTGGAATGCACCTGGTCAGAATCACATTCAGAAAATCTGATTAATTTGTTCATTTAACAGGCAAAGATGCAAGTACAATTATTATTATTGTTATTATTATTATGACTTTATTTAAAGATGGTAACTCAATTAGCTAAGAACTAATCTACTTTGAGGCCCTCATTCAAAGGAATTTATTTTTTTTGCTGCATCTGTGGAGCCATTGAATATACTGGGTTTGGAAAGAGGAAATAGAGTGGGCATTTCTAATCTCAACGGGAATATTATTCCAGAGTAAAGTTCCAGAGTATTGGAAACTTTTTTTAAAATAATTTCTTATTTGGTTTGGGATTTTTGTAATGTTTTGTAGACATTGATTGCAGGTGGGGAGTATTTCCAGGTAGCCTATACTTGAATAATGATTGTAAATATTCAGGAGCATTATTATTGGCTATCCTGTACATTAATTTGGCTTTCCTTAAACAGATTCGGTCTTTAATAGGTAGTATTTTTAACTTACCAGCTAAATTTTCCTTGCTTTCTTTCTGGATTGATATTAACTCAAAAGCTCTTTTTTGAAGATGTGCCAGCTTTGCTAAGTTTTTATCATTTGAATTACCCCATACTATATTACAGTAGTTTAAATAGGGTTGTATGTAACTGTTATAAAATAGTTTTCAGTTCTTTTCTGGAAGAAAGTGTCTTATCCTACTGAGAAGCCATAAACTTGAATTGACCTTTATATTGATATGTTTGATATGTTCAGTCCATGATAGGTTATTATCTAGCAAAACACCAAGTAGACTATCGTGACAGACCATTTGCAACCTTTTATCCTTCCATGTCAGACATAGTTCATCGCTATCAAGTTTTGTTCTTTTTTTCATGTTGAGATAAGTAATATTTTAGTTTTAGCAGTATTAACCACCATGCCATTGCATGTGCACCAGTATTCTAGTTTGTTTAGGGCATTCTGTAAAGAAATTTCAAGTTCTTGTTTTGTGTTTTGGATGTCTGACAATGTTGTTTCATCTCCATAGAGATCTGTAGATGATACTGAGTCCTTTAGTACAAGTGGTAGGTCATTAATAAATAAAATAAACAGTAATGGACCCAGAATTGAGCCTTGTGGTACTCCACATCTAATTGTTTCAGGTTCAGACAGACCATTATTAATATAAACATGTTGTGTTCTCTCACTTAAGTATGAAGTAAACCATCTAACTGTGTTTTCATCACATTGGTAGATTTTCAGTTGCTTCAAAAGGATTTCATGATCCACCATGTCAAAAGCTTTCCTGAAATCTACAAATACAGAACCTATTATTCTACCTTGATCAAGTGCTTGAAGCCATTTATCAGTTAGGGAGATCAAGGCAGTCTCACATGAGTGTTTCTGTCTAAAGCCTGATTGATTAGGGTATAACAAAGTGTTTGGTTAAATATGATATAAATGAATCATGAACATGCTTTTCAATCAATTTTGACAAGTTTGGTAGTATTGAGATTGGCCGTAGTTATCAGCATCATCCTTAGGGCCAGATTTGTGAATAGGAGTTACTTTTGCAGTTTTCCATATTTTGGGAACAGATGAGGATGCAATACTTAAATTGATTATGAATGTTAAGCTATCTACAATAGCAGAGGCAGAAGATTTAATGAGTCGTGGACCAATCTGATCAAATCCTGTAGCTTTCTTAGTATCAAGTTCACTGAGATATTTCTTAACAAAGTTTTTTGAGACTGGTGGGATGGAGAAATATACCTCCTTAGAGATTTTGCTGCTGCAGAACTTTTTCAGTTCAATAAAGTTGTTTTCAATCACTGGTTCTTTTAACTTTGTGGTAATGTTGGTGAAAAAGTCATTGAAAACATTTGCAATGTCATAGTCATCAGTGACTATGGTGTCATTTACCAGAAGTGAGTGAATTTATACAATATATTTCTATTTTTAGTAATGGTGGATACATATGATGGTGGGTCAGTATCTCTACAAAAATATTTAAAGCCCTCTATGCAAGAACCTTTACTATCAAATTACTTCAATTTCTGTTTAGCAGTTTCTAAAACAAAGCATTTGAAAGGTTTTATTTTAATAGCAGCCATATCTGATGGCAGATCAGACTTTAAAAGATCTTCATTACAGAATATTTTCCATTTTAGTTAAATTCTATAAATTGTATTCAGTGGTTTTGAATAACAGTGTCTTTCACACTTTTAGACATGGTGGCCAGACTTAAAAGCACATGAGCACTTTAAATGTCTTCCTGCCAGTATGTTTTCTCTCATATTTCTGATCAGTCTTTTCAGTTAGTTTTAACAAGCTGTTTAAAGGGTTTTTACTAAATTTAGTAACAACAGCCATATCTGATGGTGGATTGGCATCAATTGAATAAATCTGAACAAGCTGTTTAAAGGGTTTTTACTAATTTTAGTAATGACAGCCATATCTGATTGGCATCATTTGAATAAATCTGAAAGTCTTTCATGCCTCAATGTTCTGCACCAAACCTGAACATTAAAGAAATTAATTATTTCATTTAAATATTAATTTAATTACTTGAAGGGTCTTAATTACTAGAATATTGATATTACTGACAGACAAAACATATTTCTCACATGAGTAGAAATGAAAGATCAATAGAAATCAAGTGCATAATAGAGGCAAGTATGTTTCTGAGAAGTAATCAATTATGGATTAAAAGGTTTCAGTGACAATTGACTTGGAAATTGTAGCAGTTTTTGGATAGAGTGGGATGTTAAAATGTCTTCATTAGAAATATGCCTGCCTTTGATGTGTCGTTTTCATTTATCAGTAGAAATCTTTTCAAAATGGCTCCTGATCTTGATAGGCTCCTATTACATCACAGGCAGAGCTGTTTGTCTGCATGCCAGGATGTTGATGTAGAGTACAAATGGCTTTGGCTATGTGGCTGCCACCCATGTGTAATGTAAATTGATGGTAGGGACTCTGTGTGTGTGTGTGTGTGTGTGTATGTGTGTGTGTGTGTGTGTGTGTGTGAGAGAGAGAGAGAGAGGGGGGGAGGGGGGACCAAGAAATACTAAGGTGCTAATAAAAACATTTTAATTCTAACTCTTAATTGGATGATGAAACTCATAACTTTTTTTAAAAAAAACCTCAAATTTATATCAGATATTGCACCAATTGACATGAAACATTTTTTTCTTTCTTTCTTCTATTTTGTGAATTTGATAAAATGAACTCTGTATGGTCGGAGTTCTCTTTACTATGCATGACAATGAAATTGACATAGATTCATCCATGGTGAACAGATTGCCAAGATGACCTCCATTCATGGGAAGTAGTGACTACAGGATGATCAATATGGTAGCCATAACTATGTCCAAGCAACCCTATCTTTAATTAGGACCAAAGAGACAATGGCATGATTGTATGTATGTAAAATTTCATTGCAATCTTTAAGAAGTTTAGATGAAGCAGAAATAAGAGACAGAATATAGAAAACAGATGATGGATGACTGACAAACAGACCAACAGACTAAATAAAATATTATATTTTGAAGATGGCAGGCTTACACAAACAAAATTATCTTGGAAATTCCATTAACTAAAGGTTAAACAAATATAAAATCATAACATCTTCAAAATAATCACCAACAACTTGATACAAAAACCCTTGAATGGACTGATACTCTAATGGTGAAAAAATTCACAGTAATTCAAGATAAACTAATTACTTCTTTTTAACAGCTGAGCGTAACACAACCATCTCTGATATTCTTCAGCAACAAGATTTTCAAATTTATTATGGATATATTAGAAGTCAGACTGGCACCATTTTCATTGAGGATAAAGCAGGCATCATTAGAAATCTTTTGATCAAAAACCCCATGTTATAATGATTATCCAATCTGGTGGAGTAGCAACAAGATTATTTATGACAGCTGTACAATTGGCACCATTTCCTTTAGGACCAACTAAGTATCATAAGTAGACTATGGGTGAAAACTTAATGTGTGTGTGTGTGTGTGTGTGTGTATGTATTGGTGTGTCTGTGTGTGTGTATTGGTGTGTGTGTGTCTGTATATATATATATGTATTGGTGTATGTGTGTATTGGTGTGTAAGTGTGTATGTTTTGGATTTTTTTACCTAGATTTTAAAAAAAATTCAATCATATTGCTATGATGTCTGCAGTGTGGTAGTTTATAGTGATGTCCAGCACTAGGGCATCATGCTGAAAACATACAGCATGATGTCCCACCCAGTCACATTATCCTGATACCAGGCCAACCAGTACTAACACTAACCTAATAACGCCAAAAGAGGCAGCTGTTTGTGTCATTTGTTATAAAGGACCAAGAAGATGCCAAAATAACTCTTCCACTTAAAAACCTGATGTCAAAATGACTTTTCCTTTAATAGGAGTATGTAAAAATTGATATTCAAGACAGCTGCATAATAAATATCGAATCTGCACCATTTTCATTTCAAATCAACAAATCATTTTAAGAAATCTTTTAGTGAAAATTCTCTAATGATATAACCACTCATTTTCAAAAAGTAGTGATACATGTAACAAGGTTTTCAAGCTTTCCAAAATGGCAGCCATATTAGACTTGTATCAGCACCATTTTCATTTAGAACCAAGTAGACATCATAAGAAGTCTTTTGGAGAAAACCCCATGTCGATATGATTTTCTGTTCAGAAAGAATCCCTTTAACAAGGTTTTCTAACTGGCCATACTGGATATTGGATGCCCATGCTGGACATCAGATGGTATAATTTTTATTTATTACTGGTTTGATGACACAAGAAGACTTTAGTGAAAACCTTCTGTTGCTATAACCATCCACTGAGGAAGAAAAATGATAACAAGAGTATATTATACTTTCCACTGGCACAATTTTCATTTATAGCTATCTAGACATCATAAGAAATCATTTAGCGAAAACCCATGCTGATATAACCATTCATTTAGAAGGAAGAGCTATAACAAGATTTAAAAGATAGCTGCCATATTGGCCTTACTTGTTCTTGGATCAGCACCATTTTCATTAGGACCAACTGGATATCAGAAGAAGTAATTTAGTGAAAATTTCATGTTGATATCACCAGACATTCTACAGGAGTAGAGATGGTCAGTTTTTCAAGATGGTCACAATGGCCAGGTTGTCATAATGGATGAATGGGCAGCACAGTTTTCATCCATGTAATAAATGTGTTTCATAAAGTTTACTGACAATCCTTCCAGTAACAAATGTGTGCAAACAGGTGAATGGACAATGGACAAGAAACCATCCAAGAAGCTCTTGTAGTCTAAGACCAGAAGAACTATAAATGAAACCATATTATTAGTGGACAATGATTGGCTTCTTATGGGTCTTGTCACCCTCATGAGAATGAGGCAAAACTTTCTTTAACAAAAACTTCATATTTCATCTTCCTATTAAGGTACACAGTACTGTCAATAACAATAAGTGTCCAGTAATTATGGTGTTTCATCCAATTCTAGTGTCTTGAGTTCTTTCAACATTTTGTTAAAATAATAAGTATAACCTGTTTTCTATATGAATTATGTGTTGTTCTTTTTTGTTCATTACTGGCATTTTTTTTTTCTTCTATTTACAGTATAATCAACTGGTTTACTGTTTGTTTTTCTGATTGAGAAACTCAAAATCTATGTACCAGTCTATTGCTAAAGAATTACTTTGTCTCTTCCCATGTCCATCAAGAAACAAGTGTTCAAAATTCATCCCATACAATTTTTTCTGCATATTTGTCAATATAAATTGAAATGCAGAGTTTTCAAATGAAACTGATAAACCAACAAAATATGGAATTGTTGGCATCACTTAATTTGCCATGCCTGGTGTCTTAGGGTTTTAATTTCTTTTCTCTAAAGATGAACAAATATTTTTAAATGGCTTTTTGCAGCTGCTATCAGATACTGAGCATGTATCTACAAATGGGAGACATGTTGTTAAATCAAAATATGAATGTACATGGAACTGAATTGATATTTAACCAAAGCTTTACTTCATATCGTTTTAGTTTCATCCTGTTAACTGATGTAAAATCTTTATTTTTTGGTAGTACTGGGCGTCACAACTGGGTATGTAAAGAGAGGCATCATTGCATTAGTAAAGAGATCATGGCAGCTCCCCTTGTCAGCCATACTCGGCCCAATTCTAACCTCAATCCTTCCCCCTTCCCCAGGGATTTGTTTCCCTTTCTTTCACTTCCCTTGAACAGTGAAATTTGCAAAATTCCAAGAAATGGAATAGTCATAGGCCAGATTGTTGCCATCAAAAGTCTGGCTGCTGGATTATAAGAGGAAGAGAAAATATGCCAGGTTGTTGCCATGATAGACTAGTTGCTGGGTTATGTGTTGAAGAGAAAATCTGCCAGGTTGTTGCCATGATAGACTGGTTGCTGGGTTATGTGTTAAGGAGGCAGGGTATAATTTCGTAATTTAGCCTCTGGCAAAGTTCTTAACTTAAGGCTATGGTGTGACTTTTTCAGCAATTATTGTCTATTAATTAAAGATATGGATATATTTTTGAGCTAGGTGTTTCCGGCTTTTGTTGTTCTTGAAATTGATGTCAGGCATGTACACCTTCCATAGTTACTCTGCAATATGTTGATAGTGAAATACCAATAGTTGTCTATGAAGAAGAGCTAGCCTCTCATAACACTAAACATGTGGGTCTGGGACAAGGAGCATATCTCAAAAACGGCTTGGATGACAACTATTTTCAACTGCATCAGCCTGTTTAGTACACACTGTTTGGCAGAATTGTAACCTAGGAAAAGGGCTTGTGTTTGTACTGTGAGTACCACATGGTGTCAAAATTGACCTTCAGACATGAAAATTGCAGGTATAAATTTGGGGTTGGGGTTCATAAACTTCTTCTGCTATGAACTGCCACTGACTTCTCTGGTCAAGTGGATAATATTTTTATGCTTTGTGTTAATATAGCTATCTCAAAATATGGACATTCTTGACCTCACTTGTGTATTTTATTTTTTATGATTTTTTGTACTAGGTCACTGATTGCAGGCATTAAATTTGTACATAAAAACTGGACCCTGCCCCCTGAAGAGAAAATCTGCCAGGTTGTTGCCATCATTAGACTGACTGTAGTGTTTTGATTGGAAGGGAACTGCTAGGTCTGACTGACTGCAGGGTTCTATGAGGTTGTGCACATCATAAGACTGTACATAAAAACTGGCCCCTGCCTCTTAAGCAAAAATGATAACTTTTTTATGGTGCAGTCAGCCATGTCTATTATACTTTTCTGTTTCTTTGTGTATATTTAAATAATTTTTGTGCATTCGCTTCATTATTTTTCCTTCCTTTTTCCATATTTCAGGTAGTGTTGTATGTAATGCTCTTTGGGAGGTAGGTAACTGTGTTTTATACCTCAATGTGCGAACTGTTTACATCATGATAAAGTAGCATATGTTGGACTTAACTTACTAAATATGGAACCAAAATGGTGTCCACAATGTATTGTCTTGCTTTTTATGTAGTTGTCAAGGTTTGCACACCTATTTGTATGAATATTATTCACATTTCAATACAGACACACAGAAACAATTGCTTAGCATGTCAACATGCCTTCTTTAAAGTAATTTACTCCACAGGAGCAGCTAGACTTTGGAGGAATCGTGCATAAGCATACTCTTGTGAATGTTGAATATCACCAGTGGAATGGTGTTAGGAATAATGATGCATATGGCATATCGCTTGCTATATTTTGGTGAGAAGAATGAAAGTTTTAGTACTCCGACATAGTTTCAGCCTTCATGAGCCCACACTGTGAAGTTAACATGAGGTTCATATCTCAAACTTGGATGATAATAGAAAATGTTTCAGTGTTATATATATACATCTTGAAATTTCTAGGTTCAGTTAACAAAGGGGAAAAGCTTAAAATTATGTGGCAGTTTCATGCATTGGAAATACACATACAGTTTCTCCTCTGAAATTCTTATAGTTTTCGTTGAATGTTTACAGTACATCAATATCACTTGATTCTTTTCTTTTTGCAGATCTCAGTTTGCATGGTAGAAGATTAGGATTAATCGGTTAGTCATGCTGAAAGAAACAATAGCTTGAATCTCATCCAGATACTCATTCTGATCTGTGTGCACATGTGCAAAAGAGAAAGACTTTGATGGATAGATTTAAGTTCGGCAGGAGTTGTTTTATGGTATGTGCTTATTAAAAGCCAAGCAAGTGAAATACATTTTACCTTGAACTGAATTTTCCACTGTAAATATTTGTTCTATACCTTCTCTTATTATTTACTATGATTTTGTAAACTCCAGAAATCATTAAAGTCAGTTGTAAGTGAATTGGTGTCTAAGAAGAGATTTCTGTTAACTTGTATTGAGTAATTGTATATGTATATATGGTCAATTTCAGTGGCAATGTATCAATGAAGTTATTTGATATGTTCCTTTGTAAGTTTAACTGGGTCCACACATCTGTATGTTAATATTCTAGCATGGTCTAATGTTGATTGATTAAACTTTGATCTTTCCAGATTAGCTAGACTGTTTTTGTGATTACCCCCTCCCCCAACACACACTCAGACAACATTGATGCTCCTATTAGGATCTCCAGAATGATAATGAAAGGTTAGGAACTGCTTATTTTATATCAGTCTTCCAAAGCACATTATTTACTTAAATGTGGGATTTCTTTATGTTTACTAGAAGAGTTTATAGAAAATTTTCACTTCTGTCATTGACAAATAACATTGCATTTCTGTCATTTACTCCTAAAATTTATAACATCCAAACCTCTTCTTGACATTCATGAAAGATTGTAAAGGAATTTTGATTCTGTCCTAATGCTAAGATGGTAAACAAAGAAAAAAGCTTTGAAGTTTGTAAACAATTTGAAATCTTTCAAAAAATGCAGTCAGTCATAACTCACAAGGTAAATAATGCAATGCTTTTTGCCACAAAGTAGTCACTTTACTAAAAGCATAATACCATTTTTAATTTTGTGCACAAAAGGTTTTCCTTTATACCATTGTACTAGATAATGTCTAAACATGTGATATATACACAACTTATGACTTAAACCATTTTGACCCAAATTTTTAAGGAGGCAGGGTACAGTTTCGTAATTTGGCCCATGGCAAATTTCTAAACTTAAAGCTATGGTGAGACTTTTTCAGCAATTATTGTCTATTAATTAAAGATATGAATATATTTTTGAGCTAGGTGTTTCCAGCTTTTGTTGTTCTTGAAATTGATGTCAGGCATGTACACCTTCCCTAGTTACTCTGCAATATGTTGATAGTGAAATACCAATAGTTGTCTATGAAGAAGAGCTAGCCTCTCCTAACACTAAACATGTGGGTTTGGGACAAGAAGCATATCTCAAAAAAGGCTTGGATGACAACTATTTTCAACTGCATCAGCCTGTTTAGTACAACTGTTTGGCAGAATTGTAATCTAGGAAAAGGGCTTGTGTTTGCACTGTGAGTACCACATGGTGTCAAAATTGACCTTCAGACATGAAAATTGCAGGTATAAATTTGGGATTGGGGTGCATAAACTTCTGCTATGAACTGCCACTGACTTCTCTGGTCAAGTGGATAATATTTTTATGCTTTGTTTTAATATAGCTATCTCAAAATATGGACATTCTTGACCTCACTTGTGTATTTTATTTTTTATGATTTTTTTTTGTACTAGGTCACTGATTGCAGGCATTAAATTTGTACATAAAAACTGGACCCTGTCCCCTGAAGAGAAAATCTACCAGGTTGTTGCCATCGTTAGACTGACTGAAGTGTTTTGATTGGAAGGGAACTGCTAGGTCTGACTGACTGCAGGGTTCTATGAGGTTGTGTACATCATTAGACTGGATGCAGGGTTTTGAGAATGGGAACTTCCTAGACTGCTTTCATTCCTACTGCTGGCTGCATGGATAAGAGAGCAAGCTTGCTAAACAGCTAATGCTGCTGCTCTAACCAAGAGAGGAAGAGAATATTGGTACACCCCAAGAGTGGTTGATTATGAGATAAAGATAATATCAGACTTGTTTATCCTGACAGATGTCTATCAGTACTTTCCCCAAATTCTGTTTGTAAACCACCATAGTTTTCTATTTTATGGTTGGTCTTGGGATATAATGATCTTTAGTAATGAAGTACATCTCAAATTTATGTATACATGTCAATTGCAGATCCACTGTTGTTGTAGCACTGAGGAAGATTTAAATGCACTCCACTTGGGGAATTAGACAAAAAAAGAGGGTTTGTTTACTTATTCAATTCCCAACGACATCTTCAAGTATTGTGTGCTTAAACTCTCACACAATGATTTAAATTAGCTTATAATATATCCAGATGGATCACAGAAAAAGTATTTTACACTAATCTAAAATGAATAAAACCAAATCTCTATAACTAAATTATAGCCATATATCCACTCTCCATTCACCCACCTTCTGAGCTAAAATAATTCCATTTTACAATGTAACTACTTGACTCTTATTTTAAGTACTACAAATTTTGCAACAAATGGTCAAAATGTCAATGTTTGGCTATTATGGGAAACTTGCATTCAGGGATTATTGTAAATCTATAAATACACCTTTCCAGCCAATAAGATGTTTCTTTGTTTCACTAACCTGACAGCCTGAATGTAACATCCCCCCCCCACTGGAGTTAGAGTGGTTACAGCTGGCACCAGAATTGACAGGAATCTATGCTACTAAAATTAACATTAAATACAGATGTGCCCCCTCCCCTCCTCCATCCAACCAAACAATAATTAAATTTATCAGGAGAATTAAGAGAATTATGTACACATGTATCTTCTCATCCAAGACACAGAAATATTATACCACTTGAAATAATTCATTCTTTCTCTATACATTCCACACATGTTACTAGCCACAGTTTACATGTTTAGACTGCAGAATGGTCACAATTCATTATATAGGTCTTTATTTCTATTTAGGACCCTCTCATCTACTAATCTAGTAATCCAACTGCTTCTAATTCCCCTTGTCATCAGTTATCAAAAAAGCAACTTTGGCCATGTGGCTTTATTCATAATCAAATAGCTAACTGAATTAGCAACAGATCACCTGTTTCAATGATAGATCCAAAATTTAATGCATGGATATAACTCTAGCATGATTTGATTTTCTGAAAAACAACAAAGCAAGCCCATAAACATAAATACCTTTAATCATAGCCTGTAAATTTGAGAATCTTCCAAGGATACTATGGTGAAATTGTAAAAATAAAAAGCTAGGGGACAGAAAAAATGGGATGGTTTGTTATGAAAGGAACAGAAGGCCATGGTTACTCCATCCCTAAAATGGCATACAAAATTTTCTATACTGCCAGGTTCACATACAAATTGAGATACAATCAGAAATCTTTATGTTATGGTTGATGATAAAAACAAAGCAAGATTCTGTGAATTCTACTCTACTTATATTTTTTTTAGTCTTCACTCACATATGATCAATAATATAATTAAACATGTTATTTATTCTCCATTTAAAAGGAAGAGCAGATGATAGAGCACGCATTTGAAAAAATTGCTAAAAATTTGTTGGCAAATTTACCTTATCTAATTTGCTTCTGTTTTTTCCAGTTACTGAAACCTGTAATTAACTAAACTGCTGGATCAGCACATTTCATGCTATATATTTAGCATTCATAGCAGTCAGTTTCACCTGTCATTCACTATTAATCTGAGAATCATTATTAACCTGTCAATGATTATCAACTGATTACAGTCATGAAAACAGCATCTCTGAAATATTAATGTTCTCATCCTCAGACTACAAATAATCTGGGCTACAATACATGATTGGTGATTAACAGAACAGGTGTGTGGTGTACCTTGTTATGTCAGCTTTTCATTTATTAACCTACTTATTATTACTTATTAACATCATAGCATCTGATTCAATCAGACCTTCCTACTTCTATCTCCGTAAGTTCATTGTCATCTGAACTGGTTTTGAGTGCAGAGATTGTGTGTGTGTGTGTGTGTGTGTGTGAGAGAGAGAGAGAGAGAGAGAGAGAGAGAGAGAGAGAGAGAGAGAGAGAGAGAGAGAGAGAGAGAGAGAGAGAGAGAGGAGCAGGGGAAGAGAACTACTATCAGATATGTTTTATGTAGACACCTCTTTTATGCGAGAAAAGTGACCTTTGCAGACAGGCAGTTATTCAAGTGGAGTTTTTTTTTGGTTTATAGCACTTTGAAAATACTGCTTT
This sequence comes from Potamilus streckersoni, assembly GCA_016746295.1. NCBI lineage: Eukaryota > Metazoa > Mollusca > Bivalvia > Unionida > Unionidae > Potamilus > Potamilus streckersoni. Next base: position 3,422,168 of record JAEAOA010001195.1, read on the forward strand.
ATCAGACAGATGAAAACTTTAAGTTTAACTAAAGCATCAAAGTCACTTATAAATGTTAAAACTACCAATTAGAATCTTCTCCCAGCATTGTTATAAAACAGTAATCTGATCTCTAGAACTATGCACAAACCATTTTCTTCTTTTATAGTGACTTTCACCTTTGAATTTTGACCCCAAAATCAATAGGTTCTTTTTTTTTTACCCAACTTGTAAGTTATCCAAAAACTTTGGTGAAAGTACATGGTTGAGAACTCAAATTTTCCATCTGGAAAACACTTTTTTTCTTTCAGTCAGTGACATTGACCTTTGACCTCCAAATAAAATATACTTCTTTCTTACCACAGTTGCTCAGCTGATGCAGCATTGGCCTAGAATGTCAAATGTCACAGGTTCAGTAAACACCCAGGTGTGCCCAGTGTGGCTGCTTTTGTGTGTATTGGGAAAAGCACTTAGCTCCTAAGCCATGATATTGTCAAACAATCTGTTAAAAGTGCCATTACAACAAATACAAATTCTTCATTACCCAAAGTTCAAGCCATCCCAGGACAACAATCATAACTCATGAGGCTCCACCTTTGGTAGGCATATCATAAGGGGAGGCAACTGATCTGGGTATGCCATGCAAGCAACCACACACAAATTTTGTAAGACATTTTTAAAAGCCTTAACTTGCTCCAGTGTGTACCTCACTAATAAAAAAGCCATTTTCCATTATGTTAATATATGTTTATCTACTGACCTCATCTATACTGCATACCTTTTACCTACCATACATAAAAGCAGTTGGAATTTCATTTACTCATCTGCAATCAAAATTGTACATATCTAGTGCAATATGCTGTTTGTTGGGATAATGTAACTGGGTGGGACATGATGCTCCAGTGCTAGACATCACTATTAACTGAGACACAACAGACATCATAGTGATATAACTAAAATTATTAAAGCAAAGTTAAAAATCCAAAACACAAAAAATCCATAACTTATGCAGTTATGATTAAAAAAGTTCCAATCTACCACATGGTCAAATATTCCCCTTCCCCCATAAACCATACCTGGAAAATGACTAACTCCTACCCTGTTCTAATTAGAATCCACTCTCTCTTTCTCAATACATGTGCGAAAAAGTTTGTATTTGTGTGATTTGCACCATGTTAAAATGGAAGTATATGAAGAAGCAGCAATTTAGTATTCAAAGACATCAGCTTGACTTTATTTAATGAATAATTCTATCTTTCAATAGCTGAAGAATTATCTTTTTTGAAGCAAAATAACATCATATCCAATATATTATTGTAAGAAAAAAGCAAACATATAGTACCATAAAAAGACAAAAAATGTTTTTAAACAAATCTTTAAAATCTTTATAAAAAGCAGAAAGGTAAAAAATATAAAATCCTTAAATTAAAGAGCCAATACTGATATATAAATTGCATTATACATTAAAATCAAAAATGCAACAGATCCAAATTTAATCTCTTCAAATTTTACATTTTATGCTCATATATTTTACATCTCAAGCAATTCTTGTTTTACTAATGTTTCACCAATCTCATGCAGACTTGAAGGAGATAACATCTTCAGCAATGTAGTAACATCTAGCAAATAAAATAAAAAAAATTCATTCACTGTCTGGCTTCAAACCATATGAACTTGATATTACAAAGATCACAACTCTTCCAAGTCACAAAATATTTGGGGTTTTATGCTGCAAATTTGCTTACAATTTACATGACATATATGTGTATTTTGATTTTCTGAGCTAGTAACATTGCATCCTGGGAAGGCCGCAAAGCTGTGATAAAGGCATATCACACAAACATTCATTTACAAGTCAGGTTCAAATGCAAACAATATAAACCCAGATTTGCCAGCACATAAAGTGTAACAGATCAGGGTCTATGCCTATGTCTATGCCCTTGTTCTGCTGAATACTCCAATCTACCGAGTATTATGTAATAGCATACATGGGTCTAAATCAGTTTGTAAATGGATCAACTTATGAGGATGTACAGTACAAAAATGATATTTGCAACCTTGCATGTGACATGAATCAAATTTGTTGAAATAACCAAGATCTGTCCAGCAGACTGATTGTCCTACAGAAGATATGCAAATTTTTCTTCCTTCAATCAGTGACCTTGACCTTTGATTATTTGATTGTTGTTGTTGTTGTTGTTGGGCTTAATGCCATTTTTCAGCACATGATAGGCTATTTATGGCGGCCAGTGCAATTCATAAAGTTCTTCCTTAACTCATGTATAAGCAATACCCACAGTAAGCAACTGTTGGTGCTTGACAATTCAAGTAAAAGTGCAGAAGCAAAACTTTTAACAACAGATATAGATGGAAAACAGAACATATTATACTTCCGCATGGATGGCACATAAAAATAATACATATTAATCTTCAATTAAAGCAGACAAAATTTTTTTTGGTTTAATAACTCTCAAAAGCACCAACATAGTTCATACAAAATCTTATTACCATATTTAAGGACTTTCCAAGAACTCATGATATTCTAAAAGACTTGAAACAATTTTTTCAAGTACTTCTTTAAATTAACTTGTCCACTTTTTAGGTCAAATTCAAAACAGCTTTTCCTGTATTCAAGTCCACCTAATAAATTTTAAAAAAGTGTGAAAAGTTTGATTTGAAATATAAACATCAAAATGTATAGAATAATGACAGTCAACTTGAAGTTACAGTTAATAATTTTCCAGTTTCATGTGTACTTTGTTAATTTATTCTACTGTATCTTCCAAATTTTGCATTTTCCATCTTCAAGGGTTTTACCATATCAGTCAATTTTCTTGAAGATTATATATTTCCTTGGCTTTTTCTTAAAATCTTTTCCTAAGGCCATTTGACTGAATGTAAATATTAAATGTCCTGTTAATTCTCAGGGAAGCTGTCACCTTTACATGTCATTGTTTGTAAAGGAGATCTGGCCCAAAAAAATGACTTAGATCCATCAGATATAGTTTGGGATGGTAGATATATTTGTAGTGGACTGATATCATTGTATCTGAATCTGTTTTCAAAACAGATGTCATCATTAACTGTTCAGAGGATTCCAAATTTCTCACTAATGAGTTAATTTACTTCTAAAATGCAAAGGATGGGGTATACTCCCATATTTCCCCCAAAATCTAGCAACTTGCCATGGACTTGGTACCATATATTTCTCTAGTCCATAAGTATATGGGGTCTGTCATCCAAATGCAACTGAACAAACATTTCCTCATCCAAAAAGCAGACAGTGATGTCAACATTCACCATGTTTCAACCACCATTTGCACTGACAGAGAATGTGACACCTAAATTAAGCAATAGGAAGTTCAAGGAAAAGCATTATCACAGTCTAGCATCATGACAAGGTATAATACCAAAGGCATCCAAAAGAAGGTATCCAAATATGTGATAAAATGGAGAATTAAAATGATGGTAACAGCTCAGTTTAAAAATGAAATTGCTAAAAAAAAAATAAAAAAAAAGAAACACTTGATAATAATGACCTGACAATAATAAGTGAAACCATTCAAAACTAAAAACCATGGAGACAAAAATTAATTTTCAGTTTTGAGGTTTCTGTTCACTGAAAGTATCAAATACATGAAAAAAGAATGCCTTTTTATTGTACAAGTAGATATATAACACATCATCACTCATACACACCAGCATTAATTTTTAGGACTTTTCCCCAAATCATCACTCATACACACCAGCATTAATTTTTAGGACTTTTCCCCAAATCATCACTCATACACATCAGCATTAATTTTTAGGACTTTTCCCCAAATCATTACTCATACACACCAGCATTAATTTTTAGGACTTTTCCCCCAAATCATTACTCATACACACCAGCATTAATTTTTAGGACTTTTCCCCAAATCATCACTCATACACACCAGCATTAATTTTTAGGACTTTTCCCCAAGTCATGAGTGGCTACTGGAGTCTCTTCATGACAAATTGTGACAATTACCATTTAGAAGTACTTGAAAACAGTGGCAGGTGGTAACAGTAATTACCTTTTTCTTCCAACCTGAAAATGTCAGGCTGGAAAAACAAACAGCTGAAGATTAAAATCTTATGGGACTTCCAGCATCTTGGAATCTAATCTGGATACAGGATGGTCTTCTGCAGACTAGGGATAGATTAGTGAGCCAATTAACTTGTTTTCTTTTATACATATCACATATCTACCTTATGTCTGCCACATAAAATGAGGAATCAATTATTTTCTAACCAGTACAAAAATTAATCTGTTACAAGCCTATCCCTTGCTTGTAGAAGCCTTTGGAAGCATATTTATATAAAATAAAAGCTTGTGCTGATGATGTATTATTACTGCCTCCATGACATCACAAAGAGTTTACAAGGGAGGCCGCTGTACTTGTTTAAAAGAGAATAGTGTGCTGAAGCTTCAAGGTTTCAGATGAGGCATTCTCGCATAACGGGGATCAACATTTATTAAAATATGGAAATATCAACCGATATCATTAACATTCAAACATACATGGGGTTGATTAACAGAAACATAGATTTCAATGCTGATTCGGCAAATTGCTTGAAAAAAAATTATTTTGGTAAATGTTCCCCTTTAAAATCTACAAGAACTAGCCAAATCAATGAAATATGAAATATAAGTAACAGTGACCTATTATGTTTTACTGAAATTGGGGTACTTCACATGACATCTAACTTATAGTCCCTTACTACATTTACCAGTTTATCTGACTTGTTAAACAACAGAATCTGAGAATATGATCCAAGTACAAATTGTGAACTAGATGAATGTAGCTAAAAGCAAATGTTATCCAAAATCACTGGACCATGAAAAATAGGTCACAGTGACTTAATATTTACTGAAAGCTGTAGTATGCCCCATATTGCAAATACCACTGTGCATGACTCTGAGTGATGGTGTCTGAAAAAAAAATTACCTTTATATACATGTACAACCTAACATTAAAAACTAAGCTAAACAACAAGGATCACCAAACTCAATGCACTGAAATATTGATACAGTGATCCTGTTTCAACTCCATCGGTAATTGTGCCTGCAAAATGGAGCAAAATGCAGAGATCAACCAAATTTTTGTTTCAGTTGTGGTATTCCTCATGCAAGATATTATCTGATGCAATTGTGAGCAATACTTCATGAAAAAATTAAGCTAAATACAATACAAGCGCTTACCAAAAATCGTGGACTGTTAGAAATAGGTCCAAGCTACTTAATTTTCAAGTTTCATCATGACACAATTATGTGACTGCATAGGCAAGAGTGCATGAATAAATATGCTAAATACAAATGTTAACTAAATTAACTGGACCACAAAATATAGATCCCAGTAATCTAATTAAGTGGAAAGGTGTGGTACCCTGCAGAACACATCTAAATACAAACTTACATGTGACTGCTAGAACACCTTCTGAACAGCATCATACATTTTTTAAAAAAACCTTTTTAAAAAAGTATTAAATTTTAGAAATTAGTTTTCAGCAACTGTGGCCATAACAGATTCAAATAAGCATCATTTTAACCAAACTAAAAGCCTTTTTTGCCTGAATGCTTTCTGCCAAATTTGGTCAAATTTTAAAAAATAGACTGTTTTTAAGATATATAGTCATATCTAAAGATGTATCACATTCATCTGTATTAATCTGAAACCACAGCTAACAATAGAACAAGGTTGTATGCACCAGTGGTCACATTATGCCCATAAAATCAGTGAAGCACAATTACCTCCTAAAATATCAGTTGATCTCATTATCAAAGTTGTACAGCAGGGGTCAGCAACCTATGGCAAGGCAAGTGTGCCGAAAGATGGTACATTGAGAGGAATCATGTAGCTTGTGAAGGGCAGCCAAAACTTTTGATTTGAAGAGTGTTTCTCTCATACTGGTGGCACTTGCTTGTTCATTTTTTAATTAACCAAGAAAAATGCATCATAATAAGTCAAAATAGAATGCCAACCACCGTTGTACATCTTGATGACATAAGTCTATGTAACAAGCTTGATCCAAATCTGATCATAAATATGGTTTCCCAAGTGGTAATAAGCAATTCAATTGCATTCTCAGTCTGAATGGGTATTGCTAAGCCCATCCAAGATCTTTTCAAGTATTCAAAGTCTCACAAAAACTGAATTAGAAATATGGACCCCAGAGTGGTAACAAGCTCAGACAGTGAGATGCAAGATTATTTAATTAATATGCAAAGATCTAGATTAAATCAGATATAAGCCCTCACCCCAAGTTTGATCAAAACTACCAAAAATATGGCTTTCTGAGTGATAATATGCAAATGTTGAGAAATGCATGACCCTTCAAAGTCACAGGGCTTTGCTAGGTCTGGTTATCCAATCATACATAATTAGGTGCTTATTCATAGGTTTACTTCACCTCCATAGTCAAGGAGAATATAACAAAGCTGAGTTGATCTTTCTTTTATACCCTAACCTTATATTCAAAGTTTGTCCCATTGTTACTCTAAGCAAATTCTCCTGTGTTAGAAATTATTAGTTTGCATCAATACTGTAAAGATTACAAATGAAATTCAAATTTGTTCGGAAAGCACATTATTTATTCCCTCAGCAGAAGATCTCATAATAGCAGTAAGGTGCGTAAGTAAATATAAAAATGAGTAAACGCAATGTTAATTTTTATTCTATGTTTTCTCAAGGAGGAAAAGTTTGCTTTCAAGTACTATCAAAACACCAATGACAAGCTAAAATATTGACCACTTATTGATTCAAATGTATTTAAAGTCGATAATCTATTCAAATTTTGAAATCCAATAACCTCTGAAGAGTGTATTTAGCATTGATGCATGACATACAGCATTGCATTACGTCAAAACCATTCCTTGATATGCATGAAGGCACAGAATTACTTTATACCAGTCAAAACAGTACTGTGATCCTTTACTACACTGTGCATCAAAACTGTACTGTAGTCTCTCACTTTTGGAAAAGTACCATGGTCCCTCACTTTACTATATTTCAAAACTGTAATGTAGTCGCTCACTATAGAGTACTTTAAAACTACAGTCTCTCACTATACTGTACTTCAATACTCTACTGTAGTCCCTCACTACACTGTCTCAAAAAAGTATTGTGATCACTCATATACTTCAAAAGAATGCTTTAGTCCCTCACTATACTGTGTTTCTGAAAAGTATTGTGATCACTCTTTATACTGTACTTCAGAACAGTATTGTAGTCCCACTCTATACTTCACCTCTGAAAAGATCTGTGATTACTCACTACACTATACTTCAAAACAGTATTGTAATCTCTCACCATAATATACCTCAAAACAATACTCTGATCCTTCATTATACTGTACCTAAAAACAGTAACTTATAGTCCCTTACTACATTGTACCTCAGAACAGGATTTTCATCCTTCACTACAATATACCTGAAAAGATTAATTAAGTCCCTCACTATACTGTACCTCCAAACAGTATTGTAGTCCTTCACCATACTGTACCTCAAAACAGTACTGTGGTCCTTTACTATTCTAAGCTTATTTCAATCAGTAAAAACAAGAGCTTCAAGTTTTTTATATTTAGGTCATTTCATTGTACAAGTCTGTAGAACCTTAACATTAGCATCATAATTACAAAAATACCCAAATACCAATGAACTCCCTGAAATGATAAAAATCCTGTTCCTTTAAGGTGAAAAGCATTGTGTGCTTTTAGAACTTGCTAATCCCTATCTAAATATTTAACAAATGATGCATTAATTTGTAAGAGTGAGAGAGGGGTAGCTTGTTATTCATTAAAAACATGTGAGTAATAATTATGTTTAAATAATTAAATATGGAGAACAGAAATAGTACTGTTCAACATTCAAAGATCAAGTGCTTTTGTTTTAGCTGGCACCAGTTATCTGGTAAGGTCTTCATTTTTAGTGCAGAAATCACAGTCATACAAAAGTTTTTGAACTCCACTGAAATCTCAACAGATAAAAATTCATTTTTGGATTTCCTTTCCATGCTGGAAACATTGCAAAACCACTCATTAACATCCAAAATCCTAACATAAATATGATTTGCTCATACAGTCTGGAAAGGCAGCCTTGATAGTATTAATGAAAGTACTCACAGAGCAGCCAAAGCTACCTATTTCAAATTTAAGACTTTGCATACTGACCTCATATTATAAAGTATATTGTTCTCTGGCAAAATATGTAAGACTGTCACATTTGCCAAAAACTATAAATGTTTACACAACCACTGAAACAAAAACAACTTTTGTTTAAACATAATTAATGCACTTGCATTGGAGTTTAAGCAAATGCAAGTTGTTTTCATTAAAGCTAATGATTAGGAAAAGTAAAGTCTTTTCAATTAAGTCTAAAAGTTAAGTATTTTCCACAATAAATCAGATTATCTGACAACTTGCTATGTACCTGTTTATCTAAGCTTCCTCTCGAAATTTTGACAGAAGAATGACTACTAAAATGTATATGTAGTAAGAAACTTCAGCAAGATAAAGTATTACAGAGTACGTATTGAATCATGTCATTATAACTCCATAAAGAACATTATATTTCTTAAGATCAATACAAGAATCAAACCGTACAATTGAATCTGTCCTAGAAAGAAAATTTTCTTAAACATCAAATGTACATATACAACAGATGGTAAAAAATGTGCATTCAATAAGTACACTTCCACAAGGATTTATGCCCACCACAATATATCTCATAGACACAACAAATGATCATACAAATTCAGTCACCCAGCATTTACAAGTGAACAAATGGAGACATTTTCAGCTTTCTCTTATAATCTTCATGAATGGTTCAGACATGTGGAAATCAGTAGGTATTCATGCCTATGCAAAAGTAAAGTGTGAAGCAAAACTATTTTCCCCACCAGTTAAGTCAGCTGCATAGATCTAGCATAAAGTAGTCAGGGACATCTCAAACTTACTCATAGAATAATTGGTTGCTGTATTCAAAAACATATGGAAAATTTTGTTTCCTGAACCTTTAGTATATTCAATTGATTGGCTCTTTGACCAAGCATAGGTGGTCATCTCAAAAGTTGCTACCTTGTATAACTGGTCATTGCAGACAGAAACAATCAAACCTGTCAGCAGCGACCACCCATGGGAAGAGGCAAAAACTGGTCATTATACACAGGTGACCTCAGTTTCCAGGTTCATAATTTAAAATTGGTTTCTGAACAAATACTGTGCAAAGTGTATCATTATGATCATTATTAATATTATATGCTATCCATATTGTTTTATGCAGGGTTTGTGTTTTGAGATGTGTGATTGCTCTTGTGCATTATCATGCTCTTTAAACTGCTTCCAGGTACAAATAATTGCTCTTCGCAATCTCATTCTTCAAAACAATGATCTCCAGATGTTTTCTGAGTGAATTTCTCAATTTTTGTCTCTGATTTCATGGTAGTTGCCTTTCACAAATACTGATATGTTTATAGGATACACCATTTTGATGTATGATGTCATGTGCCATACAGGATGATGTGCCATAAAATGATGATGTCATAAATGTCAGAGGAGAGTGAATAACTCTCCTTAGCACCACCAGAAGAGCTGTTAGCAGCTCTCATGCATTTTACAACACAAAACTCATGTTTACCATGTTGTCTAATGCACGATTACTGTATTATGCACACGTTAACCCATCCTGTGTAGGAAATCTGCATGGACTTAAAAATAATCACTGCTCTTAGATTTTTTTTGTGCACCATGAGAAAACAGTAATTTTACAACTGACTGTAAAATAGAAGACTGACTCATCTGCTAGCCAAATTGTATAAGTTTCCCTTGCAAAAACTGTTCATGCTTTAAAATTATATCTGGAGAAGCCTATGATGAAAAGAAAATCCAAAGAAGCCGTATATGGATATTCTCTGTGACTCATGATGTTAAAACTATACCTGACTTTACAGAAAAGTTTTAAGTATTGAATGACCCCTGACCCTAATGAAAAATGGTGCAACTTGTATCTCTTCTCAAAGACAGACTTTAATTTACAGGCAAATAGGTGAAGATATGAAACTATGCATGTCATACTGGAGCATACTGTGATAGCACAACTACTTAAATCTCATCACAGAGAAAACAAATTGCGTTGACTCTCTGCCCTAATGATAAAAACTGACTTATTTTATGCCTCGGACATATTGAGCCTGCACTGGCAACATGACTTAAGTTTTGAGTATAAGTGAGATAAGAAATGTTTGGACATCAGTTTAGATGACATTCCTTTAATAAATGGTCCCTTGCAAGTTTCTCAAGAAACAGATTTTATTTTGCACTGAGTGGACACTATAGATAGACTACAGTGACTGCTTAAGGCAGGGAGAAACCACTGTTTTATATAAAAACACTTGGTTTAACTGACTGTAGAAGAGAGGTGATCATCATATACAAGACATTATTTAGGAAATTTGCTTAGAGAAAAATCAGAATGGCCGCTGTGAACATGTGACTACTGAAAAAGGTGACCATTATGGCAGTTTGACCACAAACATCTCCCTCAATAACTCACACACAAATGGGTCCAAAAATGTAGACAACATTATAAGTGAGAGTTACTGGGTGGACCGCTGAGAAACAAAAATGGGATGCCATACTGGCTAGACATTGAAAAGATAATGGAAGGGGTGGGTTGCAGTGCTGTTTATCACTGGGAATAGTTGTAAAAAAACAGCTTTTCAAATTAAATTATTTGCATTTTAGTATAAAATACTTTTATTTTCAGTATAAACAATAACTGAAAGATCATGAACAACCTAACTCCACAAGGTTTCAACACATCAGGTGCACATGTCTCACTGTGAACCTGACAACATTATGTATTCCATCACTGCTTTTTGCACAAATTCACTTTGTTCAAAAAGTAGAGACATTTCTTTCATGTAAAAAAACATCAATTGAAACTTGATTTAAAAAAAAAAATATTTTATTAGTGAAATATTGATAACATGTTTTCATTGCAAGTAAAAGTGAAACTTCTGTTGAACTCTCAGTGACAAATGAGGAATTTAAAGTTTCCATTAAAAAAATATTGAATCATGCTTTTCCATAATAAACAATAATAATCTATCAAACAGAGCTCTGAATTCACTGTGTGCTCATCTATCTTGCTTATGATATCTTTGATCACATGGCAAGGAAAATTTAAGGGGTCTGTGGGTGTTATTTTGGGTGTGGGTATGTGTGTGTGTGTGTGTGTGTGTGTGTGTGTGTGTGTGTGTGTGTGTGTGTGTGTGTGAGAGAGAGAGAGAGAGAGAGAGAGAGAGAGAGAGAGAGAGAGAGAGAGAGAGAAAGAGAGAGAGAAAAATTTGGATTTTAATGTAGCTTTAAACAATTTTCAGTCATATCATTCCAATGTCTGCAGTATGGCATTTTATAGTGATGTCTAGCACTGGGGCATCATGCCGAAGACATGTAGTATGATGTCCCAGCCAGTCACATATATACTGACACCAGGCTGACCAGTCCTAACACTAACCTCTTAATGCTGAGTGCCTAGCAAGGCAGCTGTTTGTACCATTTTCAATAGTCTTGGTATGACTTGGCTGGGGTTCTAACATAGGATCTCTTGCATCTGAGGCAAAAGCTCTGACCACTAGGCCACTCAAGTGATCAATAATTTAAAACTAGTGTAATTTTTAATTAGACAATAATATTTATAAGTGCTCAAGTGGTCAACTCAAATTAGTGACTTGACACAAAACCATGACTGTTAGCTCAAATACACACATATGATTTGTATCCTTTTTAACTTTTTTATTTACTCTGTTCCCTTTAATATGATTTGATAAAAATTGCCCAATTAATGTGATAACACAAAGTGGCCTGCTTTTAATCCAAGTTAACAATACAAAAAAATATATGTTCAAATTGGAGCTCAAAATACAATTGACAGTTAATTAGTTTCTAGGCTGCAAACGTATCCATGACAGTAGAGTGACACTTTTTACGTTTGAATTCAAGTTGAAAATTTCCTGATGCTGGTTCAAATTTCCTGATGCTAACCAGTTTTCAAAATATCATGGTTATGCTTAGGATTTACTTATCAGCCAACAAATAATGGTAAATTCTTTGGCATTTTCTACAGAAGAAGAAAAGGACCCATGCCTGCCAGTGTTAAAAGCAGGTCCTTAATTAGTTAGCTGTGAACAGTTATTTCCTAGAACTTTTTACAAGGTGTTTAATTTAATTTAATTTAATTTAATTTAATTTAATTTAATTTAATATCTCCTTCACTACTGAATACAGAACTAACTGATTGATTATAAATCATGCTCACATATGAGGACATTTCAAAAGAACATTATTTCATTAGTGAAGATTACTAGCAGTGCCTTAATAAGTTCTAAATACAGTAAATCTTAAAAATAAATTAAAAAAGAAATAAATAAAAGAAAAACAAATTGTTTCAGATATCTGGAAATAATGAGCAAACTGACACAATGCATTTTTGTATAAGCTAGTAGAGCTGTTTGTTTTTTCCAAGGACTTTTCAAGGAGTTCTTTTTTCTTATGGTAAGTGGGTCACACTCCCATTTTTGAATTGTAAACAATGTTCATTTCAAGTGAGAACACATTCCTGAATTAGTCATCCATTTCCAAATGTGATTATCATACAACTATACCACTGGATCTGGTAATTAACATCGTAATATATCATTTGATGAACCATTATATTTATGTTTAAAATATAAATAAAAGCCTATGACTATTAAGTGATATATATTTTTCAATGTGGGACTAAGCATTTTATTTTGGGGTGGGTTAGGGGAGGTATCATTTACTGGGGAAAAAAATTCCACCTCTCAAATAACTTGAATGAAAAGAAATCCTTGCTCTTATTTAAAGCAAACAAAAAACTCCAAAAATTATTATATTCATTATTTTAGTTAACAAAATTAATACATCTTGATGTAAAAATAATAAATATATCTCAGCCTGGAAGAAATTACCACGAATCACACACCCTTATAAAATTCAAATGGGTGGTCCTTACCTCTGAAAAATATGTAATTTTGGGAACAATGATTTTCCAAAGGTAAAACCAATTTTCCTGAACCCAAGTTTTCAACCTAACTTGTCAAATTCAATAATAATAATAATAATAATAATAATAATAATAATAATAATAATAATAATAATAATAATATTCTTTATAGAGGGTGGCCCTGCTTGTGGGACTATTATACCTTGTGGCCTTTTTCTATTGACCCATCAAGGTCAATGATTACTCATTAAAAATCTCACCATCATGCATGCATTTTCCATAGCAAAATGAAACCATAAAAAATTACATATATCTTTGTACATTGTGGCAAATATATAAAATAATACTTAAAAGATCTTCATGTGACTTGAATATGTTGTGATGCCACAAATGAATTATTTACAACATTTGCTTTTATGCTACGATATACAGGAAATACCTTTTTTATTTTGATACTGCTACTTGTCAGCCACTTTTGTAAGACATTCTAGAAAACAAAATGGTTCACAAAAAGAGAGCTCAACTTCAAGTTTTTCAAGTTGAAATACAAGAGGTACTGTGATTAAATAGTTGTTTACGGTATAATTGGGTCAATTTATTCCTGAAAATACAACTTAGATGCTGATGAAATAACATCATAGGAAGCAAATTAGGAACAAACTAAAAAAAAAAAAGAATAGGAAGATTACGGACAGTGATTTGGAATGTAAATTCAGAAAATGAATAGCCCGGTTTTGTTGTGATTGGCATTAATGTACCAAGGTCAACATGTATTTTAATAAATTCAGTTTTAAAATTCTGCAAAAAAAAAAATCCTGAGTTTTAGATAGAGTTATATGAACTGTAACTTTTTATTCAGTATAAACATTCACCAACTGAAGTAGTGTCCTTTGCCCTTGTTCCTTTTTGACCATAACTCACAATCACAATCTAGAAAGACAAGTATTTATGGTCCTGCTGTGTAAACTGTTCAGCAAAATCATTAATCAACTAGGGGTGAAAACAAGCAAAACTAAGCATGTCATGTAGGACCACCTTCATGGGACAGTTATGAATTAATCTAATGAAATAGATTTTTTATGGAACACTTAGAAAAAACTAGGTTATTCCTTACTTAAAATTACAGCTCTTGAATTTGTATTCCAAATTAAAACTTCTGGAACAAATTGTACAGTGTTATGTCGATGATGAAGTTGCCAAATGATTTTGATTGTATGTGTGTGTCCTGCTTCCTCACATTATACTAATACCAGGCTGACTAATTTTAAGATTAACCTCTTAATGCTGAGCACTTAGCAAGGCAGCTGTTAGTATCATTTGTACAAGCCTATAGTATGACTTGGCTAGGATTTGAACCTGCAACTTCTCCCATATGAAGTGGATGCTCTAACCACTAGGCCAACAAATTAGATTCCAAATACCATATAATACTAGCTTTTTGAGTCCAACTACAAAAACATAAACCCAAATATGTCGTGATATAAAGCAACAGCATATTAAGGTCAATACTATTTGTTCTACTAAATTAATCCATCATTGTCCTACTGATTCCTATTAGCCAACTATAGACCCAGTCTGTTGGTGCATTTGTAGTGGAAGAACCGGTCTGTGCAGTTTGCATACAGTCCTATCTTATGAGTGAGTAAATAAGGTAGTCGACCATTCTTATTGTACATACTTATAATCATTGTAGTTATTGATTAAAGACAGACATCATTGTCTATTTTTTTTTTATCTCGATTTCCAAACTGATCAAAGTATCTGATAGTGGTTACCACATAATGCCTTCTCCTGGATCGGTGGTTCTTTCCGGGGATTTTCGGTTTCTTTCTCCAACATTAATACTGGCCGCCATGTATAGCCTATCGTGTGCTGAAAAATGGCGTTAAACCCCACAACAACAACAACAACAACAACAACAACAACAACAACAACCACATATGCATTTGCATCAACATTTTTGGCATTAGTACATACCTTACACTAAGGAACGTAAATTTATCTTGACCTTCTATTACTTAATTCTTTAATTTGCTATCATAACTGCGGGCAAAACTAGTTGTTTTCGGTTTTTAACGGGTGAAATGCATTTTTCATTTTGTTCCGGTAATATAGTGTAGATTAACTGTGCTCTGAAAAAAAAAAGAATTAAAATGAGTTTTGAACTGTAACTTATATCCGTTATATGGAAAATTAAATTTAATTTATAGGAATTTAAAGAGTACACCTCACCTCACGTTTTTCTTTGTACATGTATGTGGCTTGTTTAAATCAAGAATAGGTAGTTTCCTTTTCAACAGCAAAGGTGACTGTCCAGTGCTAAATCCTACGTTTTCTTCATGAAAACCTTGTAATGGTAAAGAATCACCCAAATATGGATTTATACTCGATGTGGCCATGGCGCTACTTCCAGAGAAACAAGACTGTGATCTTAAAATCAAGGGTTTCCCTTTACAAAAGGATGAGGAGGAGGAGGAAGATATCTGCAAATGGCTTCTATGTGAACGATAGAAGGAAGACTGTGACGCGCTCATACCTTGGAGAAATACATCGTCATCTTCGTGGTCAAATGAGGACATGGTGCAGTCAAGCAAAGACACCCTCCAAGAGTCTGCACGTTTATATATTTTGTACGAAAGACAAGATCCTACTGTGATCAATGAGTTGAGGTATACAAATAATATTTAAAACTCAAATCTTATTTCCATACTTTATGCAGAACATAATCACAAAAATGTATATTCAATTAGCAAGTAAATGACATCAAAGGTGAAGTTTTCGAAACATCAAAAGAACTTGAAATCTCTTATCCAAATCAATTCATCCACTGTGTGCCGAATCTGTTGTCATCCTTAAAAATGAATCAAATAAAAAATAAATATAATCACCCATGTACGTCAATTCCAACAGATGATTTCTGAATGTTTATTTTGGCTTTTTCTACCAGCATTTATCCAGAATTAAAACAAAACAACCTCCAACAAGTAGAATAATCTAATATATGTGAATCACTAGGTCTGGAACTCCTTAAGACTTACAGGTGCTTCTTGCGCAACACTCCAAAATCTGAGATGCTAGCAAACGCTGATAAATCTCATCTCTGGAAAACAACAGCTTAAAGTTACATCTCACTGTTACATATTTTCTTACAGCCATAAACCGCTTCACTGATCAGCCTACGTAGCACTGATTATTGCCCTAACGTTTGCAGTACCTTCCAACAGGTTGACTGATCTAGCACCTTAGAACGGTAACTGTAGCCGTATTCACACGGTAGGTAAATATGGTTTATATATTTAAGCAAACTAGTACTTTACTGGTAGTTCGGTCACTGGTGTTGTTTAATGAGAAGTAGAACTTATGCTGTTAATTTCCACCGTACTATAACTCTTTCATAAAACCGTATCCGTAGTAAGTACATAAGCCTTATGAATATTTACAGACTTCTATCACGTTTATTGATGCACGTTTTTAGTCTTTACAGTTGTGGGTTAAATGTATAACGAACTAGTTTGTAAGTGTCATACAGCTAACATCTTGTCACTTTGCAACTGGTAGCTGAAATTTCAAGTCATCGGGTAACACTAGGAATCTGTTCCATACACAACGTCTGACAATAGATCAAGTTCATATACATTTCAAAGACAATACTATAGGTGTGATTACAACTTAATCAACAAGGTGGGATATCATGTATGCTAAATATATATCATGTAGTATCCCTGTCTTCGATACATGGTTTTGATTTTGGACTGCAAATACAAAATGCTTGGTAGTTAATCAAGTTGTGATAGAATAACAAAAGTCTAAATAAAAGGGCAGCCAACTTGAATGTTCACACAACAGATGTGACAACTGTAGATATGTAGAATTTGAATTCTTTTAATTACTTACACAGCTTGGAATAAAATACTATTGAAAGTTGCAAACATTTGCAAATTTCTTTTTCCTTCAAGAAATGCATGTATAGATGTGATGTGATCTCATTATAAACCACAAAAATCAAGCTTGTTACAAGGTAAATATTTGGCTCTTGTAGACATTTTATATAAGTACATATAAGTAGGTATCACTTGGGGTCAAATGTACTTGCACATAAGTTTTTTGTTGTTAATGATGATTATGTGATATAGAACAGCAAGACAAATAAGTTTATTTAGTGCTCAAGCAACCAGAGTAAAGTGCCTTGCTCAAAGACAAACCTCATTAGCTGACCTAAGCTGGTCTGAGAGTAAGATTCATACCCAGACCCTATCAGTTATCATTCTGGCACACTAACTGCTAATCCACATGTAAGTCTGTGTAGTCATAGTTTTTCCTAGGAGTACAGTACCGACATATTTATATTAAAATTTATTTGGGACTCTGGCCAATATTACACTGTGTATCAACTGCTCCAGTGGCCTTGTGGTTTGAGTTTCCACCTCTGATGTGGGAGATTGTGGGTTAGAGCCCTCACCGAGTCATACCAAAGACTTACAAAAATGGTACTAACAGCTGCCTTGCTAGGTGCTCAGCATTAAGAGGTTAGTGCTAGGACTGGTCAGCCTAATGTCTGGATAATGTGACTGTGTGGGACATGTTGCTACATGTCTTCGACATAGTGCCCCAGTGCTAGACATCAGTATATACTCTCATGCTGCAGACATTGAAGCAACATGACTGAAAAATTGTTAAAGCTACCTTAAAAATCCAAATCACATACACTTTATACTAGCTCAGAAGTCAAGGTCATTAGTAAACAACATGCACACTAGTACATAATGCACTGGCAAATCAGGGTCTATGCTGTTTGTCAACTGATTACTTCTAATGAGCTCAAACACCCAGATCTGCTGGTGCATTATGCAATAGCAGATCTGGGTCTGTGTAGTATGCAGTTTGGCTCTACTGGTAGTTTACAGCGAATGAGTGAGGGAATTGAAAATGGAGAGTAATCCTTGTCTATGAACAGAATACCCATTGTTTACCTAGTTGGTACATATATTTGTGATTTTTTTTAAAAAATCTGTTCTCAGTACATATAACATATCTTTAAATAATTGCATCCACTGATCTTATCTGAGTCATTATTTGAACTGGTTCTCAATTCCCCATATCCTGTTTTCAATCAGCTATCAAACTATATCCACCATACATACACATGAACTGGATTGTATAAACTAGAATGATAAATACATGTAACTTCAAGCTTGGCATGTTACATATAACTTAAAGCTTGGATTGTTACATTTCTTCCAGCATTTTTATACTTAATCCTCACTTACCTGACAATGGTGGTTTTTACCATGTTTCTTCTATTTTGTGAATATGATAAAAATCAAACAGTAGTACTCTTTCTGACTTACAAGAGACAGGTCTACATTAAAATCAATGTACATCTGTTGAGCCATTATAATAGATTATAGGTACCTATTTGATAGAGTAAAGGTGCCTATTTAAAATATAGGTATCTATTGGTAATAGATTATATGTACCTATTTGAAATAGAGTAAAGGTGCCTATTTAAAATATAGGTATCTATTGGTAAATGATTATAGGTACCTATTTGAAATAGAGTAAAGGTGCCTATCTATTGGTAAATGATTATAGGTACATATTTGAAATAGGTTATATGTACCTATTTGTAATAGATTATAGGTACCTATCTGTAATAGATTATAAATACCTATCTGAAATAGATTAAAGGCACATATTTGTAATTGATTATAGGTACCTATCTAAAATGGACTAAAGGTACCTATTTGTAATATATTATACATACCTATCTGAATAAATTATATGTACCTATTTGAAATAGATTATAGGTACCTATTTGAAATAGATTAAAAGTACCTATCTGAAATAGATTAAAGGTACCAATTTGTAATAGATTATGGGTACCTATTTGCAATAGATTATAGGTACTTATTTGAAATAGTTTATATGTACCTATCTGTAATATATTATAGGTACTCAATTATGAAAGTACATTTTCAATTGACCATATAAAATACCAAAGCATCCAACATCTGGCCAAACTAAGTCATAGGTTCAAAATAGCTTTACCACAGCTGATCCCCCACCCCCAATAATGCCTCAAGAACAATGATCTTGCCTGAAAATATGAAAACAATATT
Organism: Potamilus streckersoni; assembly: GCA_016746295.1. Classification (NCBI taxonomy): domain Eukaryota; kingdom Metazoa; phylum Mollusca; class Bivalvia; order Unionida; family Unionidae; genus Potamilus; species Potamilus streckersoni. The sequence goes on from JAEAOA010001195.1 coordinate 3,441,314, forward strand.
ATGTCATATGACACTTGTAATAATAATAATATGTATGTATGTATGTATGGATGTATGGATGGATGGATGGATGGATGGATGGATGGATGGATCTATGTATGGACAGGGTAAATGACACACCAGCTCATTCAATGTTACATAGTGCCATACAAAAGCTAGATGGCAAAATGGCAAAGCAAAAATCTTGCCACAATAATGCCAGGGAGACAAAAACCTCCAACACAAAAATTTTACCGCAAATCCCCTTGAAGACAAACTCCTCCAACCCAGTAAGAATATACCTTGAGACAAATAATAAAGATTTACTGCAATAACTCCAAAAAAGGTACACAAAACAAAGTTAACAGCAAATGAGAGCAAAATTATTAACATATGTTCTAATTTATATGTTATTGTCTTCTTTTCCCCACCCCCAGCCATTGCAGTTAACTATACAATCATTCTATCTGTCTTAAATCACCTTTGTAACATACCTGAAAAACATTGTCTCTATGGTAATGAAATCATTGGCAGATTGTACCCTAGCATTAATCTATAGAAGAATATCCTACTGGATGAATCCCTAGCACCCCAACAGATCCATTATAAATGGTTTGTTATCTACCATGGCTTATATATAGGTCTACAACTTCTGTGAAATGCATCAGTAGTGGAATCATTACCGCTAAATGATGCATTTTCCATGAACTCCTATCCTTCCTACTTGCAAGTTCATCAAGTCCTATTCACCGGAACAGAAATACATACCAAATACATTGTGGCTATCAGAAAATCAAAGTTCTGGAAATTGTGTATTACTCTAACAGCTTTTATTAAATAGAAAAATCTATTTGGGAATAGTATACATGCAGTTTTCAGGGTCTATTCCATAAATGAAAATTTAGGAGGCTAAGGAAATTCTACCTCCATTTGAAAAAGATTGGGAAATTCTCTGAATACATGAGAGATTAATCAAAGAAATAAAGGTAGGGCTTAAAAGTATTATGTGAGATTTTCACAGATTTGTTATATAGAATGTGAGATTTTCACAGATCTGTTTGATATAATGTGAGATTTTCACAAATCTGTTTGATATGAGAGATTTTCACAGATCTGTTAAACATAATGTGAGATTAAAACAGATCTTTTGGACCTTTGCATGATGTTTTAGAAATAAGCATGAATCTTTCAATTGCATGTCACTAAAAGACACTGATTTTTAAAATAAACAATTCAGTATTATACTCATAATTTTACTGACAGGTTTAAATATTTCTTAATTGCCATAGTTCTTAACAAAGACAAAGATGTCACAATAATCACAACGTTAACTCTAAGCAGCAAGGGCATCAAAAAGGGCCTAATTTGCACAAATTTGTTGAGCATCAACTTAAACAGCAAACTATGTGGAAACAAAAAAGGGTGGGTGGGTATATCAAACAATTGTGGACATAATTCCAAGCAACTTATGTAAAACTGCTGGCAATCAATTTCATGCAATAGTTCAAATATTTTCTGCCATTTCAGAATAATCCAGTGCCAAAACCAAAAATGGGCCATTAATTCACTACTTACAATAGACTCTTATGGAAAGGAGATATTTCAAAGCCAAATACATCTTTGATTTCATTCATTTTCATGGGCACCTGCAGAATTATTGGGGGGGGGTAGGAAGTGCCCCTCCCTTTTACCCCTAAGTGTGGGCACCCTTGCATATAGCTTCCTATCAAAACTGAAATCTAAGAAATCATGGTAAAAGATAAGTTGCAAAAACCAAAACTAAGGATGAAAAGCAATCAGGGGCCATAACTCCTGTAAATGACAGTATGAAATGCTGGAAACAAGTTTCAATATATGCAACAAAACTTAATTAAAATCAAACTCTATACTTAAAGATTGTTGGGAAACAAATGTTGGAAATATGTGGAAATAAGGGCCCCAAACTCCTCTAAATGATGTCATGGGATTTGGGAAATCTAAATCTTTCAAGGTCTCCTTCAGATTAAAATGCATGCCACATTTCAAAGCAAAGATAGACCATATAAACCAAAGGACCATATCTCTGTAAATGTCATGGATAGCAAACTCACTTGAGGTCTAATGAACATCAAGTTGCATTAAACTTTTGGCATAAATCAGGGAGGGACCCTAACTCCATGAAATAAAGGAGAAGCAAAGTTTGGTGGATGAGCAATCATGGGCCATATTTTCTAAGAATGATGTACAAAGCTGGAAAATCAACTTATTCAAGCTTGAATCAATACAAATTATGATACATTAAAAATTTAGTTCAAATCAAATAATTCTTGATAAAATTGTGCTGCTAAACAAAATGTTGTGGAATGCTGATATTAAATTCTTTTGAAGTCTTGTGCATGAAAAATTTGGCTGAAATACAATCTTTTTCGGGAAAGTTATCTTGCAGAAACCAAAGTTAGGAACCTGGGCAATCATGAGCCATAACCACTGTCAATGATAAAGAAGGATTTAGAATCACTGGTAACATAAACATTAAGCTGTAAACCAAATTTGGCTGAAATCCAAAAATGCCAAAAAAAAGTTGTCATGCAGAAACCAAATTCACTTTGATTAGGGCCTTCATAATTTATTATTACCAAAATTTACTGATGGAAAAAGCTGATGGCAATACATGGGCAAAGTCATTTTATACAAATGAATAGATAAAAAGTTTTGCATCTTTTGGTTTGTTTCTTTTTCATAGGCATTTTATTAACATTATGTATGTAGTTTAAACAAAATGGGATCCAACCTCCAGTGAATGAAATGGAAACTGAAGTAAACTGATCTTTACAATAAAGTTAAAAGTTCTTAAACTAGCCCTACCCCATCCCCCACCCTGACTCCAGCCCACCCGAATTAAGCTAGCTTACCTTACAGACTGACCAAACAATTTTAGTCATAATATTACCATCCTACAACTACAATATTTATCCCATATGTTTATACATAACAAAAACCAGATGCAGTGAACCTTTTATTTATAAACATGTATATATGGCTGAACAGTGTGCTGCTACTAATGAATTTTAGTTGATTCTATCAGTGAATGATTCAATAAATGAACTGGCACAACAGGGTTGGAAAAGGGTCATAGCTGGGCTGTGAAACTGGACAGAAGGTTATTGATAACCAAGACTGGGCTGTCCAGTGTAGGTTGGAGATGCATGGGGCAATTGTACAGATTTCATCCAATTAGCTGTAGTTTGAAGAAACAACAAAACACTGACATGAGATTCTTGGGTAAATAAAAAAAAATTGAATGAAATTAGGTAACTGCCAAAATCATTTGATTAGTTTAGGAGTACTGTATAAATATGTAGCTCACCATATTGGTGCAAACTTTTTTATGCAGGCTGGTCACCTACTGCTGTGTATAAATGTCCCTAATGGTATCATATAAGCAACAACAAAAAAAATCCTGTGAACCAGACCAAAAAATAGTCAAAAAAGGGAGGTGAAACTATTATGGTACAAAGATAAACTGAATTTTTGTGGTACAAAGATACACCAGTAAATATTTTTGGAAAGTGTAAAAACTAGGGGGGGGGACTTATTATCTGGTATGATGCTATTATGAGGTAAATGTGGTAAATCAAACTCAAAATTAACTCCACCCCATGCATCTGCAACCTACACTGGACAGTCCAGTCTTCACTAGGTTATCAATAACCTTCTGTCCAGTTTCACAGCCCAGCTATGACCCTTCTCGGACCCTGTTGTGCCAGAGCTATTGATCCCAAGAATTAGTGAGTTTGACTGTCCTAACTATATTGGCATGGGTACCAGTAGCTATATTGGCATGGGTACCAGTAGCTAGCTGGTCAATGGATATGGAATCAATGGGTGTGGAGTCAATAGATGTGGAGTCAATGGGTGTGGATATGTGGGAAAAAAATGCCAGTAGCTTATCATCCGTTGGTATTTCTTATCATAGTTTTCCCCAGATTCTTCCTCCATCATATAAATGTAATAATCTGTTTTCACCTGTACTGTATTTTTACAGAATGGCATTTCACTTACTTCATTACATCCACAGAGTAACTTATCAGTGATCTGTAAATTCCCTACAAGTCTTGCACATATCACTAAAAGTCAAGGAGGTTCCACAATACATTCAGTTCGTATTTCTTAAAAGAGAACATAGTACCTGTCTCAGATTTTTTAGAGCTGTGTCCAATTGCAATACATTTCCACTGAGATACCAACCATTCAGGATTTATCATAATTATTTAAAAATTAAATAGTGAGAATTCCAATGTATGAATTATGTTGATGAAACTGAGGGAATGTTTTTATGACATTAAACAACCTTTCATTAGTTCTATACATCCTTACAAATAAGATGTAAAGTAGTTACCATAATGCTATCATCTGGTACAGATCATAGTTCTAATTGTAAAGAAAACAGACTGTAAATAACAAGAAACCAGTCTTTTAGAATGTAAATAGGTGAAAAAGGATGGAAGAAATGAAAAAAAGAAGAAAGAGACACATAATTTACTTATTGCTTCGCTGACATTTCATTTATCAGTAATATACAAGTCATGTATAGGTTGTAAATAAGCATAACAGCCCAGTATACCATAAGTCCATTGTAACATCATAAACATAATCGTTTTTTAACTAATAGTTTACTGTAAGAAAAGTCAGAGGTTTACTGAAAAATACAATGCAGGTCCAACTCATGGAGCTGTGAATTTAACCATGGCCATCTATCACTATGCATTATCACCATTAAGTAAATAAATATGCTACATTGTGATTTACAATCCAATTTTGCATATTATCCCAAGGTCACCCAGCTCAGTGGACACTTATGTATGTTAGGAATCTAACAAAATAGTTCCAAATACTAATAGTACTTTTTATAATTATAACTTGCAAAAAGTTCATCTATGTCTTGAAGGCAGTCAAATTAAGACAAATTCTTCATACAAATGTGTCAACATGTGCAGGCAAAACATATTCTCACTGGCACAACTTCATTGTCAAATCTTCAATTTTAAAGTCATGTAATATTTGCACATTGTAAAGCTCCTCTATTATGGAGGCAAGACAATCTTGCATATAGTCCATTGTTTTGTGTTCTGGACAAGGCACTTTACCCCCAACTGCCTCTGTACTAAATAACCTACTTTTTGTTGCAGATTAGTAAAGCACCCAAACCAAACAAACAATCCATTAGGACTAAATGATTGGTTTGGGATAACAATAGAATTTTGATGTCTTGGCACTCTCAATCTTGGGAATCATATTCCACAGGACATGTTTCATATGGTACTTTTATTTTCTTTGCTGTGTATTTTCCAGCTTTGTGCAGTGTACACATATATCCTAGGATTCAGAGGCTGACAACAGCACTAATTTACCTGCCAAATTAGAATGGCCATTGGATTCTGAAATACTCTTATTAAGTATGTTACCATGGTAACTGCTTGCAAATTCAGATGCAGGGGCATACATGATGATGATGGATTCTGCCTGTGATGCAAGAAAAATTGTACATGTATTTATTTATTACTTGGGAAATAAATTATGTTTATGATAGTCATGTTTTTATTTTATTTCCTATAAAACTTCTACATTGTGCATATTGTTTCAAATATGGTCACTCGAAGCAGCAAAGTAAATGTGTTGGAAATGTTTCATAAATTTTTATTTAAATGGAAATGTATACAATTTTTTTTACAAAGCTTTTACTTTTTAGGTAGCCATTACATTCTATCATGCTGATGATTTTTTTTTGTATATGACACAATTTCCTATCAACAGAGAGGGGGGACACATTTTAAAAAAAAAAATAGTCTTACAATTTAGCTGGCATTTCCTCTTTTATCATGTAAGTAAGTACTCTACTTATGTTATCCAGCAAACAATAGGAAGATATGGGTCTAGCATGGCCCATCAAAGAATTAAGCCTCACTATTATATTGCACTGGATATGTTTTAGTAGAAACTATGTGAATATGTATAGTAAGGGGGGATATATGTACTGTCTATTATTAACTGCCAGCTGCTAGTAAAAGACAGGTAACATAAATATTTGGTACATTTAATGTTTCTGTTCTGCATTCTCCCCCCAAATTCCAACCAACATTCATAGCTCACTATCTAGAAAAAATAAATAACAAATCCCAAAACCCAAAATATCACCAGGGGTTCAGACAGGATAATGCATGGAAAAGATCCATGGGATCTGTCTGCCTGACAGAGTAAATTGGCAAACACAATGCCAGGTTCATTACCTATCATTCCTGTTTTAATAATTGAAGCACAAGAAATGAGACTGTCAAGCAGCAAAGTCATAATAAATTGAGGTAATTTTTATTTTCCAGCAAAATATAATAAGAATAAAAGGTATTTAGATATTTTATGGAAATACATTTTCATTCTATATCCTTTAATTTAGCTGTGTTATAAAGGTTAATTTTTTACAGATCTGAAGTAATTAATGATATTTTCTTAACCCAATATATATATATATATATATATATATATATATATATATATATATATATATATATATATATATATATATATATATATATACTTTTTGTTTGAAAACGGTGGTATGCAAGTGTTGTGCTTCAGTTTTTTATTTTAAGAATAACATTTTTTAAATTTTGTTGAATATTCAAATGTCTGTCTGTCCCTCATCTCTGCACATTGGGGTCAAATAATACCTCAGGACTACAACAGCTGTATGGGCCAAGTTAAACTAAAGATCCAAAATGAAAAAGAAAAAAACTTCACACAAACTTGCAAATAAATGTAAACTCAAGTACTTTATGATAAAAGATGAAAGACATACATTGAAATATTCAGCAAAATGTTCACAAAAGTTAAATATAACCCACACAATTCTTAAAATAAAAAACTGAAGCAAAAACACTTTCATACCACTGCTTTCAAACAAAAAGGCTAAACTCATACAATTCTTTAAGCCACATAAGTATTTTTTTGGAATTGGAGATACAAAAAAGGAATTTAATTCTGAAATAGAATATCAATGAAAAGTTTCATTTGTGAAGTACAGAGATGCAAACTTTCCCTTGAATGAAAATCCTGCTTGCATAGAACATGTTTCATGCAAACAACTATGTAGACTTTCCTCTCTGCAACTTTTGATGCTTGTGAGAGACCTTAAATGTAAGCATTAGAGGCCAATTAAAATTTTAATTTCCAATTAAGCCATTACGACACTGGATACATGTAGTTCATGGTAGAATAGTAATAAATTATCAACAAAAATTCTATTATACTAATCCATAAATATTCATATTCCTTGAAGCCTTTTTGGAAGCAGTTGACATTAAACATGGTAGAGATTGTATGTAGTTCTGAACAAATTTTAAGTAAAGTTTTTTAATTCATAATCACACATACACACATACACACACACACACACACACACACACACACACACACACACACACACAAACACACACACCTTCTACCAAATGAGTAGTGGTCACCACCGGTTAATTTTAACTCCTGAAACCATCCATATGAAAACTGGAAATACAGCTCTTAGTAAACCCCATAATAGAAAATATATACAGGCAAGTTCAAGAGATTAAAGACTGACATTTAAGAAAGGAAATCTGAATCCACTGTCAGAAGAAAATTCCACTTCAACTGAACTGCAAATAATTTATGTTAAATTCATTCAATGATGGTGCGCATTGTGAACAACAATTGTAAATTAGCCTAATGTCACCAGATAGATACTTTAGTGTGTATACCATTATTACTTGGTTTAGTCTGCCTCTAAACCCAAAACCTTGAATTAATTCAAATAGGATCACATTTCAGTCGAATCTTGCAGGCAGTGAAATCCTGAAATATGGGTATGAATTTATCAAATCATGGCACACTAATAATTATGGATATATACTTTCATTGTAATCCTGCTCAAGGGAGAGATTTTTTTAGCACAATTTAGCTTTTCCTTCATATTATAACAACAGATGCAAGTAAACTTCCTTTATTTTCTTATTAAGCTGACTGGATTTCTGTTTCTAATTTTTAGGCCTTTTTTTGGGTCAAAATATTCCTTATCAACTATTTTTGTGTCTGCATTTTCAAGGAGAGTGTTCCTGATCATATCTACCGTATGTACTTGCTCATAAGATGAGACAAACTTCAAACATCAAAGACCCAGAGTAGTAGGAGAAAGTAAGAATCCGAGCTCAACAACCCCTCTCCCCACCCCTCCAGACCTCCAAACAAATACAAAATACCTAGGTAACGTAATAGAAAACCTATTGCAATCAATAATTGCGTTAAGAATCCGAGCTCAACAAATACAAAATACCTAGGTAACGTAATAGAACACCTGTTGCAATCAATAATTGCGCTAAGAATCCGAGCTCAACAACCTCTCTAGACCTCCAAACAAATACAATAGAACACCTGTTGCAAAATATCTAGGTAACAGGTAAAATTTAATTACGTGATCTTCCAGAATAAGCAAAATGATGTGTCAGACTCAATTTTCCAAATCATTACGATTTAGCAGAGCGTGGCGATTGTGGACTAAATTACGCATTAGAATTCCAGTAAGGTAAGTGGTATTATATAAAATTTTATGTTATATCATACTTCTTTTGATAGTCTTTCTCATATTTGCTGATCCTCATGGGTATAATATCTGTTAACATGTTGTCAATAATACGAAATTCACGTATTATCTGTTAACATGTTGTCAATAATACGAAATTCACGTATTAAATCGTCCATACTATATTTTACTCCTCGTAGGTAAGATCTTATTTGATCAAGTAGTTTTTTGTAAGTTATAATTGATGTTAAGCAGCCGTGCTTTTTTATCAAAATTTTAGGTTCAACTTTTTTACAAGCTGCTGTAAGAGAAACACCAACACCGGATATGATTAACAAAAACGGGTTTAATGATATACCACTTGAAATTATGCCAGAACTAGTCATTAACAAGGGTAGATATGATATTACTCGAAGTATTTTGTTATAATATTTGTAACATTTTTTAACGCACCAAAGTTTTTTATGATAATATTTGTAGTATTGTATTAGTGCGTCAACATCCTGTTCTGGAATATCTTTTGAAATATGATTGAAATCAACTATACTTTTTTTCATTATAATATTTGTTCACATAATCTCAGGCTTGATTAAGTAACTAGTTGAGGTGTTTCAGCCACAAATTCCAGACAATACCAATATGACGCAGCAGTTAATTTTTTGTCATCTGCATTAGCATAAAAGTTTCTTCAACATCTTTGTTTAACACAATAGACACGGTTCCAGAGAAATTATCAGTCGAGTGACGCCATGGAAATAATGTAAATATATTAAACTTTGCACTGCTCAACACGGACAATCTATACACACCAGTGACCTCTGCAGTATGTTTGAGAGTGTTATTTTGCGGCGACCAAGTAGACATTCCAGAAGCAACAGTATAGACAATATTTTTAATCTGCTTGTGAGGAATTTTAATCATACTCGTTTTCTCAACAATACTAGGAATTCCACTAATAATATCGTTGAGTTTTGTGTTAATATTATCGAGTGTAATATCAACAGATGGCGGACTTCCAAAAAATTCGTTATTGGTTTTGTTTATGTTTCTGCGAAAATTTAAAAACGTGGTGATGTGATTAGTAAAATCAGTTTTGAACTTGGTGATTTCATTGTTGATATCATCAACATATTTCTTTGTTACAGCATCAAAATCAGATTCTGGTGTTCTAAGATTATTGATGCCATTATTGTTCATGTTGAGAAATGCACGCATATACCGCCATGCACCGACACGTACTTTGATTCCTGATCATCAACATATTTCTTAGTAGCAGCGTCATTATCCTCAGTTGGGTTTCCAAGGTATGTGATCTTGTTCTGGTTCATAACAATGTTTCCCGTAAATAAATCACCTGCTTTTCTAACATAATCGTTAACTGACCTACCCGAATCTTCTATCTTACCTTGATTGTTAAAAGTAACAATATTATTAGCAACTGCAGTAGGATTTCGTACTAGTACATCTGATAGTTGTACATTACTCGTCTTTAATCGTCCTTGTTTGTCCTGGAAAACTACAACTTCATTTGGATCTACACTTGCAACGTTTAACAAATTGTTGATTTCATTTTTGAGCTTATCAAGAGTCGCATACTTGGATAAGTCACCCTGGTAACCTTCTGTTAATAAATCTACTGCTAATGTTCCAAATTTTGTATAGTAGCTCATTATACATACCGTTCTACACAAAATTGTTGGATTAATATAACATAAAATTATACGATGGCGAAGATAATAAACTTTGACACCGAGCGATTGGTGAAGCATAAACATAACAATGAACTTCCAGACTGTCATTATCTTATTGTTGGGCGAACTGGATCTGGTAAAACAAATTTGTTATTAAATCTTTTACTCAATAATAACTTTAACTATGATAAGGTGTATATTTACACCATCAACCCCCAACAAGACAAATACAAATTATTAAACGAGTATAATGATAAACTTCGTGATGAACTTGGCATTGGTGATGATATATTTTTGATAAAACAACCAGAAGAACTCGTTCCAGTGAATGAACTCGATTCGTCAGAGCAGAAGATAATCGTCTTTGATGATATTCCGCTAAACAATGAGGAAATGAACAAGATTAGATCATATTTTTCACTATCACGTAATAAAAGATGTAATTCTGTTTATCTTGCCCAAGGTTTTTATAATGTTGATAGGTTTATTAGGCGAAATACGGGTTGTTTCATATTATTTCCCGGACTAGATAATGTGGATGTGAGAGAATATTGCAAACGAACAATGTGGTGATGTTACAAAAGATAAATTTATCGAATTATATCATCGAGCAACTAAAGATCGATATAGTTTCTTTTTATTTGACAAGCTAGCGCGTGATCCAACCAAGATGTTTCGTTGTTGCCTTGAGACGTTTCTATGATATAATTTTGTAAAGCGTATAAAAATAATGGACAAACATCAACAGAAAATCGAATTACTAAAAAAGTTTCTCGAAACTCGAGCGGCTTTTAAGAAAAAGGTGGAAGAAGCTCGACGTGGACAAGTTCAAGCAGAAGAAGAAAGAACCAAATTTTTCAAACCTGTTACTGAGGCAATGCTTGGCAAGCAGCCAGAAATACAAACATCATCTCCAGAAGAACTAGCAAAAATGAAAGAAAAGGGTTTGTTTGGTTTACTTGGAGAAAGGTCAAAAGAAGAAACTAAAAAGATTGCAGAGGAACTTGTGAGAAGTATTGCTGATCCTGTTGCACGATAAGCTGAATTTGACAGGCTAATGACCAATCCTCTTGAACTTCAACACGCAATAACAACAATTGACGGTTAATCCCCGACGAGTTAAAGAAGTATGATGGAAAAATTGTCAGAACAAACTGAGGAATTAGCTGAGAAACAAAAAACGTTACAAGAAAGTATGATAAAAATAATCCCACTTGAGGATACTATCATATTTTACAGAAGACAAGCTAGGTCTAAAATAGAATATGTTGAGTATAACGAGTTTATGGAAAAATATGATATCACTAATATTAATAGTATTCGAGATTGGCCAAAAGAAAAGTATGATAATTTGATAGAAAAATTAAAAAGAATTGTAGAAGATGGCTCACATGCTGATGAAGAAATTAAAGATCAAAAAGATGAAGGAAATATTCCAACATTACTCAATTATATTAGAGATGGAATTATGGCTGAAATTTTACTAAAAACATCAAAACGATATCGAAATAAACCAGGAGGGTAAAGTAAAGGTTGGGATTTTAAAAGACTTGTTTCAAAATATGAAAACATGCGAGATAAAAAAATTACCAGAGAAAAAAAGACTGGAGGTGGAGTTAAAGTTTTTACATCAAACGCAGACATAGTCGATCGGCTAATGCTGTTGATATCCTCTAAAGAAGCTGGTAATGAAAGTGTAGAGATTGATAACGAAATTATTGATATACTTGATCATCTAAGATCGAGTGGATTACTAACATCATCCGAGTACGAAATTTTACACCGCGATCTTATCTAAAATATTAGTATAATGCAAACAACATTATTGCTTGATTCATCACAAATAACAGGAAACAGCGCGAATTTTACAGTAAATTACAACCCACCAATAGAACTAGATCCTGCAAAACAGTATGAGATTGGATTAATTTCTTGTACTTGTTGGAACGCCATGCCGAATATTAAAACTGGGATTAATGATGAAATTTTAATCGTTAATGTTAAACAATCTCCAACATCACAAAAAGAGTTTATTGATATACAATACAAACTACAGATTCCACAAGGAGCTTATAACATTACTGATCTAAACAGAACAATAAAAGAGCTTCTAACAAAAGCTGGTGGGAATGCTGATAATTTCGAATTAGCGGCGAATTATATAACACCTTACGAGCTAGGATAACAGTGAAAAGAAATATGAAAGTCATCTTTGAAGAAAGAAGTTTTGGAAAGATGTTAGGTTTTACTAGAGTTTTATACTATACCACCGGTGAAGATAAATCTTTGACATTTGATGGAGAACTACCAGTAGATATACAGAAGTAAATACAATACTCATCAATTGCTCTATCGCATCTGGATCTTATACGTCAAAAGGCAACCGCGGGCAAACGATCTACAGTTTCTCACCAGAAGTCCCCACCAGGTTCTCTCATGCAAATCAATCCGCGACAGATTATCTACTATCCAATAACACCTGAGAATCAAATTACAAGCATTACAATGCAACTCACAGACCAATCTGGACGACAAATAGACGTGAACAACGAGATAGTCACGTATTACTTACACCTACGCACTGCCTAGGCATGTGATTTTGTGTACATAATTTTATAAAATGAGACGAAGAAAAGTTTATCGAAGAAAAATCGTAGGTGGATTTTTTGGAAATATATTTACAACAATTGCAGAGAATATTCCAGGAATCGCGCGTAAAGTAGCGCCCATTGCACTTGACGCCGGTAAAGCTTTCGCTACAGGGGCGGCATCTTCAGCAGGCACTGCAGTAGGGCAAAAGATTGCTGATAAGATTAAAGGACCTTCAACAACACCTACGGTGTCTGAAATAAAACGAGTAATATCAGATATTGCGCCAACAGAAGAAACAAAACGAGCTATGATAGCTACAACAAAAAATTATTGTCGCCGAGTGGTGAAGAAATAGTACGTAAACTTGTAAAGAAAACAGCGCCGATGACCCCTGCTGCCTTTTAATTTTGTGTAACGATTATAAAATAAATGTCAGCTAAAAACTATCTCGACTTTGCAGAAGAAATTGATACTGACGATGCTGTAACAGAATTAGAGTATGTCGAGTATCTCGATGAGAACTCGAACGAACCGAATAAAACCGGAGTTAGAACTTTTAACACAAGAGACGAGGACGTGTTTCTACTACCCCATAAGGCAATGTTAGAAGTGCGTGGCCAAATATTAACTGTGAGCAGGTGGTGATATTGCAGCTGATGTAGAAATCGCTCTCGTCAATAATGGTTGGAGCTTGTTTAAGAGTGCACGATACCAACTGGCCAATCAAACCGTAGAAGATATTTCGATGCACTTACCCATAGCGAGTACAATACTAAACATCGTTTCGTTTAGCGATGACTATTCCAGATCAATAGCCACAAATATGATGCTGCGGTTCAAAGATACTGGACTAGGGACAACTGTGTCGAGCGAGTTTTTTTCAAGTACTGTACACGGAGCTGATGCCGCTGCAGATGCTGATAATTGATTTTCAAACTAATGCTAACAAATTTTGGTATAGCCGCACCAGGTGCAGCTGCTGATGCAAACGCCACAAGAGTTTCACTTATTGCCGCTTGTCGTAATCTTGGTATAACCACCAGATGCAGGCGCAGATGGTGTTGCGAATGATAATTAGCCGCAAATAAACGGTGTTAAGTGCACGACATAAGATATAGCGAGGATTTGCTAAACGAAAAGCGTTTGCCGCAGAATCTCGCCAAATAACGATGATGCTTCCGTTAAGTACAATCTTTGGATTTTGCCGTGATTATAACAAAGTGTTTCGAGGAATAAAACATACGCTTATATTAGATCGAGCTGATCAAAACGATTGTATAATACACGCCGGTGGAGTGGCTGAGGGACAGTTTTCTATTACAAGATTAGCACTGTGGATGCCTCGGGTTGTCCCTTCATTAGCTAAAATGATGGAGCTCGAATCTTTACTAGCCACCTTTACAAAAAAGATACACTTCCAACAGAACAGGATTTATCAAACAGCCATTCCCAACGCGACTGATTACACATGGCGTGTAACGACCACGCCCAGCGAACAACTACCGCGACACTTGTTCGTCGTATTTCAACGACAAGCACGTCGTAACAATCAGGAAATAAACAACTCCGTATTCGATAACCCAGACGTTAGACGAATATTTGTGAGAGTAAATTCCAAACAGTATCCCGAACGTGCAATCGAATGTAATTTTGCCATAGACGCCACCAGAAACATCTCTCGGCCGTACATGTATCTTATGGAAGCAATGCAAAAATATCAGAACGCGGACAGTGGATCTCAAATATCAATAGATGAGTTTCGAACGCTCTATCCCATCTTTTACTTTGACGTATCAAAACATTTGGAGCGTGTTGTGGGATCGACTGCAGATATTGAGGTCACGTGGACACTGGGCGCTGTGCCAGTGAACAGTATAAAACGTATACGCGCTATTGGTTAGTGATCGATTTCTGACCATCGATTCAATCAAAGGAAGAATGACAGTACAAGTTTAATCTAACAACTTGGATATAACATTATGAAAACCAAATACACAACTCGAGAAATATACCTAACATCTGGTCAAGTTGAAAAATTATCAGCAGCTGTTGCTAAACGCAGCTCTGTTTCTTTGATGATCTCTCCGGAAACTTCAAATAAAATTGCAGTAAAAGTCATGCTAACGCAACAACAAATCAATAAACTCGACAAAGGAAAACCATTTGTGCTGAAATTATCTGTTTCTCAGGTAACTGCAATGTCAAAAGAAGGTGGATTTTTTGGACCAGCGTTATCAATAATAGCTAGCAAAGTTTTACCAGTACTTGGTACACTTGGACTTGCGGCTGCGTCAGGAGCAGTCTCTGGCGCAACAAAGAAAGCAGTCGAAGGTCGTGGTATCAAACAAATCTATCGGCAGTGACATAGTCACTCAGTTTTATGTAATAGTATAAAATAAAATGCCAACGAAAAAGTCGCCGAAAAAAAACAAAATCATCGAAAAAAAAGAAAACAACAAAACGCAAACAAACAAAACAAGGAGGAATTATTCCTTTCGCTCCACTTTTAGCGGGACTAGCGGGAAGTCTGCTGCCAAACTTACTAGGAATCGGACGCGGATTAACTCTACCAGGGACCAGACGTTATTGAGCAATTTTGACATCATTGAAAAATTGAAGGACGTTGTTGGATTTCGAGGAGTATTTTCCAAGGATGAACTCGATGACGTACCAACAGGCGGTTCTTGTGTTGTAAATATTGAAAACTTCAATGATGGCTCTGGCACCCACTGGGTTGCTGTCCACGATAACAATTATTTTGATTCGTTCGGACTTCCTCCAAGCGATCTCATAAAAAAAAATATATTTTTAAAAAATTTGATAAAATAAATTATTCGTCTAATCAACTACAGCCGATTGGAACATCAGCTTGTGGTTATTATTGTATCATGTTTGTCAGACAAATGCACCAGAGTAAAAACTCTGGGAGTAAAAACTCTGGTAAAAAGTAAAAACTTTTTAAAGTTTATTTTACAATTTGATGAGCTTCCTTCTCATGCGAATGATAATATTGCAATCAATTTTATCTAAACTCCTTGATATAATAATGTCAACATACTGTCTCAAATGCAAAACTAAAACAGAGAACAAGGATGAGATGACGGAAAAAACGAAAAATAATAGAACGATGTTAAAAAGTATTTGTGCAATCTGTGGTAGAAAGAAAAGTATGTTTTTGAAAAAACAAGTAGGATCTAGCGTTGATAGAGTTATCTTGATCGACGATTAATCTTATGAAACAAAATAAAATAAAATGAAATGCAATTGTGATTGTGACAAAGATCTTTGCATAGAACAAGATAAAAT
Source organism: Potamilus streckersoni (assembly GCA_016746295.1). NCBI lineage: Eukaryota > Metazoa > Mollusca > Bivalvia > Unionida > Unionidae > Potamilus > Potamilus streckersoni. The sequence goes on from JAEAOA010001195.1 coordinate 3,457,466, forward strand.
CATTACGTACTGTCAACGTTGTAACAACAGAGAAATAATAGGGTTAGGTATAGATATACATAAACTAATTGGTAAATTACCACCAAAACCAAAAGGCGGTTGGACTTTGCCAGGTCATCGTTATACAGGTCCTTACAATCCGCTAGATCAACAACTAGATGAAAACGACAATCCATTGCCAGGACAAGAGCCTTATAATCAAGTGGATGCAATAGCAATGCGTCACGATATCTGTTATCGTGATCATGAAAACTCGAAAGCAGATTGTGATAAAGTAATGTTAGACGAATTACATGATATGGAGCCAACAAATCTACGAGAACGTTTTGATAGAAGATTTGTTCAAGGAATGATAGGAGCAAAATATAAACTGGACTCGGAGGACTCGGCTCGGGGAAAAGAATTATACGATGATCTTGCAGTCGAACTACACAGACCTAAAAAAAAAAGTTTCCGAGACGTAAAGTTGTTGCAAACGCTGTAGATGATATCTGGGCAATAGATTTGGTAGATGTATCCAATCTGGCTCAGTTTAACGTTGGCGCTGATGGCGCTCCAAAGAAGTATTTGTTTTATCGTTATAGATGTTTTCAGCAAATACGCTTTTAGTGTGCCAGTTTCAGATAAAACAGGAACGTCAATCACTGATGCGTTAAAACAAATAATAACGAGTACTGAAAGAAAACCAAACAAAATCTGGACTGATCATGGAGCCGAGTTTTTTAACAAAAAGTTTGAGCAGTTTCTAGAACAAAATAATATTAAAAAATACGTTACAGGAAACGAAGGCAAAAGCGTTGTTGTCGAGAGATTTAATCGCACGCTAAACGAAAAATTACACAAACATATGACAGCTAAAAACACCAACAGGTACATCGATGACCTTTCTCAAATCGTAGGCGAATATAATAACACGAAACATCGAACCATCAAAATGTCACCCAATGACGCTATCAAAAATCCAATATTAGCAAACGAAAACATGTACCGCAGACATAAATTTAAGGTCGGTGATAAAGTTAGAATCTCTTTGACTAAAAAGATATTTGAAAAAGGATTTACTCCAAACTGGAGCGAAGAAGTATTTGTTGTTGATAAAGTACTCTTAACAATACCTGTAACGTACGCGTTAAAAGATCTGGCAGGAACCTATAGTAGGTAGTTTTTACGAACAAGAACTACAAAAAACTGAACAAGATGTTTTCGTTATCGAAAAAGTGATTAGGAAAAAAGGAGATAAAAGTTTAGTCAAATGGCGTGGGTATAGTGATAAATTTAACAGCTGGATTCCAACCCGGTCGATTTTATCGACTGTGAAATAATGCTATTATAAATTTCCTCATACTTTCGTTTGATAGATTTGCATTTTACTGGTTTACATAATGATATTAGATATTGTCTGCGATCGTCAGAGATCGTCATAAGATTAAAAATCTTAACAAAGATGAAATCAAATTTATATTTTTCTGTCGGTCTGGAATTTTGATGTTTAAAAAAGGTCTGATTAACTGCAAAAATACCTGCTGTTCGGTAACGGTAAAATTAAATTTTATAATTTTTTTAGCAATGTGATACTTGACATTATATTTTCCAGTGGTTGGTCTGCTATAATTATATCTGTTAACGACGGTGACTATTTCACCATCATCAGACTCGTTGTTATATAAAATATCATCTTCGTTATAACCAATGGATTTGTCTATCATATCATTAGAGATTGTGGAGACCTTATCGCTAGCAAGTCGTTTCATCATATCCATATTATAATATACTTTTTATCTAATTTGTTGTTATAAGATGACTGACAAGGTCAAATATCACCAAAAAGTTAATATAATAAACTACCACGAACTGACTGAAGCGGTAAGAAAATGCTTGTCAGGTTATAGTTCATATTCCGTTGAGATTTTTGTAATGCAAGGTGATTCTCATAAAATATTACTAACAGAAGCAGAAAAAAATAAAATTAATGAAAGTGCAGTAGTGACGCTAAAATTTGATTGCGATGATATTATAGCATTTGCTCATCATTGTTTGACTAAAACCGAATTACAAAATATTATTAATCATCATATCTAAATAATACTAGCATCATATTTGTTTGAAAAAGCTGATTTTGTTGCTCCATCAGCTACAAATTTTACTGCTCTGGGATTTATATTATAATATTTCGCCGCAGCTGTAATTGATTTGAATTTGATCTCCTCATCCGTTTCAAGGTTTAACGAAATAACAGGTTTTATTGGGCATCTAAAATTAATACCACCACCTCGTCCTTTTCTCACATTTTCCTGTTGGGTCACTAGCTCCAGATTTTCCAATCGATTGTCTGTTTTTACATTATTGATATGATTAATAACCAGACCATTGGGTATAGATCCGTTGAACACCTCGTAAACAAACCTATGACCAGTATAAACAAACTCGATCTGTCGATGTTCCTCTAACAGTCACACTGATATCCCATATTGCTCATATTATTAAGAACTTTTTTAGTTTTTCTGTTTCTTATAATACCGCGATCGTTAGCCTCGTATAAATCAAAGACCGGATGCGGCTGAAACTCGTCTTGTAAGGATAAATTTTCATATTATCATCAGTGATCATCAGTGACTTTACCGTTATAATGATATACTCGTTTCCCCTCTGGAATGTCATCGCAAAATAACGTGTATAAAAATCTTTTCTAAACATCGTAATTCTTTCAGTATTATCTCCCTTTACACTAATCGTATAACCCGCTGGCGTTGCTTTACCAACAGATATTCCAGTAATGATATTAATAACCGAACCAAGTGCATTTCCAGCGTACAGGTTGTACTTCGGATAAACATGATATACCTCTTGCTCACGTGCGCTTGTCAGATTTACTGTCATTATATTATAGGTGATATTTTTTTATCTCTAATTGTTGTTTAGCGCATGCGCAGTAAATTATCAATTAGATATTAGACTATAGTATAATAATGTTGAAATTGCGTGATATAGCCAAGAGAAGTCTTATTGGAGAACCTGTTAAAATAGCGACTGCTTTTACAGGTTTTGACAATAGTTATCAGTTTGATAATCAAATTGTTTTAGTAAATTTTTCTGAAACAAATCTCTTTCATCTGCTACAGACGACTGTAAAACGTGAGCTTGAAAAACACAAGGGTCTAAGATTGTTAGTGCAATATCACGTTATATTTTCAAAACTACTTGTGACGGAAGAATCTACTAACAAGGAAATTGCAGACCCTTACATCAACGCAAAATCTAGACGTGTTTTACTTGGTAGTGATCTTTTGTCACTATCTAATGAAATACACCAAGAAATTTGGAAAAAAATAGAAGAATTTACCGAATTAGGTTCGGGTTGGAAGTTTGAAATGATCAAGGAAATTTTGTTTCACACGATGAAATATGACGCATTACGCGGTAGTTCGTATATCGACCTGCCACCAAAAATAAAAAATAAACAGTGCTGTATAAACATAAAAAACGTCGATAGCAAATGTTTCCAATGGGCTGTTCTTTCCGCGCTATTTCCAGCAGAAAAAAATGCTGATCGTGTTGAGAAGTATATCAGTCACGTGTCAAGATTAAATTGTGCTGGTATTGACTTTCCAGTGGCAGAAAATCAAATACCAAAGTTTGAAAAGCAAAAAATAATGTTTCGATTAACGTTTTCGGATTAGATGAAAAAGAAAATGTCTATCCGAGGTATATTTCAGAAAAAGCTTCACAATCGACTATCAATTTACTGTTTTATAAAAATCATTACGTTTGGATCAAAAACTTTAACAGACTAGTTGGAAGACAGTATAATAAAAAAATAACAACAAAAAGTTCTTTTGTTATCGCTGCTTGCACGGTTGTAGAGACAATGAAACATTACAAAAGCATTTGCAGTACTGTAGTGACGTACAAAGAATAACAATGCCATCTAAAAAAGATAGCGTGTTACAGTTTGTCCATCATAATCATAAACTAAAAATTCCTTTCGTCATATACGTCGATTTCGAATGCTTACTTCAACCTGTACTTGGCGTAGAAAATGATCCTAACCAATCGAGTACAAGAAAAATTCAAAATCATGTTCCATGTGGAGTAGCGTACAAGGTAGTTTGTTGCGCTGATTCGAGATTATCTAAACCAATCCAACTCTATCGTGGTAAAAATCCAGCTGTCTGGCTTCTCAAGCAGTTGATTAATGAAGTTGATAATATTACTTATCGTTTGAAAAAAGTAACTCCAATGTTAAAATTAACACCTCAACAAGAATCTGATCACGAGCAAGCGAAAATTTGTTATATTTGTGAAAAAGCTTTTGACCCTGACAACAAAAAAGTACGTGACCATTGCCATTTGACCGGACAGTATCGTGGAGCGGCTCATGACCAGTGTAATTTAAAATTTCACGCTCCAGATTTTATTCCAGTTATTCTTCACAATTTTCGAGGATATGATAGTCACATTATAGTAGAAGCTTTTGGTGATCCTGATATAAAATCTCGTCTAAAACTCGATAACATCATCAAATGCATCCCAAATAATTTTGAAAAGTACATGTCAGTTACGCTAGGTAAATTGCGTTTTATTGACAGCCTGCAGTTTATGGCAGCATCGTTAGATGAGTTAGTAAAAGGTTGTAGTAAATTTAATAACCTAAGAGACTGTTTTGGAGATAAATTTAATCTATTAGCTAAAAAAGGAGTTTTTCCATACGAAATATCTCGACGATTGGAGTAAATTTGATGAAACATCTTTACCTAGCAAAGACAAATTTTACTCTCACAACTTAAAAATGAAAATATAACTGATGACGAGTACAAGTATGCACAAGATATTTGGAAAGAGTTTGATTGTGAGACTTTTGGTGATTATCACGATTTGTATTTGAAAACTGACGTGTTATTATTAGCAGATGTTTTTGAAAGTTTTCGAGAAGTGAGTTATAATAATTACGGACTAGATCCTTGCTGGTATTATTCTGCCCCCGGACTGTCATGGGATGCTCTGTTAAAGTTTAGTAAGGTAAGGTTGGAATTACTGACTGATGTTGATATGTTCAATTTTATTGAAAAAGGTATCCGAGGCGGTATTAGCGTGATAACGAAGAAATATGCTGAAGCAAACAACAAATATTTGAAAGAGTATAATCCTGACCTTCCTTCGAAGTATATAGTTTATCTAGATTGCAATAAACTTGTACGGGTATTCGATGGCAGAACCAATGCCTCTGGTGGCTTTCATTGGATCACGGCTGATCAATTTCTATCAGAGACAGAAAAAAAGATACCCGACGATGTTTCGTATTTCGTTGAAGTTGATCTCGATTATCCAACTTCGCTACACAAATTACATAACGACTACCCCTTTCTGTGCGGAATCGATGGTTATAGATTATAGTTTGTTATCAGAAGAACAACAAGCGTCAGCATCACCAAGGCAACATTCCATGGTAAAGAAACTAGTACCAAATTTGCTTCATAAACGTAATTATGTTTTGCATTACAAAGCTTTAAAACAAGCAGTCGATGCTGGTCTCGTGTTGAGAAAAGTTCATCGCGTACTAAAATTTAATCAGTCGCCGTGGATGAGAGGTTATATTAACTCGAACACTACAAGAAGAGCTGCGGCAAAAACTGATTTTGAGAAAAACTTTTTCAAACTGATGAACAATTCTGTTTTTGGTAAGACGATGGAGAATATTAGGAAACGCGTAAATATCGAACTAGTCAATGATGTCAATCGCAGAAACAAACTTGTGTCAGACGATGATTTTGTGAGCATGAAAATATTTAATGAGAATCTTGTTGCGATACAAAGAAGAAAAACAAATCTAAAACTAAACAAGCCGATCTACGTTGGAGCTTCAGTGTTAGATTTATCAAAGTGGCTGATGTACGATTTTCATTATAATTTTGTTAAAAATCAATGGCCGGCTAGTAGATTATTATTTACTGATACTGATTCGCTCGTATATGAAATCGAATGCGAGGACATCTATCAGGACATGCATGATAAAAGGGGGGTAGATACATTTGCACTTGGGTATTGTCATGATGATAGAGATATATTTGACATTATCTTTGCAAACTAAAATTTTATCTAAACTTAAGAAATAATGTTTGAAAATTTGACAGTGACAAATAGCTACAGTAGCAAAATCAAATATCTAATGATGGACGGCAAACCATTGACAGTTGAAATTAATAATGAAACATCAGGCATATGCTTTAGTGGTACCCGTGACAAGTTAAAACTTTCGCTCATCAGATCTGATAACAGCGAGTATTTTAATTATCTCGAACAATTGTATCAAAAGTTGCTAGCGGAATTTAACAACTTTCACTGTCCGATTAGTCAGCAAAAATACACCAAACTTACAATTGATCTTGATTGGTCAAAGTTGTATTTTATCGACAAAAAATACCCTCTTAACAAATCACAAATAAAAGATTTGTTTGAGTCCCGTCGTTATGTCAGCGGTAAAATAAAGTTTAGCCTCTATCACCATGATAATGAAATATTTTTGATATCTACAGTTGAGACATTAACAGTTGGTAATGAGGTATAATACCACTTACCTTACTGGAATTCTAATGCGTAATTTAGTCCACAATCGCCACGCTCTGCTAAATCATAATGATTTGAAAAATTGAGTCTGACATATCATTTTGCTTATTCTGGAAGATCACGTAATTAAATTTTACCTGTTACCTAGGTATTTTGCAACAGGCGTTCTATTGTATTTGTTTGGAGGTCTAGAGGGGTTGTTGAGCTCGGATTCTTAGCGCAATTATTGATTGCAATAGGTTTTCTATTACGTTACCTAGGTATTTTGTATTTGTTGAGCTCGGATTCTTAACGCAATTATTGATTGCAATAGGTTTTCTATTACGTTACCTAGGTATTTTGTATTTGTTTGGAGGTCTGGAGGGGGTTGTTGAGCTCGGATTCTTACTTTCTCCTACTACTACTTGTTCACTTCATTCTTTATAATTCTGTTACAAAAACTAGTATTAAACTTGATAGTCTTATGGTTATTATCTCAATAATTGTGAGTGACCTTTGACCTTTCAAATATAAAGGTTTGGTCTCAATGATAAGCCACAAAATTGGGTCACTGTGGCATAGGATACCAATAATTTTGTTGGCAAATATTTTCCTCCTGTGAGCCTTTTTTTTGACCTTGACCTTTAACCTTTTCATGGTTGGTCATTAAGGCTACTGGTTAAGAGTTAATCAGGCATTGGTACTCTTTATGGCTCTATCTTCTATGAAACATATGGATGCCATATCAACTCACCACACTTTCAAATATAAATATTAAAATCACATCAGTGCTCTGTCAAAGTTGAGCAAAACTGTAAATAAAATGTAGGAGGTTTATGAACAGAAATGAAGCTGTAGAATGTATATTGTTCCAAGAAATCATACAACTTAAGGAACTTTATTTCGGTACTATTTTCTTGAGTCAGATCTTGAGGATAAAATTCCAAATAAGCTGTAGATCTTGCTTCCACAGTAATGATGGACAAATGACAGCTTATTATTAAACACATACATGTATCAATCATTACAAAATTACAGTAAGAATTTTATGGAAAAATTGAATATGAATATACAAGTCTACACAGGACTGATTAACCATAATTTTGAAACATGGCAAGTCTCTTTTTTTTTAGTAAGCAGGATGAAAACAGTTCATAAAACATTCACTCCAGTCATTACAAAAATGATTTTCATTGGTCTATGCATTAAGTAAGAAAAATAACACTGTATTTACTCACTTATAAGTCAATTCCAACTGCAAACCCAGATCTAGGGGTAAGGAGTAAACAGTAAACACTGGTAACTTGTGTCATTAATACAGCAGGCTTGACATTCTGATGATTTGGGGTGACCTTCAGAAGCATTTGTTAATAATTGCATATTATAATGTTAGCTTTTAGGAAATACAGCCAGAGAGAGAGAAATACAGAACCAAGATTCAACTTTTCATGAATATCAACATTATAGTGGACATGTGGAAGTGGCTAGGACATCAAATTACTTAGCTCTCAAATAACAAAATTTCTCCTATAAAACAATCTTTCATATGCTGAAGGAATTAAGAATCTGAAGAAAAAAGAACAAATCAGACTGGTGATACAGTACATCAATAAGACTTAATACAAGCTCTGTGCAGAAACAAAAAAAAAAAACAGACCAGACTGGTGATACAGTACATCAATAAGACTTAATACAAGCTCTGTGCAGAAACAAAAAAAAAAAAAAACAGACCAGACTGGTGATACAGTACATCAATAAGACTTAATACAAGCTCGGTGCAGAAACAAAAAAACAGACCAGACTGGTGATACAGTACATCAGTAAGACTTAATACAAGCTCTGTGCAGAAACAAAAAAAAACAGACCAGACTGGTGATACAGTACATCAATAAGACTTAATACAAGCTCTGTGCAGAAACAAAAAAACAGACCAGACTGGTGATACAGTACATCAATAAGACTTAATACAAGCTCTGTGCAGAAACAAAAAAAAAAACAGACCAGACTGGTGATACAGTACATCATTAAGACTTAATACAAGCTCTGTGCAGAAGCAAAAAACAGACCAGATTGGTGATACAGTACATCAATAAGTCTTAATACAAGCTATGTGCAGAAACAAAAAAACAGACCAGACTGGTGATACAGTACATCAATAAGACTTAATACAAGCTCTGTGCAGAAACAAAAAACAGACCAGACTGGTGATACAGTACATCAATAAGACTTAATACAAGCTCTGTGCAGAAACAAAAAAACAGACCAGACTGGTGATACAGTACATCAATAAGACTTAATACAAGCTCTGTGCAGAAACAAAAAAAACAGACCAGACTGGTGATACAGTACATTAATAATACTTAATACAAGCTCTGTGCAGAAACAAAAAAACAGACCAGACTGGTGATACAGTACATCAATAAGACTTAATACAAGCTCTGTGCAGAAACAAAAAAAACAGACCAGACTGGTGATACAGTACATTAATAATACTTAATACAAGCTCTGTGCAGAAACAAAAAAAACAGACCAGACTGGTGATACAGTACATTAATAAGACTTAATACAAGCTCTGTGCAGAAACAAAAAAACAGACCAGACTGGTGATACAGTACATTAATAATACTTAATACAAGCTCTGTGCAGAAACAAAAAAACAAACCAGACTGGTGATACAGTACATTAATAATACTTAATACAAGCTCTGTGCAGAAACAAAAAAAAACAGACCAGACTGGTGATACAGTACATCAACATCACATCATACAAGTTCTTCAACATGTTCATGCATCTCATTATTCAAGTCAACCCATTCCAACGGCTTTAGTGACTTCTTCTTTTCAGACTGTTCCCAAAATCTGAGTCATACTGCCCCTGCATCTGACCAATGGACTGGTTCCATCATTCATGAGCCAGGTTGTCCCTCCATCTAGCATTGAAATCTTAGTTCTACCACTCATAACTTAAGCAGCTACTCCTTCCTGCCAAGTAGTTCTCATTATGTTATCTATAAATTGGGCTGCTCCCCTTCCATACCCCATCTCAAGTAGTTCTGCTTATGGTATACACAGGAGAGGCTACAGCTTTTCCCATTGTCTCAGTGGGTCCAGTTCCATGACAGTCACACTGCCAGAAGGTCTGGCCAAGTTGCTCTGGTCCCATCACATGCAAGTCGGGCTATTCCATATGCAAGCCTGGTTCTCTATCTTTCAGTTGTAATGAAAATGAGGAGAAAATTCCCCAAGAAAACAAGCCTCTTTAGTAGAGATGGGTACCACACAACATTTTTTTATTGTACTATTTCTGAACATGCTGCAATACATATCAATGTATACTACAATTATATTAGGGACCAATAATTTTATTTCCTATGGCAGATGACAGACACATTTTATTTTTTAACTTTCCACCCATCAAAAAAGCTGAAAAGATTTCTTACTCTGATTTGTACCAAACTAACACAATATTATATCCATATCAATAATATTATTTGAAAAATATAATCTTGAGATGAAAATAAATAAAACATCTCAGGTGAAACAAAAATTGCCACTCCCACTCCTCAAAAATTCAAGGGCCAGTATGCTACTGTAGATCAATTTGTGTTGTGTATGTTAATTGTTGTACAAATTGTAATCTAAAAATTGCAACTTAAGTGGTATGATTAAGTTTACATTATAGATGACACTTGTGAAAAACATTATACTGACATTAGAGAGCTTAGTGATTAAAGAAATTGGATGTTCTGACACTAAAAGCCTACAATTCACTGGCTATTCTATTGATTATATAGGCTAGGGAAACTTTGAGTGGGATACCAACATCTAGCTACACTATTGATTTAACAGGCATGGAAACTTTGGGGTACCAACATCTAGCCATACTATTGATTTAACAGGCATGGAAACTTTGAGTGGGGTACCAACATCTAGCCATACTATTGATTTAACAGGCATGGAAACTTTGAGTGGGGTACCAACATCTAGCCATACTATTGATTTAACAGGCATGGAAACTTTGAGTGGGGTACCAACATCTAGCCATACTATTGATTTAACAGGCATGGAAACTTTGAGTGGGGTACCAACATCTAGCCATACTATTGATTTAACAGGCATGGAAACTTTGAGTGGGATGACAACATATAGCTACACTTTTGATATAACCACTTACCTAATACAAATGCCTTTTGGCACCTATACTGCATTCACATACAGGCACCTTTAGGCACTTCTACCTAATTCCCATACAAGCCTCTTTTGGCACATCTGAAAACAGCAGCTATTTGGGGTGGGTTTTCGTAGCACCACCTTCTGGGAAAACCCCCTATTTGATACTACATTCATTGGTGTGAATGACCATTACATCAGATCTTGTGGTCACTGTTCATGCTCTGGTCAAAATCTGCCATTTAAAGTAAGGCGTAACTGTGTCTCTCCAAAATGGCAGTTGCTGATATCGTTCAGTACTTGCTCGAGTTTTCACAATTAGAATCACAACTATGAAAGCTTCAATAACTTAAGTAAAGACTCTGATACTGATGTAGGAAGCCATTAGTTTTTATAAATTATCAAATTTAGCTGATTTAGTGGTGTAGATGCAAAGAACTTGTAAATTTCAAGAATGAAAAATTGCCGATAAGGTTGATCAAGTGGCTTCACTGAATTGATGGAAGCTTTTGTAGCACATACAAAATTCTTTTGTTAAAAATAATTATACAGCTATAACGACTGTATGTTACTCTTAAATCTTTCCATACATAATATATGTGTACCAAAAACGTAAAATGGTTAAAATTGCTGTTAAACGTAACTTATACTTCACTGCATAACAGGCCTATACGTAGTGGACTGCACTGGGTAAATTTGCTACATCCATACATAATACATATGTGTACCAAAAATGTAAAATGGTTAAACGTTACATACACTTCACTGTTTAACAGGCCTATGTGTAGCATACTGCACAAGGTAATTTTGCTACATAAGTATCGAAGGGCTAAAAAGCCATACACTCTATGAGTGAAAGGGCTATTAGGCATGGAAACTTTGAGTGGGATGCCAACATCTAGCTCCACTATTCATTTAATAGGCATGGAAACTTTGAGTGGGATGAAAACATCTAGTTCCACTATTGATTTAATAGGCATGAAAACTTTGAGTGGGATGAAAACATCTAGTTCCACTATTGACTTAATAGGCATGGAAACTTTGAGTGGGATGAAAACATCTAAATCTACTATTGATTTAATAGGCATGGAAACTCTAAGATGTTACAACATCTAGCTACACTATTGATATATTAGGCAGGGAAACATTGAGTTCATTGTATAGTGGGATGCCAACACCCAGCAAAATATTTATCAGCATGGACCAGGAAACATAAAACACATTTACTCAATAAACGTGAAAATACTCATTGGATTTGAGAAATTAGAGAAAACAATTGCTCTCTCAAAAAGAATCTTAGGATGATTCAATCTTACAAAACATATTATCATAAACTTGTAAATAACTAAACAAAATGACATTTATTTTAAATCAAGAATTTTCCAAAAGTATATTTCACAAAATCAGATTGGCACTATGTTGGCATATGTGACATGTGTGAAACATGTGATGAAAAGACAATGAATATAATTATACTTGCAATATCTAAATATCAATATGTATCAATATTGTTATAAATTTTATCAGGGTTCTACATTTAATGCACTCAGTCCTTTATAAACAACCTGAAATAAAATTACAAATTCATTTGGAAAAATTATGCAAGTCCCTAAATAAATACCAGCTAACTGTATTTTGGAATGTAACTTTTCATCAACTGCTCATTACAGCTTAACCAAAGAGCATTTTGCTTTCATAATTCTCACACAATTTCACTGATTGTTTTTGAATTTGGATTAGTAAATGTTTGCATCACCAATAAGATTTGATACCTTGACCAAAAAATGACCAAGTGTCTTCCTTGTCTAAAGTAATCAAAAAAGTTTGGTCAATATAAAGGATAAAGAACTTAGGATATACATAAACTGTATTCCCCCATTTTTGTGACCTTGACCTTTAACTTTGTTGGACCCATAAATCTATGTTTTTCTTATCTCAAATGAAAATCATTTACAAAGTTTAGTCAAGGTATCTGGTATACAGGTAAAGTTGTGGAGTAGAAAAGTTTTCCTTTTTAGTCCATGTGACCATTACCTTTGATCTGATTAGCATGTAATAAGTTTCCTGCTGCAAATGCAAGCAACTTAAACTAGATGGATAATGGTAGATAACTCAAAACAGGAAACAGATGTATGACATGGATGGATGGATAACATCATCACATGAAACACTATGGATGATGTATAAAAAAAAGCTTTTCTAAATACTATGCATAAGAATATGCTATCTTCAATCAATATCAATTGACAACCTTCTTACAACAATGTTCATAAAATATATTCTGTTATAGTCAACTCAATCATTTTTCATCATAATGGCATCAGTTTGTTGTCAAAAATATCTTTCATCACCACAATTAATAATTATTCTGAATCACTTACAACAACTCTCAAAAGTAAGTTCTAAAACCATGTGAACTGAGGTAGGGGAGATAATCAGAAGCTAACTTTAGGTACTTCCACTAAAGGAAGGGAGGTAATCAGAAGCCTCTTGTCTGTGTACTGGTGAAAGGGAGATAATCATAACACTCTTGTCAACAAGAACTTGGATTTATCAACAGACAACCAGAAGAAATCAGAAAATATCTCCAGCTCAGCAATGTACAACTGATTTACAGAGGAGGAAAATAAATATGATTAACTGTTTACTACAGCTGTAAAAGTATTGAAAATTCCATAGATACATGCTGGAAACAGTTTTGCTAAACATAACACTGCTTAGTTGTAATGAAAATATTGGATCATTTTAATATAATGAAAGCAACAATTGATTAAAATCTACCTGGCATTTTACATTTTAGTGTAAATTACTTTAGTCTTGGAGAACATATGTGAAATCATTGAAATTAATGTAGGTGTATTTGGCTGAGCACAATGTTATTTAAGCTAAATAGATCTAAGTAAAGCCATAACCGTATTATATATATATATATATATATATATATATATATATATATATATATATATATATATATATATATATATATATATATATATATATATATACACATTTATGTATGTATGTATGTATGTATGTATGTATGTATGTATGTATGTATGTATGTATGTATGTATGTATGTATGTATATATGTATGTATGTATATGTATGTATGTGTGGTACAAGTTGGACCCAGCTGTATAGATCCACATTGTGCTGGGAGATTTAGGTCTTGGCAGTGTGTTAGGAGTAAGTCAGCAGAACAGACAATATAAACCCTGATCTGCAGGCACGTTATGCAACAGAAGATCAGAGTCAATATTGTCTGCAACTTGGTGTCAGAACTGTAGGTCAAATAAAAATTGGGGGGGTCAAAAATGTAATGACAAATTTTCATCTGATCTGTACTTTTTCAGCTGAAATAGGATATTGCAACTTGCACAACATACTCTCTCTACCTCCCTCTAAAATACAAATAAACCAACACCCACAATTACAGCACAAATATACTCCCCTACCGATTTCAATAACGGAAGCATTTAATTTGATAAAAAGTGCAAGGAACTTAGTCAATTCATTCATTCATTGATTTATCTTTTCTAACCTGAATGTGAGAGAATTGCCATAACACTGTCGTCATCACCATCACCTGTGCGTTTCAATGTAATAGACTGACATGCTTGAGAATCATTTCCAGTTTCTGGACCAGTCCATTTTCAGCAAAGGGGAACATTCGTGACTAAATATGTACATAAATATGTCATCTGCTTCCGATATTTCAGTGTCGAATCAGCAAAGGAAAAGAATGACAAAAAATTTGCCTTTCACGTGGATTTAACAAGTGGTTTCATTAATATGTTCACGTGTGCAAAGGAATATAATTCCAATGTCAACGTTATTGCAATTTACAGAATTACAGGATCAATTACGTCATTATGTTGATGGAAATAAACTACCCTCTAGTTTACTGAATATGGTGCCATGTTACTATGGAAAGTCTGTTAAGCATGAAAGGTACAAGGGAATATAAGTACTAGTGCATTTCTGGTGACAGTCAGGTTAGATATTATAAATCAATGATTCAATTGACTTAGTTCTGTGCAATTTTTATCACATTAAACTTTTTAGTTATTGAAATCTGTAGGGGGATACAAACCAAAGGGGATGTATTTTCAGACTTTATAATAGTTCTTTCTTTTTGTTGCAGCAAAGTTAGCAAAATCTGCAACAACCCCCTGAATTTGTAATCCAGGATTTGTCTCTGCAAGTTTACTTATTTCTTTGTTCTGAAAGAATGCCTTGGGTAATAATGTGTTCAAAAGATATCTTGTGGTGATATAGGCTGTCACAAAAGGATTATTCATTTGTAGAGTCTTCACAATCAGGAGATCAAAAGTCACATAGTTAATCCCAATGGATGTGCTGTATTCCAGTCAAAGGGAATATTTTTTCCATTTTTTTTAATTAAAGTCAAATCCACATCTACTCTTTTGTGTTATGCTTCTTTCACTTTCTTCTCTAATGACTCTTAGTGCACACCTTTTAAATCTCGAGATCACATTTTAGTGCAACAAGCATTTAAGTTAAACATCTGGACAACATCTTGCTGAGCTCAGCAGAATCGCATGCGAGTTTGTGAGATATGGGGAAGCTACTCTCTCATAATATTGCCTATGGTAGTCTGGTTCTCTGTTTTGTATGCTCAGTATAGCAGAGTGCAACACAGGGAGCATATGAAACAGAAAACCATAATATGCCTAAGATCGAAGTATGCACAATGCCATCCCTAATCCAATGCATTGGATATTAAATAAATCATGATTGCATTTTGCAAAACCTTTGTGTAATAAAACGCACGGAAAAAAATTATGTGCGTCAATTTTCTCCAGTGTGCATTCCTGACCCACAACTGTGCATAAAGGGAAACACTGACTTGTAAATGAATATATTCACTAGTCCAAAAAACGACACTTTTATGTAATAGTAAAAGATTAGCTACATATGGAATGTCTTACTATTATGATGAAATGTCTCACTATCATATTCAACAGTCTCACTATCATGATTAAATACCTCACTATCATGATTAAATGTCTCACCATCATGATGAAATGTCTCACTATCATATTCAACAGTCTCACTATCATGGTGAAATACCTCACTATCATGATTAAATGTCTCACCATCATGATGAAATGTCTCACTATCATGATTAAATATCTCACCATCATGATTAAATGTCTCGCTGTCATGATTATATGTCTCAATATCACGATCAAGTCTTACTATCATGATTAAATGCCTGTCATCAGTGAAAAGCCTTACTATCATCATGAAGTTTCACAATCAAAATGAAGTCTCATGATAATGATAAAAAGCCTCAATCATGAAGACAAGTCTCGCAGTCATAATGAAAAGAGTCACTGTAATGATGAAAAGTCTCACTATAATGAAATGAGTCACTATCTTGATGAGAAGTTTAACAATCTTGAAGAGTCTCATGATGATGAAACATCTCAATCAATGAAAAGTCTCACAATCATGATGAAAAATCTCACAATGATCATGAAAAGTCTCACCAAAATATCATGGCATCCTGACTGACCATACTGCAAACTGGAATTGGAATTTAATAAAATGGTTAAAATCTGAACTCAATTTGTAGCACAAGCCAATTCATCAATTTCAGCATCCAATTATAAAACAACCCCACCCCCAATAATTATCATCCGATGATGAAGTCCAATTTATAATTCATTTCAAGGCTATAAAGAATTCAAATTATTAAATTAATATTTTATATAAAAATTTTAAATAATATTTTTTTATTTACTGTTATTAAAGTAGTGTAATTAAATAAGGAAAGGTTACCAAGAATACATTAACATAACCATTGATTCACATTGATCTCACAATTATTTGTCATTAAATTTAAACATATATTTCTGCCTTGGATGCAGTAGGTTGTAGGTTGAAACCCTGCTGAGTCATACCAAGATGTATGAAAATGGTACTAACAGCTGCCTTGCTAGGCACTCAGCATTAAGAAGATAGTGTTAGTACTGGTTAGCCTGGTTGTTGTTGTTGGGCTTAACGCCATTTTTCAGCACATGATAGGCTATTTATTCATGGCGGCCATTATTAATGGTGGAGGAAGAAACCGGGAAATCACCGGAAAGAACCACCAACCCATGAGAAGCTACTGGCAAGCTTTCTCAAATATCCACATTCACTAAATCCTAGACTGAACAAGCAGACAGAGGTGAGATGGAAGTGATCCGTAAGGGGTAAGGGACAGCTCAGCCCCAAATTAACATGTTGTATACTCTCTTTGTATTATGTCCATGTATATATGTATCTGTGTATGTAAGGACTGGTTATCCTGGTGTCAGGATAATGTGACTGGGTGGGACATCATCTACATGTCTGCAGCATGATGCCCCAGTGCTAGACATCACTATAAACTTCCCCACTGCAGACACCATATCCTATGAATTGTTAAAGTTATGTTAAAAATCCAAATTACACACATGCACACTACACATCACATTACATGTAATTAGCTGACTTTGATCCCCCCTGCTGATATCCACAAAAACATAAATTGACACATTCAGTCTTTTATGTCACTTCTTTAAATGGGTAATGTCAGAACCAATAAAACAAAAATTATCCAAATGACTATGGGACTATATCATAGTGATGCTATAGATTGGGACTACAACTCAGTTTTACAAAAAAATCACCCAAAACAAAATGATCAATATAAAACCAAAGTACACTGTACAGAGATACATGCAATATTCCTTCAGATGAGAAACTTGTAATTTGAGGTCATCAGTAAGCTTGCAGTCTTCAATCAATTACTAAACTGTGTGACAACAGGCGTGGCTGCAAAGTATGGGCAAGTTGCTTTAATTTATTCAAGATAGATGCAAGTAGGATGGGATTTTTATGGACCAAGTTTGTATTAACAAATATCAAAACTATGATCAGCAATACATTTTTATTCTCTATCAAGATGGGACCTTCTTGAGAAGTTAGTGTTGTCATTTTATCACTGGCAATCTTACGTCAGATTATGAATAAATAAAATTATCACTGGAAAAAGATACTCAAAGTCTTTACCCCCTTCCCCCCATGTGCACACAAATTTATGTATAAAAAATGCACATCTGTTACAATGGTATTTGAAGAAATTAGATCTTGTGCTGCACATATTCTAACAATATGGTATAAAAGATATTTACTGTAATGGACATAATAACAATTTAGCATAGACATCATAAGTGAGGAATATAAGATAGCTATATCTGCATTCAAGCTTGCTAAGAAATGAATTGACTAATCAATACATGGGCACCCACAGGATTTGTTGCAAAGGGGAAGAACAGGACTTTGGTTGGGGGTGGGTGCAGGATTTTTTCAGATGTGGGGTCAGTCACAGCTGGGAGAGTTAGTATAAGAAACAGTTTGAAACTAAAGTTAATATTTTTTAAGTATTTTGAACAGAATCTTGTGATATATTTTCAGCTTCATTTACATGATTACACCTGTTGGAATATATATATATATATATATATATATATATATATATATATATATATATATATATATATATATATATATATATATATATATATATATATATTTGCAGTATGATTTTTTTCCAGGGTTGGGTGACATGACCCTCCTTGACTTATGCTGCAATTGCCCATGAATCAATATAAAATCAATATTATGACTAATCACTAATTAAGTTAATGACTGATAAATTTCATGACTAATCAATTTCATTACTAATCATTTTCATGACTAATCAATTTTATTACTAATCACTTTTATGACTAATCAATTTCATCACTAATCACATTCGTGACTAATTAATTTAAGTATTAATCACTTTCATGACTATTCAATTTTATTACTAATCACTTTCATGACTAATCAATTTCATCACTAATCACTTTCATGACTAATCAATTTTATTACTAATCACTTTTATGACTAATCAATTTCACCACTAATCACATTCACAGCTAATCAATTTTATTACTAATCACTTTCATGACTAATCAATTTCATTATTAATCATTTTCCCAGCTAATCAATTTTACCACTAATCACTTTCATGACTAACCAATTTCATCACTAAATCACTTTCATGACTAACCAATTTCATTAGTAACCACTGTCATCACCCCAAAATTTCAAGAGTATCAATTTCATGATAATAATCAATTTCATAGCTAACCAATATCATGCCAAATCCTTTTCATCACTAACCACTTTCTTGACTAATCAATTTCATCACTAACCACTTTCTTCACTAATCAATTTCATCACTAACCACTTTCTTCACTAATTAATTTCATTCACTAACCACTTTCTTCACTATCAATTTCATCACTAACCACTTTCTTAACTAATCAATTTCATAGCTAATCAATATCATGCCATATCCTTTTCATCACTAACCACTTTCTTGACTAATCAATTTCATCACTAACCACTTTCTTGACTAATCAATTTCATCACTAACCACTTTCTTCACTAATCAATTTCATCACTAACCACTTTCTGCACTAATTAATTTCATTCACTAACCACTTTCTTCACTATCAATTTCATCACTAACCACTTTCTTGACTAATCAATTTCATCACTACTTTCTTAACTAATCAATTTCATCACTAATCAATTTGTTCATTAATTAATATCATAACTAAAATATTTCATTACATATTGCTTTTATTACAAATACATTTAATCACTAATAAATTTCATGACTATCAATTTCATGGCAGCTAGGAATAAATAGAACAGTCATATGATCAAAAAATGGACACTCATATAAGTATATGTGCAACAATTTAAAATCATCTCAATATCGTTCAAAATAAATTGTAAAAATTTTCCTGAAATATTCTAGACTTTACCTGATGTGCTTAGACATGGCTGCTCTATCCATTTTAATTCCTTACAACAAGAAAGTCAATGTTGAACACTGTTTTATTCCTCATGCATGCTTAATTCACACCTTTGATTCTCCATCACTTATAAAAAATGAATATTTGCAGTGGAAGTATTTATGGTTACAAAACAGTTCTACATAGAGTAACAGGATTAATTTTTCCTTTTAATGCTATCCTTAAATATGGGAATATAAGTCCCAAGCCCACATTTGTCCCAGCATATAACTGATATTCAATTCAATCAATATCAAAAAAACATACTTGACACTCCAATCTGATGTCCATGACTTCTGAATCCAAAGAGATTGCCTAAACCTTCTCCAAAACCATGAATGCCTAAGCCAGTTACAGCTTTTGCATCATGTTTCATCTCATCTATTCCCACATGATTTCTCTTCAGGCCAATTTAAAAAATGAATTTTCTACCTCAGTTTGCAAGCAAAGTAGGAGGCAACATGGAACTCAATGGGCTCATTTAATTCTCTATCCCCATAAGCTTCTTCAATACTCTTTTTATATGAAATCAATGCATGTAGAACAAGTTTACCCTGAATAATATGGAAGTTGTGAATGGTGATTGAAATACCTGTCATTTTAAGGTTTAAATTATTCCCTGTACATGACAAATTCCATTTATAAGAAAATCCCTTTCTTTAAATTTATATTCTTTGTAATCTTTCCACTGTGATGGTATCATCTATACCCAGGTATCAGATTTCAATACTGAAAAGAACTTGGGTAAAATATAGACACCCAAAGGCAAATTATGAATGTGTGAAATCACCCCAGTCCTGATTATTTCACAGCAGGGCAATCACCAGAACCTAATATCAAACTGACCATTGTGAAGGCTTTGACACTAACAAGGATATAATTCTAATTAAAAGACATATGATCATTGATCTTGTTTAAGATAAATAGGATATGATACCTACCTCAGTATAAGACAATAACAACATGGAATGAAACCTACCTCAGTATTAAGATACAACATGGACTGAAACCTACCTCAGTATATACATAACATGGAATGAAACCTACTTATGTACAAGACAAAATATGGAATAAAACTACCTCAATATAAGACACAACATGGAATGAAACCTAACTCAATATAAGACATTTACATTTAGTATCAAACTTACCTCAGTACAAAACAATTACAACATGGAATGAAACTTACCTTAGTATAAGATAACATGGAATGAAACCTACCAAAATATAAGTCTATAACATTGAATGAAACAAACCTTGGCATAAAATACAACATGAAATGAAACCTACCACAGTATAAGACACAACATGGAATGGAACCTACCTCAGTATAAAACACCACATGGAATGAATCCTACCATTGCATAATTCAATTACAACATGGAATAAAACATTCCTCAGTAAAAGACAATTAAAATATGGAATAAACCTACCTCAGTATAAGATAAAACATGGAATTGATCCTACCACTGCATAAAATAAATATATGGTATAACACAAACCTCAGTATAAGACAATTACAACATGATATAAAATAAACCACAGTAAAAAAACCGGCTTATAAAATGATATATCTCTGAATAAAATAACTGTATGAAACCTACCTCAGTATAAGACACAACATGGAATCAAACCTACCACAGTTTAAGACAATTACAACATGGTATGAAGCATACTTTAGTATGAAATCTACCTCACTATAAGACAACATGGTATAAAACCTACCACAGTAAAAAAAATCTTGGCTCATAAAAGGATATATATCTGTATCAAGCAACTATACATAACCTACTGCAGTATAAGACAACCATACAATGACATGGAACAAATAAAAATCAGTACAAAACAACTCTTATCATGCAATTGAACCTTTCTCAATAACAGGCAACTAAAATCATTATATAAAACAACAAATGGAACAAGACAACCAAAATGCAATGTGGAACCTACATGACATGGAATCTACCTTAGTATAATGGTAACTATAACATATGGAATCTACCTCTAACTACAGATATGGAATCTACCTCAGTATAAGGCAACTATAACATATGGAATCTACCTCTAACTACAGATATGGAATCTACCTCAGTATAAGGCAACTAAAACATATGGAATCTACCTCTAACTACAGATATGGAATCTACCTCAGTATAAGGCAACTACAACATATGGAATCTACCTTGATAAAGCAACTACAACTTATGTACCCATGATCTCAATACACAGCTTGCTATACAGTATATGAAATCTACCTCAATATTAGGCAATCCTGCTTACAACATTATATGGCACCCACCTGAGTATATGACAGCTTTGCTTGCAACAAGATATACTTTTATGCAAAATATTATAGTGAAGGACTCTGGCATTATTATTCAATTCATATCTGCTTCAAATAATCAAAGTTTTATCTCTTGCTCAATTCAAATGACCATAGAAATGTAATAAGGGTCTGTTCCCAGAACCTCTGGCACTGAGAGGGCCCTTTAAATTTGGCTTGATATGTTTTTCCATATTATATTTAAAACATACCTTTTACACTTTTTTTAAACCTGCTGAATAGAAGATTTGGTAGCTTATGTCTGTTTTACCATAAAATACCTTGGCACCAAAACAATGTGTTTTAAATATCCATGTGCAAGTACAACTTTTGAAGGAAGCAATTCAAGAAAAGTAAAAACACATTTATTCAAGTTGAATGTGAAAAGTTTCAAAAGCTTACAGAATAATGTGCACTTTTTATACCAAGTTAACATTAGATATATTATAAATGCAGCAGTGAGTTCCTGCTATCTCATATTTCTCGATAATTTAAAATTCAATATCCATGCAGTTTTTTTTAGAGAACTTAAAAATTGTGTGTAATATTTTGGGGAGAAATACTGCTGACTCAAACCTCTTTTTTATTTTTTTATATACATAGCGACTTAAGCTTTTAATAGTGTCAAAGATATTGTCTGGTACAGATGTGAGTAGCAACCATAATGGATGTAATAATGGCACCAAGTTTCAATTCAGACATACCAGACATCATTAGCAATGTCTTGGTGAAAAGCACATGCTGATATATATAATCATCAATTCAGGCAATCCGCCTCGATGCGGGAGGTCATGGGTTTTATCCTGGTTTTGTTATTTCAAAGACTTACAAAAATAGTACTAACAGCTGCCTCGCTTGACACTCAGCATTAAGAGGTTAGTGTTAGGACCTTTTGGCCTGGTGTCAGGATAATGTGACTCGGTGCTAGATGTCACTATAAACTGCCAAAATGCAGACATCATAGCAATATGACTGAACAATTGTTAAAAATACATTAAAAATCATAACCACACCCATTAAGGAGATTTAGCGACAAAATTATAAGTGTTAATTGTGGCAGCCATAATTGAGACATGATATCATATTTATTGTAGTCTTCTGGCGATATAACTTTCCATTATTAGAAGTAACAATAGCAAGAGATTTACGATGGCTGTCATAGTGGCCACACTGAATGTCAAAATTCACTACAATTTTCATCGATGACCAACTAGACATCTTAAGAAGTCCATTTAAAGTTAGCTTGCTTAAGGGTAGCAATAATATTTTCAAGATGGTTGCCATGGTGGTTATACTATATGTCATATCAGCACCACTTTCATTTAGGACAAATATAAGAAATCTTCATAAGAAGTCTTTTGTTGTTAAAAACTCTGTCAATAAAACTTTCTGTTTAGGTGGATTAAAAAAAAAAAGATTTTCAAGATGGCTGTCAGACTGGCACCATTTTCATTTAAGATCAATTTGACATTAAAAGGTGTCTTTTAAGGAAAATCCTGAGCTCAATAGACATTCAGAAAAATTTTCCAAAGTGGCACTTATAGCATTTAGCACCAGCCTGACTTTTAAATGAATGATTCTGTAAAGTTTCATAGAATCCTCAAAGTTGTTTAGTAGAAGCAGGAATAAAAAACTTCTTCTAACAGCAATCTCAGATTCAAATCAAATTTCCACTGTCCTACGTGAAGTCTGTCTGGATGGTAATCATGACCTAATTTTATCAGAAAATCAGATTAGTTTTTGTAAACTTCAAATCTTGGGAGATGGAACAGTATGGCTGAAGAGGATCAATGAATCATTTGAATCTCTTTCATATTTCTGAAAGCTGCATTCCCATGGACTAATCAGACTGCTCCCATGGTCAAGTATTTAGCACATATACCTTGGATGCAGGAGGTTGTGGGTTTGAACCCCCGCCAAGCACTAAAAATGGTACTAACAGTTGCCTCACCAGGTGCTCAGCATGAAGAGGTTTGTGTTAGGACTGGTACTCCTTGTGTCAGGATAATGTAACTAGATAAGACATGATGCCCCAGTGCTAGACATCTGAATAAAAAAATTTAAAGGTACATTAAAAATCCAGATCACACATACACAAATTCCACTGGCTACTGGCTAGTTCATAGGTTACCAGAACATGACCCCTTAGTAGTTTCTGTTATATCTGCACATAGAACAGGGGGAGATCTGACTTTAATCAGATTAGTGCTAGATGGACCATGGACAACAGGCATAATTCCATAAGCTATTCTGGTCTATGACCAGAACAGATGAAAATGAATCAAGGGGTGAAGTCTGTAGATGGGATGAGGAACTTTACTTTTTCAGAGTTTTATTATTTTATAGTTTTTTTTTTCTCATTTTCCCAAATACCCTGCAATACATGTTGCAATATACTGTGAAGCATTGCCATATGTCACAATACACAAAATCAGTAAATATTGAACTCTTTCTGTATGTGTATAGATTGAAGTGGTGTGCAAAATTTATCTCCCAAACAGTTCAATCAGAATTATAACAATACAGGAAAAAGTAATGCATAATTATAACAATACAGGAAAAGGAAAAAGTAATGCATAATTATAACAATTCATGAATAGAAAGAAATTATTAACAGCTTTGAACAGCACATGCAGTCCTGAGAAAACAAGTGGTTGCAAGAGACTTTTTAAACCTGATGGACAAAGTTTACTTTGTGATCAGAAAAAAACCTCAGTGCTCTGCCACTTACATGATATTTGCATGTTTTCAAGCAGAATATATTACGTTTTCGAATGGAAAAAAAACAGACACATAGTACTAACAAAAGTTTATATTTGAATCATGTTTTTGTTTTTTATTTTTAATAAAACTATAACTAAGTGACTTCCTTGTATTGAAGAGGGGGGCAGATTTTGTTACAGTTACACAAAATTTTTACATTTAATTTCCAATGACTATTGCTTATCCTACCTAAACTAAATTCAGTGAAATTACTGATGTGTACAACATGAATAAATCAAGGGAAATAACTCTTCCAAGCTTGTGCCTTGCATTGTGGCTACATATGAAAACATCTGGTCTTTAGATGGGGAAAATCATCCCTGGTAAGGAATTGCCAACATTGTTAAGACAATAACTTGGACTGCATTAGATAGCACTGTTCCTAAAAAACAATCAATTTTCATTTTATGTTATTTCTGTGAACTGTAACAAAAAATATTATGGCAATAGTATTTGACACTTTGATGTTAATACAATATAGCTCCAGTTAATTACTCAGTTCTGTATCACAAATGTTCTTTCAAAAAATGTAATCTATTTTTAAGCGTTTATATGATATGGAACATAAAACACATCCCAAGATGCATTCCTTGCAGATGAGTGGGCATCAACATATCACTCAGAAGCTTTAAACTTGCATTTTTGGAATGGTTTCCTATAACAGGCAGTAGTTTGATCAGAGAATGCGCATCAAATACAGCAAGTGTACAAACAGATTTGAAAAGTAGAGGAAAAGTATTTTCTTAATATAAAAAGCTCCTTTAACTACAAGATACAATTAATCTTTTAAAACAGAATAAGGTGTACCAAACCAGTACCAGCATGATATATTTTCACAATGTAATGTGTGATGTGATGTGACTTTGATTTTTAACGTAGCTTAACAATTTTTCAGTCATATCGCTACGCTACGATGTCTGCAGTGTGGCAATCTATAGTGATGTCTAGCACTGGGGCATCATGCCTCATGCCGAAGACATGTAGCATGATGTCCCACCTAGTCACATTATCCTGACACCAGGCCGACTAGTCCTAACACTAACCTCTTAATGTTGAGCACCAAGTGAGGCAGCTGTTAGTACCATTTTTGTAATGCATTATTTTATCATCATTATAACCTGGAGGATGGAGGAGCTTGTAGGGAGGACTGCTTTTTTTTTCAAAAGTGGAAGATAGGCTAATCACTTGAAAAATGGCATTTGTAAAAAATGAAATAAATATTTGTAAAAAATGAATTAAATATTTAATTGAAACACAAGTCTGTAACAAGAAATTAAATTGTGACAATTGTTCACATTTCTTTTTAAAAACAAAATTAAATTTAATTTAAGCATACCTTAGGTGTCATATGAATTTTTAATTTAATTTTAACATTTTTTTTCTTCAGTCATATCACTATGATGTCTGCAGTGTGGCAGTTAAATAATGATGTCTAGCACTGGGGGCATCATTCCCTAGACATGGAGCATCATCTCCCACCCAGTCACATTGTCCTGACACCTGGCTGACCAGTCCAAACACTGACCTAATCCTGAGTGCTTAGTGAGGCAGCTGTGAGTACCATTTTTATAGGTCTTTAATATGGATCACCTGGGATGGAAATCTGGAACAACTCAGGCCATTTGAGTGGTCTCCAGCCTACTGTAATCAGATATATTTTAATTTGTGTATATTTTAATTTATGTCTTTATGCCCAGTTTTTAATAGTCTAAATAGTAAACAATAGTAACAGCTCCTTTTGCTGTAGTTATGGTAGTTATATATAAAAAACATGGCATTTTGTATATAGTTTATTTATCTCCATGGAATAAAACTAACAGTGTTACATTAAAGGGGGGTCTTTAAATTTTCAATCTGATTTTGCTATTTTTTGTATAAAATCTGAACAGATACTAAAGTCCCATCTCTCATTTGTTCCTTGTTACTGTTGATGTTTGACAGGAAAGCATTATTTCTACACATAACATACATTAATTGCACAGGCAAACTGTTGGCATAATTATGGCAAGAAAGTACAAAGCTGTTAAGACAAGTGTTTGACACCTGTTGCAAAAATAATTACAGGTAAAAAATAATTATTGTTCCATATTAGAAACAGTGGCATATTTACACATAAATACAGCACAAGAAGCCAATCTTATTCTGGAAAGCGACTCAGTTAATCACTTCATTACTTTTTTATTATCATTATTATTATTAATATTATTATTATTATTATTATTATTATTATTATTATTATTATTATTATTATTATTATTATTATTACACAACATACCATTTATTATTTCATCAGTCCTCTAAGATCAACTGTTTTATAATAACATTTTTTTGAAAACTTTGAAAGAAATGAACCTTTAAAATGTTATTACATTTATTCTTGTTTCTTTGTATATTATAATATTCCCTCACAACAAAGAAATTCAACATAAACCCTAATAAAATGTGGGAATATTCGTGTATCTCGCTGTAAAACATCTCATTGTAACAGTCCTTAATAGTCTTAGACCTCAATATAAAACACATTAATATAACACACAGTCCTTGATTTAACATATATTGTCATGATTCTCACTTTTAGGTACCTCTGTATAACACACAACTATAGTCATGGATCACATTTTAATTGTTGAATAATATTTTTCCATTTAAGATAACCCAGTATAATTAAGACTGCTATATCTTCTACAAATTTAGTACTGTCTTTGTTGCCCTAATATTATGGAAAACAAGTGTACTCCTATGTCATGTACATTTCTTTAGCTCTCCTGAAAAGCATCTTATTGGGGGACATGTACTCCTATGTCATGTACTGTCTTTGTTGCCCTAATTTTATGGAGAACAAGTGTACTCCTAAGTCATGTACACTTCTTTGTTGTCACTAAAGGGCTTTTATGAAGAACAAGTGAAGCCCTATAGCATGTACACTTCTTTGACTTCTTTAAAGTGCATTTCAATTGGGGAGACAGATTTACTCTGATGTCATGTACATTTTTTTTACTCCTTTAAAGTGCA
Organism: Potamilus streckersoni; assembly: GCA_016746295.1. NCBI lineage: Eukaryota > Metazoa > Mollusca > Bivalvia > Unionida > Unionidae > Potamilus > Potamilus streckersoni. Next base: position 3,485,180 of record JAEAOA010001195.1, read on the forward strand.
TTTCATGGGGGGCAGATTTACTCTGATGTTATGTACACTTCTTTCTGAAGAGCATTTTATGGAAAAAAAGAGCACTCCAATGTCATGTATACTTTTTTGATTCCCATTAAGGGCATTTTATTGTGGGACAAGTGTACTCCTATATCATGTACACTTCCTGGTCTCCCTTTAAAGTGCATTTTATTGGGGGTCAAATGTACTCCTGTGTCATGTACACTTCTTGGTCTCTCTTGAAGAGCATTTTGGGGGTAACAAATGTACAGGAACCCTATATCATGTATATATCTTGGTCTCCCCTGAACAGTACATATGGGGAAGAAGTGTCCTATGTTATGTACACTCTTTTGGTCCCCTCAATGAGCATTTTATGTGGAACAAGTGTACTCCTGTGTCATATACACTTCTTGGTCTCCCTTGAAGACCATTTTATGGGGAACACACATACTCCTATGTCCTGTACACTTCTTGGACTCTGTTGAAAAGTATTTTATTGTGTGACAAATTCATTCATAGTATGTACACTCCCCTGAAGAGCTTTTTATTGTTGACAAATGTACTCCTATGTCATGTATTCTTTGGCTCTCCTGCAAAGCATGGTATTTGATGGGTGGGGGTGGGGTGGGTGGGGGTGGGACAAGTGTACACCTATGTGATGCACAATTCTTTGAGTCCCCTGAAAGGCATTTTAATTGGCGAAAAACTGTACTTCTAAAATTCACTTCATCTAAACTATGGACTGCTTTATTTTCATTATTGGCAAGGATACTGTAAATAAAGTGTCTTATACAAATTAGATGAATCAATCTACATGCTTCTAGTGTCTGGAGAGCTTGCCTTCTACATATGTACATATGCTTACTGTATCCCTATCTGTATATCTCCAGCCAATGCAAAGATATCAAAATCAATAATACTCGTGTAATTTGAATGTCAACACTTGCATGTCCTTTTTCATTAACAAATCTTCTTTTCAGAACTCTTGGTATATATTGAATAAACTGGGTTTTTGACAAAGCTAGTGTTATATAACACTCTGACTATAAATCCCTATCAATTTATCTTCGCAAATGCAAATTTAAAAATCCATAAAACCTATGTAATTGGAATCCTATTACTTACATCAGTTTTCTTACACATTAAATCTTGTCATATCTCCAGTTATTTCCTGAATAAACTCAGTATTTTGTCTGAGCTAATAACACTTAATGCATATATATATATATATATATATATATATATATATATATATATATATATATATATATATATATATATATATATATATATCATACAAAATTGGAGATCAACTTTATAAAAGGTTTTGTGTAGCATGCAAAGGGCAGCTAAACATTTTGATTTTAACAGTGTTACTTTTTTACTGGTGGCACAACTCATTCATTTTGCAATTAATAAGGAAAAAGTGGCATGATATGTCAAATAGGTTGTCAATCCCTGCTCTGGAACAATGTAGTACTGTCAGTCCCTCAAGTAAATGTCTGTTTGCTTGAGGTTTTACCACAAGTGTGGAAAACTTATATTAATAATATCTGAGTCAGATATAAAAGTCTGTTTGGACACAATTTTTACCAGCAGCTATGAAAGATATATATTTAATGATATCAAAAGGATGACCAGATTCTTTTCATAATCCTAACTTCTATCATTATTGTTCAAGCTGTTTCATGAATTATTTTTTTTTTAAAGATCTATTTCATTTAATGTGAACCTGCTCTCAGATCTGTTTCATATAATGTCACTCACTGCTTTCAGATCTGTTTCATTTAATGTCACTCACTGCTTTCAGATCTGTTTCATTTAATGTCTCTTGTTGCCCAGGATCTATTTCCCTTAAAGTCTCTCATTGCTCTCTAACCTAGTTTATTTAACATAGTTCACCACTCTCAGACCTGTTACATTTAATGTCACTCCCTGCTCTCAAAATAGTGTTTTATGAGCACTTTGTAATTCCAATCAATAATTTTTGTAAAGATTTCCCTCAAAATTATATTTGACCACAATTAAAAGATTCCTCAAAAACTGATGTTAAGATGGGAATGAAGAAGTTTGTTTACTTCCAGAATTTTATATATAATATCCAAGACAATATAAGATGACCTGAGGTTATGGGTCATTTTCCCATCAAATTCATAAACAAGTTCAGTTTCTATAAGCTTTGAAGGTCAAAAGACCATATAAACAGGTTTATAAAAAAGTTACATTATCTTATAAAAAAAACGTTACATTATCTTAAAGAACAAACCCACAATCAAGGAAAAATGTTACACACACAATATAAATATACATAACACTATTACTTAATAAAATCCATAACTATATTTGCCTTTTAATAAGAACTGAGATATACAGGGGGCATTAGAGCAAGGGACTTCAGTATATTTCTTGATATTTAATTTTAAATAATTTGACTAGCTTTATAATATATCCAGACAAACTGCATTAAAGAATGCTATTTAATACAGAGCAATTAATCAAATTTTTTTCAAACAACTACATCTCCTGGCATGTTTTGTCTTGCCTTATCTTCATTATATATGATATTATATATGTCAGTGTTAAAACAATTTAGAAATGGCTGCACATATTTTTTTTAAATCCTGACTTGCAACAATATTAAGACAGCAGTAGCATGTAGTTTAAAAAATTCTATAATTACCCTAATTTCTGACAGCTTTTAGAAATGGAAGTTCATGGAATTGATAAAAGGGTAATATAAATAAAATGTATCTTTCAATAAATACTTTAAAGAGTCAATAAAACATTAAATTAAATTATTCTGTGCAAAAACCTCCAGTTGTTGTTGTTGTTGTTGTTGTTGTTGTTGTTGTTTTAGGGTTTAACACCATTTTTCAGCACAAGATTGGCTATACATGGCAGCCAGTATTAATGGTGGAAGAAGAACCCTGGAAAACCCAGGAAAGAACCACAGACCCAAGAGAAGCTACTGGCAGACTTTCTCACATACCTGGACTGGAACTCAGAAAGACAGAGGTGAAATGGCATCGATCCGTAACTGTCAGCCCTTTAGACCATTCCAGGCCCCTCAAAAACCTCCAGTAATCAGCATTGATCCTCAGCCCTTTAGACCATTCCAGGCCCCTCAAAAACCTCCAGTAATCAGCATTGATCTGTATTTATCTTAGTTGTCTTATTTTCCAATCAGTCACTTGGTAAGAGGGGCCTGTTTGCCTACTGGAATGTGGTTTGGATCTGTGCTTTTACAGCACAGCAAAACAAGTAGGCTATTTAGTGCTGAGGCAATTGGAGTAAAGTGCCTTGCCCAAGGGCATAAGGACACACCATGGCAGCTGACCATGTCCAATGTTTGGATTTGAACCAGCACTCTTTTGGCTGTGAGTCAGGCACATTAACTCCTGAGCCCAGGCATGTTCAGGAATCAACTCATCATACATTACACATTCGAAAAGTTCATAGCATAATGTTTGCAACTGGAATTGTTAAATGCCCATCTTAATAATTTCATTTATTCCTTCATTATTAATGAAAAATAATTGATATATTCTAAGCAGTTTTAAGATTTTTGTATTCCCTCTGATAAATTTATGCAATTTTGGGCAACTTTTATATTTTCAACAAACTTGAGAATTTTTCAAGCAGTGACCCCTCAAAATTTAAGGACTTTTAAAGTTTATATAAACCATAAATTCTAATTTATTGTTATTGTTCTGCTGTATTATGAAATGCTTTGTAAAAACAGATGTATCTGGTGACCTAGTAATATCTTCAGCAAACATGGATGAAACACAATATGTATAGATTTACTGACAGTAGAATAAATATTTTCAACTTTTCAAAATTTGTTACAAGTGAGTCTGAAGATACAAAATTTTACATCAGCTTGCAAAAGACCATCCCCTTTAAGACTTCTGGTATTTGCAGAATTCTTTATTTGTAATTACATGCATGTTTTCCTCAGCCACTATACACAAAACCTGAGCCAAAAGTTGTTGGCAAGGCATTTAAAACAGGCATTACTGATGCTAAATCCAGTCTTCAGTAACTCTGACTAAATTCCAGATTGGAGCTTCAGAACTGAAAAATCACTGAAGAACATAATTACCGGTACTCAGATTTTTAACTACCTTTACATTTTCATGCAAGTGTGCATCAAAACGAAAAATGTTTTAAATGTTTAAAAAGTCAAACTACAAAACAAGTATATTCTTATATAATTATAGCTATAAATTATAAAAAAAATATAATCAATGTGCAGTAAGATAAATCACCTGTTTATTACAATTATTTATTTAAAGAAAAATGCAAACACCAAAATTAGTGGTTACTGCAAAGGTATCCATAAGAATTGTAAAAACGTTAACTAGGTTAGCATCATTTCCACCTTGGGTAGAGTATATTCAGAGACATGTAAAACGTAGTCCAGCAACACAAAAAAAAATTAGTGTTGTAAAACAATATTTGCATAAGGACTCCATGTAGTCAAAGTGTCTTAGATGGATGATTCTTCAGATATTGGTCTATTTTCTTTTACCACTGGAGAGTTTAGTCTGATTGACCAAAACTTAAAATTTTGTTTAGTTGCTAAGAATCATTTGCTGTTTTCATGCACACAAGAAATGTTATGTCCTGGCCAATACCAGTACTTTATCTATCCAATTAAAACTCCATGTTGGGGGCCTCCCAAGTGATCTAAAGTGATCACCATTACTGATCATGGCCATCACACTCTCTCTCCATAGGTTCAAGTCTCTAATACTAATGTCATAGGGTATCCATTGACATAGGGTATTCATTGTCATAGGGTACACAATTCATTAATTACCAATGTCATATGGTATCCATTGACATAGGGTATTCATTTCATTAGGTACCAATGTCATAGAGTATCCATTGACATAGGATATTCATTTCATTAAGTACCAATGTCATAGGGCATCTATTGACGTAGGGTATTCATTTCTTTAAGTGCCAATGTTATAGGGTATCCATTGTCATAGGGTATCCATTTCATTAAGTACCAATGTCATAGTGTATCCATTGTCACAGGATACCTATTAGCATAGGGTATCCAAATATCTCAGGGTATCCATTTTCATAGGGTATCCATTTCATTTAGTACCAAATGTTATAGGGCATCCATAGTCATAGGGTATCCATTTTCACAGGGTACCTATAGTCACAGGGTACCAACTGGTCTCTCTCAGCTTAAAGCCAAACAACTAATTTATTCCTGAATGTCAATGACTGAAGTTACATATATATATATATATATATATATATATATATATATATATATATATATATATATATATATATATATATATATATATATATATATATATATATATTAATGAATCACTTCACCTCTAGTAATAACACTATACCTGTACAGATGCATTTCTGTAAGTCTTTATATATTTTTTATACATGTACTATCAATGTTTTATGGATTGATGGTTTTTATAAACATAGTAGCCTTTGTATAAATGATGTTCTCTATATAACACTGTTCTCTATATCAGTGGCTTTCAAACTTTTTAAAGCTGTGGACCCTAGCATGTTGTGGTCATATGGTGGACCCCTATCAGCCTATCCAATAAATTTGGCCAATCAACATTATTTCATGTAATCCATGTAAGACATCAGTAAGTAATAACCATAGAATAGAATAGATTCAATACAGAATAGACAGCTCAGTACTCAGTTGCTTTTATAATTGTTGATGATAATGAGAACTTTGCAAATGTTCTATTTTTATTCTTTTTTGGCACCTGCTTGGGGACCCCTTAGCAATATGCGCCAGTCCCAAGAGGTCTGCAGACCACAGTTTGAAAACCCTTGCTCTATATAACACTGTTCTCAATATAAGGCTGTGCTTTATATAAAAGTATTCAGAGGTTTCTTAAAAGTGACCATCCAGAATGCTTTAAATGGAGGGATGTTGTAACAAGGCTGTGTTTTACAGTACATAAAAATTAAAGAGTATTATATACTCTTTCTTATAAGGTGGGTCTAATTTCAAACTGCACAGACTCAGATCTGCCATTGCATAATGTTCTGACATCAGATCTGGGTCTATGCAGTCTGTTAGAGGTAAGGAGTAGAACAAGCACCACACAGGTTTTAATATTACCCACAATGGAAGTATTAAACAAACTCAAGATGAAGACATTATTTACAGCTCATCTCTTTTAATAAGGGATGACATAGTTTTCCAATGGCTTTGTGATTTAGAATTTATTACCCCCTGGTGAGTCATTTAGTTTTAAGCAGAAGTTATTCACTATACCAGTGTCAGCAAGCCAACCCACAGTGAAATGGGATTGCCTTAATTTTTGTCAATCATGGACAGAACTTAGCAATGATATTTCCAATTACATACAAGTTATTCTGAAAGCAGAATTTGTATTGTCTTATCACTGCAGTTTCATTTATGTCTGAAAACATGTACCTAAATAAAATTCTTTTAAAATGACAACTGAAAATATCAAGGCAAAAAAATATTTGGCCAAAAAATCTTGGCTATACTTAAAACAGAAAAAAATGGCACCCACTCAAAGAGAACTACAACCAAATTTAACTAACAGAATGATAAAAATGATTGCATATATTTCGAAAAAATCAACTGACCTAGCTACTCAGACTGTTCAAAGATCTTTGTTACTAAGTAAGTACACTCTGTAACCTTTAGCCCAAAAACTAATATTATCCCATTGTCTCACTTCCTGACCAACTTGAAACATCCCATGGGTGATAATGTGTTACCAGAAAAGAAGGAATATTAATCAATAAAGTCAGGAGTATAAGAGAAAATTATCACAGAATAGTCTGCATTTGTTTAGTTCTAAAGACTAAATCATTAGTTATTAATAGATTGGATGGCAGAAATACATAAAAAGATTTAACCACATTCTTTCCAAATCTTGAAGAGGCAATGACTTGGTGGAGGGGGGGGGAGAAGGTGAGGGAATCAGGGGGAAGGGCAAACTGGCAAGATGGAAAAATCTAGGATGGGTAGCAGGACAATGTCAACAAAAATGATATGTTAAAAAAGTAAAAGTCATATCAAATTTGAAGCTGCCTAAAGCCCCCTTTTTGACCCAACTAATGTACTTAATAAAATGAGTACCATGTGCATTCTATTACTCACCCATCCCAAGTTAATAGTCTTCCATGTAAGCATGGTTACAAACAGAAACATTTTATCAGAGAAATATTTCATCTTCTATAAAGAATAACCATCACTAACCTGTTGTCTCCCATTTGAATAGGCTTCTATATAGATTGACCATCACTAACCTGTTGTCTACCATATCACTAGGATTCTTCCTTACTTACATACTTACAATCTAAGTAATTCAAATCTGTGATGTAGCACTCAATTTAATGTGCATAAACCATTTCCTACTTTCAATTAATGACATTTATATCTGAACTTTGATCACTAATTATGTTTTCCTTACCACATGTGCATTATTACGACTGTGTTATCTAAATTATGTAACAGAAAAGAGTGAAATGCAATAGAGTTATGAAATTTAACAAAATCATTTATTTCACAAGAATACATAGCAAAAATTTAAAATGATCTTACTGTATGGTAAATTAAATCCCAAACATTCATAAAAGTTTTTTCACATGTCCAAATGTATACAGTTCCAAATGGTCCAAATGAATTCTAATTTGCCAAAAGTCCTGATGTATCACAATGATACAATCCAAAATGTCTTGAATGAATTCACAATAATTCAAAACTATAGATTTAGTCCAAAATTAATGATGATCACATTCGTGATTTCAGTGAATGATTTAAGTATATAAATCCTCTCAAATACAAACTGAACATTATAATTAAAAAAAAATTTTTACACATCCTTGCACATGACCTATGTTTGAATTATCATTTTTTGAAAATACTTTATCATCTTAATGAAAACTTTCCATCGAACTTCAAACAAATTTATTTCCCCGAAAGATTTAGAGTCAGAATTAAGACTGTATCTAGAATTTAAACTGAAGTAAACATGTTTACAATTAAACAATTGTCCAATCCGGACACAAGTTTAGTGAAATCCAGTTTTATTTGTACATGTCTTAGGAGAGCAGTGGGAAAAAATGCTTACAGTGAATGGTTAATAAAATACATTATATCTGGTGAGCAGGATGATACAGCCAGTGTGAACTGAAACCCATTTGTCTTCCAACTTTCCTGGCAGGATATAGGAAATGTCATTAGGCTATCAATATCAGTAAGGTCTGCAATCAGTTCAGAGACCCAATACCAACTGGTTTATAACTGGTAGAATGATACATTTTGTCAATATGTGATGGCCTTATACAGATCACTGCGTGATGAATACTGACGAAATTACTGATGAAATGTTTCCCCAACCTCACCCACATCCAACCCCTACTCACAAGGTAAAAAGAAATTTATAGTTTTAAAAAAAGTCAATAATATTTTTGAAATGTTTTGAATGTTCAATCCACTTCCTTATCTTCTGAAGATGATCATATTGTATAATATTAATTTCAGAGCATTCCTTAGAAAACTTTGAGAGTAGCTGCATTAAAAAAATCTGTAATAGATTGCATTCGGCTCAAAAATGTCAAGATATCTTATAAGATTTACATGGCAACAAATGTTTGTCAATATTAAGTCCAAAGTTTCATAGTAATCCATAAAAAAACTAAAAACTTGCTATGTTCAATGCATGCAGCAACAAAATGAAAAGGGCAACAACTCTAACAAGACCACTCATGGGACTGATGCTGGCCCAAAAATATTTCTATAGTTCAAGATAAGATGATTTCTTATTTAAAACTGTTAAATGCTGAAACCATTGCTGACATTTTTTAGCAGTACAATTTTCAAAGTGGTGGCCATGTTTGAAATAAGATCAACACCATTTTGATATGATCATCCATTCAGGACGAGCAAAATGAAGACTTTTAATGATGGCTGCAGTGGAAACCATATTTGATGTGAAATTAGCACTGTTTGCATTTAGGACCAACAGACATGATAAGAATCCTTGTGGTGAAAACCCTATGTTGGTATGATCATCCATTCTATAGAGGAAGTGATAACAAGATTTTCAAGCAGACAAACAAGGTGAATCAAATAGATGTCAGATCAGCATAATTTTCATTGACAACTATCCTGACACCATATGAAGTTGTCTGGTTAAATCCTGATGTTAATATGACTTAGGTTTTAGAATCGGTGATAAGAAGTTTTTTTCCAGATGACTGCCATGGCAGCCATATTGGATGTCGTATTGACACCATTTTCAATTATGACCAACTAGACAATATAAATTTTTTTACAAGAACAATGACCCATAGAAAGCTTATGGCAGCTTTCTCACATTTTTGTCCACACTGGCTGTGCCTGAGACTTGACTTCACATGGACAGGTCGAGATAACAGTGATTGGTAAAGGTGACCATTTGGCCAACTGGGGCCCTAAAAGTTGTTTAGAAGAGATCAGTCATAGTAAACCTGTGCAAACAAATGGAGATGGATGACAGCATATGCTCTTATGGTCTATGACCAGTAGAGCTTACAAATAAAAAGCAAATTCTGGAAAAAGATTTGTTAAAATGTCCCCCAGAGAAAGCCTTCAGACTGATGGTGTACCTATGCCATTCCTATATTTTTTCTTCTTCGGACACCAATTTTTATGGTCAGGGGTCCTCCTGGCACAGTAATGGAATCCTACCTTCCTCTCATCAAGTCTAAATCAAATTTTAATACATTAATGATAGAGATCTTCTAACAATTTGTCCATTTCTAGTAATTCACCAGTCGGCCTGTACAAACTCTTGGGATACACTCTATTGCTTAAGACATCTGAGTCAGCATGGTCTGTACTAACTTTTGAGATACACTCTAATGCAAGATGTTCACCAACATGACTTGCACTGTTCTACTTTCTCTCAGCTCTTTGAGACATGTCCATATTTTTCTTTGTTTAACTTCCACTACATTTTTCATATTCAGGTTAGGTATTCACTCGCTGAAACCCGCTGGAAGAGCCAAAAGTGTAACAAGAAGGACAGGATGCATCAATTCAGGTAACTCAAGAGGCAGAGTGCCTGTCTGAAGTTAAGGTGTTCTTGGTTCAAGCCACAGTCTGGCTGTGCATTTTTCTCTCATACATAGGGGATAACTAGACAATATTTTCCAGTAATATTATTTTCACATCATCAATAAAGGATGTTAACCATGACATAATGACACAAGGTCTATTCCTGAACTGACAATTTTGTTGGCATTCTCCCCATCCATTTGAAAATAGACAGGATCTCATTGGGAAATCAAGATAGGGCTTGAAAATATGTGCAATTTTCATCCATTCTGCTTAATTTTCAGTTTGATTTTTTATAAAAAAAAATTTGAATAAGAATACTGTACATACTAGAAAAGACCCTGAATGGCCTCATCTAACATTCTCATTATGCCATATCAGACTTATTTATTGAGACAAAAGTTTGTCACTAAATTTCTTAAAGTCTTGCCCATAATTTTGGTCATGAATCCAGAATTAATGATCAAAACATGATAGCTGGAATTATTAGCATCAACAAATTTTAAGAATTATTTCTCTAAGTTTGTATCGATGTATAACTACACCTATTAGCTCAGTTTTCAAACAAACTGAACAAGCCCCACTGCAATGATTTCTCTGATAAAAGGTCACAACCTTAATTTCTGTCACGGTCATCTCCTTTGTTATATGAACTGGTAATAAAGGCAATTTCTTTATTTTACTTGGCAATGGTTCATTTCAATATCCATTTTCTAGGCTTTACCCAACTGACCTAGCTCTATGACTGAAAAATTGTTAAAGCAACATTAAAAATCCTCATCACACACATACCTAACTCATAATCATAAAGATGCTTGAATTTAGTGATAGAATATTGTGAAACTCTTCTGAATGAAATGATAATCTAGAAATAAAAAGGTAATGTATAGAACTTAATCATGTTGCTTAAATATAGTAAAGGATTTTCCCTGTAAAACAGTGAAATTACAGCTAGATATCCATGAGCATCATGAACTAAGGTCATTAATGACATTAAGTATAGAATTCAAAAAATTAATTTATTTTCTAAGTTTTCATTTATTCTTTGTACAAATGTTAAGTGATCTGGTTGTGAGTGCTAAGCATAAATTCCAGAATACAATCCAAGAGGTTACCATTTATGTGCTGGGTATGGTGAAATGATTTTGGCAAAGTCTTTTGGGCTTGTCAGAACAACTCATCCACTTGAAATGTCAGACAATACATGTCAATTTGGGAATGTGAAAAACATAGAAGAAATAAATGGAAGTGAAAATGAATGACTTCTAGGTAATAATGAATTGGCACATTTACTGGACTTGTATTGGATAAAAATAATTCAGATCAACTGCGATTCATCACTTAAACTGAAAGCTCTCCCATACTGACATTTCTATAAAAACACAATTATGTCCTTGCTGAAAATATGCTGCTACATTTCCACCCAAATAATGCGAATTTAACATGTTTCCTTGATCTTTATTTAATTAAACAGAAGTCAATGAGGTCAATCTTGTCAAGTGAAACCATATTAAAGCACTGTTAAGAATCAATAATGTTGTCCCTATACAGCTGGAAAAGACATCACTTATGCATTCATGACCTATGTATGAGCCAGATACAGTTTACAAATTGTATCCAAACTTTGGCAAAGGCAAATAATGGGTGTAAGAAAGATAGTTATGATGCAAATATGTTTTCCCTATGACTTCTCCATGACAAATTTCTGATATTACATTGACTTCATTCTTTAATGTTTGCAATGAAAAAGTTAAGGTTGAATGTCCTCAACGATTAGCATAATTCTAATCAATATGATAGAAAATAGGTCAACATGAATGATCAGCTTTCCTCTCAATGTGGCCTTGTCCTCCCCTTGTGATCAACCCACCTGAACACTACAGATGGAGAAATAGGTAGAGAGACATTAATATGCACTTTTATCCAGAGAAATCAGCAAAATGGAAGATTTCATAGCCATGATTTTGAAACTGTCAATTTCAAATGATTACCTAAGGTGTAATTCCATGATGTTTTCAATTTTTTTTTAATCATTTTCCAGGTATTTTCAACCATTTTCCAGGACAAATCATTCTTCTTACTTTTCAGGACATAACCTTTTTCCAGAAGTTTCAATGACTGTGGTGAGATTTACTTGTAATTTTATTTTGAGTGTTCGGAATTTCTTTTTCACACAAAGAAGTGATAATATTGTTGATAACATATATTTAATATATGAAAGCCATTGGATAGAATAACAATTATATATTTCTATACTACACTAAGGTCTCTAGGTGTGCAGTGAGAATTGTCATAAATCTCATTATAAAGCACCTCAGTATATTACACAGTCCTTGATATAATACTCGTATAGCCCTAGAACTTGCTACAAAACACAGCAATATAGAACAGCCCTTGAAATGGTATGGGCATAGTCATGGAACTCACTACAAAGCACAACAGTAAAAAAAAGTCCCTGATATAACACAGATATAGCCATGGAACTTGCTACAAAGCACATCAGTTTAAAACAGTCCTTGATATAACACACATATAGCCATGGAACTCACTACAAAGCACATCAGTTTAAAACAGTCCCTGATATAACACAGATATAGCCATGGAACTCGCTACAAAGCACATCAGTATAAAATAGTCCCTGATATAACACAGGTATAGCCATGGAACTCACTACAAAGCACATCAGTATAAAACAGTCCCTGATATAACACAGATATAGCCATGGAACTCGCTACAAAGCACATCAGTATAAAACAGTCCTTGATATAACACACGTATAGCCATGGAACTCACTACAAAGCACATTAGTATCAAACAGTCCCTGATATAACACACATATAGCCATGGAACTCGCTACAAAGCACATCAGTATAAAACAGTCCCTGATATAACACAGATATAGCCATGGAACTTGCTACAAAGCACATCAGTATAAAACAGTCCCTGATACAATATAAGCATATTTATTGCCCTCACTACAAAGTACCTCACTATAAAACAGTTCCTAAAATAACATAAGCACTGAGTCATGGATATTACAATTAGGCACATTATTATAACATAGTCACTGAGATAACATGGGTACAGTCAGGTATTTCACTATCAAAGAACCACAGTTTAAAAAGTCCCAAATACAACATAAGTATATGCATGGATCTCACAAAAAAGCACATCAGTATAACAGTCCCTGATTTAACACCTGTATAGTCCAGGGTCTCACTATTAAACATCTCAAAACACAGTGCCTAATACATTAAAGATATAGACATGTTCTCACTAAAAATACTCCTCAGTATACAACTTTCCTTGATATAACATAAGCACAGTACTAAATATCACAACAGTATAGCACAGTCCCTGATATAAAACAAGTATAGTCCTGATCTCACTATAAGCCACTTTAGTATGACAGTCCCTCATATAATATGAATATATGTGAACACAGTCACAATCCCACAAAAACACACCTCAATATGATACAATCTCTGATACAACAAAACTATAGCTACAATCACACTATAACGCAACTCAATATAACACAGTCTATGATATAACATACCTATGGTCATAATCACACTATTAGCCACCTCATGATACACAGTCCATGATATAACATAATCATAAATTTCACTATAAAGAACCACATAATAATGCAGTCCTTTATATAAAATGTACATAGCAATCTCAATAAGGTACCTCAGTAAAGTCATCTCTGGTACAACATGAGTATAGTCATGTATCACACAATAAAACACTTTGGTATAACACAGTCACTAATAGAACACAGGTATAGTCATGTATCTCTCTATAAAACACCTACATAAGTGCTCACAATATCTGATAGATTCCAGGGCTATCCAATATTGGGTCAGGCCTTTCCAGTATTAGAAGTGAGATGCCAACTGGGCTTGTCAAAACAAAATCTGATTGCCTGAAAAAACTTCAATCATGTTGATGGTATGTGGAGATTTATTTTCAAGATGTTTAGAGACAAATGTCCCTTAACCATATCAAGATGGTCTATTTATCAAACTGCTGTGATTGCATGGGTTACCTATAATTACTACTGACTTAATTTTAGTATACAACCAGAGTTAGGACAAAATACCAGTTTGGATATCAGCTAGAACCAGTCTACTAGATACCGAACTGTCATCATTTTTTTCATGGCACATGGTGCAATGTATGCATGCCAACCCCAGGAGCAGTATAAGTGTAATTATTGCTAATATAAGTGGCAAACAAGTGTAACCTGAGCATAACAAGTGTAATCTATATAATACATACCATAATTACAGTACACTGTATGAAAAATGTATTTTTTCTTTACTACTAGTCTGGTTTTGCAGCTGGTCCAAGTTCTTGTCACAAATGAGCAAAATCAAAGTGGACTAAAACAAGAAAACAAACACAAAATATACAAATTTTTTTATATTCAACACTCACTTTAACAAGTCTAATGGTTTATCTTCAATGAATGACTGTGAAGTTCACAAATTTTGCAATGAACATGACAATGTGCTCAATCAGTGATGCATTCCATCTTTCTAATATTCTTTTTTTCAAATCTGTAAAATGTGTCAATTTGCCCATTTTCTATCTTATATGATTTGACGTTTAAAAATATCTATGTGCTCTACATTTTTCAGTCACAGAACACCAATATGTAAAGCTGTTAATGACTGTTTCACTTAACATCTGGTGTCATTTTCTTCAAAAGTGATGTTCGTTCATCTATGTCGATCAGGATCATTCATGTCATTGATTCACTTGAGGGGTGGGTCCGGAGACGGCTGATCAGTCCAGATTCCATTGCAGTGTGGACATGGATGTGCAGGTTGCTGACTGGGAAATATGGACTGCTGTTCCTGGATTTGCACACAGCACATTTCCCAGCTTCATCTGCCACACTGTTAAAAGGTTGCCACACTGGCATTTTTTTTTACCACGCCAAGCAAATTGATCAGCAGCAACACTCTCCAAGATGCCAGGGTCAATGCCAAAATTCTTCTGTGAGAGATTGAGTGACCCTTGTACATCTTTTGCTGACCACCATAAGCTCTTTTGCCTTGCTATAGCTCTCCACAGATCATCTTCTTGGGTATGTTTTCTTCGGTCATGCGGACAACATGGCCAGCCCAGCTGAGTTGTGCCTTACACAGCATGGTGCGGATGCTTGTCATGCTGGCCTAAAAAAGCACCTCTGTGTTTGGTACCTTGTCTTGCCATCTCATCTCCAGCAGTTTTCTCAGGGAGCTCAGGTGGAAGTGGTTTAGGTTTATAACATGGTAACTACAAATACATACCTGCCAACCCTGATGAATCCGTCTCAGTAAGGCAGTTGACATTTTTCCGTAAGTTTGACCAGTTTTCAGTAAGGTGTAAAACAATATCAAACTGTTAGTGTAAAGCTTTTAACATAATTAAAAGTTCATATTTGTTACATGCAGCAAAAATAAAACATTATATTCAAATGAAGAGATTTAAATTAAGCGTAGACATTATTTACCACTATTACAGTTGCACAAACTCAAGTTTCAACCCCTACGCAGCTCAATAGCTTGTTGCTGTCTCTTAACGAGACGTAACTCTTATCTTTTTCCATTGCACATGACAAGATCATATCTCCCACCATGAGTCATACTCAAATTGGCATGTAAAGTCAAAAAAAAACATAATTGTGTCTGTTCCGTCTTTTATTCACAAAGAATCTGACTATTCCTTTTTAAAAGTTTTTTTTTCCTTTCGTTTTAGACATGCATCGCTTGCTGGACCCCATTTTGAAACAAATTCTCTAATCAACAGTTGAATCATGCAGATGCTGCACATAAACAAATAGTGGCAGTTTAAAGCATCTGAGGTGCTACTGTAAAGTTAGTCTGGTTCCCTGTCGAATTTCACTAATTCTAAAATGAAACCCAGATCCAAATCAAGCATGGATGAACAAATTTTCCAGAGTTTTCAGCAATGATCATTTTTCTATAGTTTTTGCTGTCATGCCATAAGTCCGTATTTTAAGGGTAATTCTCTTAAGACTTACAGCAAAATCATAAGAGTTGGCAGGTCTGCAAACAGTCCAGGTCTCACAAGCATAGAGGAATGTGGGTAGAACAACCAGTGCATAGACTTTGAGTTTAGTGGCAAGCTTGATGCCTCTTTTATCCCAGACATTTGATCGGAGTCTGCCAAATGCTACACTGGCTTAGGCAATCCCGGTGTTGACCTCATCGTCTATGAGGACAGCTTGTGATAAAGTGCTGCAGATGTATGTGAATCTGTCCACATTTTTAGCTTTTGACCACAGACATTGATGGATGGTTCCAGAAAGTCTTTTCCAGGAGCTGGCTGATGCAGAATTTCGGTCTTGTTGGTGGAGACAGTGAGTCCAAAATTGATGGACACTGTGAAAAAATGGTCCATTCTCTGTTGCATGCCTGCCTCTGTGTTGGAGGTGAGGGCACAGTCATCTGCAAACAAGAAGTCCTGAATGTATTCAACTTAGACTTTGGTGTTGGCTTAAAGCCTCCTCAGGTTGAACAACTTGCCATCCAACCATACAGACTTTCTGGCAATAGGTCATGATCAAGGTGCTCTATGAGTCTGTTCAGCAGATTCCTGGCAAGGACCTTTCCGGTGATGCATAGTAGAGAGATTCCTCAGTGGTTGTTGCAGGATTGGAAATTTCCTTTGCCTTTGTAAATGTGGATGATGGATGCATCTTTAAATTCCTGGGGTATGCATTTCTGCTTCCACATCCAACAAAGATTCTCTATTAGTCTTTCCACTAGCTTAGGCCCACCTGATATTTGAAGATCTCAGCTGGGATGGAGTCTGCTGCTCCTGGAGCTTTCCCACTCGACAGAAACTCAGACTGAAACAATACATCTGTTATCTTGGAAATGTGATGTACATTTGCTATAAATAGAAAATAAGGAACGCATATGTACATCTAGAATAGACAAAAGTGATGTGATGTGATTTGATTATAATTTTTAACATAGCTTTAACAATTTTTCAGTCATATCGCTATGATGTCTGCAGTGTGGCAGTTTATAGTGATGTCTAGCACTGGGGCATCATTCTGCAGACATGTAGCATGATGTCCCACCCAGTCACATTATCATGACACCAGGCCAACCAGTCATAATACTAACCTCTTAATACTGAGCACCAAGCGAGGTAGCTGTTAGCACCATTTTTGTAAGTCTTTGGTATGACTCGACTGGGGATCGAACCCACAACCTCCCGCATCCAAAGCGCATGCTCCAACCACTAGGTCACCGGAGCAGTTATTAGACAAAAGAACTCTTTTTACACAGTAGTCTCCCTTTTTAGAATATTCTCAAATTTATATGATTATATCATGTGGGATTAAAGAGATGATAAAAAAAAATTAGGAATTCTAATTGCTCTATTTATATTTCACTTTCTGATGTTCTAGCAGAGCAGAATCAACAGACAGGCAAGCATAAGATGTATTTTGGGGGAAAGGTCCTGATTATGCCAAAAGCATAATGGTTGGCATTTATGGCAATGATGCATGGCTTTCATGTCACTGATTAAAAATCAGCTTTCCTTTGGCAAGAGTGATAAAACGGAACTACTGACCAAACAATGAATTTGGCAAAAAAAACCACTTGAGTATTTTGATTTTTTTTATCTTTCATTGTTAATGTGTTATTCAAGATGTTTCAAGTTAAAGTTTAATGAATAATAATTACTCATATTACACTAGTGGCATTAACACTGACTAATCATATTAAGCAGCACCTATGAACATCAAAAGAGTAAAAGAAACTCCACAAAAAACATTGCATGTCATGAAATATTTTGAATAAACATACAAGTCAATTTAATATGATTTTGCTTTTATCTTTTCATATTGGAAGAACAGTAATTGCAACAGTCTGTGAGAAACAACAGTAAAAAGAAAATTGGGTAATTTTGGGCATATGGAAATTTTAGTGTGAGCTTCAGAAATTCGAGTCCAGGCTTATGATTTTTTTTTAAAAGTTACCATGCTTTTGGCGAGTGTCTAAATAATTTTTCTTGCAGCACTGTAATATAACATGGTCTTCAATATAATATGAACACAGTCAGAATCAAACTATAAAACACCTCAGTATAACACAATCCTTGCTATAACATTAGTTATTATTCTCACTATAAAGCACCTCAGTACAACACAGTACTTGATATATATGAGTATTATAAGTTACAATCACATTAACAAATACCTCAGTATAACACAATCCTTGATATAACATGAGTATAGTTATCATTCCTAATATAAACCTACTCAGTAAAATACAGGTCTTGATATAACATAAATATAGTTCTCATTCTAAATATAAACCACTCATTATAACACAGGTTTTGATATAACATGAGTACATTCACAATCACAGTTTAAGGCACCAAAGTAAAACTGTTTCTAATTTAACATGAATACAAGAATGGATCTCACTATAAATCACCTCAATATAATACAGTACCTGATATAATATGAACAGCCATTTTCTCACTACAAAGCACCTCAGTATAACACATGGATTTTGCTATTAGGCACATTAGTAACACACATTCCCTGATATAATAATGGCATAGTCAGGGATCACAGTCCCCATTATAATGCATGGATAGTCACATATCCCATTTTTACAGGTGAATTCAACCTTTTTCATGTATATTCTACAGTACATGACAACATGATCTGTTGTATGATAGACTGATCTGTTGTATGGTAGACTGATCTGTTGTATGGTAGACTGATCTCTTGTATGGTTGACTGATCTGTGGTATGATAGACTGATCTGTTGTATGGGTGACTGATCTGTTGTATGGTAGACTGATCTGTTGTATGGTAGATTGATCTGTTGTATGGTAGACTGATCTGTTATATGGTAGACTGATCTGTTGTATGATAGACTGATCTGTTGTATGATAGACTGGAGGCTTTACCCAAATCACTCATATGAAAATGATCTTAGAAGTATGATTGAAAAATTGCTTGAAGCTTTAGATAATGGAGATCCATTGGGAGTTTTGTCAGCTGAATTTAGGAAAGCATTTCATTTAATTGATATTTTACTTCAAAAGATTAAAGCCTTACAAGCTTACATACAACTTTGTAACTGATTTACACAATGGCAAGTTAGACAAGAAACATTAAACTTGTGAAGTACCTAATGGATCTATTTAAGGGTCACTACAGTCAGCAATATAAGTATTCTATACATTCATAAATAAGTGTTGATAATCCACAAATGTATGAAGCATCGGAAACTCACAACAGTCTATGAAAGGACATATTTAAGAAAAGATAAATTTTCGTTAATTTAAATTTAAATTTTCTAATGGTTTTGTATCCAACAATTTAATGTGTTCAGTAAAAGAACAATAATACTATTACAGATTCCAATCTACCAATATTGCACACTATGCGGTCAAATAATTTTCTTTTTCCTAAGCCAAAAAACTGAAAATAGTTTGGCTTTCTTGGATCCAATCATTTGGAACTTACTATCTAGAGATGTTAAAGAAGCTTCATCAGTGTCTTCTTTTCATCACAGATGATTGAAATGGATCCGATCCAGATAGTGTTTAAAACAGGGCATGGCCAACTGTTTTTGCATATGCATAAAATTATATAAAGTGTGTGTGTGTGTGTGTGTGTGTGTGTGTGTGTGTGGGTGTGTGTGTGTTTGCATATAAGTGTGAACATGTTTGCATGTGTGTACATGTGTGTGTATGTAAAAAAGTTTTTAATGATGACTGTTTTTATACATAATGCTCTGTGTGCTAAATCCATTCTCTGTTGCTTTTGCATACAAAACTCTATAATACCTTTTTAGCATGATATCCCTTTTCCAGCTGCATTTGATGAAGTTGCATGTGCATTATGTAAATAATTGAGGGCCACAAAGAAGACTGTCTTTTTGCGCTAATTGTGTCACCCTCATGAACTAATTACTATACTATACTATACTATACTATACTATACTATACTATACTATACTATACTATACTATACTATACTATACTATACTATACTATACTATACTATACTATACTATACTATACTATACTATATTATATTATATTATATTATATTATATTATATTATATTATATTATATTATATTATATTATATTATATACTTTTACATTCCCTACAGCATGGTACAAGTATAGTTTACCTTATATAAAACCCACTGATGCACATACAAATATGACATGCTTGAAAAGTCAATTATGAGTCCTAGTGTTTTATAATAATAATAATAATAATAATAATAATAATAATAATAATAATAATAATAATAACAACAACAACAACAACAACACTTAAAGGGTCTCACAGTTAGTTGCCTGGAACTAATTCTCTTTGTGTTCCTCTGTTATATACATATTTACATTCAAAATACATGTACATAGTTGTACACAGACACATCATTGATAATAAGCTATATTTGTATATGAACATAATAAACAGAACATTTAAATAAACATGCTTCATTTGGTAAATGGTGAACATACAGTACAAAAGTAGTGAGACAACAAAATGGAAGGTTAGTAAATTTAAAATTTATGCTGTTAATCAAACAGGTTCCATTTTTCATCCATTGAATTAGATTATAACTCAATGCATTTATTTTGGTACAGCATAATGGGGCTAGTGGTTTGACAAATTATGGTGCAAGTCAGGTCTGACACAGATGATGGTGCTAGTCAGGTCTGACACAGATGATGGTGCTAGTCAGGTCTGACACAGATGATGGTGCTAGTCAGGTCTGTCACAGATGATGGTGCTAGTGGCTTGATGAGTAGATTAGGGAAAGTATTTCCTATTGCACTTGTTTTATAATCTGGATAGACAGACTGTTGTGAACATTATACATTTAATGCCATACTTTGTGTTGGCTCTCCTTTTCCATTTGGGAAAAAGGGACTAGGGTCAGCAACAGAAACTGAGGTGGTGAGCTGACCAGAAACAGGTTTTTGTTTGGTCTTACTGGTGCTAGTGGTTTGACTTGAAGATTATGGGTACTCTGACAATAATGGGTACACTGACAATAATGGGTACTCTGACAATAATGGGTACTCTGACAATAATGCGTACTCTGACAATAATGGTTACACTGACAATTATGGGTACTCTGACAATTATGGGTACTCTGATAATAATGGGTACTCTGACAATTATGGGTACTCTGACAATAATGGGTACTCTGACAATAATGGTTACACTGACAATTATGGGTACTCTGATAATAATGGGTACTCTGACAATGATGGGTACACTGACAATTATGGGTACTCGTAATAATGGAAGACTGGTGGGAAGATCCTTCTGGAGAGTCACTCTTGATATATATTGGAAACTCAATCTCAAACACAAGTTCACAGCTTTACCATAACTAGCTCTTTAATCTTCCAGTACATTATACAACAGCAGAAAAAGGTCTGTACTAATTGCTTTAGATATACTTTATGCTGAGGCAACAATGGTAACTGTAACAGTATTGCATACAGTTCTTCCAAACACATGGTTATGAACAAATGAAACAAAAAAGGAATGCAATTTCAGAGGCATCAGACACGCATATAGAGACATATAAAATGCACCTATATGAACAGTTTAAGGATTTGACATGATAATCCTTTTGCACTACTGAGGTTTTCATTTCCATTGTCAATATTCCATCAATTTCAGAATAATCTGACAATGTACTATCAGTCTTGATGATAAAGGTCTTTTTAAAATCAAATCAGAAATATAACTTATAGTTGTAATAACCGAATAAGACCAACCCATCAAAATGACTATAAAGTATGTACATACTGGAAGATGTCAGTCAAACCCATAAAATGAGTAAATGTAATAGATCTTGTTTCTTAACATTACCGAATGATGAAGAAGCTCTAAAATTACAAAAGATTGTCAGAAAATCTACGTCCCACATATGACATGAACTGAAAATCAAAGTTAATAGTACATGGCAATTATTGTTAACATTATATATTTAGGACTGACGTAACTGCCTCATTTGCCCATCAGAAGCTAAACATAAGTAATATATACTGACAGACAAGGACAAGAAAGATGCAAGAGATATGGAGTCCCCAAAAATATTAAGCCAGGAATAGATCTTTGTGATGCTGAAAATCATCTTGTGTGACATTAAATAGCAAAAACATGGCATTGGTTTCCGAAGAGTTGTTAGCACAGCAAATCATATCTGACAGTGAGGGAATAAAAAAGACATAAAACCAGCAATAAAGTCTAAAGTTTACTTCTGTTTTCCTGACAGGAAATGTCTGAGATGAGGTGGATTCGTTATATCCAACAAATGATGAGGTGAATTCATTATATCCCAAAAAATTGATGTTTGAGATGAAATGGTTAAATGATGTTTGAGATGAGGTGGTAAATGATGTTTGAGATGAGGTGGATTCAGTATATTCAATAAATGTTTGAAATGAGATGGTTAAATGAAGTTTGAGATGAGGTGGTAAATGATGTTTGAGATGTGGTGGATTCAGTATATCCAATAAATGTTTGAGATGAAATGGTTAAATGAAGTTTGAGATGAGGTAGTAAATGATGTTTGAGATGTGGTGGATTCAGTATATCCAATAAATGATTTCATTTTTTATGTGTGCGCAGCAATTTGAAAGAAAAGACACATGACTTAGTGATTTCTAGTCACTTTGCTATTTTCTTATTGTTGTGAAATACAGTTCAATAATAATTTAGTTTCAATGGAAATACCACTACAAGATTATTGTATTAAATTTTACGAATCTGTTGTTGTCTGGGATCGATGCAATTTTTCAGAACATGATAGGTTATACATTGCAGCCAGAGTATATCCGGTGGAGGCAAATTTCCAGGAATAACCAGTACTAACCCAGAGGAAACTAATGGCAAGCTTTTTGCATACCCATTCTGACAGCTTCTCAATCTAATGCAGGCATAGTTGAGATGATGTCGATCTGTAAAGGCCAGCAACTGTGACCACTTGAGACCCCTTTTAGTGATCTAATATATTCATATTTATGTGATGTAGCAAGTTTATAATAGATGACAAAAAAAAAGACCATCCCCTTAATAAAGAAATAATGAGCATGCCCAGAAATTTAAAACAATAAGACCCATTTGAGAACCTATTATTGTATGACTTTAACATTGAATCTAAACATCTTCAATCTTTATTTACAAGAAAGACTGGTGTTTTATGGAGTACATAAAACTGAAAAAACTGAAATTGTTCAAGTATTAGCAATTTAACACTGCAAAAAAAATATATCATATATCTCAAGACAAGTAACAACTTAATCTGTTACAAGATTGTTATACTGTCTTATCAAAATGGAAAGAGATTTTAAGCCAAGAACAGAAAGATTGATATTTGTGATGCTGCAAATTTTAAAGACTTATTGAAACTTAAAGTTGAATAAGTTATTGCTTTGAAGTTATCATAGTTCAAGCCAGAAAGGTCTTGAGAAAGTTTACTGATTTTCTTATTTCATCTCTGAAACATAAAAGGGTATATGTTTAAGCATCAGTAGCATTGACCAGGTTGATTTAATGGTACAGTGATATACAGGGCATTCAAACTCTGGTTTGTAAAGGGCCGCATGTCAAATAATTGATTTTCAGAGGAAAGCTAAATTGTAACAGGTTCTTACGCTATCAAAATCTGATGAAAGACATGATCATTTGGAGAGATTTTATGAACAGTTATTTCCGATTCGTCAGGGAAATTAAGGGCATACACTTTGAGAGTCTGGGAATTTAGGGGTACCACTTGCTCAGAATTCTTTAGTTTGACTCTTGCCTTGTAAGAAGACAATAGGTCCAACTCTTTGAGGAACTGGAGAATAGTGTTTTCCCTCATAGAAAAGATGCCAGACAGCTGTCTTAAAAAGGCAAGACAGGCTATAGGCTAGGACATGGTTGTGTGGAAAGAAACAGCATTAAGGAAACAGCTTTCTATTCGAGAGAGAGAGAGAGAGAGAGAGAGAGAGAGAGAGAGAGAGAGAGAGAGAGAGAGAGAGAGAGAGAGAGAGAGAGAGAGAGGAATAATCAGGAATCAGAAGGGAACACATTAGATGTGGAAACAAGACAAAGGAAATCAGCATGTATGAAAGGTCGGAATAGTCAAGGGTCTGAAGGGGACCACAAAGTGCATGCATTAGATGTAGAAACAAGAAGACAGAGACATCAGGTGATGCTGTCAAAGCATGGGAATTGCACTCTTGAATTCAATGCTCATAATATGATGTAAATTGAACACTGCAACTCAATTCTATCAATGCAAATCTGTCAGATTGAAAGTGAAATTTTGGTTTTGTATTAATTGATTAAATTTACTGCTAATACATCTGTTAGATTGAAAGTGAAATTTTGGTTATGTATTAATTGATTATATTAATTTTTTTATTTATTGGTAAAGGGAACTCATTTATTTTCTTTCAATAATTTGCTCAGCTATCTGTTAATGTTCCATCTAATTGTCCACACTGGGAAATAACACTGTGACAGATCACTCCCTGGTTAATGATCACCAAATCAATCAAGGAGGCTTTAATTGTTTTAAAGCCCCTGTTAAAATATATACCTTGTAAAGGATAATCAGTGTGCTGTCAGACCTAATAAAACACTATACTGTAATTACACTGCTATTTGGCTGACAAGACACTGGCATAAATACTGCACAAACTCTAGTACATATTTTCATGCTGAAATAGTCAACTAATGCATTTTTTACCTTCATGAAAGAAGCTGCATGAAAATAAATCTAAATGAACAAAGAAGACTTGATTGAAACGATTTCTAGGACAAATATATCTAAAGGAATGAAGAAATGACTAAAGAAATACTATGATAAATAAATCTGGATGAAAAGAAGCATCCAATTATGTGCCATTAAACTGAAGTCAACTGACAAGTTGTTGAGGTTAACAGTTACAAAATATACTTATACTATTTCTAAATAGAGCCTCAGACTCGATCAAAAGAAATCATCATTCAAGGGAGTTTTTGAGAATCAAAAAGTGGGTTTGTGGTCCCATGACTCAGGCAGGCAATCTTGAACAATTAAAAATAAGTTATAGAGTTATACAACACTGCAGAAAATGATATTAAAAACTGCATCAATGAAATTTGTTTTAGAAAATAGTTTTCTTGGAATTGAATATGCTTCCTGAGGCTGGCAGACACAGCATTTTCATATAAGTATATAAACACACACACACACACACACACACACACACACACACACACATTCAATAAAACTAGAAATGTGTTTATGAAATATGAATGACCAAAAACAAAAAATCTTAACCAAAGTACAATGGACATACAGAAAGACAGACAAGAGTAACACTATATGACCACTGCAAACATGATAAGGTTCATGAAAAAAGTGGAATTTGTAATGAAAATTGGTCCACCTATGAATAAATTATTTTATAATGAAAAATCACAAATGCTTCAATCAGCATACACTCCCATCCCCACCAAAAACTAAAACCGAACTGCAGGTACATTTACTGTATTACACAGTATTGGTTGCCTGCATGTATGAATTAACAGCAGAGTATTTTTTTTTTAAATCTTGTGATATAATTGGTTTTGGAACTAGTGTAAAACTGTAATGGGTCTCAATTAGCCAGATGCTTATATACAAGAAAGAATTAGGATTAGTTGCTTGCATGACTATGGTATGATATCAGTTTTCAAGACCTCAAAAAGCAAGGTGGATGCTATGTTACTTTGATTTTGCCACCAAAATAGAAGAAGAAAAAACATCTCAATGAAATACAATTCAGATTTGGAGCAGAAATGGGGCTGATTATAAAGAAGAAGTGACAGTGGAACTATTTTTGTTTCTGTAATTTGTGTAAACCAAGGCAGACAGGATCATAAAGATCAACCTGTGTGGAGGGTACTACTTACTCTGCAGATGTAATATCTTAACCTTAACAACAAGCTGCCAAGAAGGTTCACTGAACACAGTAGTTCAGCAAAGACCTTTTGCAAATATAAACATTATTTTTAAAAAAATTTGTTAGATAATCATACCGGAGTTAATAACAAATAATAAATTTGGAACAAATTAGTGGTTTTTAGAAACCAATCAAAGCAATGGCAAAGTATGCAGACGTAAAATTTTCCCCATCTAAATCCAGCTATTATACTGTGATGTTTGCAAGCAGGCAAACCTCATAGACTTTTTCTCTACAACTTAACATATCTATACATGTAGTGGTAGAATATAAAGTTACACATTGGTTCTGTTTTTACAATCCATTAAGACAAACAATAAAGTATGTTTGGTTCTGTTACCAGAGTGAAGCTACCTTTTCTGTGGTGGTGGTGGGAATTAGGAAAAGAATAAAGACAACAGGAGAAAAAGTATTATTTTCTAGCTTATGCTTCATTTAAATCTACATGTACCAACAACAAAAATGTTTGTACCAACCCAAATGGTTTTTTTCCCCCTTCATTTTAGCTAGAAACAGACATTTTTTATTAGGCTGTTATCAAATGCAATCTTAATTCAGTTAGAATGAACCATCATTTATAATTAAATCAATGAATACTCCTGGCACCATTTATGGGATGGAGTGTGTATGATTTGTGTTTGATTTAGCTTTTAATGTAGCTTTAACAATTTTTAAGTCATTTTACTAAGACATCTGCAGAGTGGCAGTTTATAGTGATATTGAACACTGGTATACCATGCCATGGACATTTAGCATTATGTCCCACCGAGTCATATTATCCTGACACCAGACCAACCAATCGAAACACTAATCTTTTAATGTTGAGCAACAAGTGAGGCAGCTGCTGGTATCTTTTTCATAAGTCTTTGCTATGGTTTGGCCAGGGTTCAAACCTGTTACTTCCCACATCTGAGGCAGATGCTCCAACCAGTTAGGTCAATAAGGCCACTGGAGAAGTCAAAGTGCAACATGTGAAATTGCTGATAAAGACTTTGCTGAACTTTACAGGGTAATAACAGTATCATTAGTGTTAATTTTGTTTTGTACTACTCAGAAACTGAACCATACATGTGTACAAACTTTCCCAAAGATTTTGTTAAAATTTACTCAGCACTGCAAATGCGTTTTCTGTATCTGCAATACTATCTGTATCTCAAACATAAAATGACAATGGCAGTGGTTCACATCAAATCTTGAAATTCCTTATGGCAGACAAGAGGTTAACCTGGATGGTGAAGCACTTGCTGTTGTTATGTGTCATTGCCATTTCACCTCTTTGTAGTTTCAAGCCTCTGGCTTGGCAAATGTGGGTATGTAAGAAAGCTGCCAGCAGCTGTCCAGGAGTCAGTGGTTGTTACTAGGGGTTTCTCAGGTTTTTCCTTGCATCAAACTCCAAAACAACAACAACAGAGTTTTGATGCTGTGTCTTTAGTAAAGAGTCACACTTTTGTACTGTTCCTAATTTTGTTTACATCAACTGAAATAATAATGCTATTCTTTTATTCTTTTAATTAAATATAAATAAATAAAGTAAATTCCAACTCTTAATAAATCTGGCCATTGACAAATGAAGTAGCCAACAAAAACTGTTAAAAAAGTAAGTAAAATCATTTTGGTACTATCCTTAACAATACTATTTTGAAAACTGAAATAATCTTGCTTTGCTTTTTCATAATTGCATATATGGAGTAAATTCTAACCTTACATAAATTTGGCAAATGACATTGCACTAGCCAGCAATCTTAAAATTAAGATGAATGACTACTTCACTGTCTCAAGCATGCAGTCTAACAGCTAATGTTCATTCAATACACATCTCTGATTTACTGACCTTCAAAGGAATGGGGTTGATTAACCAATGCAAAATAGCCTAACAGGACCTCACAGGGCAATACTCAAATAACTATCTAACATAAAATCACCCAATCTTATCATTTAAGCTATATGTGCAATTAACTGTCTAAACTGCCTTGATCAAAACTGCTACAATTAACTCTAAAAAACTGCCCTGGGATTAAAACTACAATAATTAACTGGGTAGACTGCCATGGGGTTAAAACTACCACAATTAATTGTATAAACTGCCCTAATCAAAACTACCACAATTAACTGTATAAACTGCCATAAGTAAAAACTACCAGAATTAAATGCACAAACTGCCCAATAAAAACTACCACAAATAACTATATAAACTGCCCTTGGGTCAAGTATTTCCTGGGTATTAAGTGTAATGCTTTGCCAAGCAGGATTGTCACTGTTAATAGACTGTTCAGTATTAGTGTCAAACAAGAGTAAAGTCAATGGCACTTTTTATCCCTACTCCATGTTTCATAATTTATCTCTTTGCAGACAAATGAAATCTTTGTGCAGATTCTACTTACGTCTTCTTGCATATGAATAGAATATAAAAAGTCAAAGGTTAAGTCTGGTATGAAAATCAAAAGGGAATATAAATGTCTCTTATGAACATAATATGTAAGAGTCAAAGAGTTAGTCTGGTATGGAAATTAAATGGGAAAATAGTTGTCCATTATGAAAAGAATATGGAAGGTCAATGGTATATGCTGGTAAGGAAATCAAATGGAAACATAGTTCTGCTTAAGCAAGTTGAAGGACTAAATTCTGTGTAAACCAAATACATTTGACCAGTACAGTCCAATAGATAAGGAATATTTTGCATGTCTCTGACAGAAAAGACATTTTTATTAGAAGCAAGATTCATTGTCTGTGGTCAACACCAAGCATGCAGCATCATTCCCAGTCACACAAGGCATGCACCTGTCATTTCTTCTTTTCAAAGTCAATATTTAAAATGGATAAAATTCTAAGATGATCAAACAGGTTGAAGTAATATCAATGCATCCTGTGTCTCTCTGCTGATGCAACTTTTTTCATAGATGAATCATGCAATACAATGTTATATTTTTATACATGCTTGTATATGTAATAGCCTTGAAACTTCAACTTTCTAAATAATTCAATAGATTAGTGTTGTGCCATATTTATGTAACATTTTGCTGAATATACTGCATATCTTGTATGTATACATGGCAGCCAGTATAAATGGTGGAGAAAGAACCCAGGAAAACCCCTGAAAGAACCACCAACCCAAAAGAAGCTACTGGCAAGCTTTCCACAAAGTTTAATCATGGTGTGTTGCTTAAGACTTGCATTACCGGTATTTTGTGGAAAACTTTGTCTTAATTTGAATCCCTCTATCAATTTTCTTTCTTCAATTCCCTGTGATATTGACATTGCATCTTTTTACCACAAAATTTAAGATTTTTTTTCTTGTCTTTAACACAAGCCATCAACAATGTTTTGTCAACTCATTTGTCAAAGCAGATGATGAATAAAATTAAAGATATTGTGCAAAAATAACTTTTATACTCAGACATTCTGACCTTGAACTTTGACCCCACCATTAGCAGGTTCCTTTCTTCTCTCAGATGCAAGCCATTTAAAAAGTTCAGTGAAGTTATTGTGAAGAAACAGTTTTTCTTATTTCAGTTCCTGTAATCTTGATCTTTAACCTTTTGAACCCAAAATCAAGATAGCTTCTTCCTCACCCTAAATGCAAGCTACTTCAACAAAGTCAGGAAATGGTAAATGGTGGAGAACTCAAGTTAACTGTGCAGAACCTAATTAGGGAACAGAGAGATAGACTACAATAAAAATGGACAATATTTTAACAAAATATTGCATATATAATAATAAATAAAATAATATTTTAAAATATAATTTTAATTGCAGGAATATAAATATCATGATCAACTTCTTTCAGACAGAAATATTTAATGCAAAATTCCTTTAACTGGCTAATCTTCAACCAAATCATCATACAAAATTCTGGAGTAAATACATTTTCCAATGAAATGGCTTTACATTGTTTTTTCTGGCAAACATGCCAGTCAAAGACATGACTTTGCCAACAAATCCCATATTTGCAAGCCAAATCAAGTGTTTCTATTTTAGAATTTCAACAGACAAATAAAGCAGTGGAAAAAAATCTTTATCCAATGCTGGACAAGTTCTGTTCCAATCATTTTCTAATCTGGCTAATTCTGAGGTCTGAGTGCAATTTTAATAACCGGAAAATGTTAAAGGAGAGCAAAATCACTGAACAACACCCGTGACTTGTTGTCTAGGCAATAAAAAAAAGTTTCAGTAGGTTTTACTAAAAAGTCTATTTAAAAACATGATGATGCAGATAAATGTCATATAATATATCTTCAATAAATGTTTTGTGATGCTTCATATCATAATGGAATTTGTCCATCACTTTTTTCTCTCAGAAAATGTTATAATTGTACAACAGAATTTATAGATCAATTCTATTTTTCACAACCAAGCCGAGATGGATGAGTGGCTAGCAAGCCAGACCCAATACTAAAAAGGTGCAGGTTCAAATCCTATCATCAGACCAGATCAGGCCAGCATCTTTGGCGTCTTGCTGTATCTCCCCAAAAGACAATAAAAAATGAAGATAAATGCATAAATCTTTAAAATTATGATTTGAGTTTTATTAAAAATTGCTCTATTTAGTATCCAAAACTTTTTTGGCTGCAACATCATATCAGGATACATCTGAACAACTTCCAGGATTGCCATGAAACATGGTCTAATTGGTCTTAATTGTGCTGCTTGGTGATCCAATACGGCCAGCATGGCATCCATTTTTACAATATCATTATTGCCACCCCTCATGAACAGACGGTAATATGTTCTTATGATATTTAACACCATTTTTCAATACATGATAGGTTATACATGGCAGACAGTATATTTGGTTAAAAGAACTCAGAAAAACCCATGAGAAGAACGATCCACAAGTGCCAAAGACCACTCTGTCACCTGGGACTCCAATGGTAATAGCAACATTAGGTTGTCACCAAAAGACTTCTTACAAGGTCTAGTTGGTCCTAAAAATGAAAATGACACCAATATGATGTCCAATATATCCACCACAGCACAGCCACCAAAGCCCAGCCCTAATCTTGAAAATCTTATCATTGTTCCTCCTGAATGGGTGAAATCTTTAAATTACCAAGTCAAATTCTCTTTATAAACTGCACTCTTATGTGTCCAATTAAGACTGTCAATGCTGGAAGTTTCAAACGTTGCCTCCTTTAGTTGCTTCATGTGACATGGATGAACAAGTACTGGATCAACACAAGCATAAAAATGGCACTAAATTAATCATTCCAGGTGCTTACATTTTTTTTACCCTGATATTCTTTGGTTATACATGTATTTTGTCTGAAAAGGTGTACCTGACCACTACGACTGAATCATAACAGGTATCTTGCGCCATGTTTATAAAGATTCCGACAGGTACTACAAAAATAAAGTGTGCTTTATTTCAAGCATGGCATTATTTCAATTAAATATTGGAACCAAGATCTAATTCATTGGACCAGTTTGATTGAATTGAATAAGAAATAAAAAAGAATATTAAAAATTTTCAGTCCTCTTAATTCACATAATGCCAGTGTTCTTGTGAAAAAATGGGTCATTTAGAAGAAAAAAAACAAAAAGCAAGTAGCAATACCCTAATCTGTTTCTTGCTCATTTCAGACTTTGTAACTAATATCACTTGATAATGATTATAATAGCCAATCAAATCATGGATTTGTTCATTTCTGCCTTAAATATTCAATTTTCAAGCATTATATGTTTGAATCGGTATTTCTGGAGTCAGACTATAGCAGAATTTCTACAATTTTCATATCTGCTAGAATAAAAACTATCCACTGTTATTTTGTCTGACAACTGTATCAAATTGTATGGAGCAAACAAAGCATGTGAAAAATTAAATACTTATGGCAGAAATTAATAAATCCAAATCCTGATCATTGTCATTTTTCCATGCTGCAAAGCCTTCCGTAACCATTCCCTTGTACAATTTGTTCTGGACACCTTGGAAGTAAATGCAGCACTGTTTTGCTAAACATTCCATTTTTGTCTCTTCTTTATCTTATCAATGATAATCTATGATTTACACTCTAGAGATCCTGAAGATAATTGAAACAATCAAGACATTTCAATCAGCCAATAAAATGGTGTCTTAGGATTTTTTGGCATTGAGTGTACTTTCCTCCATCAGCTTAGGATGCACTTGATTCAGTCTGAAGTCAATCTTAATGATCCTTAACTTTAATGTTTTTGGAAAAAGGGGTGTGTACATGTCCAAGGGAAGGAACTCTTGTGAGCCACAAATGAGAAAAAAAGGCCATTGGTGACAGTGTACAAGCCAGAATAAACCATGTACTACATTGTACATTGTATCATTTCTTCAGGAGAGGTAAAAGATTCCCCTCTGTAAAGACTAAATTCTAAACTCTCCAATACTAGGTTTTGTATGCTTCAATTTTCTGGAACTACCAAAGATACTTGATTTTAACTTGAGTCACATTGTGAAACAATAATGATGCAGATCTGGGTCTGTGTAGTTTGCAGTCATATTTGTCTTATACATAAGTATATACAGTACTTGTTTCAATCCAGAATCAATAGGGAATGATTCCAAGACATCTGCCTACTGTCCCTGCCTCAAACAAATATCCTCATACAGAATTTATTTCTTTCACAGCAATCTACACCACACAACAGGGAATACATGTCCAGTTTGATAAGCTTATCAAGGACAGTCAGTCATACCTCATGAATATTCATAGAAACTGATGTAATTTCATTCCGGTAAAAATCAACAGCAACATATAAATTGATGAGCTTCCAGTGTTAGTGCTCAAGATAACTGAAATCAGAGAGACATTTCTGTTAGCAAATCAAAGTGATCTTATGATTATTTGGCAACCTGCTTGTACTCAACCCTGTCAGCTTAAAAAAATCCCTAAATTGTTTTAATTTTTTTCATGGCAAAACCAGAGTGCAGACTGAATGATTTAAAGAAGAGTCCAGAGAATGGACAAATGCTTTATGGGCAAAAGGAATGTCCAGGAATTCAAGATAAAGGTGTTTTTTTTTTCTATTTATAGTAATGGCAGTCATATTTAATAATAGATCACCATTACAAAATTTTAATGTCTGTTATGCCATGATGCTTTCTGTTAAACTGGTAAATTCCTATTGAGCAATTCATGAAAAGAAGCCATTTAGAGGTTTTCTAATTAAAGTTACAGCAACCATAATCAAAGTCCGATAAGAATCAATTGTACAAGCCCTTAGAAACCAGGAATAAATTATATCAAATTTGATGAAATTCTGGTGAGTGAGTTTTTGGTAAAGTTATCTAAATGATTTTCTATTTTTATAAATTTAATGTTGGCCATATTTCTATCGTTTGGACATTATTTGATTAAAGTTGAAAGCATTCTTCAGCAAAATGTACTATGTAAAAAACAATTATTTTCTTATATGACTTGTCATGTCTGTGAAATGTGACCTTTGGAGCTCAGAACTGCTCAATTTTGTTTCAACTTTGTTAGGGAACTTAGTTTACAACAGAATTTATTTTGCAAAATCTGTTTTTCTTTGAACCCCAATGATACTGATCTTAGACCTCTAAGATCCAAAATTAAAAGTTTTTTCTATACCGATGTGCAAGCCATTCATACTTTACCCAAGGTGGTATAGAAGTAGAATTATTATGTAAAACCCATTTTCTTCTTTCAGTGACCTTGACCTTAGACCTTTCTTTAAAAACAGTTTTTCTTCTGTGTGTGACCTTGACCTCTTGATTACAGGCAGTTCTCAAAAGGCTTCTTTACCTCATCTGCAAGTTATCCACAAAATTTGGGCCAGATCTGTGGTGAATAATTATTGTTTCTGTGCAGTGAGTTACCTTAACTTATTACCCTTTGACCCCATAATTGCAAAGCTTTTTCCAGAACTTAATATGTATGTTATCAACAAAGTTTGGCAGCTGTTGATGATGGAGAACTTGTTATTATGCTGAAGCAAAGTGGGTAATAGATCACCAGCATTGTGGTATAATATGTTCTGCCTTATTGTAGGTGTACAAAATTAAAAAAGTAGTGTAATTGATAGACATAAAAAAAAATAAGAAACCTGTTTGAAAAACTTCTAGAAGTGAATAAGCAGCATCACCAAAAGAAAATTATCATCAAAAGACTGATTACAATATTCAATACTGACAATGATATCAAGATGATGACAGAGTTAAGGGTCAGATAATAAGAGATCATCAAACAACAGGAATATAGCAATAACTGTGAACAAACAGGACATAAATAATTCTAACACAAAATTTAGAGCAATAAATAAAAACTCAAACTCCATAACTATGAAACTGTGAATATGTATAGTATACATCTCTTCAAATTAAACAAAATACTGCACATTATGGTTACATGTTGTTATGGTTACTCATTTATAAGATGAGTTCAATTGCAAACTTCATAAACCCAGATCTGCCAGCACATAATGTGCTGGCAAAGCTGGGTCTATGCATTTTGTTAGGAGTAATTATTACAGCACACAACACAGACCTTGATCTGCAGGCACATTATGTTATGGCAAATTAGGATCTTTCTTGCTGACAGTTTGATGACTTGTAAGCAAGTACATATGTTATTACTTGCACAAGGAATTACTGTATATGTAATCTGAAAAGGATTATCATTTACAGGCTCAAAACAGTGAATATAATTCCAAGTTTTTAATTAGCTGCCATTCATGTGGGCTCAACTTCTTTGAAAATAACTAAG
Organism: Potamilus streckersoni; assembly: GCA_016746295.1. Classification (NCBI taxonomy): domain Eukaryota; kingdom Metazoa; phylum Mollusca; class Bivalvia; order Unionida; family Unionidae; genus Potamilus; species Potamilus streckersoni. Next base: position 3,519,976 of record JAEAOA010001195.1, read on the forward strand.
TAATAAAAGATGTTTCTGTGCAAAATATCAAATTGTATCTGGTAGGACCCCAAAAAAGCATGTCTGTTTCTGGTCGGCCACCCATCCTTGTCTTTCGTTGCCAACACCAGCACACAAAAAAATTCAGAATAAAAAAAAATCAAAATAATTCCCTCAATTGATTTTTGCATCTGAGCCAGTTTAGCCCAGTACTTCAAACACTTTGTACATTTTATATATATATATATATATATATATATATATATATATATATATATATATATATATATATATATATATATATATATATATATATATACACACACACATATACAAATCATTATAATATAATATTTTTTTTAAACTCAGCTACATAACCAAATTTTAAAACCAGTACAAATGAAAACATTTTTTGAAGAGACCTTAAACATAAACCTGTTCCTTAAAGCAATACAATATTTTCTGCTTTTATTCACCTCATTGTTACCACAGAAACTAAATAATTTGTATTGGCTTTAAGGGATGTGACCACTCCATCATCACTTCACATGATGAGAAGACATTGTGTAAGGACATCAAACAGGTTCTGTTTCCTTACAAAAGAGTGGAATTCTGATATTGACTTAATGACATTTTTCAGCTTGTGATAGACCAAACCTGTTGGTCAAAATATCTGGTGTTGCTCAGCATATCTGGTGGAGTTACTAATAACAAGGAAAACCCAAGGGAAAAACCCATGGAAAAGTAATAGCAATGTTGGCCGAGATCAAGTCTCCAAAAAAAATAGAGGTGAGATTTCAGTGATCTGAGAAGGTGACACTGTTAGGCCACATTGTCAACCAGAACATTTTGAAATATTAGGGTATTTACTACTGCCCTATGAATCCATTCTTTTCATTTTTAATTATTATTCAAAATTCTGCAATTATTAATTATGTTACTTTCATCACAGACTTGTGATCTATACAATATCTAATGTTCAATCAATTCCTAAGCCAGAAGTTCCTGAATTAGAACAAGCAAAATGCCTGTCTAATTTACGTTCATGGAACCATTGCCAGTTCTCAAACATTCAAGAGCCAAGATCAATCTATGCCAATAATAAAAATGTATCCAAGCACACTGCCTTCATGTAGAAAACAGTGTCTATGTCTTCTGTAGAAGTTTTTTTTTTCTCTAGCCAGAATTAATACCTTTAATTACACCAAACTAATTTCTAAGGTTAGTTTGATCCAATTTTGAATATTATTGACTTGTTTAAACAATCAGCATCTGCTATTGGAAAGAAATCATTGAATTTTACAATGAACTGTGGAAACAGTTATAGATTTTACATGCATTGACACTACTGCAAGCTAATATATTGAAATACAAAGGTGATTACTCTATTCATAGCTTTACTATGACCTTATTAAATACTGATGGAACATTAATAATGGTATTGAAATAATCAGCGAAGCTCTGAATACCTTACTATTAGATGCTAATCATGATTCTATGTTATTCTCCCAAGAAAATGTTATCACCTTTCTAATGAAAATTTTCAAAATACATCATATCTCACTAAAAGTGTACTGCTACAGGTGAGGTCACCTTATTCCCAATGAATACATGTAAATGTATAAACTCTCTTACAAGTCAAGTCAAATGGCAAACAACAAAGATCTTTTTCGGACATATATAATACACCTGCAAATATGGGTCTTTGTTGTGCATCTTATTGATTACCTATTACAAATTGCACAGATCCAGATCTGCTGGCATATAATACATCAGCAGATCTGGGTCTTTGCAGTTTGACTCAACTTACACATATATATATATATATATATATATATATATATATATATATATATATATATATATATATATATATATATATATATATATATATATATATATATATATATATATATTACAGCATGTATTTATATCCTGTAATTGGATCCATGACCATATCTGCATTAAGGAATGGACAGTGTTCTATTTAAGTGTATTAGTCAGCAAATTAGTGAGGAACCTACAAACACATAACAGTTGATGCAATCCCCACTGGATACTGAGAAAATGGTGGTTGGGGCACAGCTTGGCTGATTAATGGCTTAATACTTCTTTAATAATCATGTTGGGAAGGATCATAAACAAAGACTTTCTGTAACAAAGTTGCTTGCTTTTCTCTATAAATTATCTTTAATTGCAAGATGCTAAATTTTGTAAAGATCATTAACATTATTCCAACTGGTTTTGACAACCATCATGTGTACATGAAAACAGTATATTACTGCTTTTTGCTGCTGTTGATTAAATTAAAAGCTCAACAATATTCATTTTTATCAAACACTAGGGAAATTTATTTCATGAAAACAACCATCAATGTCAAAATTAAATTTTTATATATTGTTCTGTATGTATTAGTAAATATTAATTGACTGGAAGTAACAGTGAAACTTCTCATCCCAGAGGAATGCCAATCATGAATTTTAAGTTATCTGCTGTACAAACTGATCTCTACACTGAACTCACTGTGAAATAAATCTTTTTTAATTTCACCAAGTATTCATTTTGCTTGTTATGCCTTGCTATCACATTTGTGAATAAGTAGGCAAATTTAATCTAATTCAATTGTATTTTGTACAGGTTTTTAAAATGGTGTCAGACTGACCAATTGAAATGAGTTGACATGACATGCAACCAAAACTGCTAGCTTTTTATGCTGGTATGATTTGCTAGACTTTAACTTTTTTTTTCTTCCACCCCATTTGATTTGATATAAAAGACAATCAGTGATAATACAAAAAATGTTTGCTATTAATTTATCGAAATGATACAACAAATTCTTCACCAAGTCAGATATCAAAACAGGTTGTATCTAATTTAGGCACTCACAGCAGGATTAATGCAAGCATATAAAGGACTGTTACTTCAGATTGGCATATTAAAAACAAGGTGGCACATTGGTTTATGATGATTAGTGTGACTTTACCAAAAGATAGGACTAAAACATGAATTTCAAGCAACTAAACTTGTTTCATTGCTACTTAGTATTAAAGTACTGTCAGGGACATTTTCATTGATTGAGGTTTCACTGAATATTTGTTATTTATGGTGGTCTACTAAGGGTGTTTTTTGGAAAGAAAATTTAACCAAAATTTATGACTTCTTATTTAAAGTTTAGAATATTGGAATGTTGATTAAAATTTCTGAAGACTATTGTTTTTGGTGATAAAACAAGTAATATGGCAAGGTTTTTAGTGGTCAATTTTGATCACAAGTTTCTTCATTTTAATAAATAGGGGTCAATTTGGGATATTGTCTAGGAAAACAATAATGGGATCCATGCCTGGCCCTGCATTATAAGCAGATTTGTGAGTTGTCAAGGTGCAAGTTTTTGAGGAAGAGGTGTAACTGCAAAACTTTCAAAGACAGAATTATGCACACACCAGATAATATTTGGAAATTCTTCCATCAAAGAAAAGTTAATTAGTACTAATTTTGCTGACACAGTGCTCTGTCAATCACACATCAAAACAATTAGAATTCTAATAATTAGATACAAGTCTGTTTGGTCATGTATATACAATACTATTTAGTCATATGTATATAGATTCAAGACTGTTTGGTCATGCATAGGTACAAGACTGTCTAGTCACATGTGTAGGTAAAAGATTGTTTGGTTGCACATGTATGTACAAAACTGTTTGGTACAATTGGTAGGATAGTAATAAGTAAACCAACAACTTAATTCACTGAAATTTTGTGGCAAGTCTAGAAATTCACAATAATGGACTACTGGTAACCATATTATATGTCCCAACATCAACATATAAACTAACTAGACCTGAGGGGATGATGTGGATATTTGAGAAAGCTTGCCAGTGGCTTCCTGAGAATCAGCATTTCTTACTAGGATTTCCCCAGGGGGGGGTCTGCTACCATTTAAATTGGCCACCATGCATAATCTTGTGCAGAGAAATGACATTAAACACAAAAAAACAACAAAAGCAACAACAATCAAGGGATGAATATGTGTGTAAGGTATCACGGCAATCCACCAAGTAGTTTAGGAATCAGAATAACAATAAACTTGCAATAATGCATAGACAGACGGTGGACAGATGACCATCCCTTGAGCTATTCTCACATTCGACCATTAGAGTTTATAAAACAAAAGAAATGCAGATATGTTTCAAGGTTTCACTAAAGGAATATCAATCTTACAGGGAATATACAATGTTCAAGGTCTTTTTAAAACCAAATATCTGCCATTTTTGGACAAATTAAGGACCCAAGCTGGCCCAGAGCCATCCCAACAGTTATTTCAAACCTTTATACTCAGACAAATGCAAGGCAATGCCTTAGGAGTCAATGATAATCAGTCTTGTGAAAATACTGTGAGAGCTCTGGAGTTATTTATTTTCTGTTGCTAGAACAGGTGGGGTATTCCTAGCAACAATGATAACTTGAAACCAAGTCTTGGGCATTAGAAATGCATTCAACAGGTCAGCAAATCATGAATTTCTCTTTTCACAGAACTTCCATTAATTTTCAAGAAAAAATTTAATTGTTTTTTTTAATTAATCTAGGAAATATCCTTACATATCCATATTAAATTATAAACTTTTGTGCCAAATTTAAAAGAAAGTAGCTCAGTTTATCAAGCAGTTTACTTTTGTTCCCATCTTTCCTTCCAGCTAAAGCTGTCAGATTTGTTCACAATCTTTTCAGCTCCTCCTGATGTTGAATGGTACTTGTACTTTTTACCTCTGTGAAATGTCACAAACAATGATATCAGTTCTAACAATAGACATTTGTACATGGTGAACCAGCATGATGGCATTCAGTCTTGTGTTTCTTATTCTTCTTACAGAATACCATATAGCAGGTGTTAAATTGTTCATCTGAATATTTAGTTACAGTAGTCCTTAGGCTAGCAGACTGTACAAAATTATATAATCAAATTTGATGAATCTTTCTAGAAGACTATAATACACAAATTGCTTGCATTTGAGATGAAAATTCCATGGGAACTACTAGCTCCCCTTTCTTAAATAATGTCCAGGAAATATTCTTTTATTTGATTAAAATTTTAACATACAAAAAAGATAATGATGTATGTAGGCAAGTGACTATTTCTTGTATTATGTTCAGTGCATAAAATTAAACTCCTTTGATGTGATAGTATGCATATAGAATCTATAAATGCTTTATATATATATATATATATATATATATATATATATATATATATATATATATATATATATATATATATATATATATATATATATATATATATATATTCCATAAGTTTAAAAACAATGTTCCATAGAGTTACGGCGTTGAAAAATGTTGATTGTGTTTATGCTAATTGGATAACACATTTCCTTAATTAAAAGATATATTCAATTATATTTTGATGGGAAGTATAATTGTATGCATGTATTGATGTAAATAGCAATATAGAAACTGCTGTCAATTATATTTTGATGGCAATTGTAATTATTATATAATTAAGTGATTATGTGATTATGATTTTGAACATAGCTTTAACAATGTTTCAGTCATATCCTATTATGTCTGCAGTGTAGCAGTTTATAGTGATGTCTAGCACTGGGGCATCACACCGAAGACATGGAGCATAATGTTCCAACCCAGTCACATTATCCTGATACCAGGCTGACTAGTCCTAACAATAACCTCTTAATGCTGAGCATCAAGTGAGGCAGCTGTTTGTACCATTTTTATAAGTCTTTGTTTGTTATGGCTTGACCAGGGATTGAACCCACAACCTCCCATATCTGAGGTGGATTCTCTAACCACAAGGACACCAAAACAGTTATTGTCTCTAATGGCAACAGCCACCCTTAAAATGATACACATTTTACACACAAAGGTTAACTGAACAGGAAACAAAGTAGATATAAATGAATATTACTGGTTTCAACACATTCTTTTGGGACACACACACACACTATGTATTCCTTTGATGTGTACATAAAAGTTTTACTCTTTGTAGATTTGTTAAATACAAAAAGGATGACAAAACAACTGTACAAAATGTACTGTACACACTCATATATTACGGTAGAATGTATCAAAACAATAGTGTGGGAAGTGCAAATAAAGACAACTTTTTTTGCCTATGTCGTGAATTACTACATATTACTAAGTGTCTCTTGGTGCTTTATCCGAAAACAATATGGTGGCAGCCAGACACAGTAATGTCATGGTCTATTTTTAACATAAAGTAGAATTCAGTACAAGTGCCATGGATTGATCATGCAATATTCCTTTTTCCCATCAACTTCTGGATACAGATGTATGGATATTTATAGCAATAAATATTTTATGTACTTACTAAGTTCAAACTGCTGAAACATTTACTTATTCTAAAGAATATTCATTAAGGCTAAACTGTAAAAGGTTAATGACCCACTTAAAAAGTCCTATCAGTTTACACTTGAATGGAATTCCCTTATTTTTACATCAGTTGGTTCAAAAACATCATTGAATTTGTAAGGAGAAAAGTTCATACCAAACCTACCTAACAGTTCCAATTTACCACTGTCTGTTAAATACTCCCAACTGGGAAACACTGTAATCCCAGATCTGCCATCACCTAATGAATCAGATGATTTGGTTCTTAGCTATTCAGCAGTGTAAAGTATGATCTACCATCACATAATGTCATGCAGACTTAATACATTATGTCAGAGATCTCCAAACTTTATGAGAAGTGGGCTATATTGGCTTTACAGCCAAAGAAACTATGACAAAAAATTAAATATATGCAAAACCATGAAGAAAACAACAATACTCTATTGTGTCAGCATTGCATTAAATTATAACTGATATAAATGTCACTTATGAATAATACAGGACTTTAACTCACACAAAATATTTGTCCATACATTAACAATCATCTCACAATATTGCCTTGGAGTTGGTTGGTGGGCCATACAAATTGAAGCTGCAGCCATATCCGGCCCATGGGCCAAAGTTTTGGAAACCCCTGCATGTGTCATGGCAGATTTAAGAACATATTATGTCATAGGAGATCTGACAACACATCGTACCATATGTAGTCACTTATAAGACAAATCCAACTGTAAACTGCCCCCACATAATGCAAAGCAGATCTTGGTCTTTGTAGTTTGTTAGAAATAATCAGTAGAACAAAAAAGAGACACTGATCTGCAAGTACATTTGGCTATTGCCAATCATGATCTTTGTATTTTGTATTTTGACTCAACCTATAAGTGAGTACATACAGTACCATGGCAGATCTATTGGTACTTGTTACCATAGATCTAACACATAACCCAATAGATCTAAGAGCACTTTTAGATTAAACACATTATGACTTGCAAAATCTAACAGCAAATTAAATCTAACAACACACATTATACCATGGCATATTGTCTCCATGCATTATGCCATGCATATCTAAAATCAGATGATGCCAAATAGTACATCAGCACATTATACTGGGTAACACACAATACTTTATTCAGGTCTAACAGAATATTATGCCATGTCAGATCTAATAGCATATTATGTAAGGCAGATCTAACTACATTAGACCTAATAATGGATTATGCCATGCAGAATTAACAGTACATTAGATCTAATAATGCTTTATGCCATGAGGATCTAACAGTACATTAACAGTACATTAGATCTAATAATGCATTATGCCATTTTCATCTAACAGTTCATTAGATCCAACAATACATTATGCCATGTGGATCTAACAGTACATTAACAGTACATTAAATCTAATAATGCATTATGCCATTTACATCTAACATTACATTAGATCCAACAATACATTATGCCATGCGGATCTAACAGTACATTAACAGTACATTAGATCTAATAATGCATTATGCCATTTACATCCAATAGTAAATGGCATAGTACATCATAATATTAGATCTAATAATGCATTATGCCATGCAGATCTAACAGTTCGTTAACAGTACATTAGATCTAATATTGTATTATGCCATACAGATCTAACAGTACATCAGATCTAGCAATACACACTATGCTGTGGAAGACTAATATCACATTAAGTCATGGCTAAACTGGCAAACACATTATGCCATGTAGATTTAACAATATATTATGCCAGATCCAAGTATACACTGTTCATGGTAAGGTACCAAGTAGACAGAAGTAAAACATATCAGTCTTTTATGACAAAGTCACTCTAATGCAAGCCAATAGAGCTATTTATCTACAAATAGCAAAACCATATGATAAAAAAGATACATTTTTGTTGGTCAAAAATGGTGAAAAGTGGCACAATGATTTCAAAGACACTGGCAAAAGCTGGTCTCATGAACTTTAAGAACCATAAATATTGTATGTATTTTCTGCCCACCTTTTACAATGAATGGCAATATACTGCCAAATAAGTAATGCCTGACACATGAAGTTAATGTGGGTGTGATTTTAGACGAGTTCAGATAAGGTCACTAATAGAGACAGTGTTTATGACCCTTTTATCTCATTTCAGATCAGGTCCCCCATCAGCTTTATAATTAGCTAGGATCCAAGATACAATCACCACCATTAGCTTCATAATAAGGCTGGGACTGGGACACCATAACCACCCTTAGCTTTGTAATTAGCCTGGGTCTGAGGTGCTGTGAACACCATTAGCTTCATAATAAGGCTAGGACTGGGGCAGGGATGTAGTGTTGTGGGAACCCAAGAGAGAGTCTCTTTTTTTGTATGTGTATGTTCCTTACTTTTTTGTATGTTCCCATACATTTTTGTATGTGTATGTTCCCTTACTTTTTTGTATGTTCCCATACATTTTTGTATGTTCCCTTACTTTTTTGCATGTTCTCTTACTTTTTTGTATGTTCCCATACATTTTTGTATGTTCTCTTACTTTTTTGTATGTGTATGTTCCTTACTTTTTTGTATCTTCCTTTACTTTTTTGTATGTTCCCATACATTTTTGTATGTTCCCTTACTGTTTTGTATGTTCTCTTACTTTTTTGTATGTTCCCTTACTTTTTTGTATGTTCTCTTACTTTTTTGTATGTGTATGTTCCCTTACTTTTTTGTATGTTCCCTTACTTTTTTGCACTTGCTATTCTCCTCCTGCATCTGAGTAACACGTATTCCCTCATTTCTTTATTGCTTTCTCTCGCTTCTTTATTTAGCACTAATACACTTGTCTGGGTCACCTTGACCACCATTAGCATCATAATTAGCCAAGGTCAAGGGCACCATACACATTCATAATTATTTAAGTTCTGAGCACCCTGACTATAATTTGTTTGGGTCTGGGACAGGCACCACAACCACCATTAGCTTCATAATTTGTTTGGGTAATGGGCACCATTAATCAACTTCATAATTAAACACCACAACCACCATTTGCTTCATAATTAGATTGGATCTCAGGCAACATGATAACCATTAGCTCAATAAAATTAGGTTAGTTCATGGTTATGTGCATAGGAAAAAAACGGAACAAGATGAATATACTTGATAAGTTACTGATACCAAAGGAAATGACATACACGAACAATAAGTCCCATGGCTTACAAACACTACTGTCTGTTTGAAAATAAATCCATAATTGACTTGCTATAAATACAAAGATACTTCTGACAAATTTATGAAAAGTATCTCATAGCTGATGAAACAATACAGCATGCAAAACAAAATCATGCATACTATTGCATTTTTCTTCCATGCTGTGATTTAAAGATATCAACAAACATAATACAATTCTGTATTATTCTCCTGTAAAATTACTGTAAGGAACCAATAGGATGCATTACTGTTGAGACAGTGTGACTTGTTCAGCCAATCAGAATGCAGAATAATTGTTATGCTGTTAATTATTATATGTGTACACTAAAAAAAATCATAGTTTAAAAAATAAAATTTCATTTTCAGCTGAATTGTAATCCTCTGCAATCAAGTCTTAACAAGAATATAAATCTATATTTACTAAAACAAAACCCAAAAGAAACACAATCAACAGTTTTGCGAAATGATGAGTCTCACATGTACATGACACTATAACAATGCATCTTTCTGCTTGTAAAAAATTATAAACTTTCTGCACATAAAGATAAAAACAACAGATGAATTGCAAATGTACCAAAGTTCTACTTAGGAGTCTGGAATACTGATCACAATGTAACTGTGGTTCCTGCCCAATGTTTCCTCTAAGGTGTGTGGCTGTGTTGCCATGCTGCACAGCAGTTTCAAAATTCCAGGCACACAGGAAGAGGGAACATTGCTCCTGCCACCATTAATCCCAAGTCTGGTACACTGGTGACTAAGGTACTTGGGCTTGTGTCTCATCTGGTTACAAATAGCATATACCAATCACCAAGTCACCATGAATATTACCTCCTTTGGTAACTTGCCGAGGCTTTACATCAACTTATGTATGCTATGTGTTCTACAACACAGCACACAACTAGCATATTTAGTGTCAAGGTAGCAAATGACACACAAGACATGATGCAGAAAAAAATGTGACTTTGAATAACCTGAATACCAAAGAACTTTTACATTTACTGAAAATCAAGCAATAAAACTATACAAAAAAGTAAAATTATTCACAAAAAGCAGTTCAATAGAGCAACTTAACAATTAAACACATCTTTAAAGCAAGGTTGTGTAAAAAAATCTCAGGATGGGACAAATTAGAGGCAATACGGTACTTCTGAGTTCCTAACAGATAGTAAAAAGTTCAAATATTTCCACTGCATCCTGAGGTAATTAAGGCACTTTTGCTAACAGCTGAAGATGATGCTGGTGTACATTTCATCTAAGCTGATGAAATGGGCACCAGATAAGACAAGATAAAACAGCACTGAAAACACAGCACCAACTTGAAAATAGACTACCTGTTGATCTGACCTATTTGCTAGCTATGCCCTGTGTAGATGAAAGACTGGAGCCATACAACATTTCTTCTTAATTATTAACATGGGAAAAAACTGAGAAGATTTCAATATCATTGTGACCCAGTCCTGGGACAAATGATAATCTTACCCTCTCCATTAGCATCATGTAACAAGAAAAAGGGAGTAAATGCTCCCATATTCATAATTTTGTTTGCTTGACAGTACAATTAAACAGGTCTGTGAGTGTCAGGATTCAATTCCTAGCAGAGCAGTTTTAATATTATACATACGCCAATCATCTTAAAACATTAAAGTGCATTCTGGAACAAATGTTGTTCACCTCCTGTTCTACATCATTCTATATGTATGTTGTTGTAAGTGTACTGCATTTATTTTACAGTAAGCCATGAATTACTAAATTTTCTAAAAGAAATAATTCTGATACACAGGAATGAAATACCACAAAAATATGTAATCATTGCCCAGTCAATACATATTGATAACATTAGACCTAGAAACCTGAGATAACTTTTAATGCCTGCTCAGTCAAGTGGTAAATGTGGCTGTCTCACATGCAGACATATCAAAATCCAACATTGTGCATATACACTGTACTTTTTTCCTTCAATTTCTTTAATGTGCTTTTTAATTTGAACTAAGGAGAATTATATTACTTCTAATATTTTCTGCTGAAATATTATACAAATGTATACAAAACACAGAATAATATAAATAGTAAATCATTGATATTATTACACAGGATACAGTAGATCTACTACTTCAGTCAGTTACATGTATTGCTAGCCAATATCTCGGGAGCATAAAATAAAAAGAATATTTGAGTTTCTGAGTGTACAACAGTTATATATCATATTTTGGTTGAAAAATCATTATTTTTATTTGTGGTTTCTTATTTATTAGTCAGGGCCAACAGCAAACTGCGCAGACCCAGATCTACTATCACATGTGCTAGCAGATCTGGGTTTATGCAGTTTGTTAGGAGTAGACAATAAAGTGACATAGAGACCCTGCCTGGCTGGCATATTATGCAATATCAAATCAGGGTCTGTTTTTTGCAGTTGGACTTGACTTACAAGTGAGTTTAGTAATGTATTTTAATTTATACTGTGTTCTTAACTTTTGTCTGTGATTGAGGGTTGTGGGTGGAGTTTTGCATACCTGATTTTAGTCATGAGTGTATATGGTTTACAAAATTTTAGTTCAAGGTCAAACCTTATTAATGAGTTAGTGGAATTTTATACTGAAATAATTAACTTTCCAGAACATCCTATTGAATATTAGATTGTGTGTGTGTGTGTGTGTGTGTGTGTATGTGTGTGTGTGTGTGTGTGTGTGTGTGTAAAATTCATTATAATCTTTAAATAGGTCTCTAGAAATCATTTGTTGTAAAGTTTATAGCTGTTTTCAGATATAATTCAATAGGTATTATACATTTAAAAATCATTCATTGATATTAGTTTCCATGACCTCTTTAGATGCAGGAGGCATCAAGTTCAAAACCAAAGCCAAGTCAAGACTTACAAAAATGGTACTACCAGCTGCTTCGCTTGTTGCTCAGCAGTAAGAGGTTAGTGTTAGGACTAGTTGACCTGGTGTCAGGATAGTAAGATGGGTTTGGGAAATCATGCTCAAGTCTGTTGCATGATGCTCCACTGCTAATCATTACTGTAAACTGCCACACTGCAGATATCATAGCGATACAACAATACTTGTTAAAGCTACATTAAAACTCAAATTAAAATACACACAGACACACACACTCTATATGCCCAGTGACATTTGGATAATAAAACATAATATTTTGGGATTAATTGGAACTCATTCATTAGACATCTGGTACATCAGGACACTCAAGACTATTGGAATGTGTTCACAACATTTCTACTTTGTGGACTTGATTTTGGGAAATTTAATTCACAATATTCTATCTCTTAAATTTTTATTATGTCACCTAAAGAAATCAAATGTTTGTTGATTTGACAAATTTTGGGGTTTCGGTTCTTCCTGTTCCATTGTTTAAATTCTCTTATAGTCATTAAAAATATTTACTACATTTACTACCTTTCAGGTAAAAAAACAATTATTCTTTCTCCTGCCACAAAACCAACAAAAATATTTCATGCAGCATCCTAAACCAGTAGAACAAAAAAAAATTTTGAAGTGCAACAAAATTACTTTTCATCTATGAACCATATATTGGGTATTGATGAATAAAAATTAATCCTGCTTTGTATGCACAGTAAAACACATAACCTGTGCAGCTTGCTTCATATTAGTTTCATAACACAAGAAATAGCAAGCACATTAGAAAGAAAAACTTTACATTTAAAGAGATATGCCATTTTTCTATAGTTAAAAAGAACACCATATTACCATCGCAACAATGCTGAAAACACTATGAACTTGGCCATCTAAATCAAACTAAATTACTGAATGAATACTGGTTGTTTTTCAGATTAAGATAAATTACCAAATGAATACTGGTTGTTTTTCAGATTAAGATAAATTACCAAATAAATACTGGTTGTTTTTCAGATTAAGATAAATTACCAAATGAATACAGGTTGTTTTTCAGATTAAGATAAATTACCAAATGAATACTGGTTGTTTTTCAGATTAAGATAAATTACCAAATGAATACTGGTTGTTTTTCGGATTAAGATAAATTACCAAATTAATACTGGTTGTTTTTCAGATTAAGATAAATTACCAAATGAATACTGGTTGGTTGTTTTTCAGATTAAGATAAATTACCAAATGAATATTGGTTGTTATGGACCATCTCTGTCTTCCAACTCAGAATGACTATTTTAAAGCTGAGAATGGCCTGTAAGCAAAAATCATGGTTGGTCTCTCTCTACTACTTTATTTAAATGGAACTACTTGATGATAATGGTTCTCTGCTTTAAACTTCTCCACAAAGTACAAAGCAAAAAGCAAAAAATCTTTTTCTATTTATACCGAAAACAAATTGGTGGGGGACCAAAAACTTACAGCATGCAATAAGAAACAGGACTTTCAACTATAAATAAACCCTGATCCATAAAGTCATGCAGTATTACCCAAGAATGCCATCAGTGTCTGACACTAACTCCAGATCTATCAGCTTGATATTTAAGTTTATTTCCATTCTGCTTGTCACACCATACCTTCTTGTTATATGCTAATTTTTTTCAGATTGATACACACAATAAACAATCTTAAACAAAAATTTGAAACAAAATAGAATTGATATTGTTATGACTATAGGTCTTAAATTAAGCAACAGAAAAGAGAAACCAATAATTTAAGGAAAATTAACAAACAATCTATCTCAGTTTTTATGTCAAATCTATGATCAATTTATTTTTCAAAGTTAAAAAGTGAAAATTTAAGAGACAGTATTTTGAATTAAACCCCAAATAATCCTAAATATCCTATCACAAACCCAAAAGTACAGAATGTTTCAAATGAATTCCAATATGGAATCTAGAATATCTTTGAACAAGTTTACAAATATCATAAATGTCCCAAAGTCAAGAACCAGTAAAAACTCAGATATATAATTTAAATAAATAATTCCTTTCGAATTATATCTTAACAAAGCTGTAAACTCTGAAACAAATGGATTCCAGAAACTGATCTAAGATAGGAATTAAATATTTGTTTATCACCCTAAGACATTTTCTTTTGACGGAGATGTAATTCATTGTAATGGAAAATTCCAATCAAATTGCAAAAAAAGTCTGCTTCTAGAATATTATGAACTCTAAAGCTAAGTAAACATATTAGTTATGGCATATAACCATGGAGAGAACTTAAATGGTCAATTTAACATTGATAATGGCTCTCACAAAGATCATACATGATACAATACAAGTTTGGTCAGCTGCAAACAACACAACACTAATCTGCCATCATATTATCTGCCCAAAAATATCAGTCTTTGTCTTTGTTGCATGTTCTTCTCATATATGCTAATAATATACTTAGACTCAATCTACTGTATCAGTGCATTATGGGATATCAGATCTAGATCTATGTAGCTGGATCAGGATTGTACAGTACATGTAATGAGGATGTCCTCAGTTTTATTCAGACTCAGGATCTAGATATCTCTCCTCTGCTTGCAGATTTCAATATTGTGGCCTCACGTGGCCAAAACCCTAGTCTAATACTCAATTTCAGTCTATGGAAAACAAAAGCTGTCAATGTCATACCATGAATCAACAGCCTGTGCAATAACAGTTGTCAATTTCATACAACTAATAATACAACTAAATACAGCCTGTTTAATACCATCTTATTAATCCTGCTTTCAACAACTAAATGCTATGCAACATAATAGCTGCTCTTACAGAAGCAAGTAAAAGTGATATAGTGTAGACCCAAATCTTTCCTCTTTAATGTACAAGCAACACAGGCATAGCTTTTACCAACAGGGCAACAGTCTGTAATAAAACTTGAATCTTCAATACAGCATCTAATGAGATGAAATTCAATTTTAGCTGCAGTTAGTTCACCAATTAAGTTGTCCTATGCCTAAAATAATTCATGTAAAACAAATTTAGATACTGTGTTCTCTTTTTTATTACCTGGGTAAGAATTCAAAATAAAATTAGAGCTGGCAGTTGGTACAAAAACATGTAACATGGAAAGATAATACATCACATGAACCAGACAAAGTGATAAATACAGCTTATTTGAATATTATCTTATAAATCTCATTTTAATTGATTAGTTTAAGAAAGAGAAACCACATTAAAATAATTGGTCATGAAGATAGATTAACAGACAGACAGAAGGACAATCAAGTGATGATTAGAGTACAGTATTCAAACATACATTTCCTTGCAAGTTTCAGGGTCGCTAAGTGGTTAGAACATCTGTCTTGCATGTGGGGTGTCATGGGTTCAATCCACAGCCAAGTCATACCAAAGACTTACAAAATCTTAATACCAGCTGCCTCACTTGCCGCTCAGCATTAAGTGGTTAGTGTAAGGACTGGATGGCCTCGTGGCAGGATAATGTGACTTAGGGTGTGATGATGCCCCAGTGCTAGTCATCACTAAAAACTGCCACACTGCAGACATCATAGTGATCTGACTGAAAAATTGTTAAAACTATTGTAAAAATCCATATCACAACCACAACATCACAAATTTCAGGCAGAATGTGACATTAAGCAACCCACTCTATAATTAAATAACCCGAACAAGTTTAGACTGCTTCCATGGCATTCATTACATAAATGTATTTAATGTTACAACAAAAGACACAAAACCAATGATCATCTTTGCACTCTTGGCTTCAGCTGTCATGAGGCTCTTTATAATGAAGAGACAAATTCTCATCAAAACAGAAGACTTTCCCATTTGCAAAAAAAACATTAATTAAATTAAAATTTTCTTCTTGAGAAGAGATTCACAATGATGACTGAAGTACTAGGTCCGTTATTTTAGGATGCAAATATGTGTACATACCAAGAATTTATCCCACCCATCCCATCCTATTTCTAAATTCTAATGGTATTCCAGACTTTTATTTGCAAGTTTCACAACAAAAGTCCCTAATTATAAAGGTAGACTAGCAAAGGCTATCTTAAACAAGTACTTATTTAAAACTGAAATTCTGAAACCAGTCTTTGACAGCATTGGCAAGTAAAAGATTGTCTCACTTGTCCTAACGCAATGTCATGACATTATTCATGTCATTTTAAGGTCTTCTTATGTACGACACACACAATGATCATGATCTGCAATTATAGTAAAATGCAGTAGTCATTTGATAAAAGAAATTACGTTCTATGTGTTCTCGCTTACAGACTCAGATCTGCCGTCACATGTAGTTTATTATATGTAATCAACTGAAAACCAACATTGATCCGGATCTGCTGGTGCATTATGTGATACCAGATCAGGGTCTATGTTGTTTACAGTTGGTTGTGACTTATAAGCAATTATATACTGTACAGTAATTCATTATTAATCATGAAAGTGGTCTGCCTAAATATGAACTGGATAAAATATGGTGGAACTTGCTTAAGCCATTCACTATACCCTGTGTGAATGGTCATGGAACCCACAGCCACTGAATAATTGGCTAAAGAAATGCAATTACGATCTCTACTCAATTATAAGATCTGCCATAGCATAATGTGCATGCCGATCAGGGTCTATATTGATTACTCCTAACAAATTGCATAGACCCAGATCTGCTGGTGCATTTTGCAATGGGTCTGTGGAGTTTGTAGTTGGACTTGTCATATTGGTGAGTATAGACTGTATTATGTATAATTCCACATCATTAAACATCATTATTGTGTCATTGTATTTAATATGTACTGTGACTTTTGGAGGATGTCACCACAGTACAAGATAACTTCCACATGGATCACTTACTGGCTCTGATAAACTGCCTGATAGCAATGGAGAATTGTAACTTTATCATGTTCCACAAGTACACCCTATAATAAATTCAGAAATCTCTTTTTGCTTGATTCTTGAATTACTGTTTTAGTTTGATACACAATTTCAACTGGAACTATACAAAATATAGCAAATGATGCAGTAATGGAAATGAAGATGTTCCTCCAACCAATAATTGCGTATAAGTATTACCAATATCTGTAAAACACTGTCATCTAACACTTGTGTACCAAACAGAATACCTATAGAAACATGTATTCTGCATTGCATGTCGTCTTCCAATTCCTGATTATTATTGAACTGTATGGGGAGATTGCACTTCAAAAATGGCAGCAGGTGTTCTTTTAGAGGCATCTATTGATTTTTCATCAAAAGCATTGTTTAAAAACTAAAACGCTTCATAATATATGAAAGAATTGATTTTCAAAAAACGGTTCTTGAATATAAATGATTATATGATACCTTACTGGATTATCTTCAGAAATAATGAGTTCTTCTGCATATTACCAGTTGCCCTTATCGACCAAAAAAACAAGAACAGAACACTGAGAAAAACTTCAGATCTCAAACTTTCTGTGAAATAGACTCCACTGCATGAAAATCTGCATAAAATATTACAGATTTAAGAAACAGCGCAAGCATGCATGTTTTACTATATTATTACATCTTAACTTAGTATTTATAATACTAACAATTTAAAACTAATTAATAATTACAATCATTTTTTTTGTATCATGCATCATGTGCACTTTGTTCTAAAAATGGTATCATGTATCATGTTTATGTGCACTTTGTTCTGAAGATAGTATCAAATAGAGGACACTCCTTGAAGAAATGAATCATCCCCTAAATTTGGGTCACCTACCTGACCACAATTAATCCCCCCCTCTGCCACACACACACACACACACACACACACACACACACACACACACACACCTCTGAGATTGTCCAAAATGAGATATTCTGAAGAAATAGTGTCTTGAATTATTACAACATTTAACTCTGTCACACAAGTCATTGGTAAACCAAGCAGGTTTGCTAATGACTTCTGTGGCAAAGTTACTTTTTTTAATAATGACCAAAAGGTAGACCTGAAACTTGATTAAGATGAATAGAGAGCTGAATTTGCTTGTTGTTTAATGAAATCAGCAGCATGTAAAATGTCCCTGCATTTTGGATCATGCAGATGCTTGTTGTTTAATGAAATTAGTATCATGTCAAATGTCCCAGCACTCTGGGTTATGCAGATGCTTGTTGGTTACTTTCTGAATGAGAGTCTGTTTACATTAGTAATACACATAAGATGCCAGTCAACTTATGATGAAACCTGGCATGATTTATCAAATTAAATGGAGTTTAACCCTATCATCTTTTGCTACACATAAATTTGTGCAGCAAAGAATGATAGAGGTCTTATCAGTTATAATAAAAGAGGCATGCTGTTGAACACTTATACATAAAATAACAAAAAAAATAATGGTAATGTGCAACCAGTCTGGCCACACCATATATACTTGTTTGGTGACCTCATCCCTATTCCATGTTAAGAAATTAAATATAGATACTGCTAATTTCTGCATAATACAAGAAAAGTAAGCCACAGTAACAATAGAGTATTACTGAATCATAAAAATCCTGATAACAAAGCACCAGTATATTAGCTCTTCTTTCTCTTATCTTTAGATTTGCACAATGCCATCAATATCCAATTCTAGGAATGGTTAGAACCATCAAGTTTCATGTTCAATTATTTTTCTGAACATTTTATAACTAAGGTCTGATTGGGTGGCACAAAAATGATACAGCAAATCTAGATTTAAAAACTCAAAAAGTTTAATTCCAAAGGTATCTTAAGATACAAAAAGATATTCACAGGAAAATCCTTGAACTTGTGAAGATCAGATGCTTGGTACACCCTGGAAAACATTGGCAGTATTGGCTGCTAATAAAATTACCAGGGACTATATATTGCAAGAGATCTAAGTTTTTTAAATAGCTTAAAGAGGCTGGGATAAAATTCACAATCTAAGATTTCACGCAGAATCTTCAGAAATCCAAAGTCAGTAAGGTTATACCAACTAATCCAAGTTGTAATTACAGGCCTTTGAAATCCCATCACTGTTGTAAGAAAATATCAGAATATCAGGGAAAAAAAAAATTTAACAATTCCTATAGATATAAAACAGAAAGGTTGACTACCAATTTTTGAAGTGGGTGGGGATGCAGAATCAAAACAATTGTCTTTTTTTTTCAGTGCCATTCAAAATTGTTTTTTTAAAACCCCTAACTTGTCTCAACAGATGACTGAATATCATCCCTTTGCCATAGCACCATGTACTGAATATACTTATTTTTGTGTCAAACTGCAAACAACAAAGATCAAGATGGCAGTAGCACAGTGCCATGTAGAGTAGGGTCTATCATAAATGTACTGAATTTTTCTAACAAACTGTAGCGACCCAGATCTTCTCGCACATTATGGGATGGTATATCTGGAACTGTGCAGATGAACTCATCTTATAAGCAAGTACTTATGGTACATAAAAGATTGTAGTTCCAAAGTAATTCAGAAGAAAAAAATTTTTTAAACTAGTTATAGAATTTCAAATCTCTGCTATGATATTAAAAAATATATTGCTATTTTATTATAAGAAATACTATAATTTACCAATGCTACAAGGGAACAGAGATCACAAACAGAATGATTTAACAAGGCTTCTGGAGTGAAGATATCATAAGCAGGGAATAAAATTTCCATTCCCCTGCTTGCAAATACAAGTCCCAAATGGATAGGGTGAGATATTGGGGTAAATTCTAACATGTACCATGTATTGCTTAATATTGGGTTATACAACTTATATATAATACATTACTGACACACAAATTGACTTGATGATTTTGTCATGCTAGAGTGATTGTCAATGTTAGATGTTGATGTTTTAGACAAATCAACAACCATTATGTAAGGAGCCTTTGTCTTGGATGTGGGGGGTCACAAGCATGGATACCAACACTTTCTGGTGTGTCCCTGTCCAGGGTTTGTACTTGCACAAACAATAAGCAAAAAATTCAGAACTGAATTAGGCCTTGACTGTCCACAAGTTTTAAGCAATGAACTGAAAAAATAAGGTTGTTAGATGATTTAATATTTTTTTTAAAAAATAGAAAATCACTCCACTGTCAAAAATGTGTTAACCAGTAATTTTTCTAAATTACCCAAAATTACAAAATTTCAAAGAATTTATGAGTTTTAAATGGTGCTCTTCAAAAAACAAAACTGTCATGTGAGTTTTGTTTCTTTCCCTTTCAATTAACCTTTTATTTCTAAATAAATAAGTGCAGTTCTTAATTTTAAATCATAAAGTATTGCATGTCTGATTG
This sequence comes from Potamilus streckersoni, assembly GCA_016746295.1. Lineage (NCBI taxonomy): Eukaryota > Metazoa > Mollusca > Bivalvia > Unionida > Unionidae > Potamilus > Potamilus streckersoni. The sequence goes on from JAEAOA010001195.1 coordinate 3,540,659, forward strand.
CATGTACTTTCCATAAATAGAACTACCAATCACTGATATAATTAAAAATCCAAGTACATACAAAAGTCTTGTAACTAACAATTTTTCCATTTAAATTTATGTGAAGTTAATTAGGAAAATACACAAGTTTGATGAGTTATGACCAATGTGTTAAATGTGTTATAGCCTATGGCTCATTGTGTTACAGCCCATTGGTTTGATCTAACATATCCTATGGGCTCATTGTGTTATAGCCCATGGTTGGATCTAATATAGCCTATGGGCTCATTGTGTTATAGCCCATGGGTTTGATCTAATATAGCCTATGAGCTCATTGTTTTACAGCCCATGGGTTTGATCTAATATAGCCTATGGGCTCATTATGTTACAGCCCATGGGTTTGATCTAATATAGCCTATGGGCTCATTGTGTTACAGCCCATGGGTTTGATCTAATATAACCTATGGGCTCATTGTTTTACAGCCCATGGGTTTGATCTAATATAGCCTATGGGCTCATTGTGTTACAGCCCATGGGTTGGATCTAATATAGCCTATGGGCTCATTGTGTTATAGCCCATGGGTTTGATCTAATATAGCCTATGGGCTCATTGTTTTACAGCCCATGGGTTTGATCTATAGCCTATGGGCTCATTGTGTTACAGCCCATGGGTTGGATCTAATATAGCCTATGGGCTCATTGTGTTATAGCCCATGGGTTTGATCTAATATAGCCTATGGGCTCATTGTGTTATAGCCCATGGGTTTGATCTAATATAACCTATGGGCTCATTGTTTTACAGCCCATGGGTTTGATCTAATATAGCCTATGGGCTCATTGTATTACAGCCCATGGGTTTGATCTAATATAACCTATGGGCTCATTGTTTTACAGCCCATGGGTTTGATCTAATATAGCCTATGGACTCATTGTGTTACAGCCCATGGGTTTGATCTAATATAGCCTATGGGCTCATTGTATTACAGCCCATGGGTCTGATCTAATATAGCCTATGGGTTTAATGTGTTATAGCCATGGGTTTGATATAATATAGCACATTGGTTCAATATGTTGTACCTCTTGTGTTTGATCTGCCATAGTCTATGGCATCAATGTGTTTATAGACCATGGGTCTGATCTACTATAGTCTATGTCTTCAAAGTGGTATAGCCCATGGATTCATTCCAATATAGCCAATGGGTTTAAAGTTTATAACCTGTGGATCTAATATACCTTATATATGGCATAGATTTGTTTATAGACCATGGGTCTGATCTACTGTAGTCCATGACTTCAAAGTGTTACAGCCCATGGATTTGATCTAATATAGCCCATGGGTTTAATATGTTATAACCCATGGGTTCATTCTAATATAACTCATGGGTTTAATGTGTTGTAACCAATGGGTTTATTCTAATATAACCCATGCATGTAGGGTCTATCTGATTTGCAAAAGGACAAATGTTTACTTCAGTCAGATCAAGAGTGTAATGTGTAACAACATACCATCTGTACTTGCAGACAATTTATTTTATACTGCAAACAGTATAGACCCTGATGTGTAGTTGCATAATAAGCTGGCAAATCAGGGTCTTATAATGTTATAGGTTCTACTGATTAGTCCTAACAAAATTAACAGACTTAGATCTGCTGCTATGCAGCATGCAGTTGGATTTGATGTGTGTGTGTGTGTGTGTGAGATTTAGATTTATAATGTAGCTTAAATAATTTTAGTGCTATCACTAAGAAATCTGCAGTGTGGTAGCTTACAGTGATGTCTGGCACTGAGGCATCATGCCACAGACATGTAGCATCATGTCCACTCAGTCACAATATCCTGACACCAGGCCAACCAGTCCTAACACTAACCTCTTAATGCTGAGCGCCAAGGAAGGCAACTGATTGTACCAATTTTATAAGTCTCTGATATGACTTGCCTGGGGTTCAAACCTATGACCTTCCACATCTGAGGTGGACACTCTAACCAAGCATGTAAATGGTAGCTGTAGATGCTGAATTAAAAGAGGTGTTGTTTTTCAGCACAAGATAGGCTATACATGGCGGCCAGTATTAATGGTGGAGGAAGAACCCTGGAAAACCCCAGGAAGAACCACTTACCCACGAGAAGCTACTGGCATGCTTTCTCACTTACCCATGTTAGCCGAGTCTGGACTTAAAAGAGGTGTAGGAGTGGGTCATTTGAGGTAATTTTGTTAATTTTCCAACACAAAATCATACATAATATTGATCAGAAGTAAATGTAGGTGGTACTGGGTGTCTGGGGGATTAGTTCCAATATCCCCCCTTAAAACTGTATTATTTACAATTGAAATAACTATAAATCAGGTTCAACCGTTTATTAACAGTTTTCTTTTATGTAGCAAACAGTTGCAGTGCTCAGAATCTGTGGAGGTCCCATGCTTGAAACTTTATGATTTTTTTTTTAGTTTTAAGGGCACTTTCAACACAATAATGACTACTATATTATGCCAAAGAAATAGGAGTCAGGTGCTCTTCCTAAAGATATGCAGGCTGGATGGTATGGTATCAAATTCATAACCCTTGGGTTACAATTGAGTTACCATGTTCCCCAGCTAAAGGCAAGTTAAATTTCCTGTTGCATGTATAATTTTCATAATTTCAATAATGCATTGGTTCTTCAAGTTTCACTTGTAGACAGTCAGTGTTTGTTTACACTCTCATTGGTAATTTTTAAAAATCTCTGTGCACAGACAATTTTAATGGTCCTCAAGATTTAATTGTCCACTGGGGGATTAGAACAACTGGGATTTGACCTCATATTTCAAAATAAAGCTCTATTTCCCAATTTACTGATGACTTGGGGATCTGACAAACATGTAGTATTATGTATATCACAAGTTTTGATAAGAAAAGTCTTTATCATTTCTGGTCTACAATGCCTTGTCAAGGGTCGGACTCTTCAGCCCCTCCAGATGGTGCAGATAAGGCACCAAAACAGGGAGCTACACCATTTCCTCTCCAAGACCAACAGACCAAACTAAAATGCCAGGTTCATCATGCAAAAGCCCAGTCCTTTCATTTTGCATTTAATGAATTTGTCCTTTCCTGCTGTAGAACTGGCAATTCTTGCAGGCAATAGGGTCTACAGAATGTTCACCAGTCCATGCCCCTAATCATCCCTCTTCAATCTGATTAATGGCATTAAGGTTAATTGATGTAGAAAGTGTCAAACTTCAACACTGCTGTACATACATTAATCAACATGGAAAGCTATCTTTTTACAGTTATTTTCTGGACAATCAGAGAAAACTATCATTTTTACAGTTAATTTCTGGACAATCAGCTATGGTTTTTTTCTTGTGAACCTAGAGTGAATATTTTCAAGTATCCTCAGCATACTTTTACAGCATGATTTGTATAGTTTTATTATCCATCCATTATGACATTTAAGAAATACAAGTACAGCTGTTGATATTGAAACCACATATACTTGCTTATAAGTCGAATCAAACTGCAGGCAACATTGATCCTGATACGCCTTAGCATATTGCATCAGGGTCTATTTATTGGTTCTACTGAATATTCCTAACATACCACACAAGTCCAGATTTGTCAGTCTTTCTTGCAACTGCAGATCTGGGTTTACACAGTTTGCAGTTGGACTCAAATTATAACAGAGTACTTACGGTACGTGTTTGATACTGTTATGTGGGAAGTGTTGTTAAAGACTAAGCAGGACTAAAATTTCTCAATTAACTCATCCTACTGGTTACAAAAAGATTTTGTAAATTCGAAGCAAGAAATTCTGTGTTCAGTTAAATTTTATTCTAAATGAACAACATGTTATTCACTAGCAGTAATTACTTCGTTGGATAAAATTTTTAAACTGCTGTAGCATTTCTTTTTCTTCAGCTAATTGAACTCTTTCTACATTTTTAAATTTTCTGTATAACACTGTCTGCTACATGCAAGATGCAGAACTCTAAGAGTCACTAATGCACTATGTCTATTCTGTTCTGCAATAACAGCCATTTTACTTTGACAGTCATGATTTAAAACATCATTTTTACTCATTCAACTTCTTTACGTCAGCAATCAACATACTAAATTTAAAATGCAAATAAAACTATTAATTTCTAGCAACTTACAGTCGCCAAGCATAAATCAGCTAAATAATTTCAATGATCAATAATGAACTGAAAATACTATGAATACAAAACCCTACCTTGTTTGCCCTCCTATCTTCTTGCGTTTTTTAGGAATTAGACCCATTTTCTTGAACTTCTTGTATACAGCAGCAGCTGCCATCTTATAATAAATCCCAAATATTGTAATTTCTCAGAAAACTGAAACATCTCACACATTCATCACAAGAGCCTAGTATGTCACACCTTGTCAGAGCCGTTGGAACAGGTGTGATTTTTAATTTTGATTCTAATTAATGTACAGCTTTGTATATTGCTTCGAAGTTTATCTTCATTCAATTTTACCTCAACGACATATTCTGAATTAGAAAAGGTTCTATATTGGAACCTATGGTTGACTTCTTATTACAAGACCAACCTTGTATTGCATAACAAAGAGAGAGAGAGTATCGTGTGATGGTACTAACTTCTCTCCGCTGGATACTTTAAGTAGGTTGGTGTCGATATATTTCAAAGCTATGCAAAAAATGCAACCTAACTGTTTCTCAAAAAAGTGGGAGTTGCTAGCTATCTGTGGCAAAAGAAGGCAGATTCATCACACACGTATCTGGCACAATGCTTGAGACAGCAGAAGCTCTGGTACAAGTGGCCAAACATCCACAATACATCAGCTGCCAATTCCATGGAAAACGATTTCACCCTGGACTACCTGACTTTTTGTTGAAATGCCACGCTCTGTACGCCTTCCAAACAATACAATTAAACTAACAAAAGACGTTAAGGTACGACCCAAAAAATCTCGTTGGTGCCATGCTTCATGTTATATCCGAGCAGTTAGTGTCTTGTTTCCTTTAAGAAATACATAGAATATTCCAAGAAAGAAAAGTTTAGCACGAGAGCATATTTTTACATAAAGTGTGGAGTAAAAAGTAAAAAAGAGTTCAACTCCATTATGAGAAACAAAACAATTCACACTCAGAGGATCGCGTGTTCAGGTTTAAGGTTTCCCTCTTAAGTCAATGGAAAAAAATTGCCTCCACTTAATATTTGGCAAGTAGAATTTCTTCACCATCATGTAGTATGGATACTAAGCTTCGACGGCTCAAAATAGAAACAGCATGCTACAGGTAACACTTAAGCCAATACAGGATCTGTTAGACAATATACAACATCACTCAATACAGTCAATAAAAGCCACCTCTAAATCAATCTGGAATGCTATTGGAATTTCTCACTTCCACAGCTTCGATGCTTAAAGCCAGTCCAATGAAAAGCTATCCTCACTACATAAATATATCCAATCCACTTTCTCCCACATGTACAAAATTATCTATTACCATCCTCTCTGAATTTCTCTGCTTGCTACGTCCGACAAAATAAACTTAAGTACCTGCTGGAGTATTTTAAAAGCTTTCATCTTGTTTCTTGCATTTCTCCAAGCAAAATGGTAAGGGCTGAGAGCCGAGTAGTGAAACTGACAGCTTATCAGTAGGACTAGAAGGGATGACAATCAATGTCCAGAATTAATGGGAAAAGAACCACAAGGTCAGGTAAAATATTTCTCTATTGGTAATGTTACCATCAGTGTAACAAATTACCCACTGGAAAGGCGGCAGGTCCTGAGAATAATACCATATACATCCACAAGGTTGTTCCTTATTAACGCCTCTTCCTTATAGCTAGCTATACATCTCTACATCAATATTCCAAGTCAAACAAGCATATTATTGGTTAAAAATATTTTAAGTGGTTAGGACTGTGACACGACTAGGAGTTAGAAACATGGCAAAAATTATGTTTATCTGGGAATGATTATAACAAATCTTATGAAACATAAGTACAGGAATTAATATTGTGGTGACATACGGTATCTCAATTTTATTTCCTGATCCCTTGGAATTTGTTCACCTTGATCACAGTTGTCGGACATGCCAGCATATATATATATATATATATATATATATATATATATATATATATATATATATATATATATATATATATATATATATATATATATATATATCAACAGGGGTAATTAAATTACCCCTGTTGATTGGTTTGATTTGTAATTGCATTTGTCAACACTGGGGTGATCTGGTTAGATATCAAATCAGCAACTCTTGGAATAAGTGTCCAGTGCTAGACTAATTGAGCTTCGAAAGCACCTCCTAAGTATCTCAACATATGTAGTACAAGTGTAAAATATACAGACGCGCGCTTGTGTGTGTGTGTGTGTGTGTGTGTGTGTGTGTGTGTGTGTGTGTGTGTGTGTGTGTTGCCACGTATTAAAATTGATTGGAAACTATATTAGCTCATCAAGAAAATAAGTGAAATTAGTTTTACAGTGGATGAAAAATTGTCATTCAACATTGCCCTGTCTTAGAAGAATTACCATTCAACATGGTTCTGTCTCAGAAGAATTACCATTCAACATGGTCCTGTCTTAGAAGAACCACATTATCATGACAGCAAATCAAACAACTGACAGTTACCTAATTTCGCATCTCACTTCATTCTTCATGAATAAATTCCAACTAGTGTTAAAATATTAAATTACGGCAATTCCTTATTTCTGTCTTCCAACAAATATTTTTTTTTCTAAAACTACCAAGTTAAAGCTGCTGTTTAGTTTTATCTTTAAGGACAGTAAGGGTGGTATACAATAGGACACATTCCCATTGCAAGCAGACAAGTGTACGTGCTGATTAACAACCATCACGTTTAAAGCACTGATGGACATTTGCAAGAAACGAGCATGGCTGACCATGTGTAAACCCAGCGTTCTTAACTTTAATTGACCTCAGTATGTGATAGTGTGATATTTCATGAAGTAGAGAAGTAGTGAGGGATACACTGCTTGCTATAAGGCCAAGTAATAATATTTTTTTTAAATATGCTGTTCTGGTTAAATAGAAAATAAAAACGGTCAAGGTTGGTAGCATTTTAAAAAAAATTGTTGTTGTTCAGGCTGATTTAATCGAAGCATTAACTAGAAAACAAGCATCCCGAATTTAACCTTGATTATAGTTTCGGAAATATTTTTTAGGGTTGGCAGAAAAGAAAAATAGTGTCAATCGGGTATCCAGAAACAAGAGTGATTTTTTTTGTCCTAAAATTTTGTATTATAATAAACAATTATTGTCTGAATTTCAGTAGTTACAATAAATCATTCATAGAAATAAATATTTTAGTCTAATTATTTTGAGATCATATAAATCGATTAGAAGTGTGGAAGGCATGATGGACGGGTGGATAGGTAAAGTAATACTCTAAACCAATTTTGTGGAGAACACATGTAAGACCAAGTAAACTCTTTTTATCCTAATGCAAATAAATGCTTATTTTCGTCACATATCCAGGACAATGATGCCATCAGAATGTTCTTTATACTGTTTCAAATGGCTATCAACATGGAATTTTTCCTCCACGGAAGTTCAAGTTACCCATATAATGCTGATATGTCACACAGAAAATGAAGCATAACAAGAAAGCGTAGTGATAAAATGGGGGGGGAGGCTTGCAAAGAGATCCAAGTGTGTCTGAGATTCCTCACCAAGTTTAAATGCATGGAAAGTAAATTCAAGAGCAGATAGCATCATCGAAAATTATTCAAATTCTTTTATTTTGTTGTGAAAACAATTGTTTCAAGGTTTTTTTCATTTTTTTAAATTTATTTACTTATTTTTTTTATTTATGTATGTATCTTTATTCATATTTTGCAACCAACTCATTATCATTAATTTAAAATAGAAAGGACTTTTTACCAGATGTTTTCGTTCAAATCTGGCTAAATAATGCTAAGCAGGTGTTGAAAAGGGGACATTTACAGATTTTCCCCTTCAATAATGGCCATCTATGAAAATAGATTGACATAATATATGGAAATTTTAAAGGGAATCATCTTTTGATACCTATTGTCATATTTGATCAAATGTTGTTTAGTGGTTTCAGAGAAAGAGTCATTTAAAGTTTTGTTTTGTTTTAATTTTTAGAAATTTAAGCAAATCTGAATGCATATCTGCATCACTTGGAAAAAGCTGAAAGCCTGGATATGTGTGGATGCACACAGTTTAACAGTATAACAATCCTGGATGTATAGTTATACCATGGTATGCAAGTATGGGTGAATGTAGAGTTTAACGACAGTATAATAATCTTGGTGATATAGTGTGGTATGTCAGTACGTGCGAGTTCAACAGTACAATGATCTTGATAGCGATTCCCAAGGTATGCAAGTATGGGAGAATGTGCAATTTAACTCATTAACCCCTGGCGCCTCGTTTATGCGTCAGGGCGTTAGGCAGTAGTATCCTACTTCCGAGCCCTGTATAGTCAAGGTCATGTATGATACGCTAAAGTGGGTGGTGTTATGGAAAGGTAGACAGATGTAGCTCTATAATGAAGCTAAATAATTGGGACGTTATCTTTGCACTACAAAATACAGAGAGAAAACCTAATTTTTGGATTCGATTTGTTTCACCAAAAAGTCGCCCGTGGTCGGAATCCGATTTTGTGTCCAGATTTTGGACTTTTTGACCTCAGATCAAAGGTGGCGCTCTACATAATTTTAAAGAAAGGGAATTCTCCTGGGTTTCCTCACTAGTTATACAGACTGTTAAAAAAGACATTGTATATATTAGGTATTGTTATAAAAAAAACCACCATTAATTCCTTTTTTTAGGCGTATGATTGAAATGTGTAATATGGGTTATAGTGTATACAGCTTGGCCTTACTCCAGATGTGTATCTTTCAAACAAGTGCTATCTCCACTTTGTCATTTTCACTTCTTGAACTTCAGAGGGAAATTGTAAAAAAAAAAAAAAAGCCGATAACTTTTTTAAAAACATTTTAAATCTTTGGTAATTCATTCAATTAACTTTCAGAAGCTGGTGGTCTCATCTAGTCTGGCAAAATTCATTTTCCCTATTTTTAATAGCTGCTAAGGAAAGTGTACTTAAGACAAATTCAGGCTGATTTTTTGGAACACAATGGAGCAGTCGTTTTAGTTAGTAGTGTGCTAAGATCATTATATCAAAGTAGCATAGAGGTATGCCAACATTCTCTCCACAGTGCATGTCTTAAATGCAAACAACCTCACCTTAAATACGTCACTCTCAAAAGTACACAACAACTGGTGAGCAGATCAGTCTGAAGTGCATACAGACAGGAGAACCTTTTGAAAAAATAGTAAGATGGGATTTGGAACAAAGAGTGGTCTCGAAAAAGATGGGTTCATTAAGCAAAACAAAAACAAACCCCAAAAGACCACTCCAAGTTTTATCTTTCTGCTCCCGTGCGAGCGCAATAGCCAATGAAAAACGACCAACACAACTAGTCATTAGCTTAATCGGAAATCTCTTGGAAGTCAATGTATTAGGACAGAGGTGAACAATACGGCGATCGCGATCGACCGGTTGATCGCGAAGGTAGTGTGAGTAGATCCGTAGCATTAAAAGAATTAGACGCCAGCCTATATATGTTTTGCATTTTTGTGGCAATAGATCATTTTGGCTTGGTCATTTTTATAAGTAGTTCACATGCTGTAAAAGTGTGTGCACCCCTTTATTAGGATGTATTCAAAAATAGCTGCTGCAAAATGTTTTCTAGCATTGCAGGTGAAAAAGACAACAATTTTCAGGGATTAATGAGTTAATGGGCGCATTTGACGACGTCGCCAAATTTGAATATTCCTTGCGTATTTAATCACTTGTGCATCGACATTGCACATACATTACAAATGTATCCATTCCTTGACAATTTGTAATTTTTTTTCCCTTCAAAAACCTTGATTTCTGTACGATAATCCTGGCTGTATATTATGCAAGTATGTGTGACTGTACAGTTTAACAGTACAATAATCCTGCAATAATCTACATAGTTTAAGAGTGTAATCGTGGTTGTATGTACATGTGAAAGTAGAGTTTAGACCTGAATTAAAAAGTAGATAAAGTTCAGGATAAACAAAAAATAATGTTGGAAATAAAAAAAATAAACAAAAGTGGCATGTAACTATGATTAGAGTTAAATTTAGGATGCGAATGATGTTTGTTTTGTAATTTTATGCTTCATTTAAGCCTACTGACCTAACTTTCATTATCTTTTTTTTTTTCAAGGTAACCGGAACCACACATAATTTGGCGTCTTTTTGCCCTAACAGTACAATCTTCGCTGTATTGAGATCTTGTGGTAGGTGTGCCTGAATGTAGAGTATCACGATCTTGTAATATATCTGTGAAATATACAGGATTTAAAAGCACATCAGCACATTCCTGGCTGCATAGAGATCATGGTATGTATGTGGGAATGTACAGATTGTAATGGCACATAATCACAATCCTGGTTATATTGATTCACTGCTAATATCCCCAGGAAGATATAACCCACCAACCAAACGTAATCATCATGAGACAAACTAAAATGTAAAGTTCTTGAAAACATTGCTTAGACAATCATTTCATGAATGGTGCATTCTTCATATGACACGTTAACTAGTCCTCTGACAGTAACTGAAATATTTGCCTGGAACCACTTTTCTTCAAGTTTAGACTGAGTGAATCCAAACTTTAACTGACTGACCTTGAAATCAATAGGCTTTTACCTTACCGCTAATACGAGTCATTCACAGTTTGGTCTGGGTCGGTGATGAAGAACTAACGTTAATGTACAAAAATAATTTTCCTTCTTTCAGTCACAGTGACCTTAACCTTTGACCTTTCAGCCTTGAAATATATAGGGCTCTACCTTAACCAAGTGCAAACTATCCACAAAGTTTGGTAACTGTTTATTGTGGACAACTAAAGTTAATGCATGGAACAAATTAAATTATTAACAGACAGACAGATGGCTGCATGGATCAAAGCATTGCAATGACCTGCCTTATGGTGGATATAAATAAAATGCATACAAAAATAGAATGGCAAAATAATGATAACATGTGAATACGTTTCTTGGATGAAAATCCCCTTGATCTATAGGGCCTGTATTCACTGTAATGATCTAAATTGTCTCCAAAACATATCAAACAAAAAATAATTGGAAAATAAAAAAATACATACCAAGTTGAAGTTTGATAACAACTTCACTGAAACTGTAGTACCCTTAGACCAAGTCACAGTACAAAAGATTCATTGAAATTATGTGGAATAAGGTAAGAGATGTTAAATAAGCATGTGTTAAATAACAGGAGGGATTAGCAACCAACAAATCACTCTTACTGTCTTTAATAGTTTTAATAAAGCAGAAGCTGAGATAGTCACCTTTACCCCCTCTGCATAATTACCTCCAATTAAATGCTTATGGCCACCTGTTAGGTTGTTGTAGGCTGCTGACTGATCTGGATGATTTACAACCAGACTAAATCAACATTAGGAACCACTTGAGTGCCAATTCTAATTCTATCATAGTTTTAGCAAACAAAACAAGGAATAAAGTCCAGTCTCTTCATCTCCCTGCATCATACCTAAGATTTCATTGATATATACTGTCTATACCCTGCTTTTAAAAACTCATTCAGCAGCAAAGATTCTGATCTGCCATGGCATAATGCTCATGCCAATTAGGGTCTATGCTGTTTGTTCTACTGATTACTCCTGGCAAACTGCACAAACCCAAATCTGCCAGTGCATTATGTGACAGCAGAATTTGGTCTGTGCAGTTGGACTCATAAGTGAGTATATATGGTAAGTATTATAGGTCTCCTAAACTGGGTCCAGAATATTTTGATGTGCTTTAGGCAGTAATGTGTACACACTGCAGCACTGGTGTAAATTTATCTACCATTGATACTCACATATAAGTCAAATCCCTCTTCAAACAACAATGATCCTGATCTGCTGTAGCATAATGTGTCAGCATATCAGGTTTTGTGTTGTTACTCCTAAGAAATGGCACAGACCAAGATCTGCTGGAACATCATGTGATGGCGAAGACCCAGATATGTGGTACATTATGCAATGGTAAATCTGGGTCTGTGCAGTTTGCAGTTGGACTCACCTTGGTACATCATTGCTACCTAATGTTTGTTCAAGGAATGCTTTCATGTCACACACACACACACACCTCCAGTGAAACCTGTCTTGAAAGACCTCTGAAATGTGAGACCACCTGTCTGTAGAGAACATATTCTCAATGCACAAAATTAATTATTATATAGCACTGTGACGTTATGAAAGACCACCTGTCTTGAGAGACCATAATTTTCTATCAGAAAGGGTGGTCTTTCAAGACAGGTTCTATTATATATATATATATATATATATATATATATATATATATATATATATATATATATATATATATATATATATATATATATATATATAGAGAGAGAGAGAGAGAGAGAGAGAGAGAGAGAGAGAGAGAGAGAGAGAGAGAGAGAGATCCTATGGTGAATAACAGCCCTTTCAAGTGCACTGAATCCAGCAAAGGATCACTGTGTCAGGGATTGAGATAGATCCAATAAACTGACAAGGATTAGTGCAAAACTAGTATGTAACTAGCCTGACAACTTTTGACTCTCACTCACTAGTCCAGACCACCCTAGTCAATATGGCTTCTGAGGTGATAAAAGATGCAAACCTGTCAACATATGATGGAGACCATGACATTCACTAAGCACAGTGACTAGAGAAAGCTAAACACCAAGGTCAAAACAAAACATACAAAACAAGGAATATAATTTATCTCATCACATGTAAGATATGTAGCCTTCATTATGCTGAGAAGCTAAAAAGCAACACAAAAGGATAAACCTTCATAAATCTGATTGGTTGACATAAAAAGCTGTACAAAAGCCATTGCAAAACACTTCTTCTCTCCTGGCTAAACTTTCAGTGATATAACACATCTCAATTGCTAACAACCCCAACTGGAGATCCAAATAAAGGAAGGAAAAGGAATCTTACTGGATGAGCTGTCTTAGAATATTGAAACCAAGTTGTTTAAACCAGGAAGACTAAAAAAAGAAAACTATGCACTAGTAGAATTATCTATTTCAGCAGACACATTTTCTCTTCGAAACATTACTAAATCTTCTTAGTATCCTTTAATTACTGTTATAAGAATAAAACATCTGGAATAGAATCAAATATCTGGGATATAATTTGCATTACATAAATGTACATGAAGTAATAAATTTTGCTATGGCTCATAGGTTTCTAGGTGAATACAAATATTTCTCAGTATCTGCAACCAGTCGATATTGGCTGGTTGAGACATAATACATCTAAAGGTTTAATTCATATAGAAGCAGCTATGTAGAGTTTTGCAAACACATTTTTGGGGGTTTTATATGTTTGTTTTGTAGAGTCAAAAGTACTCAAGCTAGTTTGAAACAAGTTTTGCGCTGTTCGGTGTCATTTTACTGCACATATATACATATACATATACATACATATATATATATATATATATATATATATATATATATATATATATATATATATATATATATATATATAAGATGTTGATATCCATCCAAATTGAACCCATTTATCCAACAATCAGACCTTATTCACATTTTGACTGACAACAGCTTGTATTTAATTTTATGATTTTTAATTAATTTTAAGTATTCACCTGAAATGAAAATTCCCTGGTGACAGGAAGCTGTGAGAACTTAGATTGCCATTACTATATAATGACTTAATACTGTTGGCTGATAGTTTAGTTACTTTAAACAATCCTGATTTATGGACCCAGCATTAAATTTTTTTAAGGGATTGGGTGGCGCTGCCAATTTCTTTGATTTTTTAAAGTTTCAGTCCTTAAACAGCTTGAAATAATAATTCTTGGTCTGATTTATAATAGCAACATAAAACTCCACTTTTATATCACATATCGTATTAGTTTTAAGAAATTATCAATCATACAATGGTAACATGTACATCAGAGTGGTGAGAAAATTTTAGTCTGGATAAACTATCAATGCACAAGTTAGTGAAGATGATACTGTTATGTATACTTAATTTTGTATTGCTTGTTGGCTTTTTTCCCCATGGTTGTGTGCTGTATATGGTTGTATTTTGTAAACAAAATAATTGTTATTGTTATTGTTGTCGGGTTTAATGCCATTTTTCAGCACATGATAGGCTATACATGGCGGCCAGTATTAATGATGGAGGAAGAACCCTGGAAAACTCAGGGAAGAACCACCGACCCACGAGAAGCTACTGGCAGGCTTTCTCACTTACCCACATTTGCCGAGTCATATACAAAATATTGCATAACCAATACTTCTCTGTGGATGTAGATTTGAAATTAAGAACATTAGCGATGAAGTAAACATGTTTTTTTAATCTGAGTCTAGGACATTGGTATTCCCCATGGGAAAACCTGATATACCTGATGTTTACCATTTTCTTTATTATAATCTTATATATATATATATATATATATATATATATATATATATATATATATATATATATATATATATATATATATATATATATATATATATATATATATATATATAATCTTTTCGCCAGTTTAACATGCTCTAGAAATGAACTTTTTGGACCTTCAGCATGTTTCTATTTTTTGTGTATTAGTTTTTTTATATAATGTTGTATACTTGAAAAAATTACTCATTATTGCCTTAACATCTGGAAGTAGAGTCAGTTTTATTGTTGTATTCAGTTTCTTATTTGGGTGAAATTATTTACAGTATTAAAATTATTACTAAGTGGAAATAAAAAGCGCTCATCAATAATATTCTTGGACAGAAACATTAATTTGGAATTATAGTGAATTCAAAAATGAATTGTTTTGTACTATATTGTTGTGATACATCAATAGACTGTTAGTGCATCATCAGATTCACAGCCATTGAGACTACAGGCACATCAACACATTCAGTATTGGAACTTAATGGGAATACCATTGTAATTCATTTATAACTTTATACATTTGGACTTAATATAAAACTTTTAGGACTATTTGGGATTTAATTCACAATACTCAAAGTTCTTTTTAAATGTTCACTTTTTTTTCAAGGAAAATAACTTAGTTAAAGACCATAGGGTTATAACAATACAGTGTGTATATATTTTATATTGAGTTTATAAAACAAAAAGCAAATTTTCATGAATTAATCATTTTTAGAACTGAAAAGAAATTCAGAAGTTTCTGATTGGCACATAATCATTGTATTTATATGTGTCTGGATATTGTTATTTGCTATACAGTTATGCCTACTATCCACATTTATATATGAAATATTATATATATATATATATATATATATATATATATATATATATATATATATATATATATATATATATATATATATACTGATCATGTAATTATCATTATTCCCTTATACATAAGGTAGGGGTAATTGTAGACTTTGACAGGTGCTTCTCAACCAATACAATATTGCAATATGCAAACAAGAGTGGGTGTGTGGGTGTGTGGATAGGCAGGATTGCAGGTAGTTAGGTAGATATGAATATGAATCAAGTTAGAACTAAAATGTTTCAAGTTGTCAAATTTTTATTCAAGATACATTTTCTATTATTGTGTGTACAACAAAAGGGCTGCACTGTGTAATTTTACATATGAAATATAGACATATTCAATTATTGTGTGTACAGAAAAAAGGAAAGTACCATGGAATTTTCCATGGCTTTTACTCATAATGATTTGCATGTATTAGCATTTTCTGTCATGATTCCTCTATTATCTGAAAGATTTTAATATAACCTAATGAAAGATTTATTTATTGCTGGATCATGGATTTATACATTTTTCTTTGCCTAGAAATATTTTCCCTTATATTATTTATACAACCTCTGAAATGCTTTACACTCATGGACATCAGTGATTTCAATACTAAAGTCCACATCAGGGATTTCAGTGATAAAGTGGACATCATTGATTTTGATGATAAATTGGACATTGGTGATTTTAGCACTAAAGCAGACATTGGTGATTTTAATGCTAATGGGGACATCATTGATTTCAATGGTAAAGTAGACATGATTTCAATGAGTGGATACCAGTGATTTCAGTGATAAAGTGGACATCATTGATTTCAGTGATAAAGTGGACATCATTGATTTTGATGATAAATTGGACATTGGTGATTTTAGCATTAAAGCAGACATTGGTGATTTTAATGCTAATGGGGACAGTGGTGATTTCAATCATAAAGTGGACATGATTTCAATGAGTGGATACCAGTGATTTCAATGATAAAGTGGCCATCAGTGATTTCAATGATAAAGTGACCATCAGGGATTTAAAGCTAAAGCAGACATAGCTGATTTCAATTATAAAGTGGACACCAGTGATAACAATCATAAATAGGAAACCAGTGATGTCAGTGCTAAAGTGGACATCATTGATTTCAAGGCTGAAGTGTACATTATCGATTTTAATGCTAAAGTGGACATCAGTGATTTCAATGATAAAGTGGACATTGGCGATTTCGATTATAAAGTGAACATTGGTGATTTCAGTTATAAATTGGACATTATTTCAATGAGTGGATACTTGTGATTTCAATGATAAAGTGGACATTGGTGATTTTAAAGCTAAAGCTGACATCACTGATTTCAGTTATAAAATGGACACCAGTGAATTTAATGTTAAAGCAGAAATCGGTGATAAAGTGTCTATCAGTGATTTTAATGCTCATATTCTGCAGACATTAGCACAAGCCTAGAAATTTTTTGTTGTCTGGTGTAACAGTTTTATTTAAATGAATCACCAGCATATCCATTGTATCACATGTAGTGCCTTTTGCAGTTTTGCTAATGCTATGTATGTATGTATGTATGTATGTATGTATGTATGTATGTATGTATGTATGTATGTATGTATGTATGTATGTATGTATGTATGTATGTATGTATGTATGTATGTATGTATGTATGTATGTATGTATGTATGTATGTATGTATGTATGTATGTATGTATGTATGTATGTATGTATGTATGCAGATGCAAAACAAGTAACAATGCTGAAATTATATAAATCATATATTAAAAAAATGCAATTTAAAAAAGGTAAAATCTCTAAAACATAGGGTTATGTTTATTTTTTAATATAACCTGCATTCTAATATATATATATATATATATATATATATATATATATATATATATATATATGTATATATATATATATATATATATATATATATATAAAACTGGCATCAGGGGGTGTAAGCAAAATCTGCTTGCAAAAATTCGATTAACTACATGCCTTTTAAAATTTTATAAAGCCAAATACAGGAATTATAACTTACTTTACTGTCCCCAAAATGTCCTCACAGCACAGTAAACTGGGTGTCAGTCTTAGACTCTGCATTCCAGACCTTTTATGTATTTAATGGAATTGTTTTTAGAAATATGTACAAAAGTAGTTATCATGTACATTCCACATGATGGGACAAATTCACATGCACAAGGTCCCAGTGAATGCTACATTGATATGGACAAGAAAGAAACTTTTGAACTACAGCAACAGCAAAGTCAGTCACATGACTGTCTATTTCAGCAGGAAGAGATCATTTTACAATACTGCTGCAACCTTTCATAATCTAACAGATGCATTTATACTTTACAATGTTGTTTAGATGTCATATTAATTTTCATGATCATATTTTACAATTTTTTTTCAGAGCTACCATATTTACATTCTTGTTCAATATATATTTTTACAATGCTGTTTTGACCCATTATATTAACATTCAAACACACACACACACACACACACACACACACACACACACACACATACTCATATATATATATATATATATATATATATATATATATATATATATATATATATATATATATATATATATATATATATATATATACATACATACATACATACATACATACATACATACATACATACATACATACATACATACATACATACATACATACATACATACATACATACCAATATTGTCATTATACTTTCATGGCCATCATATTTACTTTTATGATCACATATACATTATTACAATATTTTAGACCCTCCATGTTAGCTTTCATGATCATCTGTATATTGTACAATATCTTGTTTAGTCAGGTCATTAATTCTCATGATAACATGTATATTTTACAACATCCTGTTTAGTCAGGTCATTAATTCTCATGGTAACATGTATATTTTACAACATACTGTATAGACAGGTCATGAATTCTCATGGTAACATGCATATTTTACAACTTATTGTATGGACAGGTCATGAATTCTCCTGGTAATATGTATATTTTTACAACTTACTGTTTAGACAGGTCATTAATTCTCTTGGTAACATGTATATTTTACAACTTCCTGTTTAGCCAAGTCATGAATTCTCATGGTAACATGTATATTTTACAACATACTCTATAGACATGTCATTAATTCTCATGGTAACATGTATATTTTACGACATCATGTATAGACGGGTCATTAATTCTCATGATAACATGTATATTTTACAACATACTGTATAGTCAGGTCATTAATTCTCATGGTAACATATATTTTATGGTATACTGTATAGACAGGTCATTAATTCTCATGGAAACATGTATATTTTACAACATACTGTTTACACAAGCAATTAGTTATCAATGTCATGTTTGTTTTTTGCAATTTTGTATGTATGTATGTATGTATGTATGTATGTATGTATGTATGTATGTATGTATGTATGTATGTATGTATGTATGTATGTATGTATGTATGTATGTATGTATGTATGTATGTATGTATGTATGAATTGTTTTGTATATTTAATTTAATTGTGTTTGTCAATTTTAAATTTTTAAAATTTCTATTACATGCTATTGTAACCTAACACTGAGTTCATTTTTGTTTGACCTGACATATTTATTTTTTTAATTACACTGTCATAAACAACTAATAATAGAAACATTGTATCTAGTTTCAGACCTTGTTACAAATTCAGTGACAGTTTTGGTAAAAAAAAAAACTTTTTAAATTATTTTTTTTTATTTTTCTCAGAGTAAGAATCACAAATAACCTGACAAGAGGCATGTATCAATTCTTACAAACTTCTATTTTTTCTATAAGATTGAAGTTTTAACCCTCATCCAGAAATCTGTTTTGCATCTTAGTCATATGACTGTTGCTTTTTGATAGAGGTTTGTTAGCTGGGCTCCTAACAATTGACATGTTAAGTTGTTATTATGTTGTGACCAGTTTGGGTTGAATTTTTATTTTCTTCAAATTACTGAATTAGGTGATTTATTTTCAATTTATTTCCCCTGGAAATACATAAGTGCTCTGCCAAAATTCTTGGTTACGACATTTATTGGTAGTTATACTGGATTCAAAACTGGAATTCCATGATTCAACAAAGGACTGTTGACACATCAGCACTTCACTGACCACAACAGACCTCATTGCCTTCAATTTCAGATTTCATCAGGGCTCGAACTTGGTTTCATTTAGGACTTTAAATGCTAGGACTTCTATTTTTTATTTTTTTTATTATTTTTTGGATTTACTTTGTAAAACCATAACTTTGTCTTTTCTCAATTTTTCATGCTATATTCTAGGGAAATAAATTATTTGTAAATTTTATAAAGCTTGTTGATTTCTCTTTTCAGTTGCTTATTTTAAAAGCATAGACTTGTAACTAACTTATGTTTGTAAGTCATGTTTGCATCCACTCTTGAACACTCTGGATCTATAATCTAAAGTTAATATATTTATGAAAATTTTGAAATTACTATGACTTTACAATGTAATAGGATCATCTACACACATATGCACATAAACAGACAGACCAAATTTTATGTTTCTTGTTTCTACTTTGTAACCATTTTAGGTTGTTGTCAACTAAAAGGATTCCAAGATGTTGAAATAATGTGTAAATAACCACCAACATAGATAGAATTTATCCTTACCCCAAATGCAAGGCATCCTCAAAGTTTGGCAACTATAGATGATGGAAAATATGCGTTATATGGTGAAAATAGAATTGGTAGAAGAGAAATAGATATCACAACATAAAAAGCCTCACTATATGCCAGGTATACAAAGATGAATAAATTATTAATAAATGATCATAGTTGTTCAAAATCTAAAGAATGACAAAATGTGCACAGGTTTATTTAATGGCCTGAAATTCTTACAAGATTGTTTTTTTAGAACCAAGATAAAATGTTATGGTTCTAAATGTATTAGGATTTTCTTGTGTTAGTGCTATCAGGTCATAATGGATTTAAAACTGACATACACTTGTACAGACATACACTTGTACAGACATACAGCAACCATGCAATATTTGCTATTGGAGTATGTGCATAAAATAAACCATGTAACCAGTTTATATTGAAAAGTATATGAAGAAGATACACTCACTCATGTAGCATTTATGACAATTTAGGAATGTCTTTCACAGAAAAGTTGGTATCATTTTTTGTGCCCATCTTTTAACATTATTTTCTCATTAACCCATGTATACTTTTGTATCTATACCAGTACATGTATATAACATGCATTATATTTATAATAATTTTTTGAATGTACATTTAAATGTACTTGTAACAAAATATTTATTTTACCAAGATTTTAGAAATTGTTTTCTATGGAATTTTTCATCATTGAATTGGGGCTTGTACTAATTAACCACAAACAACAAAGACAAAGATCTGAGTCAAATATTTTGCACTTTTTAAGTTTTTGTCAACAATCATTGTATGGAGTAACCATCACAACAAGCTACATAAACCCTGATTTGTCAATAGTCTGCAGTTTTATTTAACTTGTATGCAAGCTTATACTGAATTTAAGTCTCCCTTATTATAAAAAAAACCCCCAAAAAATAAACCTTGCCACTTGTGAGGAGTTTCAGATTTGATTAGACTTAAGTTAATCAGGAAAACTGCAAAGTTCATCAGGTCAGCTGCAACACTGGTAACATCTTCAAGTTTTTTTTCTCTTGCGCTAGAAATCATAGGTGAAAAAGTGTAATAGTTATGAATTGTAAAAACAATTAGAGAATAAAAACATTTACATCAGCAGAATTTGACATAGACCAGACTACTGTAATTGCAAGCTCTTGAGACAGTAACACTGATAGATGGTCTACTAACCCCTACAGAGTTGCTTCCCATGCACTGTTTCCTGACTAACACTAATGGTACAGCTGGTACAATTCATAACTGATCAATTTTCTTTTTATGAATAATAATCAGCTGCCACTGGATACTGATGTACAGACAATGCATTTCCTGTATTTTTAAACCTCAGCCATTTGGGCATACTGGGCTGGCTAAGTTTGCTTCACTCAAAAGTAAATTAATTTTAAACTTATAAATTTAGAAAATTAAATTTTTTTTTTCTTCTGCTTTAGTCCAGCAAAATATTTTGTACTTTTCTACGATCTTACCTATACTACTTCATACTGTATAAATTCACTTACAAGTCTGCAGATCAGAATGTATGCTGTCTATTGATTACTCTTAACAAACTGTACACTCAGCGCATTATGCCCCTTATCTTTTAAAAAATAGCAAATTTAAAAGATACAGCGCAGTGCAAGACTTGTGCTTTTTAATACCCGTCTCTTTTGCTTTTTAGTACCTACTTCACAACCATGATAACAACAAAATGCTGCAGCAGTCTCCAAAGATTAAATTGTTGCAATGTTTATAATTACAAAAGTCACAGGCACACATGTTGTGCTAAATATGAGCTGTTGAGCAAAACTGTATGGATCAGTTCATAATTTGAACTGTGCCGATTTTTACATGACTGAATTCAGGTAGAAAGACCAAATGTACATGTGGCCATTATAAAGAGTACATGAAAAGAACAAATTTATCTTTCACTTGTTGTGCTCAAATAAATGCTCATCATTTGAAAAACTTCACCAACCCCCAAGGTAGGGGCATTAATTAGCGAATACATATATAAGGTATGTATACTGGATGGCAGTAATACAGATTACCCTGATCATGTCGATTGAATAGCAGTTTTACCCACCCTATGTATTAAATGCAGTAATAGCTGCCTTACACTACATAGCATATTGGATGATGGTAATACCTACATTTCATATACTGGATGGCAGTAATACCTATATTACATATATTGGATGATGGTAATACCTACATTGCTTATACTGGATGACAGTAATACCTACATTACATATATTGGATGATGGTAATACCTACATTGCATATACTGGATGGCAGTAATACCTATATTACATATATTGGATGATGGTAATACCTACATTGCCTATACTGGATGACAGTAATACCTATATTACATATAATGGATGATGGTAATACCTACATTGCATATACTGGATGACAGCAATACCTATATTACATATATTGGATGATGATAATACCTACATTGCATATACTGGATGACAGTAATACCTATATTACATATATTGGATGATGGTAATATCTACATTGCTTATACTGGATGAAAGTAATACCTACATTACATATATTGGATGATGGTAATACCTACATTGCTTATATTGGATGATAGTAATACCTATATTACATATATTGGATGATGGTAATACCTACATTGCTTATACTGGATGACAGTAATACCTACATTACATATATTGGATGATGGTAATACCTACACTGCATATACTGGATGGCAGTAATACCTATATTACATATATTGGATAATGGTAATACCTACATTGCGTATACTGGATGACTGTAATACCTATATTACATATATTGGATAATGGTAATACCTACATTGCATATACTGGATGACAGTAATACCTACATTACATATATTGGATGATGGTAATACCTACATTGCATATACTGGATGGCAGTAATACATACATTACATATATTGGATGATGGTAATACCTACATTGCGTATACTGGATGACTGTAATACCTATATTACATATATTGGATAATGGTAATACCTACATTGCATATACTGGATGACAGTAATACCTACATTACATATATTGGATGATGGTAATACCTACATTGCATATACTGGATGGCAGTAATACCTACATTACATATATTGGATGATGATAACACCTACATTGCTTATACTGGATGATGGTAATACCTATATTACATATATTGGATGATGGTAATACCTACATTGCATATACTGGATGATGGTAATACCTATATTACATATATTGGATGATGGTAATACCTACATCGCATATACTGGATGACTGTAATACCTATATTACATATATTGGATGATGGTAATACCTACATTGCTTATACTGGATGACAGTAATACATACATTACATATATTGGATGATGGTAATACCTACATCGCATATACTGGATGACTGTAATACCTACATTACATATATTGGATAATGGTAATACCTACATTGCTTATACTGGATGACAGTAATACCTACATTACATATATTGGATGATGGTAATACCTACATTGCATATACTGGATGGCAGTAATACCTATCTTACATATATTGGATGATGGTAATACCTACATTGCATATACTGGATGATGGTAATACCTATATTACATATATTGGATGATGGTAATACCTACATCGCATATACTGGATGACTGTAATACCTATATTACATATATTGGATGATGGTAATACCTACATTGCTTATACTGGATGATGGTAATACCTATATTACATATATTGGATGATGGTAATACTTACACTATGTATATTAGATGATGGTAATACCTATATTACATAATTTGGATGATGGTAATACCTACATTGTATATACTGGATGATAGTAATACCTACATTACATATATTGGATAATGGTAATACCTACATTGCTTATACTGGATGACAGTAATACATACATTACATATATTGGATGATGGTAATACCTACATTGCTTATACTGGATGACTGTAATACCTATATTACATATATTGGATAATGGTAATACCTACATTGCTTATACTGGATGACAGTAATACCTACATTACATATATTGGATGATGGTAATACCTACATCGCATATACTGGATGACTGTAATACCTATATTACATATATTGGATGATGGTAATACCTACATTGCTTATACTGGATGACAGTAATACCTACATTACATATATTGGATGATGGTAATACCTACATTGCTTATATTGGATGATAGTAATACCTACATTACATATATTGGATGATGGTAATACCTACATTGTATATACTGGATGATAGTAATACCTACATTACATATATTGGATAATGGTAATACCTACATTGCTTATACTGGATGACAGTAATACATACATTACATATATTGGATGATGGTAATACCTACATTGTATATACTGGATGATAGTAATACCTACATTACATATATTGGATAATGGTAATACCTACATTGCATATACTGGATGACAATAATACCTATATTACATATATTGGATGATGGTAATACCTACATTGCTTATACTGGATGACAGTAATACATACATTACATATATTGGATGATGGTAATACCTACATTGCATATACTGAATGACAGTAATACCTATATTACATATATTGGATGATGGTAATACCTACATTGCTTATACTGGATGACAGTAATACCTATATTACATATATTGGATGATGGTAATACCTACATTGCATATACTGGATGGCAGTAATACCTACATTACATATATTGGATGATGGTAATACTTACACTATGTATATTAGATGATGGTAATACATACATTACATAATTTGGATGATGATAATAAATACACTATGCATATTGGATGATGGTGATACATACACTATGTATATTGTATGATGGTAATATCTACACTGTATATTGGATGACAGTAATATCATCACTACATATATTGGATGATGGTAATACCTACACTACATATACTGGATGATGGTAATAACTACACAATGTATATTTGATGGTGGTAATACATACACTATGTATATTGGATGATGGTAATACCTACACTATGTATATTGGATGACAGTAATATGTGCACTACTTATATTGGATTACATTAATACCTACACTATTTATATTGGATGACAGTAATACCTACATTACATATATAGGATGATGGTAATTGTGTTGTATTTGTTTTTTATACCCCTCCCGTCTTTGTTTGGGGTGGGTGTTCACCATTTGTTTATCACTGTCTAGAGGTGATCACCAATGGTGTAGTTTACCTGGGACAAGTAAATGTCAACCGAAATTGAGAAATGTCAGGTGAAATAGATAAGGAACTGAGCAGGAATATAGAACAGATAAATTGAGCCCCCATTACAAATAGACAAAATTTAATCAAAAATATCTAGCAATACATTTCAAAACAAAATCAATAATAATAGTACAATATGATAGAAAGATACACTTCTTTCTTAGACTTAGCTTCTTGCATGAATTTCCAAATACAAGAAATAATGAGACCAATAGCTGATCTGTTCAATGTGACAGAATTTAAATCATCATTTAGATCACATTTAATATATCAAAGTCATTGCCTTGTATAGTTTTCGTAACCTGATAGTCTGGTTTCAGTCTGAATTCCACCGTGACAGTTCCTTTTGACTCCCCTGTAGTGGCAAGTCCAGGTCTCCTTCAACTTTGATTTTCTTTTCAAATTTGCAGGTGCTGTCTTTCAACTTTGTGTTCATTCTGTGTCCATAAGTCTTAATATGTTGAGTGTAGACTCCCGAGCTATCTTGGCCCTTCCAAAAAAACAAAGTAAACAACCTAAATATTCTGTCACATTATACTGGGGGAAAAAAATCAATACCTTCCCCATCTCGTTAGGCATTAGGCAAGATAAATTATATCCTAAATTCAAATAGATTCTATGGTTATCTAGTTTACCTGGCCCCAACAGAATGTAAATATTCTAATTTCACAAAATTAATGGTCACTAAACGACTATTCTAACACCCCCTACTGAGACGTTAGTTCCAGGTTAAGTGCAATTACACAAATTAATGAAATTCCTTGCATTTCAACTAAAATAAGGCACAAAATTCTAAATACATGATTTCCACCAATAAAGAACTATGAGTTTAACAAATCATCAATGTTTATATAAAGAAAAATATCATTGTACGGACTCTGATAAACGAACTCAACATATGTATACCATATCAAGAAATTAAATCTAAAAACTTAAGATTAATAAATTCATGCAGATGCATTGCGATACATCTTATAATCATCATAGTAATATTAATGAATTACATAAGATTGTTACAAATACCTTGTTTTTCCAAGCTCTTACTTCCGGAATGTGCCTGTCAATTTTTTCCAGATAATTCCTTTCCCTGGAAGAATTTCCTACAAATGAATTTCTTCTAAATTTGCTCAGAGCCTCGGTTTGTAAATTTTTCCTCTCACAGGACAAAGCATATACTACTTTAAAAACTTCTATTTGCACATTTAAACTGAGGAGTTTTCCATGTGAAACCACACCCCTTTCACAGCGTAACCAATCAGAACTACAAAAACTTTGCTTTTTTCAAGTATCAAAACACTGCATTATGCCTATCAACAAATGGCTACGAAATGGTTCCTGGATGATGTCTCAAACTGTCAGCTTCCATGCAAAACCATAACTTGAACTCTGTTCCGGTAAGTTTAAATAAAGCCCTAAATGATAAATAAATAACTCCTGACTTTGGCAGAATCAATCCATACATTATGGCATTCTAAATGCAGCCATATAAATCTCGCTAATGGTAGATGTGTTTAACAAAATGTGTTCTACCACAATTCACAATACAAAAAAAGATTGACCTAAAAATTTGGTCCTTTACAGTAATATCTACACTATGTATATTGGATGACAGTAATATCTACACTACATATATTGGATGATTGTAATACCTACACAATGAATATTTGATGGTGGTAATACATACACTATGTATATTTGATGCTGTTAATACCTACCCTATGTATATTGGATGACAGTAATACTGTACATGCACTACATATATTCAATGACAATATTGCCTACACTACATATCTTGGATGATGGTACTATTGTATATTAGATGGTAGTAATACCAAAATTGACAATGTACAATGGATGACCATAATACATATACTAACTATGTATATTGGATGACAGTAATATCTACAATACATATATTGGATGACATTAATACCAACCCTATGTATATTGGATGACAGTAATAAGAACACTATGTATATTGGATGATTTTAATACCTACATTGACTATGTATATTGGATGATGGTAATACCTACATTGACTATGTATATTGGATGATGGTAATACCTACACTATGTATATTGGATGATGGTAATACCTACACTATGTATATTGGATGATTTTAATACCTACATTGACTATGTATATTCGATGATGGTAATACCTACACTAACTATATATATTGGATGATGGTAATACCTACACTGTATATTGGATGATGATAATACCTACACTATGTATATTGGATGATGGTAATACCTACACTGACTATATATATTGAATGATGGTAATACCTACACTGTATATTGGATGATGGTAATACCTACACTATGTATATTGAATGATGGTAATACCTACACTGACTATATATATTGAATGATGGTAATACTTACACTATGTATATTGGATGATGGTAATACCTACACTATGTATATTGGATGATGGTAATACCTACACTGACTATATATATTGAATGATGGTAATACTTACACTATGTATATTGGATGATGGTAATACCTACACTATGTATATTGGATGATGGTAATACCTACACTGACTATATATATTGAATGATGGTAATACTTACACTATGTATATTGGATGATGGTAATACCTACACTATGTATATTGGATGATGGTAATACCTACACTGACTATATATATTGAATGATGGTAATACCTACATTGACTATGCATATTGGATGATGGTAATACCTACACTATGTATATTGGATGATGGTAATACCTACACTATGTATATTGGATGATTTTAATACCTACATTGACTATGTATATTCGATGATGGTAATACCTACACTAACTATATATATTGGATGATGGTAATACTTACACTATGTATATTGGATGATGGTAATACCTACACTATGTATATTGGATGATGGTAATACCTACACTGACTATATATATTGAATGATGGTAATACTTACACTATGTATATTGGATGATGGTAATACCTACACTATGTATATTGGATGATGGTAATACCTACACTGACTATATATATTGAATGATGGTAATACCTATGCTGAATATATATATTGAATGATGGTAATACCTACACTGCATATTGGATGATGGTAATACCTACACTATGTATGCTGGATGATGGTAATACCTACACTAATTATGAATATTGGATGATAGTAGTGCCATATTTAAGGATACAAGACCTGGTTATTTCTGATTTTAGTTAAGCTTCAAAGCAGTAATTAAAACATGATGGAATTCACATTAAACTGGTCTTACTTTTTGAGCTGAAAAAATAAGAGAAAGAAAGTAAGTGGAGTGTATGTTCTAAACTTTAGTGTTGCAGTGAGACAGTTGTTATTTTTAGCTAAGCAAAACAAAACTGTACACAAAAATGTTTTTAGAAAATAACATTAAGACAAATACAGAAATTTGTCCACACTATTTCATCTACTGACTTAGAATTCTAACTTCCTAAAAAAGACAAGGCAACAATGTGGAAAAGTTGCTTTATGGCATCTCAGATTCACATAACTTCAAAGGAATTGGCTTGTTTACCTGTGTGTACTTTGTATTTATATAAACTAGCCTTATGGGTTCTCCCAAATTACAGTGCTTCAAACACTAGCAACACAGATCACCCTATCTGTCGAATGGTAGTCATTTGTCTTTTACCATCTTTATGCTTTAAATTGCCTCTACAACTCTATGAACTTCTTAGAGGTGATGGTTTTCTAAAAGCATCTAAAGTGAAAATCTCAAAATGCAGCTGTCAAGGAAATACAAACACCTGTCCTTCTGTCAAACAAACATCACATACCTTGTCCTGCTGTCAAGTGACAGTACAGATCCTGTTGGTAAGCAAATAACACTTTGTCCTGCTGTCAAGTGACAGTACAGATCCTGTTGGTAAGCAAATAGCATGTTGTCCTGCTGTCAAGTGACAGTACAGATCCTGTTGGTAAGCAAATAGCATGTTGTCCTGCTGTCAAGCAAACATCACAGACCTTTCCCTGCTGCAAGCCAATGCAAACATCTTGTTCTGATATCAAGCAAACATGATAGAAATTGTTCTCCTGTCACAGCACAGATGTCATACTGCCCAGCAAACACACCACAAAACTTGCTGTCAAGCAAACAGCACAGACATTGTTTTAATGTCAACTAAACACCTTTAGCTGCTTTAAAAAAATAGCAAAGACTTTGTTTTGCTGACAAGAAAACAGCACAGACCTTTTTCTATTGTTCAGCAAACATGACAGATATTATTCTAATATCAAGCAACATCTTGTTTTGCTGTCCAGTAATACCTTGTTCTTCTGCCAAGCAACAGCACAGGCCATTTTCTGCTGTCAAGCAAACACCACACACATTATTTTGCTGTCAAGAAAACAGCACTGGCCTTTCTCTACTGTGAATCAAACACCACACACATTCTGCTGTCAAGAAAATGACAACAACTTGATAAACAAATAGCATAAATGTTCTTTTGCTAAAAAGCAGATATCAAATACCTTGTTCTGCACTTGAGTGGCAGATATAAATAAGGTAATGATGCAATACTGGGTAATGCTACATACATGATCATACAAAAATGACAAATCAATCTATATTGATTTCTGTGAAATTTCCAACATTCATGACTAATAAAATAAAGGGAAATAACTTCTAAGAATATGTTGTAATGATATCATATATGACTATCATTCACTTGCCCCATCACAGACTTTCCTAATGACTTTCACTTCAAATGAAAGTTTTTAATCAACATTTCGCTGTCAGAATAAATTTTCAGCTACTGCTCAATAATTAACATTTAGCTGTCAGTCAGAACCTAATCCAGCTACTGCTCAATAATTAACATTTAACTGTCAGAATCTAATCCAGCTACTGCTCAATAATTAACATATAGCTGTCAGAATATTTTTTCAGCTACTGCTTAAAAATAAATATTTAGCTGTCAGAAACTAATTCAGCTACTGCTCAATAATAACCATTTAGCTGTCAGAATCTAATCCAGCTACTGCTCAATTAACATTTAGCTGTCAGAATCTAATCCAGCTACTGCTCAATAATTAACATTTAGCAGTCAGAATCTTTTTTCAGCTACTGCTCAATAATTAACATTTAGCTGTCAGAATCTATTTTCAGCTACTGCTCAATAATTAACATTTAGCTGTCAAAATCTATTTTCAGCTACTGCTCAATAATTAACATTTAGCTGTCAGAATCTATTTTCATCTACTGCCCAATAATTAACATTTAGCTGTCAGAATCTTTTTCAGCTATTGCTCAATAATTAACATTTAGCTGTCAGAATCTAATCCAGCTACTGCTCAATATTTAACATTTAGCAGTCAGAATCTATTTTCAGCTACTGCTCAATAATTAACATTTAGCTGTCAGAATCTATTATCAGCTACTGCTTAATAATTAACATTTAGCTGTCAGAATCTATTTTCAGCTACTGCTCAATAATTAACATTTAGCTGTCAAAATCTAATCCAGCTACTGCTGAAAAATGAGTACTGCACATTGTAGGTCAAACACTATTTCATTTTTGGTTGATGTGGATATGGATATGGATGTGATGAAAAGTTTGATCTAACTGATAAATGTGCAAAAATTAATCAGAATCAATGATAGATTACCAAGTACAGTATCATGTATTGATGACATACTGTTTTGTGTAACATTCCTATGCATGTTATAGACATCCATATATTTCCATTTGGAATAAAACTGTTTTAATCAATGTTTGAAATAGCTATCTGCCTGCTGTCCAATAACCATGGACTCGTCTGTTGGACTCAGGGCTTGTGTGAGGCAATATGGCGCCCTGTGCAAAATAGATATAAAAAAACTGTAATGAGACTAATATCATTAAAATATTTGCTGACAAGACAGTTTCTAAGAAATTGATGTAAGTTATGACCAAATAAAGAGACTTTTCATACGAAGAAAAAAAAACAAGTTTTTTTTTGTTACATTTTATCTTTCTGTGCTCATGAATAGCTTATGCCAACATTGGTTGAACTGGTTGACTGTTCTGGCCCATTTTCCAATTGACAAGTATGTTGTGAGTGAAAAATCTTAATTTTGTTATAATTTCCTTTTTAATGATAAACTTTCCAAAAGTTTAAACAATTCATTTTCAGTGGGGATACTTTTACAATTTTGTGCTTATTTGTGATATCATCAAAAAATAATGGAGTATTTTGAAAAAAAGGAATGTACGTGGCAATGTGATTATTCCACAAATCTAAAAGCAAACTATTAAATCACATTTTCTAAAGTTCTGCTTGACCAAGCTTCCAACAGGATCATCTACAGTATGAATAGCACTGATTTATTTGGTAGCTGACACGATTAATTCAACACGAGTTCTGCTAAGTTCAAAATTTGTCTCTATTTTACATATGCAGAAAACAAAAACAGAGAGAGAGAGAGGTCATCCATAGATTGGATGGAGACAGTTTTCATTAAATTTTCTACAGAATGTCCAGATTTGACTTTCTTTAATATTGTGAACTTCAGTTACAGATTTTTGTCAGAAGTAAAACATGTATACCCTGAAAAAATACAGTAGGGATCCATTTGTGTTGTCAAAGTTCTTCTCTATTAAACTGGTTGGAAGGATGTGAGTTTTGAGATGGGACAAATTGACTTTTATAAGAAGCTAGCCCACCTGGTTAGCAGAATTTTAAAAAAAAATTGTAAATCAAAGAGCACAGTGTTTTATATTTTCTCCACTTATTATACAATAATTATAATGATTTTTTTAAACAAAATATTCTTCTGAGCATCAATATACAATACTTTAATATTGACTTTAATATATTTGTTGCTTAGCTTAATCTTCAACATTTTAATATTGACCTCAATATTTTTATCTTAATATATATTTTTACACTGACCTCAATATCTTTATCACTGAGCTTAATATACATTTTAATATGGATCTGCACAACACTTCAATATTGCTGTCAATATCTTTATCAATATAGATGTCAATATCTTTATTAATATAGCTGTCAATATCTTTATCAATATAGCTGTCAATATCTTTATCAATATAGATGTCAATATCTTTATCAATATAGATGTCAATATCTTTATCAATATAGATGTCAATATCTTTATCAATATAGATGTCAATATCTTTATCAATATAGCTGTCAATATCTTTATCAATATAGCTGTCAATATCTTTATCAATATAGATGTCAATATCTTTATCAATATAGCTGTCAATATCTTTATCAATATAGCTGTCAATATCTTTATCACTGAGCCTAATAATTAAGACTAACACCATTTTCATTTAAGACCATAAAGATGTCATGGAAGTCATCTTGTCAAATCCCCATATGGACATGACTTGTCTTTGGAAAGGTAAAAAGAGACCAGTAACATCTCTCTCCACAAGAAGTGTCAAACTACAAAGTAACAACTACAGTCTGGCCAAGTCCCATCTACTAGTATATAGGAAGTGTTCTATTATTGATTTGAAAAAAGGGTGATGTTCTTTAGTGGAACACAGACTACATTTCACTTGCACAGAAAACATGTCTTAAATGAAAAGCCAAATAATTTTGGCAGTGGATATCATCCTTTCAGTAAGTTTGATTGTGATTTTAATTGAAATTTATATTAATTTACATCTGATTATAAACATTTAAAATAAAAATTATATATCTTGGACACTGAAAAACTATGATATATATGTTTTTTTAATTACTGTTACAGGAATAGGACTGATAGAACAAAATGGAAGATGTCCTTAAAAAATGGTATATGTGATGTCACTCTTACAAAAGCAATCAGATTATATTCTCAGATTTTGAATAAAGTCTGATTGAATAGCAATCTGTGCATAATATATTTAAATACTTTTTTTTTCAAATAAAGCTATGATGATGGGATAACAATGCCTGTGATATAATTGTCCATAACTGAACCTATCTATTTACACACATATAAGCAAATCAAGACAAGATATTGTATTTTGTGTACCAAATTTTTAGGACAGTTAGGTCAAGTGCATGTCAACTGAATACCAATTAAAGAGATATTTTGGCTTCCTCATCCATGTCTGGTCCTTTATTTTCTCAAACATATCTACCCCAAAACTGATCAATTTTAGCCCACATTTTTTCATACTTTGAGGAAAAAAACCTTTGTTTGATGTGCAGAAAATTACAAAACATATGCTACATCCAGCTGACATTTCATGGTGGAGGCAGAAACCATGTCACATCAACATACAGTTTTTTTTTCTTCAACATAACAATAGCTCATGTGATTTAGGGCCAGTTTAAATGTCAATTCTATAACCAGTCTCATTTAAGATTTTACAAGATAACTGACAAGATAATTGATTTCTAAATTAAAACTTAAAACCAAATTCACAAATACATGATGTGAATTACATTGGATATTGGGAGAATCAGAGAAACAAAGAATTCCACAAGTGCCAGTTTAAAAAATGGAAGTTTGTCATATGATTTGACTTGCAAAAAAGACGCTGCTTGTTTTGGCTCCTTTTCTCGAAACCGTTCTTACAGCACAGATGAAGAACATATTTTTTATTACCTTCATTTCCGCCTAAAAATGAACATTTTCTTATTGTCTTCCTAATTCCATCAAATGAACTGAAGAAATTAGATCACTCAAACCAAGCTACAAATTCTCTATCCCCTTATACTTACTAAAATCTACCCAAGTAAAGAGCAGTCTTTTCGAAGTGCTTTACAGAAAGCTTCTGATCTACTCTGGAGCATCAGCCTGGTCAAGATGAACAATCCAAAGCTAACTAACAAAGAGTACAATGGTCAAAGCAATGGACAATGGTCAAAGCAACTATCTGTTCATCATTTATTCAAAGTCTTAAAATGAGGTTGGCAGTCTTGCCAAATATACAACCCTAGCTCTAAGTTATACCTGGAAATGTTGCTGAAATGTATTATTTTTGCTGGTGTTAATATCACTTTTAGCATGGTTTATTATATTGTGTTTGTTTCTATGTTACTTTTAACACCCTATTTGCTATATCATGTTGGTTTTGATGGTACATTTAACATATGAAATTGGTTTTAATGGTACTTTTAACACTTGATTTCTTATGCTGAGAAAATGAGAGAGAGAGAGAGAGAGAGAGAGAGAGAGAGAGAGAGAGAGAGAGAGAGAGAGAGAGAGAGAGAGCTATTCCCTATAATACCCCCTATTTGCTATATCATGTTGGTTTTAATGGTACTTTTAACACTGCTATTCCCAATAATACAGAGACAACCAGTCTGAGAGACAGTGCCATTCCAAATAATGCAGAGACAACAAGTCTGAGAGACAGTGCCATTCCAAATAATACAGAGACAACCAGTCTGAGAGACAGTGCCATTCCAAATAATGCAGAGACAACAAGTCTGAGAGACAGTGCCATTCCAAATAATACAGAAACAACAAGTCTGAGCTAGGGGTGTGTATGATAACTACAACCCTAGGATTAAAAACTATGACACTCCACCAAAACATGGCTACCTCAATGAAAAATTTATGTTTGAAGAGTTAATTACCTCATGGAATTAAAACCATGGGAGTGTTCCTGTTCATTTCAATTTTAGTTCAGAATGTTGTACTAAAGAAAAACAGGGATTTTTCTTAAATAAACATAACATTGAGATGTAAAATATAATGACTAATACCATATTTATTCAAAAACAGTACATGACCTTTTAACTGATAGATCAGAATAAATCATTGTCTATTATGTGATGTCACATCTGGGTCTATGTTGATTGCATGGAATCAATGCTGCTGGGAGGGATAAGCATCAAACTTTGTAATACAAAGGTCAAAGATTCAAAACCTGCCCAGGCCACAAATTAACTGCCTTGCCATTTCCCTGGAAAAGACACTTAGCAACCTCTTTCTCAGTATGATATGGTCAATAATGTGTTAAAAGTGCAATTAAAACTAATACAACTACACTTATGTTAATTGCAGTTATTCATGCATTATAAATGAACCAATATGATTGGAGATTTGACTGTAAGATTGCACATTCCAATATAATGGAGTTTTTTCTTTAAAACATTACAACTTTTCTGTCAGCTTGTATGGCAAATTTGCAATGAAGTGTGAGAATAACTGCAAATAAGGAGACACATTAATATTCAGACACAGCCTATAGCATAATGCAGATATTATCTATTACTAATTTAATTTGTTTACAAATGCTAAAACAGTAGCCACAAAATTTTGCTCAGTGCTCAACCATAGAAGAAAGATTCTGACATTTTTTTTGGTATTGTTTATCATTGAAAATAAGTATTCTGCACAGAAATAAATTCATACAGTTGACTGGTTGATTCATAAACTATTGCTGCACTAGAGTTCTTGTGAAATGACACAGCAGTTTTAATTGGTGCTGTATCAAAAGTCTATTTATAAATGAACTGAAATAAAGTAAGTTCTTTTTGCACAGAATTTACTTTAAACTCTTTTCCCTGCCAATGCAGACACTACATTTTATTTATCCTTAAAAGTTCAAAAATCTATCATAAATTAAATTTTAGTTTCTGAAGATATAGTATTACACAGCAGAGGTTGTTCTCCATGTCATAATCTGTAATGATTAGTTTTCTGTAAAGCCAGACAATTATTGAAATACTGCTTGAACAAAAATCAGCAGGGAGGTCGGAGCATGTGCACCCTTGCAAGGGAAAAACATTGATAACATTGCAAGTTTTAATATTATCAGGGCCTTGACACAATGCATACTGTCCACATTAATGAGGGAAAGAATTTATTAAAGTTTAAGTATATAGAACTCTGTGTAAATCAGTTTACATTAGTAATTTTCAAAATGCAGTACCAGGTGCTGTTTATAATGCCTTTTGAAACAAATTACATGTTTAACAGTTATATGCCATTTAGGGCTTTATATCAAGTATTTGAATTGACAAGATGGTCTTTATTTTAAACTGGTGCTACTTAAAATTAGAAAATAAGTTTTTGCACAAAATCTGATAAATATTTGTTATAGATACGCTCCATTTATTTCTGTAAACCTTCCCAAGGCACACAACCTTGAGCTAAGTTCCAAGAAGAGTACATTCAATTGGCTACAAATCTTATACATTTGGTCAGTGGACAATCACCACTGATTAATTCTGCTACAAATTCTAGAACAGTTATAAAAAGAGGTTTCAGTGTGCCTGACATTGATCACCTGCTTAAAGGGCAAATATTGTAGTAATAATTTAGGTACTTAGATTAAAAGACACCTGGATAATGTAGTCTATTTGTTAGGAATTTGTAGCTTCTGCTGGATTAAATTATGCATTGACAACCTTCATATGACTGTGAAAAGTATACATGCTAGAACTAGGCATATCACATTCAGTCTGATATGTTGGGTGAGTCATGCAAGACATCTGGCTAGAGAAGCAGTAACATAAACATAATAAGCTATCTACCTGGTTGCCATGGAAGCTATACCATTACTAGGGGAACAAAACAAGTGCAATTTCGGCATAGGATATCCTAATAATTGTTCCTACTAATTTTCATCCAAACTGGTTCAGCCATTGATAGAGGAGCAACTCCAGACACAAATCAGGTGTCTAACATGTCCTAAGATTTGTTCCCATCTAGTTCAATCAAAATTGACTCAGCCGTTTCAAATAAGCTGAAAAGGGTTTTCCATGTGTTTAAGATGGAAATCACACCATTGCCAGGGGGGGGGACCACTCTGCACACAAATCTGAATTACCATGTCCTAAAAACATTCCTAACAAAATTGCTCCTTGTTGCCATGGAATTCACACCTCTACAAGGGGAACTATCCCAAAGACAAATTTTGTAAGAACATATCCAAAATGCTCTTCTACCATTTTCACTTCTTGCAGAAGACAATATAATATGACCATCAATCTGAGAAAAGCAGCAATAAAAAAGTTTTGAAAATGGCTGCCATGGCAATCACACTGAAGGTCAAATTGTCAATAGGTTTATTTAGAACTAGCCAGACAAAAAATAAATCCTTTGGAGAAAACCCCATGTCAAAATTACCATCCATTCAGGAGGAATAGCTTGAACAAGATTGTCAAGATGGCAGTCATTATTGAAGCCAGATCAGTCCATTTTCAGTTAGGACCAAATAAACATCATAAGAATCTTTCTGTGGATATGCTGACTTGCCTTTCCATTTAAGAATAGCAGTGATGACAAGTTTTACAAGACAATGGTGACCATATGACTAGTCAAAGGCATAGCTATGATACTTTGTGCCCGGGGACGAACTATAAAATTGACACCCCAGCCCCCTCCCCGTTTAATCACATTTTTCTATTTTACTTATTATAATATAATGTTGTAAGCTTCATTTTGGCGCCCTGGACCTTGGTGCCCAGGGACATATGTACCCCCCTGCCCCACCCTAGCTACGCCTCTGTGACTAGTACCAACAAGACACCATAAAAAGTCTTTTAATGAAAACCCCATACTGATATTTTCCTCTGTTAAGAAGTAGTACTAAAAAGATTTAATAACAGATGATGGGTATGTTAACACTGTTACAGTCATAAATGGGA
Source organism: Potamilus streckersoni (assembly GCA_016746295.1). Taxonomy (NCBI): domain Eukaryota; kingdom Metazoa; phylum Mollusca; class Bivalvia; order Unionida; family Unionidae; genus Potamilus; species Potamilus streckersoni. The sequence goes on from JAEAOA010001195.1 coordinate 3,578,522, forward strand.
ATATTATATGATGTACATTTTCATTGTTATATAAAATTATTTCCAGATGAATGCATATAATATTTAACAAGAACTAGGAATTACAAATGAAATACATATAAAGGAACTGTGAGAGTCATCCTTCTTAAACCAAACTGACTTCTAACATTAAACACTGCCTCTCCTTCACAGAACAGAGAGCAACTTGTTGTTAGAAGGGATAGTCTATAAGGTCCTTCATGTTATATCAGAGGTAATGGACACCTTTCTATTCTTTAATAACCAATTTAATTTGGCATCAAAAAGGCTTTCTTCAATATTATAATGATTTTTCACTAAAGGCTATGCTTCCACTGGACAATATAATGCTGGGGTGGTCAATATTAATAATAATAATAATAATAATAATAATAATAATAATAATAATAATAATAATAATAATAATAATAATAATAATAATAATAATAATTAATAATAATAATAATGATAATAATAATAATGATGATGATGATGACAACAACTACAACAACAATAATAATAATAATAATGATGATGATGATGATAATGATAATGACAACAACTACAACAATAATAATGATGACAATAACAACAACAACAACAACAACAACAATAATAATAATAATAATAATAATAATAATAATAATAATAATAATAATAATAATAATATTAATAATAATAATAATAGCTTCTTTAGTTAAGGACTATTGCCAGCTGAGTCCTTAAGAAGAAAGTTTACCAATGTACATGTGGACATTTATACACAAAAGCTGCCCTGTGAAAATCAATCCTTTCATATACCATTTTAATTCTCTAAACAAAGCTTTTGATGAAAAACAATAACACATGCTGCCTTATTTAAAATCTTTGAAGCATATGTTTTGTACATGTAAATTAGTAGGTAATATATTTCTTCACTCTACCTATCATGGCAATTTTATGAGTGTTTTACAAATTATAGTGTGTGTGTGTGTATGTGTGTGTGTGTATGTGTGTGTGTATGTGTGTGTGAGCAATATCAGAAGGGTTTGACCTGGTATTAAATGTTATTTCAGAAAATATTAATGCCCTAACTTCTTTAAATAAGCAGTTTATTTTCTTGATACATATAGATTTTCTACTAAATTCAATTACCAGGGCATGAGACCTATCCTTGTCCATAAAACTGAACATCTCCAATGTATTCTTGTATAGCCTGATTACCAGACCATTGTATTAATTTAGTCCTGGAAAAGACCAAATTGGAAATGTTGCACATCCCTTTAAGCCTACTGTACACACTTGCTTATAAGATGAGTGCAACTGCAAACCATAAAGACCCAGATTTGCCATTGCATACTTCACTTGCAGATCTGGGTTCTGTACAGTTTGTTAGGAGTAAACAGCAGAACAAACAAAACAGACCCTGATCTGCAGGCACATTATGTTATGGTAGATCAGGATCTTTCTTATTTGCAGTTTGAATGGATTTTATCTGTGAGTATATACGGTACATAATGTACTCTAATGTGGTCTTTTTACTGACCAAATTTCAAGCATATATATATATATATATATATATATATATATATATATATATATATATATATATATATATATATATATATATATATATATATATATAGATATATATATATATATATATATATATAGATATATATATATATATATATATATATATATATATATATATATATATATATATATACAGAGAGAGAGAGAGAGAGAGAGAGAGAGATTTAAATTGTTTAACAGAATTTTGAATTATATATGATGCTAAATCATTATGTAGATAAATTTCTGGCATTATGTTTTGTTTGTAGTCTAACAAAAATATGTCAATCCAAAGTGTGTTCTATGTGACTTGTTGCCACTTCAAAAAATAGAAAAAGATTTTATTTAGAACATAAAATATCATAAATGTATGACTATTTTACATCGATGATATATGTCCAATCTCTAGTCTTTGTGGTTAATGAGAAAACAATCTGTCTTCGTTTAAATACAGAAAAGCAATTATAAAAAAGATGACATTAAAACAGTCATATTAGAGCTCAGCAGCCTAGTCTGTACTTCACTTTTTTCTAATGGTTATCACAACACACTTAAATTAAATCACCAGACTTAAATCTTTAGCAGTTTGGATTGAAGATTTTCTATTGATGTAGCAAGCCTAAAAACTGACACTGATTAAGGGTTTTCACAAAAGCACACCACAGACCTTTAAGAAATTGCTATTGGGAAAGGATTCTGTCAAAGCCCAAATTGAAACTTTCATGCAAACCAAGACCTAGACAGAGACTATCTGTCACATGAGCTAATTATTCATAAACCATTATATGCCTCAGGCTGGTCCCACCTGACCTTCATCAATTATAATTTGATACTCAATCTATCAGCAATTGTTACAAAATAGGAAATTAATCTTTCTTTTTGTTTCCATCAACCTTATATTTCTTGGAACAGACCAGTAATTGACTTCTTTGTACCCCAAAGATACTTTTATCTCTTATAGCATCAACCTGCAAGAGAGTTGCAAATCATATTACATCCCATGAGATTTCAGTTGATGACTGTAACAGATGACTAGAGTGATAAACAATGAAATGAAATTCACTACACTGCATACATATATATGGAAAAAGCAATGTACATCAGGCTGTACTCTTCCAGTTATAAAGCACCTGCTCACAAATAGATCATTATCTAACTTCACAATCTTGTATCAGTGTTAATAATAATAATAATAATAATAATAATAATAATAATAATAATAATAATAATAATAATAATAATAATAATAATAAATAATAATAAAAACAATAATAATAATAATAATAATAACAACAACAATAATAATAATAATAACAATAACAATAATAATAATAATAATAATAATAATAATAATAATAATAATAATAATAATAATAATAATAATAATAATAATAATAATCTTCATTTTATGAGTGTAACAACACTTTTTTCCCACATGGCTGAAATCCCCTGCAACCTAGTTGACTAAATGTTAGACCTTTAATTCAAGGGTCATGTGTTGGTACAAACCATGTCAGTTTGTGTCCACATTCTTAGTGTATCCATTGGAAAGCCACTTGGTTCCTATGTTTTTGGAATGAGACTCAATAAAGCATTTAAGAATCAAACAACTCCAGTAGTTAAGATTGTTTTTTGTGCCAACAACTGGCCCAGCAGCTTTAAATTCTGTTTTTGTGCAAGCAAATGGACCAGCAGTTTTAAACTGGATTTCTTTTGCGCCAGCAAGTGGCCCAGCATTGAGTAAGGAACTGGCCCTGCAGCTTAAAAATATTTTGTGCCAGAGAAAGTGGTTCAGCAGCTTTAAATTGTTTTTTTTTTTTGTGCCAGTAACTGACCCAGCAACTTTAAATTTTTTGGTGTTCAAGCAACTGACCCAGCAACATTAAATTGTTTTTGTGCTAGCAACTGTGCCAGCAGCTTTAAAAATTAAGGTCTTACTATCAAAACTATCAGCTGCATCCTAGAAAATTGAGGCTGGAATTAGTGAATATTCAGTTCATGATTTTTTTTAAAATTTTAAACTTAGAAACAGACATATATCATTATAGAGAACATGATAGAATTTGTTAATAATGAACAACAGTACCATACAACCCTACATATCGATATTTTTCTGTTCAATGAAAATGTACTGTGTGAGTGGAGGGTCCTTCAAAAACATGCATTATGGAAAAACTATGTTTCTTTGATAATGCTTAAACATGAAGTGTTGGTCATTTTTTCATATTGCATTATACCATTATGAAGGTACTGTGCACTATGTTACTTTCTTATATTTTTCCATGGTTTGAATAATTGTAGTTTATTGTATGCACTAAAGAAATAATCAATAGATACAGCTTACACAAAACTGATTGTAACAAAATTTGGGATGTTCATCTGTACCACATTTCAAAAAGAAACAAACAGAAAAAATTGATTATTTCTGCTTCAAAGTTTGCATCATATCTTAGTGAAATAAAAAATATATAGATTTAAAATACTTGTTATCTCCTTCCTTGAATAGACTTCTCTTCTTTCATCATGCAGTTTAGATGAAGTAATTTTAGGGGATAGGGTTTTATCTTATTTTTTTTAAAACAAATTCACTTGTCAAATTAAAATTTACATCAAGACTTTGAAAGAATTGAAGTAGTTAATTTGCAAATGTATCAAACTGCTTTTCAAAAATTCCCAAACAAGGGATTCAGTCACATAACCTTCTATGATTGCAAATTTGTTTAGGTAATTTACAAGATGGATATTCAAGCTATAGAAAACATTCACAGATGCATCCAGAGAAGGAATTTAGATCAGATTTCTGAAATGGTGCCTGATCATTGATTAAAACATTTATTAAAATGCATTTTCTCAATAACAGTCAAACAACACAAAGGAATTTGTTTCGTACTCCAATCAATACTTCATTTGCTACAGAAGAATTGTTCATGTGATTAAAATTAGGATAAATGACAGAATTTGACTTTGTTTCCCCCGTTTAAATTCAAAACATACTTGAACCAGATTCCTGGGAATGGTACATCACATGCTTGAGCAATGCTTAATTGTCTTCCATTATGATTGAAATTTTTATGCAGAAACCAATCTGCATCTTTCATCTGTGACCTTGACCATGAACCTTTTGACCTCCAAATCAATAAACTTCTTTACCACAAGTAATGGTTCTCATTTTACAATACAATTAGTACTATGGGTTCTTAAAATTGATATTCACTTGTGAGAGGGGTGGGGGAGGCATGTGTTCTCTCTCTCTCTCTCTCTCTCTCTCTCTCTCTCTCTCTCTCTCTCTCTCTCTCTGTAACATAAAGAAAAAAAGATTATGTTTTCTCCTATCATTGTTCACTTTTCTTCCTTCCATTAATAGCAGTAGTAGAGCAACATGAAACAAAACAGTCAATCAACCTTGAGAGGATTCACTCATCTGAGAGAATGGACAGAAATCACTAATCTGAGAGACTAAAGAAGATTTATCTAAGATACTCAACATGATTCACTCATCTGGGACACTTGACAAGATTCACTCATCTAAGAGACTCATCAGGATTCACACATCTTCAAGACTCAATGTGATTTACTCATCTGAGTGACAGAATTCACTCATCTGGGAACCAGATGAAATGAATTAAAGTATAAAACATGAATGTAAGAGATCTCCATTATCATAGTAAATCCATAAGGAGAAAAATTAAAGTATAACTTTAATTTTTTCAAATGGTTCAGCTGCAGTTAACAATTTTTAAAAACTATATACAACAGTTTATCACTACAAATATATACAAAACAGTGTGAATTTATAGATGAAGAACAAGACAATAACGTCCTATATTGTAAATACTCAATGAATCATACATCCAGTAAAATATTGATAGGTCTACTTTATACTGCATTCAAGACATGGTGAAACATTAAAGTCCAACAGAATTACAGTGCTTGAACAAGAGCATACTTACAAGAGTTATGCTACACAAACACAATTTCTATTGAAAATTTTTATATTAAATGTTGTTCTTCCAATATTTGTTTTTATATTTGGAATGTGAAACAGAAACATCATCATATTGTTTGCATCAGCAACAACTATTCTACTGTTTACTCTAAAATCCAGACCTACTGTTGCATTATTAAGTTTGAACTTGACTCGGACTTATGTGCAAGAAAACATGGCCTTTGCTTTTTAATTCTTTGATCATTCTAAGCACAATCCCATAGAACTCAAGTGTTGTGTATTATTTCTCACAGCTAATCCTCTTCTTCCAAGAGAATAATTTAAACAGTCTGGGTTACAGAAAATAACAAATCAGTTATATGGCAAATAACACCCATCGAACAGATGACCCAAGATGATCTGTTGTTGTAATGGGTTTAATGCCATTTTTCAGCAAAGGAGGTAATATAGTCTATACATGACTTTTGTTGGGTTTGATAAAGACACAAACAGATGAAACAGTTAAAAACATTGAAACTGAAGAACTGTAGAAAGAAGAAAAAGGCAAATACAGACTCAAAGTCTATTACTGGTATGAAAATTAAGTTTCATATAGATAATTTTAATGGTTTTAGAATTTGCCTTATGGTGGGGTGTGGGTAGTTAGGAAGACAGAGTTTTAGAATTATTCAGTGAAAAGTATGGAAATTTGTGATGCCAACATGTTTCACATTTTATACTGCCAAATCTATATTTTACACAGATTTTCTAAAAGCGACAAAATTTTTTCTCACAAGAAGGTTACATACCTGTTGAAATTTCATTACTGATAAGCAAAACATCATAAATTATTAAATTATTCTTAAATACTTGATTGTGTTTTCAATACAGCTGCTCGGTTCATATATCAATATCAAACACCCAGATTGGAACTACCTTGTTGTCGTCTCTAACATAAGAATGTCAGTATTTTTAGACAATATTTTATGTAGGTAATCAAATTTTTACAAGTCATAATTTGATTTGAATTTTCTTCATATGGTAAAACTAAATACAAAACTAATTTCATGTTTTTTCAACGTTGGGGAGAAATAACTAAGTTGATATGGCTCATGAACTTGTCTCTCTGCTTGACAATCTCAAAAATTCCTTACACCACCAGCCTGACAGCCTCATAATATCCCTACACCACCAGTCTAATATGTAAAACAAATTTCACAGATATATGTTGAATCATTCTAGTTTTTTGCACTCAAAAATGAATGAGCCAAAAATGGACTGTTGGATGGATGGGAAAAAGAAGAGCAACAATCAAAATCATAGAAAACTCCAGAACCAGTTCAGAATAGCTAACCATGTTTCATTTGGACTACAATTTCAATATGTGTACAAATTTTTATAGAGATAACATGTACAAATTTTTATAGAGATAACATGCTCCAGAAAGTAATGGGTTTACAGAGAGAAAGACAGGAAAAGGACATCAATTGGACTGATACAAAATGAATGTATTCTTTTTGTGACCAAATGCTATACATTTATTGGGAATATAAAGATATGTATACTGTTTATATTGTACAAAAGCTAATGCTGTAACTATGAAATCTTAGAACAGCAGGGTAGAAACAGATGCTTATCACTTCAGCAGCGACCATACTGGGATTAAGTGATAAAAATGTATTTTTCACAGATGCTGCCTGCTTCTCTTTTGTCTTTTAGAAAGCTGCTTCCTGGACACACAAAATAACTAAGACATATAATAGTATTTAATCCAGTCAAGGATTGACTTTAAAAATAAATTTCCTTATGCTGATTCATCAAACTGCTGGGCTATGTTGGTATCAACTGTTCAAGGCAGGGGGATCAACAGTCATCCAGACTAACAACTTATACTGGGCATCCATCTCTTTCCTGGAAATTTAATCTATGCCCTACAACAAAGCCTTGAAATTTGTGTTTTCAAAAAATATTTGCAGGTTATTATTTCTTTGGTCAGCTCCTGAATAGACTTGTTTCCAACTCATTACAGACAAGTATCAAATATTATCATAGACTGGATAACCATCAAGACTCCATTATGGTCTGGGCTTAAGAGAACTCCCAAGTGGTTCTAATTCTGAGGGATGGTGAGAAAGGATCAGAATTAGATTTGTTACACAATTCTGTTTCAAAAACAGTTCCAAGACAGCGAATTCATCATACCTATTAACAGACCTCAAAGAACTAATTCTAATTAATAAGCCTCAATTAACTAATTCTAATTAACAGGCCTCAATTAACTGATTCTCTTCAATCTTTACCTACTCTGTAAAAAAGCTAATATATTCTTCAACACTTTCAGTAAAATGACATTCAATGATGGTTGCTGATTAATGGCTCATTGACAAATCCATTACTAGTGCCATGGCCACAAGAGCAGACTGGTAGTGATATTATTTAGTCCCCAACCTTTTCATTTTGAGACTGGTACTCTACCAATGAGTCCCCATGGATATCGGATCATGGCTTCTATTTTAATGTCCCAGTACTAAACATCACTATAAACTACCACACTGCAAACATCGTAGCGATATGACTGAAAAATTGTTAAAGCTACATTAAAAATCCAAATCACACACATACCTAAATCCATAATTATTAAAATATAATCAAATATGGAACAAGAGAGCAAAGGAATGAATTCTAATAAACTCTTTCACATGTTGGATTCAGGGATAGCACTTTCCACTTTGTGCATTTTTGTACCTATCTATCAATCACTACAACTTGAACAGACAAACAGTTGAGTCCCTTAAGATGTTGACTTAATCCTGGGGCTCAGAATGCACACATAAGGAATGATACTGGCAAATACAATTGAAAACTCATGGGGAATTTAGATATAAATGAAAACAATATAACATTCCCATTGCAGTCTTATTAAAATTACAACCATTCATCAGATTTTCACCCTATAAAAATTCTGCACTATTTCTTACCCAAGTAATGACAGTTTTTATTATTTTATTGTCTTTATTATTATTATTATTATTATTATTATTATTATTATTATTATTATTATTATTATTATTATTATTATTATTATTATTATTATTATTATTATTATTATTATTATTATTATTATTATTATTTTTATAGTTCTTGTCTATTATCTGATAAACAATTATCTTAACATCTTTCCTTCAGAACCGCCTTGCATAGCTCTTACAGACTATAATTTCTTTACCAAATCTTAGAGATGGCATTGATCTCTTACCATGTTGAGTTTCCATCCTTTGTTCACAACTTAATCAAAGCAAACTAATTCTTTATGTGACCGACAATAGAACCTGCTTGTCATTTTATTTTGCACAACTTTATATACTTTTATCTCTTATTGTAATTTGACCCTAGTGATTTTTAACATGGAGGGATCAATAAATTTTTGTAGAATTTGTCATAAATGTTTGTTCTGTATACAGAAGATTTTTTCCTGATGTAGAACTTGTTTAGCCTGAAACACTGGGAAACAGTTTTGAATTTCTGCCGTTATCAACTTTTGAGTATAAATCATAGAGGAAGAAGCTACTTACAAGCTTTCTCACATATCAACCTTAGTAGAACCAGATACTCAAACCCACACCAACAAAGGCAATTTATATATATATATATAAATATATATATGTAGAATGGCAAACATGGATAGCAGTTATAATGCATATGAGGGAATACTGAAAAAAACCTATAAATTGTCATTGTTAATCTTTCTTTTTTCACAATAACTACAATGACAATAAAAACATGAAGATTGTTAGCATGACACACCACAAATGGAATATATTAAATCTCACCACCACCACCACCACCACCAAAATGACAGATTTAAGTTTGAAATATTTGACTCAAACAGGCCAAAAAATATTTTGAAAATAAAAAAATTATTAACTAAGAATGACAATGGAAGATAATTTTATATGGTTCCATATCTCACCTGATCAGATAACAACAATAAAACAATAGTGGTGTAATAAAAAGATATAGGAAGAGTTCGCTTGATGGAATAAGACATAATCTGGCTAATGGAAGACAAGATTTAATTCACTCAGACAGATCTAGCAGTGTATTCTTTTCTTCCATCAGTATAATGTGCTCACTCCTTTCCCATAAATGACAAAGAGTGTGAACCAACAATTATATAGTAAAAACTGATTCCACTTTAGCAACAATGGAATGACTCAGTTTCTTAGCAACATATATACTGAGCAGGATCTTCAAGAATCTGCCAGTAGTATTCATAAGGATTGATATACACCATCATAGAAAACCATCCTTGTGAAATGTACACATGTTTGATAACCTACACATGACATGGTCCAAAAACATAAATCAGAGTGCTAACAAATTCCCAAGTTATTGCAGTACTTTTACACTGCTCTGGTGGCCTAGTGGTAGAGCACCAACCTCGGATGTGAGAGGTCACAAGTTGGAACACTGGCCAAGTTATACCACAGACTTTAAAAATTTGGTACTAACACCTGCCTTGCTTGGCACTCAGCATTAAGAGGTTAGTGTTAAGACCGGTCAGCCTGGGTGGGACATCATGCTACATGTCTGCAGTATGATGCCCCAGTGCTAAACATACTAAACATAATAAACTGTCACACTGCAGACATTGTAGCTATATGACTGAAAAATTGTTAAAGCTACATTAAAAGTCAAAATCACAGGTACATACACACACAGTAACTTTATAAAATCAAATATGCAATCCTACCTTGTTACCTTCAATTGATACCAAAGATGTAATTAATATGATATAGCAAAGCAGGTCTACTTCTGATTAATGGTAACAATGCAACAAACACTTCTGCTACATACAGAATTAGATTCTTACAGAAAAGTTCACTGGCATTGGTCTGATAGTTGATTTATACTTTATGAAAGAGTTATGATACTTACACAGAGACCAAATTCAATGGAAAAAACTGAAACACAATTAAACTTGACAAGATCTATTTAGCATTCCCTAACATGCTGACAACAGTAATCATATCACCAATACTTTCCTTGATTGATATCTCATTGTATATTGTTATCTATGGTATACTAAGAATTTTTAAAAAGAAAACTTAAAATATATGATTTCTTAGTAAAAGTTGTAAATTTCATTATGTCTGATTCAAAATCTCTGCACACCAACTACCATTTGACAAAAAAAAAAAAAGCAATGATATATCATGGATTCATTTACCAATTTTTAGAACAATGGTTTGGAATTTTCTATTTTACTAATTCTGGACCAATGTTTGGAAATTTACTATGTGTTTTGGAATTTTACATTTTTTAAAAATGGGGTCTGCAACTTTTTAGCACTGTAAGTATGGTCATGTCCTCAGTTATCTGACAATGCTAAAATAAGTTATCTTGGCATGCTAAAATTGAGTTATCTGAGAATGCTAAAATGAGTTATCTGGGCATGGTAAAATTGAGTTATCTGGGCATGCTAAAATGAGTTATCTGGGCATGCTAAAAATGAGTTATCTGGGCATGTTAAAATGAGTTTTCTGGGCATGTTAAAATGAGTTATCTGGGCATGTTAAAATGAGCTATTTGGGCATGCTAAAATGAGCTATCTGGGTATGCTAAAATGAATTATCTGGGCATGTTAAAATGAGTTTTCTGGGCATGTTAAAATGAGTTATCTGGGCATGTTAAAATGAGTTATCTGAGCATGTTAAAATGAGTTATCTGAGCATGAACAAGCAGTCTCAGTATGTGAAACACTTTGGCATACACAAAATCTTAGCTTTTTGGAGACCATGCATTCTGTTTAGGTTAGCAGCAAAAGAGAATAATGTCACTTCTACATCATAGTCCACAATAAGAAACTGAACTGAAATAAAATTATATATCAAATTTTAAGTCAAGATTGTGTGAAGTATGAAAAAATTTAAAAAGTCTATTCTGTGTCCAACATAAAAGTAATATGTAACAGAAACATTAAAGTGCAATCCAGTGTTAACCATTACCAATTCAAAGCTAACTATTACCAATTAAAAAGGAGGGGGCAAATGGCTGAGTGGTCTAAAGTGCTCACTGTTCCAGATCATTGCCATCTCACCTCTATCTGTGTAGGTCTCAGGCTTGGCAAATATGGGTGTGTGAGAAAGTCTGCCAGTGGCTTCTTGTAGGTTGGTGGTTCTTCCTGGATTTTCCAGGATTCTTCCTATGCCAGTTATACTGGCCACCATGTATAGCCTAATTTGTGCTTAAAAAAATGGCATTAAACCTACAACAACAACCAAATGAACACTAACCATTACCAATCAAACGTTAACCATAACTATTACCATTTAAAAACTAACCATTACCAATCATGTTAACCATTACCATCATGTTAACCATTACCAATCAAATGTTATCCATAACTAATTCAATGCTAACCATTACCAATCAAATGTTATCCATAACTAATTCAATGCTAACCATTACCAATCAAATGTTAACCATAACTAATTCAATGCTAACCATTACCAATCAAATGTTAACCATTGCCAGTCAAATGGTAACAGTTACCATTCAAATGTTAACTATTACCAATCAAATTCAAAGACTAATTGTACATTGGGAGCAGATGGCAAAGATACAGATATCAAGCTGATTGTACATGATAAGACATACAACTTGAATCCTCTTGTGTAAATGATTATTATAACAATAGTGTTTATCAAATAAACTGCAATTAAAACATATCCACATTTCTGATCCAGATTATGCTGCGATTATTTTCATTAAATTCTTCATAAAGACTTCCTCCAAAATTAACAAAAAAAACTATTCTGGATTTGTATCATTCTGAATGAAATGCATTTTGACCCACAAAACTTCCAAATGACACTAAATCTGAAATTATACTCATACTTTTGGAGTTTATTTTGAATTACTTTTTAAAACTGATATTTGTAAGCTATGTGACTTTGCACTATAGGTCTAAGACATTTTAAAGCATCTACTGTAATCACAAACAAGTCAATATCCTCAATCTTGGAAAACTGCTTAAGTAACACCATTACCATTATACATTATCTTTTGATCAATATTTGTTATATATTAATAACAAATATTGATCAAATGATAATGTAAACATCTCCAGCCCAATATCAATCACTCATCTACTTCCAAATTACTTTAAATACAAAATTCTTGCAAGTACTAACTCTGCAATTACAATATACTTGATAAAAATAACTGACAACAATTATGGCCTACTAGTTCCTATTGAAAATCAATTGAACTTTCAAAAAGATCATTCTTGCTAAACTGCAATTACCTCAGTTACTTAATAGGCTCTGTAATGATTGATTTCTAAATGCTTTCAACCTTGTATGCTTTCAACCAAGTAGACCATGAATTTCTTTTTGAAAAGTTAAAATTCCATCGATGTAGTTTCAATGCTCTTAAGTGCTTCACATCCTATATGGGCAATGAATCTCAACAGTAATATTAACTGGACATGTATGTGAAAACAAAATCATAAGTTGTGGAGTATCACAAGGTTCTATCTTAGGGCCTTTGATATTTGTTCTGTTCATAAATGACATACCCCTGAAAACAGGACATGCAGTATTCTCAACTGACATTTATGCTGATGACACTACCTTGTCTGATGACACATGGTAATCAGGCTTCAAATTACTACTCAAAACAGACTTCAGTCATGATGTCAGGAAAATGGTTTCATCATTAATCTAGACCAAAATAAAAATTCTGCTGATGTCTGCATGGCAGAAGAATAAAAGACTCATTAATAATTATATGGAAGAAAAGAGAAAGATCGCAGATTGATAGAATGCAGGTTCTCTATAAAAGTGATCTGAAAAATGACTTGTTTTAATAAAATTCTTGGAAAATTTTTCTTGAAAAGAAAAAAACTCATTTCTGACTCCTAAAGAAAACCAAGGCCTTCATTCCATTACAGCAGAGTTACATTCAACCACATATTGATTTCTGTTATATAATTTGGTGAAACATATCTGCTATAAATATGATAATAATTTACAGATTCCAGGAAAGGGCACATCAAACAATTCTTGGTTACAGTGACAGAAAGACAATGATAAGAGTTCAGTAATTATCATCATAATGTTACCAATGCATGAAACACTATTCTTCAGGAATGTCAAAATGATATACAAGTGTCTATGGAATCTGCCCCCAATTTCCTGGCAGAGAGACTCAGCTGGTATCCCCAATTTAAAATCATTAACAGATCAGTTTCAAAGTATCCAAGTCAAGCAGAAACCTATTCAAAACTACATTTTTAAAAAATTTCAGGTACTCTTGTTTGGAATGATACTAAAATCAGCTCCAAGTTTCTCTTCCTTCCACAATTAAATTGTAAATAATACAGGTATTTAATAAAGAACAACATACCCCACCCACCCCTTATTTATCACTTTCATACCAATGCAATACTTATCTGGCAAATATGCACCTAAAAAAAATCCTCAATAACAACAAGAAAAATAAACAAACATAACTCTACATGTTGGCTCATCTATTGTGGAAGGAGAAAAACCAAGAATGTTTGATGTGAAAAAAAATATAGTCACACCTATAATTATGTATCTGGACTTGTCGTTATACAAATAGTCATTATAATATTATAGAATATGACCTTTTGGTAAAACTATTCAAAGAATGAAGTTCATTTGAGATTAGTGTCTGACATGTTATTGTGAGGCAAGAGGATGAAGCATGCTTGTGGTTAGTGTCAAACATGCTATTGTGAGGGAGGCAATAAGATGAAGCACACTTGTGATTAGTGTCAAACATGCTATTGTGAGAGAGACAAGAGGATGAAGCACACTTGTGATAAGTGTCAAACATGCTTTTGTGAGAGAGGCAAGAGGATGAAGCACACTTGTGATTAGTGTCAAACATGCTATTGTAAGGGAGGCAAGAGGATGAAGCACACTTGTGATAAGTGTCAAACATGCTATTGTGAGGGAGGCAAGAGGATGAATCATGCTTGTGATTAGAGTCAAACATGCCATCATGAGGTAGGCATGAGGAGGATGAAGCATGCTTGTGATTAGTGTCAAACATGCTATTGTGAGGGAGGCAAGAGGATGAATCATGCTTGTGATTAGTGTCAAACATACTATTGTGAGGGAGGCAAGAGGATGAAGCACACTTGTGATTAGTGTCAAACTTGCTATTGTGAGGGAGGCAAGAGGATGAAGCATGCTTGTGATTAGTGTCAATCATGCTATTGTGAGTGAGGCAAGAGGATGAAGCATGCTTGTGATTAGTGTTAAACATGCTATTGTGAGAGAGGCAAGAGGATGAATCATGCTTGTGATTAGTGTCAAACATGCTATTGTGAGAGAGGCAAGAGGATGAAGCATGCTTGTGATTAGTGTCAAACATGCTATTGTGAGGTAGGCATGAGAAGGATGAAGCATGCTTGTGATTAGTGTCAAACATGCTATTGTGAGGTAGGCATGAGGAGGATGAAGCACGCTTGTGATTAGTGTCAAACATGCTATTGTGAGGGAGGCAAGAGGATGAAGCATGCTTGTGATTAGTGTCAAACATGCTATTGTGAGAGAGGCAAGAGGATGAAGCATGCTTGTGATTAATGTCAAACATGCTATTTTGAGGGAGGCAGGAGGATGAAGCATGCTTGTGATTAGTGTCAAACATGCTATTGTGAGGGAGGCAAGAGGATCAAGCACGCTTGTGATTAGTGTCAAACATGCTATTGTGAGTGAGGCAAGAGGATGAAGCACGCTTGTGATTAGTGTCAAACATGCTATTGTGAGGCAAGAGGATGAAGCATGCTTGTGATTAGTGTCAAACATGCTGTTGTGAGGGAGGCAAGAGGATGAAGCATGCTTGTGATTAGTGTCAAACATGCTGTTGTGAGTGAGGCAAGAGGATAAAGCATGCTTGTGATTAGTGTCAAACATGCTGTTGTGAGTGAGGCAAGAGGATGAAGCATGCTTGTGATTAGTGTCAAACATGCTATTGTGAGTGAGGCAAGAGGATGAAGCATGCTTGTGATTAGTGTCAAACATGCTGTTGTGAGTGAGGCTTTCTTTGCACAAATTGTTGCTCAAGATCAATCATTACTTTTGCCTCTTTTGAGCAAAGAAACAAAACATTATTGGCACATGCATACCCCATCCCTACACCCTGAACATGGTCATTTTGTCTCCATTTGATATGAAAAAGTTCAGTCTGTGTCATTAAAATACACATTGTGGTAAATTTCACTATATAATTATACTTACTATAACCTTGATTTTGTTTATGCATGCATTTATTCTACCACAGGTGATATCAGTATTCATTACTGCAGACTATATGTAGACTATATGTAACAAACTTTGCTTTATTAACATATGGCAACATATTTTCTTGCAAACTCTTATGCAAAAAATGTTTTGTACAAGAAAATGTTTGTATTTCAAGTTCAGATAGAAATCCCAGAAACTTTTTATTTAATGTTTAAAGCTTAATATCTGAAAAATGAAGACCCTGTCTGAACAGTTGAGAAGTTTGCTGAACAGTTTCAAACTCGCCAGAAACATGTCATTCAGAAGTTAATTATCACAAAGTGTTCTGATGTGCTTTTATGGAGAATATAAACAAACCTGTACTTTCCTGTGTCCAACCTAGAACCATTTAAGAACTGCTGAAGAGTTACTTTTGTGTGCTTCAAAATTTTGTGGACAAACACCAGAACTGATACTCTTATTAATTAATACTTTATTAGCTTAAGATGTATCATAAGTACAGGAAATACTCTTATTAATGATGTAAGCTTAAGATGTATCATAAGTACAGGAAATACTCTTATTAATGATGTAAGCTTAAGATGTATCATAAATACAGGAAATACTCTTATTAATGATGTAAGCTTAAGATATATCCTAAGTACAGGAAATACTCTTTTTAATGATGTAAGCTTAAGATATATCCTAAGTACAGGAAATACTCTTATTAATGATGTAAGCTTAAGATATATCCTAAGTACAGGAAATACTCTTATTAATGATGTAAGCTTAAGATATATCATAAGTACAGGAAATACTCTTATTAATGATGTAAGCTTAAGATGTATCATAAGTACAGGAAATACTCTTATTAATGATGTAAGCTTAAGATGTATCATAAGTACAGGAAATACTCTTATTAATGATGTAAGCTTAAGATGTATCATAAATACAGGAAATACTCTTATTAATGATGTAAGCTTAAGATGTATCAGGTGGCGCTCTACAGTTTCGTATTTAGCATAGGGTTAAAATTTTAAAGAAAAAGAGTTTCGCCGGGTTGCCTCACTAGTTATACTGGTTATTTAAAAGAGACTTTGTATATCTTAGGTGTTGTTCAAAGAACCTTTAATTCCCTTTATTTTAATGTATGATTGATGGGTGTAATATGGGTTAGAGAATATACAGCTTGGCCTTACTCCAGATGTGCACCTTTCAAAAACGTGCTAGCTCTACTTGCTCATTTTCACTTCTCGAACTTCAGAGGTAAATTGTAAAAAAAAGAGCTGATAACTTTTTTTTACATTTTATGTATTTGGTAATTCAGTCATTGCACTTTTAGAAGCTGGTATTATCTAGTTTGGCAAAATTCATTTTCCATATTTTAATAGCTGCCAAGAATAGTGTACTTTAGACAAATTTAGGTTGATTTTTGGAGCACAAGGGAGCAGTCATTTTAGTTAACAGTGTCCCAAGATCATTTAAAATTTCCAAAAGTACAATATCCAAAGAAATGTCATCCACATTACATGAAAGTAGTATATAGGTATGCCAACATTCTCTCCACTGTGCATGTTTAAAATGCAAACAACTTCACCTTACATACATCACTCTCTCAAAAGTACATAATAACTGGTGAGCGCCACCATAAAGAGAATATAGGTATTATTATTGTATGATTTAATTTTGATTGTACGACTGAAATATTTAAGTCGCAAGCATCAAAACAGTCCTTTGTAATAATTGTCATGTATTTCCCCCCTCAGAACAGCATTTATTAGAGTCAGAGTCTTAAACCGGTACAGCCCCTCCTTATGATAAAAAGTGATCATAAAAAGTGAACTATTTTAAAAATGCGCATTGCATTTTGTCAACATAGCAACCAGTGTTATGCTGATAGATAGGAACATGAAACTAGCCATATTTATCCTGAGATGTCAACAATAAATTTTACAGTTATAAAATGGATATAACAGGTGAGGTTCATAAAGGTCAAAGGTCAAAGTGTAAATATTAACTAATTCTTTGATATGGAAGAAAGCAAATTTGCTTTGTTATCATTTATTTTTGCATTTCATTGCAAATAAATGAAATAAAACATTTTCACTATGGATTTCTTTTACTTAATGTAACATTTTTCAATTTAAGTTGACTTCATTCCTATATTCTAAGACTTCTAATTTCCCCATAATGAAGGTCACTACACATCCAAACATGCCTCATATCAAATTATGTATGCTAGAGCAAAAATAAGGATAATTAGCTATTTCATGAATAAAATCATTGTTAATGTACCATTTTACTCAGAACATCATACATAATAATATGAAAATAAGAAAAATAATTTCATAAATGTTTATATTTGTTTTTAAGGTGGCGCTCTACAGTTTCGTATTTAGCATAGGGTTAAAATTTTAAAGAAAAAGAGTTTTGCCAGGTTGCCTCACTAGTTATACTGGTTATTTAAAAGAGACTTTGTATATCTTAGGTGTTGTTCAAAGAACCTTTAATTCCCTTTATTTTGATGTATGATTGATGGGTGTACAGGAAAGTTAGAGAATATACAGCTTGGCCTTACTCCAGATGTGCACCTTTCAAAAACGTGCTAGCTCTACTTGCTCATTTTCACTTCTCGAACTTCAGAGGTAAATTGTAAAAAAAAGAGCCGATAACTTTTTTTTACATTTTATGTATTTGGTAATTCAGTCATTGCACTTTTAGAAGCTGGTATTATCTAGTTTGGCAAAATTCATTTTCCATATTTTAATAGCTGCCAAGTATAGTGTACTTTAGACAAATTTAGGTTGATTTTTGGAGCACAAGGGAGCAGTCATTTTAGTTAACAGTGTCCCAAGATCATTTAAAATTTCCAAAAGTACAATATCCAAAGAAATGTCATCCACATTACATGAAAGTAGTATATAGGTATGCCAACATTCTCTCCACTGTGCATGTTTAAAATGCAAACAACTTCACCTTACATACATCACTCTCTCAAAAGTACATAATAACTGGTGAGCGCCACCATCATAAGTACAGGAAATACTCTTATTAATGATGTAAGCTTAAGATATATCTTAAGTGGAATCAATACACAATTAATAATATCCGGTTCAGTACCCACGAATGTAGTCCCAGTCTATTTTTAGATCACTTTTCCTGTCAAAGTTTGGTGGTGATACTAGAGTCAGATTTTGGCATTCTTGGTAAGGCTTTAAAGGCAATTGTTTATTCTTTAAAATGTGAGCTTATGATGTGGTTGTCTATGTGTATATCGTTGACAGTGCACATTGAGTAATAAGGTCATGGTGATGATCCAGAAGTGAAATCTGTGCTCCGTTGCCTGGTGTTTTGTTTACAATTCAGCCTCTCAAAAAAATGCAGGTCAACCTTTGACAAGAACTAAACCGTAAAGTCATCTTTGAAGGTATTTTAGATTAACATATGATTTGTATTGATTGTCACACAGTGGAAAGTTCAGTACTGAGAAACAAATGTAGAGAAAATATAGTGAAATTAATTGTGTATTATGGCCAAGTACAGGAAATACTCTTATTAATGATGTAAGCTTAAGATATATCCTAAGTACAGGAAATACTCTTATTAATGATGTAAGCTTAAGATATATCCTAAGTACAGGAAATACTCTTATTAATGATGTAAGCTTAAGATGTATCATAAATACTGGAAATACTCTTATTAATGATGTAAGCTTATGATATATTATAAGTACAGGAAAGTTTAGTGTTATTGCAGGTTATGTCATGAACCCCAGTGAAATTTGTTTTTGTAACATCTGGTATCACAAGATGAGATATCAACATCTGAAAGCATAAAATCTAATGATGGCTGACTGGGGGTGGGGAATAGTGCATTCTGGTGTATTTGTTTGTATTTGGTGATTAAAGGTCTTTAATGCAAATGCATTTTTTAAACATATCTTTTTTACTTACCCTCAAACACATTTGTTTTGCAACTGAACTTTATAAAAATATAAAATTATCTCTCAAAATGTAAGGAAATATCTAATGTTATTATTTTAACAAACAACAATGATAAATAAAATAAAGATATTATTTAACTAAAATGCCAATAAATGTTTACTAGAAACACTGAAATATACTGAAAACCCAAACTACACATATTTTACCATGAAATGCACACTTAGATAAATCAAATCAACTCCTTTCTCCTTCATATGTTATGCTTTATAGTTTTACATTTGGTAAGCAGCACTATTGGCATTGATTAGCACTGCATCAAAGAGTCCCACAAAATGTAAAATTTAACAAAATAATTTATTTTCCTACAAAAACAAAACTTACAAAAATGTAAAAATGAGAAAAAGGGCTTACGGTTTTTGTTAATGAAATACAAAATTAATCCAAGAATTAAAAAATATAAGTCCTATCAATGAGAAGTGCTAAATGAATCTGTGTTTGATTCCCAAAGAAATCAAAATGGAGGTCAATGATGTATGTCATGAACTTCAAAGTGTTGCAGTGTAAACAGTTCCTTACTGAATCACAGACAATAATATTCTAGTTTGGAATTCTGAATAAAAATCGATAAATTTTCTTGTCCAAAAATTTCTGCATGAGCACTAGTATTTTCCAGGGAAAGAACCAATAATTCCAAAATTTGAACTCAAACTGGTCACAACAGGACACCTTTAAGTGCAGAAGATATTTAGCCCAACTGGCTAGTTTTTCGCAAGAAAACAGTTATGCAGTAAGTTAAGATGCAAAACAGATTCCCATATGACGGTCTCATGGTCGCCTTCTAGAACAATGTGGAATATTGTTTTACATGCTATTTATCACATACTCTTTGTATGGCCTTTGAATCAAGGTCAGGAACTAGAAACAATGTTTCAGCTACTGGTTGTTTATCTGGTCAAAAAGAAATGAATTGTATTTTTATTTAAAAAATGTCAAATCCAGTAGAAAAAGTTATCATTACAATAACATGTAATGGGATAAAAACATTTAAAACTAAGAAACAAATAATTAAATTATATATACATAACTTAGCTTGTTAATATTGCTTTTATAATTTTAGTCCTAAAGCTATGCTGTCTGCAGTGTGGCAGTTTACAATAATGTTTAGCACATGGACATTATGTCCAATCACTAATTTCTTAATGCTGAGTTTGGCAGCTGCTGATACATTTTTGTAAGTCTTTGGTATTACTTGGCTAATGGGTTTGAATCCTTTGACCCTTTGCATCCAAAGTGTATGCTCCAACTACTTTAGGCCACTAAATTGGTCAACCAGTATTTTACAAGTGACCTTTAATAAGCTCAAAATCACAAATAAAGATGTCTTATTATAGCTAGGAATAAAACTTGTACATGCAATATTAGATTTCATTGCACACAGCACAATACTGGTGCAATTTAAGTCAATGTTTATATAGGAAACATTGATTTTAAATCTTTTAGAAAAGAAAAATGGCAACCTGATTTAACTTGTATATTATACAGATTCCAAAATGTATCAGTTTAGAAATGTTTTGCTCTATGTTCATATGTGTGTGAAAAGACAGTTTCATTTCCCAACTGTTTGTGTTGTATACATAACCAAGAAAGTCAGTCTTTTGATGTTAAATACATGGACTCCTTTAAATACCTGGAAACCCACCTATGAACTCCCACTAGTAAGAAACCTTGAACTTATTTCACTGGGTGAATGTAAACATAATTAATGTCTTCATTGTATAAAATTGTGCTTATTGATATGAATCTAACAACCCTCTGGGATTCTTTAGAAGTTGTACAAATGTCAATTGGGGCCCTGAGTGGCCTAGTGGTCTAAAGGCTCTTAGTTACGAATCACTGCCATCTCACCTCTGTCTGCTTGGGTTCCAGTCTAAGATATGTGGATATGTGAAAAAGCTGGTCAGTAGCTTCTCGTGGGTCAGTGGTTCTTTCCTTGGATTTCCTGGTTTCTTCCTCTACCATTAATACTGGCCGCTATGTATAGCCTATCGTGTGCTGAAAAATAGCGTTAAACCCCAGAACAACAACAATAAATGTCAATTAATTATTTAAATTTCCATACATATCATAAACTGACACAGAAAACATCTACATGACATTAAAGTCCAAAAAATATATCATGTCAAAATCACAAAAAATAAATTTTAGTATCAAAATAAAACCAGAAACTGGTATGGTTACAAACCAGATTAAAAAGTCAGTTTTAACATCCTTACTTATTTCACTTGCAGCACTCCTGTATGGTGTGACTACTGAGAACATGGCATCATTCTTAAATTCAGTTTTTTATGGCTCAATTTTAGCCTTTCTTGCACCACTTCATTATATCATGACCTTTAAGCCTCCTTTAGGCATTAGGTATTTCCTTGGTATTTGATGCCACAGCTTTACATATATCTTCTGATATTGGGTTTCTTTATTTGAAACCCTGGCAAAAGAAAAGCATGAAACCAAGAAACTGAAATGCCATATCTCAAGTTCTATTTTATCTGGATACATTGCAATGTAAATTTGGGATTGAAAAGATCTAATAAGACACCAGTCCCTGCAACTAATAGTACTGGTATGTCAAATGAGCTTTCATTGCCATCAAACAGACTGCAGAATTACCGTTGTGTTTGTACTTGTAGCTGAAAAATTCTGAGACAAGGGTCACATGGTTTGTGCTTGATGACTGCAATCAATTCATCATCACTAACATATCTGGAAATAATATTCCTAGCTATCTGTAGTCTCCATTTATCACAGACAACCTGGAAACATTGCAAATTCATGAGCTATATCAATAAATCGGTAAAGAATTTCCAAGACAAAACTAGGAATTCTTAAAAATATTTCAATATTCTGTAACCCATGTCCAAGCAAACATGAAGTATTCCATCCAGTTCTTCTTGCGTCATTTATGTCATAATTTAGCAAACAAGATAATTTCATATCCAAAATTTAATATTGAAATTACTTAACTTTTAATGATACTACTATGATATGTTTTCTTACACTATTTTCAGGAACATTTCAAATATGCAGTCTTAAAAAAATCAACAAGATTCCTTTGTTGGAATCAATGCTATAATGGCCAAATCTTCTGGAATTCAAACAAGTCCATCTCTTCTTTTCAGCAGATAGAGTTCAAACAATCTCATATTCTTAAAAATAACAAGATTTTTTATGGTATCTGTGGTGGCCATTCCGTATGTAATACTGGAACCATTTTCATTTTGAGTGCTTCTAGGCATGATATGAAATCTTTTGCAAGTAGCCCTAAATGACCATCCATTCTGGAGGAATAGCCATAAAACAATTTGCAAGATTGATATTAGACTGGCATCATTTTGATCCATGACCAACTAGATATCATAAGAAGTTTTATGGGGAAAATCCAGTGTAAATTATAATCGCAATCCATTCAAGAAAGCAGAAGAAAAGGAGACTTTAGTAGCCATATTATAAGCATACAGACCAAAAAATTCTGGTGAAAAAATATATCGATAATACTTACCAATGAGTAACAATAAAACATTGTCAAGATGGCTGCTTTTTATGGTTACATAATAGATGATGTCAGATTATTACAATTTTTACTGACATAAGAAAAAAGCCCCATGTTCATTTGACTATGTTTAGAAGCAGTAGTGATAACAAGATTGTCAAGCTGGCTGACAAAGCAGTCATGCTGGATGTCAGATCAAAACTTTTTCACTTAGTGCCAACTAGACATCATAAGAAGCATTTTAGTGAAAATGGTATACTGATCTGTTTAGCAATAAGATTTTAAAGATGGTAGCTAGAATGGTCTTAATGACAGTCAGAAGTAGGACCTTTTAAGATCCAGCAATTCACTGGGATGAATGTGCATGTTAAGTTTCACTGAAATCTTTTAAGCAGTCATATTCAAAGTACATACAATATAATTAGTCATTAAACTACAATGTGCCAAGAATGACTGCCCCCACCACCACCACCACACACAACCATTAAACCATGGCTGCCAAGTTACCTAGCATAGCAGAAAATGAAAGTGGTCTAAAGCATTTACCATTATGGATCATTGCCACCTCACCTCTGTATGTGGGGGTTCTAGTCTCAGGTACAGCCAATGTGGGTATGTGAGAAAGCATACCAGTACCTTTTTGTAGGTCAGTGGTTCTTCCAGGGTTTTCCCAGGTTCTTCCTCCACATTTATACTAGCCTCCATTTTTACCCTATCTTGTGCTATAAAATGGTGTTAAACTCTACAACAACAACAACAAAGTGTGTGTGTGTGCATTACATGAGATAAATAGTCCATTTGGTTGGAGTTATTTTACTATCTTTTGCCAAAAAAATTTTCCATTACCAAATCCATAGATATTTTCTATATGTTATGTCAACTACTACAAACATCTACAGCAGCAACTTCACCCTTAGGCAGAATTAATCAACTAAAAAATCCTATTCATCTCTTTCAGAAAACCACTGACTCTAAACTTATCACTAAACACTCAAATTTGATCTCTTATCATCTCAGAAAACCACAGACAGACAACTCCTCAACAAAGTTTGATGTTTGTGTCTTCATCTCACATGGACAACCACATACAATCAATTCCTCATGAAAGAATACTATCTGTTTCTTCAACTCATTTGGACAACCACACATAGTCAACTCCTCAACAAAGACTACTGTTTGTCTCTTCATCTCACTAAGATAACCACAGTCAATTCCTCAACAAAGAATGTTGTTTGTTTCTTCATTTCACTTGGACAACCACACACAATCAATTCCTCAACAAAGACTACTATTTGTATCTTCATCTCACTTGGACAACCACAGACAATTAATTCCTCAACAAGGAATACTATTTGTCTCTTCATCTCACTTGGACAACCACTCAACTCCTCATCAAAAACTACTATTTTTCTCATCATCTCATTCAGACAACCACAGTCAATTTTTCAACAAAGAATACAGTTTGTCTCTTCATCTCACTTGGACAACCACTCAACTCCTCATCAAAAACTACTATTTTTCTCATCATCTCATTCAGACAACCACAGTCAATTTTTCAACAAAGAATACAGTTTGTCTCTTCATCTCACTTGGATAACAATTCCTCAGCTAAAGATAACTTATTTGCCTCTTTTCATCTCATTCATAAGTCTGACCACCCACCCACCAATCAAAATGAGTAAGCACAAGTCATGCAGCTGTTTTGATTTGAGCATAAACAAAAAAAGTCAATCTGATCATGAAAATGTTTGACTTCAGTAGAGTATCAACCACCATAATGGAGTGCTTACTAGGTGAATTGCTGCCTTTGAGCAGTAATTGTCTAGTTATTAAAACATTTTACCATCTGCATTTTGTAAGCTTGTACAGTGGTGAATATGATGTTTTTTAATTCAGTGGCAGCATCTCAGTTGTCATATGCAATTCAAATGTATAGGACATGCAGCTCTTATCATAACACATGACCAAAGCTGCATTTCTATTTCATAGGACACAGTGCAAATGTTGTAACAAATTATTGCTGCCACTGTGGCCATAATGAAGATAACATGTGTAATGCAAATGCTATTAAAGGTATTGGATCATCAATTATTTTACAGCCAGGTAACCAGTCTACTACTGTATTTTTTGGGGCACTGTATTTCTTAGGACACCATAATTTAATTTTTAAAGTAACATTTTGAGCACTGTATGTTCTAGGAAATATCATTTGTTTCAAGTCATAAGTTGTAGGACACCTTTTAAATTACTGGAAAATTACATGTCAGACAATATATTCAAACTTAAATTTTATTTAAAAATTTTTAAACTGAACTTGAGAAATAATTATTTAATACAATGCAGTATCACCTCATCAACATAACCATTCTACTGCACAATATCCCTTCAGTGCATATTTTTTTAGCATCCTCATGCCATGAAATATTATCATTGGAGACAACTTCAAACAATGAGTTTAATTATGTCCACTGCCAGTTGTGTGTTTATTCACCACCCAGGCTTCTATTTATTTGCCATCTATAATCACAACCATATTAAAGGGCATTGATGTTTACTGGGTAAATAGCATACACAGCATTAATACTTTTTGTAGCTGATGCTAGTGATTTAATTGTCATTTTCTCTCACAGTGAATGTATTTTCAAATAATGATTTTATTTGCAAGACACTGTCATATAAACAACCTGAATAAAATACAATCTTGGTTATTTTGCACCTTACACAGTGTCATGGGTGAATGGCAGGTGCCTTTAAGCAATTAGAGATTCATATATAGATACAATGGAGCACCTGTTTATCAAGGTTTTACATTTTTGTTAAAATTCTAATGAATGGAATCATGTGTAGTTTGTATGCCAAGCAAATGGAGATCTTATTTTTCATTGTTTTAATATGTTAACATAAAAGTTCTATAGAAAATAAATTAGTCACAGTCAGAACTTTAAACACAGTTTTAAAGAATGCATGATTATAACACATGATGCTACCAATAATAAAGATAACTAAAAATTTGATTTGTAGCAATTTATATTACTTATCACACACTTTAGCAAAATATGCAAATAAGGGATCAATTTTTAGATAATACTCCTATACAAAGTCAGTCCATCTTAAAATGTAAAATATCACCTTAATAAAAGGTTCAAATGGACTCCCCTCTAATGAGTGAATCTCCTGAAGACAGCACTGTATGTGTACATTCACACCTCTATTAAATAGTCACATAATTGCTTCAGTAGCCAACATTTTCAATCTTCAGGAAACAAAATTATGGATAAAAATGAACCCCTAGTTTTGAGTCATAAATTAATGAAGTGAGTAATTTTCCACCTGGTAGCTGTTTGACTGGTTTGACAGAAGAAGATATTATGACTTTGATTATTTCACTGGTCTGACAGAAGTAGTTATTATGAATTATACTGTTTGACTGGTCTGACAGATGTAGTAATTATGATCTATACTATTTGACTGGTCTGACAGAAGTAGTTTTATATATAATTTCTTCAAATTATGTTTAGCATCTTTTGAAAAGAAGCCATTTAAAGCCTTTTTACATTTTTAGTAACAGCTTGATCCAAAGTGATTAACTTTTCTAAGAATCGGAAATCCATTCATGCAGAGATGCCTTTTGTCACAATTGGTCAAATTCAATTGAATCAGTCTGGCCTTTTCTATTCATATTAACAGTGTCCATACTTTGCCGGAAGATCTGACTCATTTTATAAAACAGCTGAAAGCTTTTCAAACAATGATACTCTGAATCAAATTTGTTCAAATTCTGTTAAGCATCTTTTCAAAAGATGTAGATTAATGGTTTTCAAGTATTGTCAATGGCTGCAATATTTGATTTCAAATTAGGATCATCTGTACTTCAATTGCACTGTCTTGTTCTATGTCATTATTCATTGAAACATATTTTCTCTTTTCTCTACTTTTTTTCTCTTTTTCCTATTTCACAGAGGATATAATTGGTACTTTACAGTTTTATATGGGGTAACAATTCTAGTCATATGTTCACTGCATTGCATTTCCACTTCATGGAAGTGTGCATTTAATCATGTAATACATCATTATTTTATGTGTGCTCTTTTGTAAGGAAGGAAATAAAGGCTGAAGGTACACAAATGTTACATCATTCAGTGACAAAATAATAAGTTATTAATTTTGTTTTTAAAAGAAACATGTTAAAATTTCAATGATAAATTGAGTTTAAACAAGCAGAGATCAAAATGATGGTCAGTACTTAAGTGACATTTGATGACAGTAATGTCCTTGCTAAATTATTTGAAACTACAAACAATTTCATCTGGAATATGAACAATTTAGGTAATTGGGTACATTATGTTTTATCAAAATGACTGATGTTTATAATTGGTTATTTAAAATATTTATTAAAAAACTGAGTTTAGAAAACTAGAGATCAACATGGAAAACAGCACTGAAGCAACAAGTGATGTGGATGCTGATTTTGAAGATATAGACAATTTTGTTGGGGAAATTGATTTTTTTTGGTCAGTGTTTATAGTGATCCAGCCTAATTTGAAATGAATTGAGTAGATGGTAACTAGTTATATCTGATTCAGATATTGATGTGGAACTGGACATTCTGAGAACTTTATTTCTTGTAAAACTCACTCATATACTGAAATTGCATAATTTGCATATAATATTAAGAAATTTGACTTCAGTCCTTAATACTGACCAAATACACCACAAAAAACTCTTATATTTTTGCAACAGAGTTTATAATAGAATTAAAATACTGAAATTAAAATTAAAATTAATTTACTTAAAATTTCCAATCAGGATTTGTTTGTTCTGATTTTAATGTCCAGTTCTCATGCAAGTTAATTTGCTAAAACTGTATTAACTGAGCTTTGACAGTCTGGAAGGATTTTTATTATTTTTACCATCTTTAAATAATGATGTAAAAACTCCCCACATTTTATGCACTTAGATATAGGAGGTAAAAGAAATATTTCAGATTAAAATACAACACTGAAATGCATTAAAAACATTGTAAAGCAAGTGGGATTTTTAGTTTCCTTAGCTTTTTTTGAAAATTTTGAATGAAAAAAATATAATACTTTCAAGAAAATTGTATCCTTCAAGAAGTGGTAAATAAGTTTGAAAAATTATTTTAAAAACTATTTGTATAAAAATAGACTGATCAACATCTATGCATTCCGTCATGCTGATTATAACACCATATACTAAAAAAATTTGATTTCTAATACTGCTTGCACTTTTTGGTTGGAAATGGGTCTACAAAAGGTAACTGGAAATGGGTCTACAAAAGGTAACTGGAAATGGGTCTACAAAAGGTAACTGGAAATGGGTCTACAAATGGTAACTGGAAATGGGTCTACAAAAGGTAACCGGAAATGGGTTTACAAATGGTAACTGGAAATGGGTCTACAAAAGGTAACTGGAAATGGGTCTACAAAAGGTAACTGGAAATGGGTCTACAAATGGTAACTAGAAATGGGTTTACAAATGGTAACCGGAAATGGGTTTACAAATGGTAACTGGAAATGGGTCTACAAAAGGTAACTGGAAATGGGTCTACAAAAGGTAACTGGAAATGGGTCTACAAATGGTAACTGGAAATGGGTCTACAAAAGGTAACCAGAAATGGGTTTACAAATGGTAACTGGAAATGGGTCTACAAAAGGTAACTGGAAATGGGTCTACAAAAGGTAACTGGAAATGGGTCTACAAATGGTAACTGGAAATGGGTCTACAAATGGTAACTGGAAATGGGTCTACAAAAGGTAACCGGAAATGGGTTTACAAATGGTAACTGGAAATGGGTTTACAATAGATAACTGGAAATGGGTTTACAAATGTTAACTTGAAATGGGTTTTCAAAAGGTAACTGGAAATGGGTTTACAAATGGTAATTGGAAATGGGTTTACAAATGGTAACTTGAAATGGGTTTACAAAAAGTAACTGGAAATGAGTTTACAAAAGGTAACTGGAAAAAGGTTTACAAAAGGCAACCTTGTCTACTAATGTTATAAGACTTGAAGTTGGGTCCCTAAAGGTCCACAATATATTGAGACAAATTCTATTCATAAATGTCAGTGATCTAATGAACAGCAAAATGTTGATATAACTTTTAAGGCTAAAAATCTCTTATATCTAGTCTCTAGAACTAAAAATTAGAGTATGAATGTAACTATTTTAAAGTAACAGCAGAAAAATACAAACATAAAAAATTTTGCAAAACATTTTTGTGTCATAAACAAAGTGGATGAAGACAATAAAATGACATACTCTTCCATCTACAGAGATCAGTTTGAGACTTTTTGAGATGGCAATGCATTCAATCCACACAGTACCACAAAAAACCTCATAATTCAAACTCTTTTATACAATGGACACCTTTATTGGACCCAAGAGAGCACCCATACATAACAAAATACTGTTATAATGAATACCTCATCATAACAAATGATTTGCATAGACCCAAATCATTCATCATAGTAAAATACTAAATTCTGGTTAAAATCTTGGACTTATCAATATTAGGCCTTAAGAACACTAAGGCCTTGTAGATACTGTGGTCTTATGAACACTAAGGTCTTGTGGACAATGTGGTCTTATGAACACTAAGGCCTTGTGAACACTTGGTTTTATGAACAATAAGGCCTTTTGGACACTTTGGTTTTATGAACACTAAAGCCTTGTAGATACTGTGGTCTTATGAACACTAAGGCCTTGTGAATAATGACATAAATTACAACTTAAAGGTCTGTAGATTTTCCTCCAACTTAAAGATCTGGATACACTAAAAAAAAGAGAAAATAATTGTACATTTTTCCCCATTTAAGAGTGTACCAACTTTCAGTAATAAAATTATTTTGATGAGATAGCCTCATATTTATTGGAAATACCAAAATGCTGGGCTGGCAATATTTAACATTGGACAAGAAACGGAGGAATTTTCAAAATAAAATTAAATTTAAATCATTTTTTGTCATTATTTTAATTTTAACAATGAAGTTTTTGCAATAGAAGCAAATGCAATATATTAAGTTCTGTACATACCATATGTACTCACTTAGTACTCAAGTCAAACTGCAAATAACAATGATCCTGATCTGCCATAGCATGATGCACCTGCAGATCAGGGTCTGTGTTGTTTGTTATACTGATTACTCCTAACAAACTGCAAAGATCCAGATATGGTGCATTATGTAATGGCACATCTGGATCGGTGCATTTTGTAGTTGGACTCAGCAAATAAGTGAGTATATAGTGAGTATAATAAGTGAGTGTATAGTGAGTATAATAAGTGAGTATATAGTGAGTATAATAAGTAAATGTATAGTGAGTATAATAAGTGAGTGTATAGTGAGTATAATAAGTGAATGTATAGTGAGTATAATAAGTGAATGTATAGTGAGTATAATAAGTGAGTATATATTGAGTCTAATAAGTGAATGTATAGTGAGTATAATAAGTGAGTGTATAGTGAGTATAATAAGTGAGTATATAGAGCACTCACATTTAAGTTGGATCCAACTGCAAATTGCACAGACCCATTTCTGCATGAACATTATGTAGTTTGTTAGGAGTAATCACTAACACAGCATAGACTCTCATCTGTCAGTGTAGTATGCAATGGCAGATCAGTATCTATGCTGTTTGCAGTTGGACTCAACTTTTAAATAAATATGTAAATATTCTGTCCAGCTCATGAACGTTGTGAGTTTTATTTCTTAAAAACTAAAAGATTGAACATCCAGATAAAGAATATAAATATAAAAACTAAATGAAATAGTTCTCAGTACATTTTGACTCAACTCACCAGACCCAAGAGTGACGTCTCCGAGGCAATACCTCAGGAACTTCAAGGGATAACATCATTTCAAATGTCACATATCTTTACTGATGACTTCAATATATTCTCAAATCTTCACTGATAACTTTATAACATTCACAAGTCTCTGTTGACAACCTTGAATAAATTCACATATCTTTAATTCCAGCAATTCTGTATGATGACAAGGAATGTATTACTTCGGAACGAATCACTTTAGTCTGAAATCAGCATCATCATCTCTGATAAAGTTTGATGATTTTCAAAGGTCTTCCAACATCCTACAGGTACCATCAAAACTTTCCCATCCTTTATCATCCATAAAATGAAAGTAGCATCAAACCAAAGAGTTTATATTCTTTGATAGTGTTCTATACATCACTTGCTGGTGTTAATTCATTCTTGAGTCTAACATACATTGACTGGCATTTACTGTGCAAGTACAGCATCTGGTGGCAAATTATTAAGAAGTTTTATGCCTGGACTGACAAAGGAAACCCAACAATGCAAACATTCTGGTGATCATAAAACACATACAGATTGCATGATATCCACCATTCTTTGCAGCACATTACAAATATAGGAATATATCCTGATACATAGACATTTACTACATCACCACTCCAAGTTTATCACAACATTTAATCAGCAATTATAACAGATACCATAACGGTGTTTGATAGAATCATCTCTCCAGGTGTAATACTTTTGTATTAAAGACTGTATTCAGCATTCATTTCAGTGATGGTCAATTTCTCATGAATACCATTGATTCGGATGAAAGAAAATAAAAATAAAAGGTCCACTCTTGTTAAACATCTTGATCCATGTGGCATTTTATTGACAAGAACTGAATCTTATTTGCCCTGTGTTGCTTGATCAATACCTAACCACTATATGTTGCTACTGGGCCCAATTTTCACAGGATTATGTGTTGATAATTACAATCTTTATGGTCAATGTCAAAAACAATCAACTGCAAGGTTAAAATAACCTTTCTTCTAAATTCCAAATTAAAAGAATTTATCCCTAATTATTTGAATGCCATAATTGGATTATTGGATTAGAGGATTAGTTCTTTTTTGTGAATACACAACAGTAGAAAACAATTATGCTTGTTTGTAATAATCAAGCTACTACAACTGAAATGTATAATAAAAGTGAGGTGGTATATATAAGAGATATAAATCTCTCCCCCATCCTCAAAGTCTTGGGTCTGTACAGGTTAATTGGATTATGTCTAACAATAATTTCAAGACCTGAACAAGTCTATAGGTCTGTACAGATTAACTGAGCCAAGCAAAATAATACCTCAAACATTTAATTATTTATCAAAAAAGGTTAAATCACATCAGGATCACTATATACATGTATTTTGAAAAGTCATTAGACTGGTACACAGCTTATTTCCTCCTTTCAAATAAGGAAAAATATATCGCATTTAAGTTAGACTGGAATCAAATGTATGAATAATAATTGCTTTTGATGAAAAGAAAAAAGGAGACACATCATCTTTGTTATGACCATACTAATTAATGAAAACTATGTATGCATTAAATAAAAAAGACATAAAGGAAAATATATTCCATAACCATTAGTAATTTCCCATACTCAAAGCATAAATATCTTTTAAGAGTTCAACATTTCTGGCAATATCACTCTGTCTTCATCATCAACAGATGTTGATCATGTGACTTGTATTGGTCACATATGGTTTGATTTTCTGGTTTGACCAGTACTTCAACTTCTATTTCCATACACCATCTCCAGCATAAGAGGTCCATAGTGAGATCTTTAATGTATCATGCTAACCTGCTAATCACTGAGGAGACAGACTGAATGGAAGAAATGAAAGCTGCACTACAAGTAAATGGTTATATTCAGTGTGGACTTTGAAACACCCAAGAAAGAGGGGGGAAAAAAAACAAGCAAATTTAACCAACCTAAGTATGATATCATCAACATTGATTCAATGTAGATTGTAAAACATATCATTCTTTAAGACAACTTACACATTTGAGGGACATAACTGAAAATTTGAAAAAGGTTGTGTGGTTTATCATATCACTTGTAGTGAGTGTACAAATTACTACATTGGTGTGAAACAGGAGAATGTCAGAAACCAGGATTAAGGAGCATGTCAATAGGGAGTCATTGGTCCTACATGAACATTTTAGCAAACTGGGACATTCCATTATCCCAGTCAGACAAAACATGGAAAAGTAAGGTACCTTACTCATAATACAGTGGAAGCCAATACTAAATGTGGAAGAGGGGCTTGAAACACCACCAATTGAAACCAGTCTCCTTGCAGCATGTCACCATTATAACATTAGTTGCAGAGGAAAGCAGTGAGATATTTCCCCAAATTTGTAAGCTTTTAAAATATTTATGCCCAGAGTATGGGAAATTATTAATGACAATGAATTATATGGAGCAAGGAAGCAACCTTTTCTCAATGTATTTCATAATGGAGTTTATTCAGACTTGAATTATAATAATAAAGTCAGGGAAGAGTGCTTTATAAAGCATTAAAAAGGATATTTTTGTGTGTGTGTGTGTGTGTGTGTGTGTGTGTCTGTGTGTGTGTTTCAAATTTTAATGACCTTTAAAATTATGAAGTAACAGTATGCATATCATCTTTGTGACAGATCAAGCAATTTGCACTCAGTTGTGAATGATCAAGTAATTTGCACTCAGTTGTGAATGATCAAGTAATTTGCACTCAGTTGTGACTTATTTTATGACCTTGAAGATTGCCACAGCATCAAACTTTTCAATGAAAAAAGTGCCCACACCAAAAATTACCACCATTGACCTCCAGTTTTAACAAAGGTTTGTTTTTCACTCAGTCTGACCCATCCCAGTTATGACAATAAGGGTATATTTGACTCTCATTTTTACTCACCAGGGGAAACACTGCATTAGTATACAATAGAAAATGTAGTGTACAATGGAAAAAGTAGTGAACAATAGAAAAGTAGTATACAATAAAATAAGTAGTGTACTGTAGAAATAGCAGTTGAATAGCCATATCTTGGTGTAATTTTATGCCATCAATATCATATAATTCTGAATACCATTTACACAGAATTTGAATGAGAAAAATCAATTAACATATAATTTTAAAAGATTTCTTCTTGTCCTTTGAAAAATGTCACTCATACAAGGAACACAAAAGAAGCTTTCTGCCACATAAAGGAATTCACACTTACAATTCCAAAATTTGATTAATTTCATTTAAAAAGTTTTTGACTATAAAAACAATTCATCCAAGATTGACTAGTTTCTTCTAAGGCTTTAACAAATTTTCCCCTATTTTCTTACACAAAATTTATATTTTCTTTGCTTACTAATATGACCATTACAGAATTAAATCAAAAACATTTTTGATTAAAAAATTTCCACTTTTAAAATCAAAAGCTGTTTCTATTTCTGAGAATCTCCCACAACTTCTTAATTTGATACATAACCCTGTACTGAACTACAAGATGTACAATCAAAACAAGTACAAACACAGAAATTCTTTTTTTAAAAAAAAGGATCTTTATTATATAAATTTAGAGAATAAAAATGGTAACTTTTAAATTTATTTTTAAATTCACTAATATGTTTGGTTGGTGCTCAAATATCTATTTTCAGTATAATAACAAATCAATCATGACCTGAACACCCAGAATGTGGGATTGTACAAAGAAAACTGTCCCAGCAGGCAGTTAATTTCTACATATTTAGTAAGATCTGTCAGTTACTTTCACAACAAATACAAGTTGGGGCATGGAGTTATATTCACCATAAGGTTGGGGTAGGAGTGGTGAAGATTAATATTAAAAACATTGAATATTCAGCAAAAGATTTATCATAATGTAGTGGGGACTCAAGCTTTATTATTGTTTTCTTAAATATTCTGAGATATCACTTCACAGAAAAGATACAAACACAATGTGAACTAGAATAGTCAACACCCATTTTGTACATGAAAATACATGTATACCAATGTCTTTAATGTTCCAGACAGGCCTGTGCCAATTTCTCCAGGGCAATCCTTGGTCAGATAGCCATTTATGAGCCACACCCTAGGATAAAAATGAAATCAGATAAAACCAGGTTATGGGTCAGATGGAACAAGTGGGCCATAGGTTGTACATGCCTGATGTAGCTGACCCATCTGATCATGTGACCACTTGGACTGACAATACATGGGTACTCCAGGCAAACACTTAAGCAATCCATACCCCAAGTGACTAAAGTTTTTCAGCCTCAAAAATTCTGGCAAGAACTAATAAATCAAACTCACGATCAGTTCAACTACATTTAAAATTCAAATCCTTCTATTATCAACTAGAAGCTGAGGCTGAGCTTCCAGTTCTTCCATGTCTTGGATCAATATATCTAAATTTAAAGGGCTTTTTGCCATCAGGAACAAAGCAGTTCTTCCTTCTTACTCTTTTTCTAGAGTTTCCATAGCACAAAAACTCTACATATAAAAAACCTAGAAAATCCTTGGCTTTTCGAATTGGAAATAAGTAGAAACACTTGCTTGATATCAAATTCAATCTAAATGAAAAAGAGCAAAAATAAACCTTCCACTACTTTTCTTCCACCATTTATGCCTGACTGATCTGGAGTCAGAAACTGACACTAATAATAAAGCAAGAAGGGTAAACTCATAACTTTTGGCTACTACAAAATCAAAATGTGGTTTTAATAAACTATCTTAGAGTTCAATAAATAATACAGCATGGGGGAAAAAGGCATGAACAAGACAGCTAATAATACAGACTTAAGAGGACACTAAATGCAGCAATATTCAAACAATACCAATCACCATGGAGATGTTGAATAGACAAATGAGAATGATGAACATAAAATACAACGTGGATACAGCATACACATTGTGGCATCCATTTAACAATTATTGAAATTAAATGGACTTTCTACAATTTTTCTTTTTTCATTTTCAGCACATACCATAATGAAATGAGCTTAGAGAATCATGTCCACTGCATTGCCCATACCACACGACATGGTCTTCCAAAGTTATTGTAATCATTGATTTTAGATTGTATATTATTAAGCTATAAGTTTGCTTCTTTTATCTTATTATTCTGTCATCTAACAACTCATATTTCCCCATGCTTCATTTTCATTATTATAATAGAGATTTTATCAGTCAAGTAATTATTTCTTTATTCATTAGAACTATCAAGATCTTGCAGACTGTTCAATATTAATATCATTATTGATGAACCTGACAATTCTTCATGGTTCCTTATTAATAAGATGGAGCCCAAGAGATTTTCAGGGTATGGAACAGATGTAATTATAATACTCTACATGAAGTTGAAGAAAATTCTATAACAAAACCAAAATAAGATATATATAACATTAAGTCCATCAATTAAGTTGGACAAGCTCAGGTCAATACACCAACACCATTCCCACTATCATCACCACCAAAAAAGAAGAAGAACAACAGGGCATTTTCCTTTGACCTTTCACCCTGGTCCTACACTGCTCATTTTCCAGCAAGTAGGGTACAAGTGACCAATAGATCTCAATAACCTTGACCACTGGTCAAGGCATCCAGTCTTAAAATGATGTAGAGAAAGTTATTTTCTTACAAGACTTACCATAACCATGATCTCTCTTTAGACCCAAGAAACCAATGTTTCTTTACTACCCTAATTACAAGCCATCCACAAAGTTTGAATAAAGTATTCTAGAAGAAAAATTACTCTCCAAAACCAAGATTTTTTGAGTGACAGTGACTACTTGACATCAAAATCCATGCTTAAAGAGAAAATCCACAACAAAGTATCAAAGTATCCAATCTTTAAATTAATATATTAAAGGCATGTTTATTCTGTCATTAACAATGACCTTGACTTATGAACCCAAAATCTATGCTTAAATCATTTATAAACTTTGGTGAAGGTCACTAACAAAAATTTGTGTGTAAAATCCATTTTAGGGTTTTTCATCTTGATCTCTGACCTTTGGATCCAAAAACTAACTGGTTTCTTCTTTACTTGAAGTGACAGTCATCCACATAGAGTCTAATTTGGTTGTTATCACCATGGTGATAGGGTCTAGTTTGCTGTTATCACCATGGTGATAGGGTCTAGTTTGGTTTTTATCACCATGGTGATAGGGTCTAGTTTGGTT
The DNA here is from genome assembly GCA_016746295.1 of Potamilus streckersoni. Lineage (NCBI taxonomy): Eukaryota > Metazoa > Mollusca > Bivalvia > Unionida > Unionidae > Potamilus > Potamilus streckersoni. The sequence goes on from JAEAOA010001195.1 coordinate 3,615,748, forward strand.
ATTAAGGGATACAGACCAGTACATCACAAAAGTTGGGTCAAGACCTTGGACGTGGAAATCAATGTCCAAGTGTTATTAACTGGTTTAATGGAAATAAAATGTATGAAATACAAAATTAGTCAAAGGTACAAGTCATAAGCTTCATGAAAAAAAAATGTAAAAAATGACCTTCACAGTTAATTAGGCATGGTTTTCAAATCCCTTCACAACTAGACATTGGTGGTTAGATCTGCACCATTTTCATTCAGAATCAGTTGCTTATGCAAGAACTGTTTCATTGAAAAACTCATCAATGCCACAAATGGGCAAAAGAGTAGCAAAAATATGGTTTTAAGAAGCCACTATGGTGACACATTGGAAGTTGAGAACTATTTCAATTTTAAACCAGCTACATCATTACTGCCATAATGTTTTTGTAAAAAAAATCCCATACTGATATAGCATACATTCAGTAGAAGTGGCCATTTAAGCACATTTGCTAACAATCTGAAGACAGAAAAAGATGAGCACATTGAGATACAGAAAAATCTGTAAAAAGCACACAAATATGGCAAGGCAAGGCACATCAAGAAGGCTGTTGGAGGAAATCCGCATCACTCATGAGTTAACTCCAGAGAATCTGGTAAACAATCTCCAACAGAAAAAAATTGGTATGACACAATGACATCAGCAATCGAATTAGATGACAAGGTTTGCAAGATTGGCCTAAGTACTATAAATTTAGTTTTGCAATGATGCAAGGGACTTTATTAACTAGCTCTGTGTCAGAGGGCAGCACAAAATCTACTGCTTGCTGAGATACAATCTGACACCTTAATAAGATAACAACCAGTTCAGAAGGAATAACAGCAACAAGTCACAAGATTTTCAAGATGGCCATCAATGCAGCCATATTAAACAACCATTTTCCTTTAGAACCATTGAAAATGAATGTCAAAAGTTTCATGTCAATCTCATAGAATTTGGTAATAACAAACTTCTGGTTGGAAGATGCAAGGATGGATGTCAGACAAAAATTCTCGAGGTCTAGGTCCAATAGAAGAACTACATCTAAATATTGGAAACAACTTCAACAACTTCACTACTTGATTCAGTAAATGAAACACTTCAAATTTTGCTATGGCATTATGCAATTTTATGTTGTTCATGTTTGCATATTATTGATGATTTTCAGCTTAAATTTTGTTCATTTGTTAAAAATTCTTCTTCTTCTTCTTCTTCTTCTTCTTCTTCTTCTTCTTCTTCTTATTATTATTATTATTATTATTATTATTATTATTATTATTATTATTATTATAACCTGTTTCATAAACATTTATGATTAGTGTAAAAATAGCATTCAAAATGCAACTCTTGAGACTCTTTAAGATGTGCTATTAATCAGCCTATCAAGACAATATCACATTAAAAAAAGAGGGGCCCCAGTGGCCGAGTGGTCTGAGTGGTCTAAATCGATGTCTGATGTCCGTTACCGATGTCCGTTATGGATCACTGCCATCTCACCTCTGTCTGGGTGGGTTGAGTCTAGGATTCCTCGAATGTGGATATGTGAGAAAGCTTGCCAGTAGCTTTTCTTGGGTCGTGGTTCTTTCCGGTGATTTCCGGTTTCTTCCTCCACCATTAATACTGGCCGCCATGAATAGCCTATTGTGTGCTGAAAAATGGCGTTAAGCCCAACAACAACAACAACAACATTAAAAAAAGGAAAATATCAACTGAAATCACCAACTATTTAGTCATATTAACTTCTGGCCAGTATAAAAATTACAATAGACTTTACAACTACTTCTTCTTTTTTTTTCTTGTTTCATTTTTCCTAAATGATTTACCCAACCACTGTATAGGGTACTTGCTTATAAGATAAGGTCAAGTGCAAACTATATAGACCCAGATATGCATAATACACAATCAAATCTGGGTCTGTACAGATTGTTAGGAGTAATCAGTAGAACAAACATTGACCCTGATCAGCAGGCACATTATGCTATGGTAGATCAGGATCTTTGCTGCTTGCAGTTTGACAACTTATAAGTGAATATATATGGTAATTTATAGTAATAGAACCCCTTAAGTTATAACCACCTTTTACATGCAGTTCACTATCTCCATAGTATTAAGTTCTAATGCATATTTAAGCATGTTTCATATATGTTGTATCTCATGCAATGCTATTTTAACCAAAATCAGAAATATTCATAACAGATTTTCATCTGTTATTGACCAGATGGAATGACTAATACAAATGCCATGAGAGAGAAGTCTCATTTCCTACATTAACTTTGAAAGAGTATTATCTTTGAAAGAGTTTGAGCACAAACTGCATATGAGACGATTTTCTGCTGCCCATGCTGAAGTATTATGAGAGAGAGAGAGAGAGAGAGAGAGAGAGAGAGAGAGAGAGAGAGAGAGAGAGAGAGAGAGAGAGAGAGAGAGAGAGAGAGAGAGAGAACATTAGGAAAATGAATGAAAACTAAGGTGTTAATCTCACAAGGCATGACTAATCTGGTTAAGAGAATGGTTTATGTCCTGCAGATATTAGATTTTGTGAGTAATTGCCAACATTAGATCTGGAACTACAACAGTTATGTCATGACCAGCAGGTTTCTCTGTCTAATGGGCCATTACAGTCTTGTCAGGCTCATAGCTTTATAGCAGCCTAAGAGCTGATGTTTGGTATTGATCTATGAAGCAAATGTAGACAGCCTTTTTGACATCATAAATGTAATAAGATACTAGCATTATGAAGTCAGTAACAATCATGTCCCCTCAAAATAATTTTTTTATTGATGTTTATTTGCTTTTTCTACCTTTACAATAACAAAGAAACAAGATGCATAAGTGGGCCTGGGAGTGTTCACATTAATGACATTAAACTGCCAATTGCACAATCAACCAGCCAAGAAACCTTTGTTAGAAGAAAGTTTTCTTTAAATCTATTCAAGTTGTCTTAAATGATCACAAGAAGTTCTTTAAAACTTAGACCAGTCTCATTTGTATCAAATTCAAAGGCTTTCAAAACAAGATATTTCAAGTTAAAATTTAGGTCAAATCTGTTGTAGACAATTCTAAAAGGTTTATCTATTTGTGGTAATGGTGGCCATTAGATGGAAAATCATTGTGCAAATCTGAGAGGTCTCAGCTGGTCTCGAATGCCTTCAGTCAAATGTGGTCATGTTCATTTAATGATTTTATAAAAAAATGAAGTCACGTAAGACAAACTTTACCTATGCTAATTAGCATAGCACTTAACACACTAGCTATTTAGCTATTGTCAGCTAATTAAATAGCATAAAATGGTGGTTACTCATTCCTAATCTCTTTGCCTTTTGATTGCTATTTAAAACCACCCCAAGGATAGTTTTTATCAGCTCCAATTAAGATGTTTTACTGCTGATGCATGCTTAATGCTATGGTATACTGGTATATTAAAGAGTTAGGGTGGTGGGTAAAAAATCAGTGAAAATCAATTTTTTTAAAACATGACAATTACATGGGGGATATAAAAACATGTTTTCAGCATGAAGCGTTATTGTCTTTCAATTGCAGTAACTGTCGCCATACTGTATGGAAAGACAAATTTGAATCTGAAATGCCATAATTCTTAACCTTCTGCTTTCTGGCAAATTTGTTATGAAGAGTGTTTCCTGTTTAGAATGGTTTGGCATTGTGGGATTTATGCCATTTTCAGCACAAAATGGGCTATATTATAATGGTGGTCATTATGTCTGATAAAGAATGAATCTGGGAATACATAAGGAAGAACCACCAACAAGTGAGAAAGTACAGGCAAGCTTTCTCTCACATCCATGTTGCCAAGGCTGAGACTCAACCAATAATGGAAAGAAGTTATATGTCAGTTCTCTGTAAAAGTAAATCTTGTGGACTACCTTGGACCTTTTTGTTTAACAGTTGTTTAAAGGATTTTATATTTTTAATAGCAGCATCTACTCCCACCAGATACTTATCTCTTTCTTTCACCCTGTCACTGCTAACATGACTTCAGTTATAACATGGATGCATCATGGCTCCTTACTGTTATAACATGAATTCAGCTATAAAATGGATGCATCATGGCTTCTTACTGTTATAACATGAATTCAGTTATAACATGGATGCATCATGGCTCCTTATTGTTATAACATGAATTCAGCTATAACATGGATGCATCATGGCTCCTTACTGTTATAACATGAATTCAGCTATAACATGGATGCATCATGGCTCCTTACTGTTATAACATGAATTCAGCTATAACATGGATGCATCATGGCTCCTTACTGTTATAACATGAATTCAGTTATAACATGGATATATCATGGGTTTTTACTGTTATAACAAGAAATCAGTTATAACATGCATGTGTCATGGTTCTTTATTGTTATAATATGAATTCAACTTAAATATGGCCATGCCATGGCTTCCTAATCATATTATCTTGCACCTCCATTATATTCCTTGACATTTTCAGAACATCTTCCAAGCTCAAAAATTCATTTATGGTCTAGAAACCTTGTACCTTACAGATCATAATTAATGTTCTTGTACAGAAAAGATATTTTTTTTCCATCAAGACCAGGACTGTCCTAATCCTATTTGGCATGGTATATGTATTAGTACTGTAGGTAGTAAATTCATCATTATATGTCTGGTGTTTTGTTTATACCACCACCATGACATCCATACCTACATTAATAGATTTGTAATTCATACTAATGCTACATTATAGTTGATTTGGGGAAATAATACACACACCATATATATATTCACTTTTAAGTCCAGAAAAACAGTATGAAAAACAATCCTAATCTTCAGTAACATAATGAACTTGTAGATCAGAATCTATGCTGTTTGTTCTACTGATTACTCTAAAATAAAATGCACAGATCCAGATCTGCCAGTGCATTATGCCATGGCAGATCATGGTCTGTGCAGTTTTGCAGTTGGACTGTCAACTTATTAGCAAGTCTAGACACTAATAATCAATTAGATTGACTGGTCAAAATTATGTCCAGTTTCTAATCTCTGGACTTAAGGACAAGGTCAGAATGAAGTTTTGGTGGCAAAATAAAGGCTTGATAATAGATACAATCAATGAAGAAAAAAAATTATGTGAAAGCATTGCCACCTACTGAGTCTATTAAAAGACAAATATAACACTGATAACTGTTTTCATTCATGACATTTGCATAATATATTGTACCAGTCCCATTCACCTAAATGTTAAAGTTGTTATATAATAAAAGGATATTTGATCAAAGGGTCTATTTACATCATTTAGGACAGCATTACAATTAATAATGAAATATTTCTGGTGCAATCCAATAAATAAAATATATTTTTTTAAATGTTGATAAAACAATGCCACTTATTAGAAGCTAAAATTGCTGTGTTTAATAGAATAATTACAAAACTATTTAGACTGCAGTGACACAGATAACACAAGAAATGTGTTGCCTAAAGACAACATCTGTCATCAGCTGCCTTAAGAATAAAATAAACATAAAATTTCAAACTTGTGTGGGAGGCAGATACAAAATAGTTTCATAATAATTATTTAGAAAGTCATTATTGGCATAATTATAATTATTATAATTATTGGCTCGAATGCTTGATGAAAAATTACACTAACTATAATTATAGGATCATATGTGCCTTCACAGAATTTGCAGTCAGAATAGGTAATTTATTTGGAAGAATCGCAACATGACAGTAGCTGTATATGCTTTTGCCATCATATTACAAACCAGGAACTCACATTTAATGTTTGCAGGACACATGGAATGATTTTCACCAGAGGAATCAATATTTGACAGGACCCTCTACAGTTTTTTCAAAACAAACCCAGCCAACAAAGAATATCATCAGCCTTCAGAGATCAATTACCTGCTGATCAGTTCTGCCTGTGGCCTCTGGGTTTTGAGGAGGGTTAGCTAATATTACCATATTTACCATATATATTGGAACATGGTATAATAATAATTTTTTTTCTGTCCCAGAAATTATAATGAAGCTTTTATACAGCTAGGTCATATATCCGAAGACTTAAGAAATATAATACATTTGTGTTGAATTTGCGCCAACTGCACGGTACAATAAAATAAACAAAATGTTAATTTGATAATAAAATGAAAGAAACTAATTTTGTGTTATTATTACCTATTCCTCTCTTTTTTAGTCATGAGCAAAGAAACTCATATATATATATATATATATATATATATATATATATATATATATATATATATATATATATATAGCTTGGGTTCTAAGGGTTGTTATCGCCGGGGGGCGGTTGTGGGAGATAAGCACCCACTTCCCCTAGAAATCCCCCAATGGCTTGCATCTGTGATAGCCTCTGACAACCAAATCCAGCTCCAGGCCTTCACGAGTGGCTTAACTACTAAGCCCGAGGAACCTGTTTAAACTAACTGGAGAAGGGATGGCAGGCAAATTTCTGGCTACTCAAAACCAGATGCTTTGGGCAGATGGGGCCTGTTAACCTTGGGTGGTAGCCCATCTAGGAGAAGGTAAACTCTGATTTCAAATCTTCACTGCCTTGCGACTATACCCTTACATGCAAAAGGCTAAGGGAGTAAACCCCAACAGAAAATCCGGAGACGGAGTCCCTAAGGCGACTTGTCACTGCATTTAGTGACATCTCGGCAACTCCTGCGACACCGCTGGTGCCATGACGTATCGGCTTGTCCTTTCCCTTGGATCCATCAGCTGCGTGGAGAGGGGGAGTCAGTTGCATGGGCAACAGCTGATTCTCCATATAACCTTGCCCAGGCTTTCGCCCTGGAGAGGACACTTCAGCTTCGCTTCACAGCGTTGACACAACACAGGAAGCAATAGTTACCGGTTATAAGTCACCACTCGATTGGCGTAGAGTTAGACGCCAGGGGTTGCTTCCGACGGTGGGAGAGACCAATAGATCTCATTGGACAGCTATTGCCCGCCTCAAGCTGGGCAGCCCCCAGCCAATAAGGTGCCGTCCCGCCACAGCTCGCCTGCCTTGCTGGGTGTGCAGGGCTTAAGATACGTGAGTATCTGACAAGCGGGCTGCAACTACAGCACCAAGAAAAAACAAACGAAAAACAAGGAAATCAACAATCCTCAAGCTAGGTACCTGGAACGTCCGGACTATGCTAACAGGGCTTTCAGATGATCTCCAGGCAATCAGTGATGTTTGAAAGACTAAAGTCATCAACGACGAACTCGCAAGACTCCATGTCAATATCGCCTCACTTCAAGAGACATGGCTACTAGATTCTGGGTACCTCAGAGAAAAGAACTACACGTTCTTCTGGCAAGGAAAGAGATCAGACGAAGTTAGGGAGTATGGTGTTGGTTTTGCTGTCAGAAACTCTCTGCTGGCTATGATAGAACCCTGCCAACAAGGAAACGAAAGACTGCTATCTCTTCGCATTCAGACGGCAGACTGTTCAACCTGGCACAACTGAAGGCAATGAGCAAAGTAAGGAAAGCAACCATTAGGGACATGCTCTTTGCAGATGATGCTGCTATAGTCACTCACACAGAAGCTGAACTACAATGCCTGATGGACCGCTTTGCTAAAGCATGTGATGAATTCGGGCTGACCATCAGCCTAAAGAAAACCAACGTGATGGCTCAGGACGCAGACCCTCCCAGCATAACCATTAACAACTACAAACTAGAAGTAGTCAGTGAGTTCACTTACCTTGGCTCTACCATCACCAACAACCTCTCACTCGATGCCGAGCTCAACAAGCGGATTGGAAAGGCGTCAACAACTTTTTCTAGATTGTCGAAGAGAATGTGGAACAACAACAAGCTGACATTAAACACTAAGATCACCATGTACCGTGCCTGCGTGCTTAGCACTCTTCTGTATGCCAGCGAAACTTGGACCCTGTACGCCTCTCAGGAGAAACGACTAAGCGCCTTTCACATGCGTTGTCTCCGTCGCATACTTGGGATCACCTGGAGTGATCGTGTGACAAACAACGAGGTGCTTCAACAGGCCAAAATTCCCAGCATGGTCACACTCCTCCGCCAACGTCACATCAGATGGCTGGGTCATGTGCATCAAATGGACGATGAACGGATCCCCAAAGACCTTCTCTACTCTAAGCTTGCCTCAGGCAGAAGATCAATAGGACGGCCACATCTTTGCTTCAAGGATGTCTGCAAGCAAGATATGAAAGCTCTTGGAATAGAGGTCAACACCTGGGAAGAGCTTGCCCTCAACAAGTCCAGCTGGCGACATGCTCTGTACACAGGTCTGAAAGCCAGCGAGGAAAAGTTACAACAGCTCACTGATGAGAAAAGATATCAGAGGAAGAGGAAGCAGTTTCAACCAAGACCCGAGTCATACTTCAAGTGTAGCAACTGCAGCAAGGATTTCCACTCCTGTGTGGGACTTTATAGTCACAGAAGACGCTGCACAGCTACAAACTAGGACACCTTTCATGGGCGCATTTCCATCGTCTCTCGAGACTAACGGAAGCCAACCAACCAACCAATATAGCTTATATATATATATATATATATATATATAGCATATGCATCCATATTGTAGTGCATATCACTTATTTCACATGACACACAGTTAATTGGCATGAATTATGGTGAAAAGAATCCTGTTTGATTGAACTCAAAAGGTCTGACTATGATATGCAGCTGAAAACTGGGTCCAACAAAACTGAAAATGAGAGAGAGAGGCAAATATCAACCAAATCTGCTTAAGGTGGCGCTCTTCAGTTTTGTATTTAGCATAGGGTTAGAATTTTAAAGAAATATAATTTTCTTGGGTTTCATCACTAGTTATCATGGCTATTTGAAAAAGACTTTGTATATCTTGGGTATTGTTCAACTTAAACCTTTAATTCCCTTTAGTTTGGTGTATGATCGATGGGTGTAATATGGGTTATAGATTATACAGCTTGACCTTACTCCAGATGTACACCTTTCAAAAAGTGCTAGCTCCACATCTCATTTTCACTTCCTGAATTTAAGAGGTTAATTATAAACAAGAGCCGATAACTTTTCTTTTTACATTTTATGTAATTGGTAATTCATTCATTGCACTTTCAGAAGCTGGTATTGTCTAGTCTGGCAAAATTCAATTTCCCTATTTTAATAGCTGCCAAGGATAGTGTACTTGAGACAAATCAGGTTGATTTTTGGAGCATAAGGAAGCAGTTATTTTATTTAACTGTATGCTAAAATCATTTACAATTTCCAAAAGTACAATATCCAAAGAAATGTCAACTACATTACATGAAAGTAGCATAGAGGTATGCCAACATTCTCTCCACTGTGCAAGTTTTAAATGCAAATAACTTCACCTTACATTCATCACACTCTCAAAAGTACATAATAACTGGTGAGCGCTACCTATTATCCAATCAAATTGAAATAGATGACTTGATTACATTGCAGACCGTAAAGACACCTTCCGAAATCGTAAGGGTAATCGAGTATTCGCCTGGAAGGATTGTTGATCAATAGGGTTTACTCTGAGAAAGAAGCCACTCGTAATCTTGAGGCAGAACTTAGAGGTAGATTCTAGGGAATGACAAAAATTGTAAAAGGTTATTTGCTCGATTTTGTACGACATTACAATAGTAATAATTTTTAGTATGTACACTTAATTATTAGGATTGTTTAGTACGTAGAATTACCTGAGTAGTGTTTCATTTACATGCATATTTGAGAAATGTGCATGATCCATACGTAGTGAACTATTAGATGCGAGGCGGTATTATGTAGATTGTTAGCTTGTGGTCTGATTTGATTATGTAAATTTGTATTGGAAACATGGTTGAAGTATGCAAGATTAGTTACTATAAACGTATAACTATGCATATATCAGAGCATGGATATTTGGATATTTGCGTACTTTGTATATGAGTTGTATGGTAAAGAAATGAGTCTGATTATGGTGTTATTGTTCAGCATACAGGGATTAGGAATATGTAAAATGCAAAATAAATACATGACATGTATAAGATGCAAAATAAACAAGACTGTAATATATTATACCCAGGTTAAATACATGACAATATATAACAAATAAAAATCATTATTTGAAAATATATTCACTGCAAGTGCAAGGTTTTTTACTAGCAAGGGTTACAAAAAGTATTATTATGGCAAGTTATTGCTGTGCATACTATTTGCCCTGTAAATATCAATGCCCATTTGTATCAATTATGATAACAGATGGCAAATAAATAGAAGCCTTGATGGTGAATACACACAACTGGCAGTGAGCAATTAACTCATTTTTTTAACTTGATGACAGGATATCAAATGTTATTTTATTACAAACCATGCCAACCCCAGAAGCCAACTTTGGAATCTTTTAAGTGTTATTTTTTAATATATATATTTCATGCATAGACATCAATAACCCATTATCTCCCAGAAAATTTGGAGGATAAAATAAATCATTTGATGAATTCATGAAGGCCACAAGAAAAGAAGATGATTTTACCAAAATTATGATCATTAATATAGATTAAACTCCAGTGTACTGTTTGATTTCATTACTGGATTTGACTGTTGATAAGAAGGGGATTAAAAGTGTGATGCAAATAAAAATCAAAGTTTCAGTACTTTCAGTTTCCACAGCAGGAACTGTGTTGCCTCCAATATTAATTTTTCATGGTGTGAGGAAGCTTAAGATACTCTTGCACTGATAGGAAGGATCATATGTGTGCCAGAGAAGGTTAGGTTGATGAAGTGATGCTGCAGTTGATCTAAGAGTTTTACCTCATGTACACAGATTAATAATATTTTCTAATAACATTTATGCTTGAGTATTTTCAAATGATTTCAGGGCTGTAGATTTCCTGTTGGACTAGTTACTTTTATAATGTCTGATGGGCTAGTAAGTTTTGGTTATCAACAGTCAGCAATTGTTTATGCAATTCCCTGATAAAGATTTGATGTCAGCAGATGTGCAATCCAATGAAAGCAGTGACCAAGTTGTAAACACAGTCACAAAATATTAGCATAAGAAGATGAAGTCAATTTCTGCCTCATTAAGGTGCGTTTCTATAACAAGAAGCCATCTGATTTTGAGCATTTTGCTTAACAGCGACAGTTATGGTCCCAAAATTAACAAAGGAAATTTAGTGATTGATCCTAATTAATCTGATAATGAATTAAATGAAAAATGTTGTGGTATCATACTTTATTCATTCAACTACAGTAACAAACTATAAAGCAGTATTCAACACAAAAGAACACAGCAAAAACTATTCAAAGAAATTAGTCTGCATGTTTGTTTGTTGAAGGGATTTTTCCCCATTTTTTTCCTTGCTAGCCAAATGCTCCAATAGTCACAAATGGGAAACTGCATATATTACATTTGCATAGAAATGATTATAAGAATTAGATTGATTTATTATGATAATTTTATTGATACATCCTTTCCACACAACAATGTTTTCTATGATGATTAGTTTTTATATTTTTCCCTTACAAGATGGAACAAATAATTGAATACACATGGAGATATTGAAGTAGAATGCTGTACATTTGTTGGGAATTAAAATCTCTGAGCATGGGCATCTAAGATTTGATCATTTTCCATCTTATTATTAATTTCAACAATACATTGGGGTCCAATTAATTAGGAAAAATTACCAAACTGATGTTATTAATGATGAGACCATAATTGGAGCTGTTAAATACAATGCACCAAGTCAGATGGCTTTGTTTTATGGGAACACACCTTTTCCAAGCTGAAGCAAACATTATCTGCTAACATTTTATAACAGGGTTTACAATAGCCACTGCTTTGATCATGCCAAAATCTGCTGATGTCAAGTCTTTATTAGGGAGAGGCTATTTAATTGGGGGGGGGAAAAGGCACCTGTTTTGAAATGTGTTTCTTGATCTTACAAAAGATACTGTACCATTCCTTTTCTTATTTTAAATAATTCATGTCACCTATGCTGTAACATCTCATATTTCAAAACAAGGCACAGTTCTCTCCTTATAAGACAGGCAAAATGTGGCATTTTATAGAATGTGATCAGCCACCAAAAAAAAGCAAACATTTAATGAAAATGTCATAAAAGAGAGGAATAATTCATTGGGAAAAGCATAATCAAACATTTCAGTAGATGTGGACAAAAGACAGGGAATGACTGAATTATGATTAGAAAAAGAATGTTATGTGATTTATACTGCTGTACTTCTGCATTTCATTTTATTATGCTATTTATGAAAAAAAATTGTTGTTAATCTAAATACAAGTGTGTGATATTGTTTTGTGGACAGGACTAGTAAAGATTTTGCAGGACTAGTAAATTTCTCAGTATACTAGTCCTTCTGGCTACAATGAAATTTGTTTTAAATTTGAGCCCTAGATTTAAAAGGTGTCCCACAACTTACAACTCAGAAAAAAAGGTATGTTTTAGAACATACAGTGCACAGAAAAATTTCTTGAAAAATTAATTTATGGTGTCCCAACCAATACTATGTCCCAATATATACAGTAATACACAGTTAACAGTTGGCCTGTGGCCTCTGGGTTTTTGCAGAGGACCAGCTAATATTAACAGCAGCAGATTGATGAGAAACAGTTAAATATTCCAAAATTTTTTATTTTATTTTTTTGACTATATCAGGGTATATAATGCGTATTCTACTGATTACTCTTAACAAACTGCATAGATGACAAATTTGGGTCTGCGAAGTTTGCAGTTGGACTATCTTATAAGCAAGTAAATATGGTCATTTTCAAACCATAAGTCCAATGCTGATTTGAAATGCGCATTCTTACAAAGTAAAAACAGGAATGAATAGAATGAAAATGCAATGTGCATTAAAGATTTTTCTGCTTCCAGGAGATTTTAACGAGAAAATGACTATTTCAGGAATTTTTTTAAAGACAATGCTGCAGCTGAAGGTAACTTTCCAAGCTTAATTCCAGGACTTACTCAAAATACTCAAAGTGCATGGACCCTGTCTATTAAAATGCCTAACCCCTGCAATCGGAAATATTACTAGTAATCCATAATTAAAAAGTATGTTTATTATTCTAGTTACATGACTTGATCTTGTAAAAAAAAACAAACATGACCTATATGTTAAGTCTATGATCAAAGACAACTTTTAAGATTTCAAAATTCACCCCAAAGACAAAAAAGGATCCAAAATTTGCATGTCATCAAACTAATTGTTTTTACATTCACACCCATCCATTCATTCCAATATAAGTAAATTCTACAAAGATCAATCAAAACAAACACAAGTTTTCTAGAACAATGACCTTGCCCTAAAGGTCACAGAAGAAAGCAAGTATGTCACATGTCTTGGCTTTATAATGAATAATGCTAAGTATGAAGAGAATGCATGTAGGGATTTAGAAAATATATGACAGTAAAAAATTGTAACACAAAATTTGGCAATCAGTTGCAGTCATTGATGCCACTACTGTCAGGTACCTGTTGTGTCAACATCCTACAAGTCTAAGAATGATAAACAAAAACCATTCTTATGTATGAATTCAAACAAATGATACAATACTAATGTGAAATACAAAAATTCTAATTTTATTAGAAATGCTTACTAAAACTCAAAATATTTTCATTCATTTAATAATATGTAAGCTATCAAAGTGAGAATAATTTTTAGATTTCCTTTATTTCAGTTTTGGTTTTTTAACAATTATGATATAATTATCCTATATTTTAAAAAATGTTAAGCTTTGCTTATACAGTTTCAGTGCTAAATGCACTCTAAAACTGATAGGCTTCCTCCTCATCCCAAGTGCAATCAGTACACAAAGTTTGGTCCAGGTATCTGATGCAGAAATAATATTATTCACTGAAAACTATTGTTATTCTGACAGACACAAGGACCCTGAAATTTGGTCTTTTAACCCAAGTATGAATAGGCTATTCCATGACCTCAAGGTGGCGCTCTACAGTTTTGTATTTAGCATAGGGTTAAAATTTTAAAGAAAAAGAGTTTCCCCGGATTTCCTCACTAGTTATACTGGTATTTTTTAAAAAAAAATTTGTATATCTTAGGTATTGTTCAAAGAACCTTTAATTCCCTTTATTTTGATGTATGATTGATGGGTGTAATATGGGTTAGAGAGAATACAGTTTGGCCTTACTGCAGATGTGCACCTTTCAAAAAAGTGCTAGCTCTACTTGCTCATTTTCACTTCTCGAACTTTAGAGGTAAATTGTAAAAAAAAGAGCCGATAACTTTTTTTACATTTTATGTATTTGGTAATTCAGTGATTGCACTTTTAGAAGCTGGTATTATCTAGTTTGGCAAAATTCATTTTCCATATTTTAATAGCTGCCAAGAATAGTGTACTTTAGACAAATTTTGGTTGATTTTTGGAGCACAAGGGAGCAGTCATTTTAGTTGGCAGTGTCCTAAGCTCTTTTAAAATTTCCAAAAGTACAATATCCAAAGAAATTTCATCCACATTACATGAAAGTAGTATATAGGTATGCCAACATTCTCTCCACTGTGCATGTTTAAAATGCAAACAACTTCACCTTACATACATCACTCTCTCAAAAGTACATAATAACTGGTGAGCACCACCATAAAGAGTATATAAAAATTATTATTGTATGATTTAATTTTGATTGTATGGCTGAAATATTTAAGTGGAAAGCATCAAAACAGTCCTTTGTAATAATTGTCCTATATTTTCCCCCTCAGAACAGCATTTATTAGAGTCAGAGTCTTAAACCGGTACAGCCCCCTCCTCCTTATCATAAAAAGTGAACAATTTTAAAAATGTGCATTGCATTTTGTCAACATAGCAGCCAGTGTTATGCTGAAAGACAGGAACATGAAACTAGCCATATTTATTCCTAAGATGTCAACAATAAATTTTACAGTTATAAAAGGGATATAACAGGTGAGGTTCATAAAGGTCAAAGGTCAAAGGGTAAAATATTAACTAATTTTTTGATATGGAAGAAAGCAAATTTGCTTTATCATTTTTTTTTAATTTCATTGCAAATAAATGAAATGAAACATTTTCACTATGTATTTCTGTTATTTATTGCAACATTTTTCAATTTTAGTTGACTTTATTTCTATATTCTAAGACTTCTAATTTCCCCATAATGAAGGTCACTACTCACCCAAACATGCTTCATAGTAAAGTAGGTATGCTAGAGCAAAAATAAGCATAATTAGCTTATTGTCATGAATAAAATCATTGTTAATGTACCATTTTACTCAGAAGATCATACATAATAATATGAAAATAAGAAAAATAATTGCATATATGTTTATATTTGTTTTTAAGGTGGCGCTCTACAGTTTTGTATTTAGCATAGGGTTAAAATTTTCAAGAAAAAGAGTTTCCCTGGGTTTCCTCACTAGTTATACTGGTTTTTTAAAAGAGACTTTATATATCTTAGGTATTGTTCAAAGAACCTTTAATTCCCTTTATTTTGATGTATGATTGATGGGTGTAATATGGGTTAGAGAGTATACAGCTTGGCCTTACTGCAGATGAGCACCTTTCAAAAAAGTGCTAGCTCTACTTGTTCATTTTCACTTCTCGAACTTCAGAGGTAAATTGTAAAAAAAAAAACCTGACAACTTTTTTTACATTTTATGTATTTGGTAATTCAGTGATTGCACTTTTAGAAGCTGGTATTATCTAGTTTGGCAAAATTCATTTTCCATATTTTAATAGCTGCCAAGAATAGTGTACTTTAGACAAATTTTGGTTGATTTTTGGAGCACAAGGGAGTAGTCATTTTAGTTCGCAGTGTCCTAAGCTCATTTAAAATTTCCAAAAGTACAATATCCAAAGAAATTTCATCCACATTACATGAAAGTAGTATATAGGTATGCCAACGTTCTCTCCACTGTGCATGTTTAAAATGCAAACAACTTCACCTTACATACATCACTCTCTCAAAAGTACATAATAACTGGTGAGCGCCACCCAAGTGCCAGCCTTTCCAAATTTTAAGTGTGGCCTATATATGTAACAATTTATGGTGCAGAAACCATTTTCTTCTTTCATTCACTGACCATGACCTTCTGGCAAATACAATGAACCCTGTCCTTCCTTGACCCAAATGTAAGCAAATTACAAAGTTCTGCATCTGTAGTTGGTGGAAAACTCAAGTTATTGTCAAGAAATTTTATCAATTCTTTTCTTTCAATCCTTGACTTTGACCTAGGGCATGTTGGCACCAAACTGGTAGGCTTTCTTTACATCAAGTATGAGCACATAACAGGTAACTGCAGATGATGGACAAATGAAGATAATTGCATGAGACAGAATATTGATAACAGACAAGTATATGGAATAGACAACAATATAATATACTCTGCATAATGGCAGGTGTATAAAAATAAGTACATAGATTACTTTGCATTAAGCTGATGTATTTATAGCTACTCATTTTATCTTTAACAAGAATGAAACCATGAGTCCCTTGAAGGGAATGATGCTCTACTAACCAAAAAAGAATTACTAGGAATCCAAGAAATTAATTTACTCCTTTAAGCTGCTGAGTATTAAAATCTCTTCTTGAAAGGTTCCAACAATTCTAATTCGTTAACATGCCATAAGTGCAGTATTAACTTCTTTTTCCTGGCTTTTCAATCTGAACCAAAGATTGAAGATCAATGACCTTGTCTTAGGTAATGTCAAAATATAACTCACATGCCAAGTTTGGTCAAATCTCAAATAAAATATTTGGTGGGGAGGGTGGAAGAAGGCAGTTAATAAAGTGATTTTATTCATGGAATTTTTTTGAAATATTAGCAATCTAAATTAAATGATAAAAATGCAGTAAGCAGCAGTATCAACACTTGATGGCAATGATCGAAGTCAGATCATTTTTTCATTTAGTACCATTCAGAGCTCATCATGAATGAATAATTAATGTAATTATATGATGCTTGTACCAAAATAATGAACTCCAGCCTCAACTGTTGTGCAAGATCATTTCTACAGACCTGCCCGCAATGTTTGTATGAATTAATGTCCATCAGCCCTTGTGATGACTGTCATTTTAAAGTTTCTGTCAACCCTCCATGTAGTTCAGGTAGAGTAGTTACAAAAACTTTTGCTAATAGACCACAGATAAACGATCAATAATGGATAAAAGTTCATGGCACAATCTCTTCTGGTTTATGACCAGCTGACCTGCTGTTACCATCATCCGATTTTTGCTTTTATGTAACAAGCCAAAACCAATACCATAATTTTGGCAAAACGTTAAAAATCCATGTATTTAGCAAAAACTTTATAAAATATGCAAGTATGAAAATAATGGTATCATAAACTTGAATTTCCTTTTGCTTTAAACTTTTATGATTATAGACTACTAGTGATGTTGGATATTACCAGTGTATCAGATTAAGGGTATGAGTTTTCTAGTATGTGTACTCTGGTTTACTAATATGTGTACTCTGATTTTCTATTATGTGTACTCTGGTTTGCTAGTATGTATACTCTGGTTTGGCAGTATGTTTACTCTGGTTTGCTAGTATGTGTACTCTGGTATACCTCCTTTTAAAAAGGTTTTGCAGTATTTCTACAAATAGCACAAAAGAATTTTTTTACTTCTGCCTTTATTAGTTTTATTTGAATCTATTATTACTTTCAATATTTGTTTTTCTAAAAAAAACCAAAAAATATTTCCAAAACAAGAGTTCACTCATAAAATTCAATCATCTTATGTGCCGCATCTTGCATGGTAACAACTGTGGCGGATCTGCAGTCCAAATCTTACATGACCTGGTACTGAATGAAAAAGCAAATGAATTTCTCTAGCAGCATTTTTTCGCTCAGATTTTCCCAGAAAGATGGAAAATTACTTGATAACCTTACCATTTGTCCTAATAAGGTATGGAGGTGAAATTCTCAGGTTGATTGATGAACTTAACTGCCTATGATATAATCCCATTCCCGACACTGCCAGAATTAAAAAGATCTCATCCAGTGTAGCTTATGCTAAATGACATGTAAACATGTTTTCCAATTATTATTCATGGCAAGAGATTCACAAAACATTCAATTTTATGAAACTTTTACTTCTTGTTCCATCTGTATTATCATTTTCACAGACACACACACACACACACACACACACACACAGACACACACACACACACACACACACACACACACACACACACACACACGTGCATGCATGCATGGTCTTATGACTGAAATATATTACAGTGTAAAAGTTAGGGTGATACCCAACTATGCAGACTGCTTTTATGAAGAAAAACAAACTAGAAATATACAAGAAGACAAAAAGACTGAATTGCTGGAGATACACAAATATCAGGCATGGGTCTGAAGGGAGACAAGATATGACTTAATTCCTATTGAGGCAACTTAGCTGAACAAAATTATTATTATTATTATTATTATTATTATTATTATTATTATTATTATTATTATTATTATTATTATTATTATTATTATTATTATTATTATTATAAACTGCTATAAGTTGCAAATGTTTTAATAAATCTATATTTATGAAGAAGAAAAAAAAATCTTTATTTATTGATCTACCAAGCTCTCATATGTAGATGCAGAATTTAAAATTGCCCCTATTTTATTTGTTTGTGGAGTTTTCTGTGGTGAACTTCAGCTCTAAAATAAGCTTTACATTTCAGAACGATCCATTTCTTGAAACTGTACATGTATAATTATACCTGGCAAATTTTCCACTCTGGTTTTAACAAATTGTGTTCATGTGTTGACAAAGTATGAAAAATTTAAACACTTTTGAATATTGACAAGATAGTTTACATCTTTAAAAGATTTGTGTATTTTCTGAAACAGACAACTAAAGTAATTTGCAGTCAACAGCAGATATATCATTGATATATAAATTTAAAAACTAAAATTTGTTCACAACAATGGTGTCATGATTACATGCTGTCATAATGCTCAGATGTTTATATGGTGTCATGATTACATGCTGTCATAATGTGCAGATGTTAAGATGGTATCATGATTATATGTTGTCATAATGCCTAGATGTTCAGTGTCATGATTACATGTTGTCATAATGCCTAGATGTTCAGTGTCATGATTACATGTTGTCATAATGCCTAGATGTTCAGTGTCATGATTACATGTTGTCATAATGTCCAGATGTTCAGTGTCATGATTACATGCTGTCATAATGCCCAGATGTTCAGATGGTGTCACAGTTACATGCTATCATAATTTCCAGATGTTAAGATGGTGTCATGATTACATGCTGCAATGATGCCCAGATGTTCAGATGGTGTCATGATTACATGTTATCATAATGCCCAGTTGTCATGCTGCCATAATGCCTAGATGTTCAGATGATGTTGTGATTACATGCTGTCATAATTCCCAGTTGTCATACTGTCATAATGCCTAGATGTTCAGATGATGTGTGATTACATGCTGTCATAATTCCCAGTTGTCATGCTATCATAATGCCTAGATGTTCAGATGATGTTGTGATTACATGCTGTCATAATTCCCAGTTGTCATGCTGTCATAATGCCTAGATGTTCAGATGATGTGTTTACATGCTGTCATAATTCCCTGTTGTCATGCTGTCATAATGCCTAGATGTTCAGATGATGTGTTTACATGCTGTCATAATTCCCAGTTGTCATGCTGTCATAATGCCTAGATGTTCAGATGATATTGTGATTACATGCTGTCATAATTCCCAGTTGTCATGCTGTCATAATGCCTAGATGTTAAGATGACGTTGTGATTACATGCTGTCATAATTCCCAGTTGTCATGCTGTCATAATGCCTAGATGTTCAGATGATGTGTGATTATATGCTGTCATAATTCCCAGTTGTCATGCTATCATAATGCCTAGATGTTCAGATGATGTTGTGTTTACATGCTGTCATAATTCCCAGTTGTCATGCTATCATAATGCCTAGATGTTCAGATGATGTTGTGTTTACATGCTGTCATAATTCCCAGTTGTCATGCTGTCATAATGCCTAGATGTTCAGATGATGTGTTTACATGCTGTCATAATTCCCAAAATGTTCAGATGATGTCATGATTACCCAGTTGTTCAGTAACAAACAGCCATTGGCATTAATTAATGACTGAGAAACTATAACTATATTCATGTTGATTTGAAATCATGCTGAGATCCTCAAAACAAAATAAATAACAAATTATCAAATTATATTTCAAGATGTTTAGAAACAACATTCACATCCCAAGTGTAACATTCCAAACTCAGATAAGTTTTATTTTAATCACTCAAGTTTCTGAACATATTTAACATATTTAACCTTGCAAGGAAATACTTGTTCACTGAGCTAATGATACAATTGTAAACATATTGCATAAACAGAACTTCCCACATAGTTTAGGGAATTTTATGAATCGGTTTGGTGTCAGAATGTTACATCTCAGTAGCTAAAAATTGGCAGCACATAGAAAAATAGTTGATAATGTCTACAATTAGAACTGTTTTTCATGGCACCTAAAGCACCTAATAAAAGAGTTGCTGCATGCAATCAATGCATGTGAAATTCTATAACAGGTATATTGTTAACTGTAATGTAACATGCACTCCACTGTTCATCCAGTGAGGATGCATAAGTAGGTCTGATACCAGATTTCTTCTAAATCAAAAACATGAATGGAAATGGCACATCTGCTCAGAGCAGAGTTGTTTTAAGGCATAAGCATGTGAGGCCCCATGGAGCAGAGGGCCCCACAGCAGCCCCAAAACAAAATTTTGATGTCGGTTGTGTTAGCAGTTTATATGAATAAATTTAAGAAAATGATACATGCACATGGAAATGCAATGCAATACTCTATATCTGAGATTGAGAGATTGAGGCACAATTCTAGTTACTTTTATGGTTAGAGTTTGTGCCTAGGGCTCCCAAACTTCTTAAAATGGCTCTGTCTGTAAGTATAACCGAAATAACAGAAAGTAAAATTACCCATCACATGTTAATTTTATTGAATTCATGTAATGATTGAATTTATGTAATGAGACCATATGAGATTCCAAAAATGTAAATCTGAAAAGAAAAACCTAATAAATAATAAAAATTAATAAATATAAGAAAGAACATAGAAATTTTCATTAATAAAATAAGATTATCTCCAAAAGAAGATGCAAATAAACTCATCTTTCAGGTTGATAATTACTCGTCTGAATAGGACTTGCATTTCATAATGTATAGTAGCAAAAAGTGATGTCCTGTTAAATCAATCAATTAATTATTGATTACAATTTTGATATTCTGAACCAAATGTTCAGTTAGTAAGATTGATTTAAATGAACTATCTCCATTCATTACCCCCAATCTGGTGTTTCAAACTTAAGTAAAATGGGCAACTGAAACAAGGATGAATATTTTTTTGAAAACCTTGACTGAGATGTAACACTTTTTTTTATTGCATCAAATTCCGTACCATTTCTGGTATATTATTATAAGAACAAAGACATTCAAACACCAGAATATTTTCAACATCGAAACCTTCTTATATTGTTGCTTGCTTGTAAATACATTACATTTTGGTCACAAAAAGGCACAACAAATACCATTGTCAGTAATAATTATAAGGAATGTACAACTGCTGCTATCTTCCTTGTCCTTGCTATGTTTTCAATGCAAGTTATGCTATTTCCTGGCGGTTTCTAACAAATTCTGTACTTTTGACCTCTGTACCAGGACAACATAGAAAGATGTTCCTCATTCCTCTCCCTAAAGGTTTGGTTTATCACACATAACAAAATCTGTCTTTCATATTTAATGGTTTCAAGTTATGGTATTCAGATATTTTTTTTTTTAAAATTGCACATTTAAATATTTAGTTTGTTTATTTTTTTAAACTGTACAGACCCAAATCTGCCAGTACAAAAGCTGCCAGCGAATTTGGGTCTATGCAGTTTGTTTTATAATAATAAGTAGAACAAGCAACACTGATCTTTGTCTGCCAGCACAACATGCAATGGCAGATCAAGGTCTATGTTGTTACAGTAGGACTTGATTTTTTAAGTGTATTTCTATAGTAACTATTTTTTATGAACACCTGCTTATGATGTAATTGGTGGTTTGACTGCTTTTGTTTTTATACTATTAAAACATATTAAAACTTAAATTTGTGTTTTCTTCTAAATACTGAGAATTCAAGTTGCCAGATCTCCTCATTTCTCAGTCAGGACCAACATAAAAAAAACAACATAGACTCTGAGCTGTCATTGCATAACATTCCATGATGCAATGTTGTTTGTTGTACTTATTACTCATACCAGACTGTATGGACCCAGATTTATTGTTTGATAGAAGATTTGGGTCTCTACAGCTAACAGTTGGCCCAAACTAAGTGTGTACATTAAGATACTATCAGGACCAATTTTCCTTTGAAAACTGGCAATATAATAAAACAAAGTTAAAGTTTGGTCATTGAAAAAATATACTGATATAAGGATGAAATTATTATCTGAAATTATTAGGACATCTTGTAGATAACTGCACAAATTTGCTGAAGAAACAATCAAATTTTGATCTGCTCCACATAAAATAAAAACAGCATGCTCAGTATATAAAATTATAACTTTTGTAAGCTATTCAAAATAAAAGCACAGTTTATATAATACTGTAGAAAAATCAGCTCCAGCTGTTTCTGTTGGGAACTTGTCACTTGGGAGGTACACTCTTATCAAGATGGCCTCCTCATTCCCTAGTAGCCACCCACTTTAACATTATATACTTACAAGTAAATGGAGGTTTTCAATGTTTGGCCATTTTCCATTAATTTTCCATTACTTTCCATTCATGATAATTTATTTCCGTTTTTCCATGACAATACTTTCAATGACTTTTCCATTGCTTTCCATGACAACTTTTTCCAAGGATTTTCCATGACTGTGGGAACCCTGTACCCAAGATTAACACATTTATGAACCTCTCTGGGAAACAATTCAATACACAATATTAAAATTGTATCACTAGTCATACTTGGTTGCATATTGTGAGAAAATTTTTGGGGCATCTAGCTTTGAAAATAAGTTTGACCTGCATATATTTCTGGTTCCTGCCAAACCATCCCACCCCCAACTCCTGGCTTTAACTCATTAATCCCTGGAAATTTTTGCAAAAGAAATGCCAGTAGGTAAAAAATTGTTGTTGCTACTTCTGAATACATCCCAATGAATTGGCTTTCAAGAGATTTCCCTCTAGTCTGATGCCCTGTAGTCTGATGTCTAGTTGTCTGATGCCTAGTTGTCTGATGTCTAGTTGTCTGATGTCTAGTTGTCTTAGAATGTTGTTTCTCAAAGGCTAATTCTCTTGCCCATGTGAAGAAGTGTAAAAGTTTTTTGTTTTTTTTCTTTTCTTTTTGGACTTATAGTATATGTGTCCTATGCACATTTTACTTGAAATTCCCAACTTATTCAACTTTCTGCAAAGGTTTGTCTGTCTGTGTGCTGTTCAGACCAGTCTGCCTTAGATTTGCAGCCAAAATGTCTAAAATCCAGACACAAAATGCAATTCTGACAATGGGCATATTTTTGGTGTAAAATAGTTGGGTCTTAAAAACTACATTTTCCATCTATTTTTGTAATGTGAGTAGAAAGTCCAGATTATTCGGTATAATTGTAGAGCTATGCATGATGACGATGCAAAGCTCAGAAGTAGGTTACTACCTCCTGATGCATAAACATTATGCCAAGGTTACTGAGTTAATCAACATTTTCACCAACTTTATCCTTTATATGGTCAGTTGTAACTGGACACTTGTAAGTCACCATCAGTTGTGCCAAATTAATACCAATATTTATATGAGATCAAGTCAAATTAAGATAATCTGAAATTTTCTGGTTTATTGTATAGTGTCTCATCTGTCAGCTTTCAAGTAGATGACCACCCTTGACCAGAAGGTTATCCCAGTCTCCATCATTACAACTGACATTATTGTTAATCTAACACTATTAATCTAGTATTTAATCAGTCATGGAGCTATTAACTCTCAACACTATTAATACATTTTATAATTAGCCAGGGAGCTATTAAATCTCATGGCTATTAATACATTTTATAATCAGCCAAGGAGTTATTAAATCCTCTGGTGAGATTTTTGATTCAACATTAACCAAAAGCCAAAGCAGTATGCAACAATATTTTTGATTGGTTTAGGTAAACTTGTCACACTCCTTTAATTGAAGTTAGTCAACTGTTGCAATTGTGACAAGCAGGACTGACATTAGAGGGAGGCAACCAGGGTAACATCGCTGGGGCTGGGGCCAGGGCCAGGGCCAGGGCTGGGCTAATAAGGGGCAAACAACAGTTTTATATAGGAAAATTTTTGTTGGATCTGCAGCAAGTGCCCATTTTTTCAAGCAGATTATTGTCAGAAAGCACAACACATTTTACTAAATCATTGGCATTTTGTATGTCAAACCAATGACTAAAAAAACTGCTGCCATATATTGGTGTGTTGATAAAAGACAAACATTTATGACTCTTGTTTCTGTATGGGTTCTTCCATGGTAGTATGGACTGCCATTACTTAATTAGATAAAGGTAAAGGTTGCCCCACTGTTGAGGTTTTGCTTGTCGGGGATTGGGGGTGGGGTGTTTCTAATATTTATTTAAATTATGGTAGAACTCCCATCTAGGTTTGATTTTGGTTTGGAAGTTTATTTAGTGAAGGCTAGATGTATAGCTCTAAGCCCCCAGTCAGCAATACTGATGTTTAAATCATTAATGATACAAAAAAGGGTAGAGATCAATATCAACAATTTAATAACAATTAAATGGTCAATAATTTGAATTTCCCAAATACACTTTTTTCGCTTAACTCTTTACTAGCCTATTACATCATTTGATTCATAGTGTGAGAGATTTCCACCAGTACTTGTGTTCTACTTATCTCCTAATTCCTTCTCATCCTATCTGACTCCCTTCAAGCTCCTTTTCCTCCTCTTCCTCTATGTCCTCTTCCTGATCACTTTCTCCTTCTCCCCTTCTGTCCCTCTTTCTATGTCAACTACACATTAACCCCAAATGCACTGTCAGTCTCACTTCTGTCTCCCTCTTAGACATCCAGGACTACAAAACTTGCACAATAAGTTCTGTCCCCCCAAAAAGTATCCTTTTGGAAGCTTTTCCTGCCAACTTACAAGTGGCTTTCCTGAAGTTTTCTTTAACTTAAAACTGCTTCATCTACTGATAAAATTTCTGTGAGATTTTAGCTATAATTGGATCTAAGATTTAATCCCACCCTCTATCTTAATTTCGATTAGATGTCTGTTGACTGTCCCAATCAAACTTAGCGGACAATGTCATCTCACTTGTCTATCTACATGGCAGGTGTGGTCAATCCCCATTCACCTAGGGAGTTTCCTCTTGATCTCTGAACCAAGGTTCAACACCTAGGTGAGAACAATACAAGCCCTTTGACTCATAGTTTATCCTATAGTCTGCCTGGCTGGCTGGCGATTTGCATAAGGATCAACACTGGCCTGATGTGTTGTTTACACATCAAATGTGGTAATAATACATAAGTTTAAACATTTCCTGATAATCTGGACCCAGTGATCATGGCAATAATTATGCATGAGGATTCTTACATGGACCTACAGCAATCACCCAAAAAGTAGTTTTTATAAGAATATCAAATTTGGGTTTCAATTTCTATTTACTTTATAAGAAGTATGTACATAAAGAGAAAACCTTTTAAGACCTTATTAACCATTTTAATTAAGTCATGATCAAACTTTTGCATCAGTCATGTGACTATTTTATTAATACCATGTGTACTCATATTTTAATTTTGCTGCAAACTTTTTAAAAATATCTTGAAAATATTTTTAAAAAATCACATGGCCAATAATTTGTTTATTTTGTTAATATCTCAAAGAAGAAGCTGCAATTATGTCATAAATGCCTACAACAGTTCAAAATTTAGTGCGAATTTTTATGTCCCTTGAATTTTTGTTTCTACATCCATCTCATTGTAATGAAAATTCAGATTGTGACTTTCTGTCCTGTCACTTTTTGTCTGTGACTTTTTTTATTCTGTGACCTTCTGTCTGGTGGCTTTCTAACATACATGCATACATTCTCCACTGGTTTTTTTAAACAATGAGTATTGATTTTCCAATAATTAGAGCTTGGCAGTGCAATCTTTTCCTTAATTGAAATGAATGAAAATGTTCAACTTCTATCAGTGGACACCATTTCTCCTATTTTCCCATTAGTACCAATGGTAATAACATTTATGGTGGAAACTAGCTCAACAGTAATAAAATTTTCTTCTGTAACACAAATGGTACCCAATCTCTTGTGCAAAAAAATCAAATTGTCTATCTCATAATGACCATAATACCCCAGACTCTGTGATTGCTAAGCAAATCCAAGTACATTTAACAACTATGCCTCTATCAATCATCATAATTTGAAATTTAAACAATTCTGCTAAATACTACTGTTCACAATTAGACACTGTGGTTAACAAAATTTTCATAGAGTGACTAACTATATGAGGATAATGGATGATGAGTCAAATTAAATTATGGTAAGAAAAATGTCCCAAGCACAATGTCTGTCTGTCTGTCTGTCTGTCTGTCTGTCTGTCTCTCTCTCTCTCTCTCTCTCTCTCTCTCTCTCTCTCTCTCTCTCTCTCTCTCTCTCTCTCTCTCTCTCTCTCTCTCTCTCTCTCTTTCTCTCTCTCAAATACGAAAAACTAAACTGACATCTTCTAATTCTATATTACCTGATTCTCAAAGAAGGCTGGAACTACTTTTCATTTTTCAAGGTTTCTTGGTTACAACTGAATAAAGCATGAATAATTATGCCATAACCTGACTTGAGATAAAAATAAAATGGGTAATCATTCTCTTTACCAAATATATATATATATATATATATATATATATATATATATATATATATATATATATATATATATATATATATATATATATATATATATATATATATATATATATCTTTCAAAATGTTTCAACAGCATGTTCAATCCCACTGCAAATAAAAATCAAAACAATACTGTCATTCCCATGCCAAGTCCCCATAATAGCTTTTTACAATGTCCCACTGGAAATGGTTCCAAAGCTGTCAGCAGAGCCTCTGATTTAATCGTTGATATTTTCCACCTTTTTGGGATTCATAATTTGACAAATACACAATAACTGTAAATCAATGTATGAGTTTGCTGCCACCATTCATCAAAAATCTTTTTTTTATAAACATGATTATTTCATAAAACTGATATATGATTCTAAAGGTGCTAACTTTTGTTGAGATAATTTCGCTGCACATTCTATCTGGGATCAGTGTGATAATTAAACATTAAGTATGACATGGGTTAGATTCCACAAATTATTGGCTGTGAAGGACAGAATCAGCTCTGTTTGGGGCATGAATTCAATTTTAATTGGGACTTGTGCAGCTAACAATTAGACCTAGACAGAATACAATGCTAGCATAAGGTCAAGAGCTCAGACAAACCAGGAAAAAGTTTAAGAAATCTAGGGCCATTTGAAATGCATCATAAAATGATATTTTCCAGAACAGAAAATAATATATTATCACACTCATAATAGTTTTTCCATGTAATAAAAATTCAAAAAGCTAAATTAAATAATTGGTTACAAATATCACTGAAAGGACATTGAAGAGACCAACACATTAGAGAATGCGAGCAATAAAACAAAAAAATATAAAACCAGTACAATATGTATTAACAAATTTCACTGTAAAAAAAAGGTATTTAATGCCAATGGTAAATGGAAGATTTCAACCAATAACATTTTTCTTTTGTTGTTTTATTTCTGCATTTGTTGTGCTTTGCATCATTCAGCACAATTAATAAATATACAAGATGTTATTGGTTATTAAATAGGTAAACGTCTGCTGGATTGAAGATCTGAGAGTTTATATCTTGCAGAAAATTGACACATTTCAGTGATAATAAAACATCATTAATACCAAAGAAATTCACATAAAATTTCCTGGATCAGTTGGCATCAATCTCACAGGGATCTCCAATAAGTCATTGACCAGATAATTAAAGAATTTGCATCCAAACACTGATACCATTCAGGCCTTTGGTCTTTAGAATAGAAACTGTGTATGAAGAGATTTTGATGTAAGGGATGATAATTGAATTGTAGGAGGTACAGAGCAGACCAAGGAATTATTATAAAAAAAAATCCCAAATAGTTTGACAAAAGAATTCTTTCCCTGATTTAAAGAAAAAAGAACTTATAGGCTATTATATTACTGTATATGCAATAAATTAGTTTCCTGACAGTAAAAGACAAATAAATTGAAAGAAATTCCAAGACTCATAACCAAAAATTAAATGGACAGTACCCAAGTTGAAAAAAAAGAAAACAAAAGAATATAAAATAAAGAAGATCATCAACCTAAATTAGCTAATTGTGACTAAAAGCCATCAGAACCAATTTCCTAGCTTGTATTTCTTTAATGGCAATCAATTAAAGAATTATGAAAGGGTTCTTTCACAAAAAGCTGTAAAGGACTAGATGATAAAATTCACTTCTATTGTTTACAGTGGAGAAATTATTTGGAAGAATGCCTTTTGACATGTAGAGAAACCACCCATTTGGGTATTATCTCAAAATATTACTTTCCAACAATTTTGTCAGTAATTTGAGAGAGAGAGAGAGAGAGAGAGAGAGAGAGAGAGAGAGAGAGAGAGAGAGAGAGAGAGAGAGAGAGAGAGAGAGAGAGAGAGAGAGAGAGAGAGAATAAGATGGACCAAGGAAAGGCAGTCAAATGTGAGAATAAGATGAAAAAATATCTCCATTACATCTAGAAAGAACAATGGAGCAATAAAAGAAAGTATTAACTATGGAGCAAGTGCTTGTTTCAATATACAATAAAAGGCATAACAAAATCAATTATCCAGCAATTAATGTTCTTTATCTCATGCAAAAAAAAATCCCTTGCTTTGAACAATTAGGATCCTATGCTATCCTGAAACAAGGCCTAAATTAAACAAGAGGCCCATTAAGCCTGACATTGCTCAACTGATTGTTTGGCATATGATGGTTTATGAATGTACATTCACTCATATTTTGAAACTGTTGATGAAAAGGAAAAGCTAGCATACAGTTCATATATTGTCTATTATTGATATACATGCAGACAGATGATTACTTTCTCGACATCAAAATAACAGATCATTTATGCAAACTGTCCCCAGTATCTCTCACAGTCCTTATTTACAAGTCATAACACAGAAACAACTGAGATCTGCAATCAAGAAAATGTGTCTTCTCAGTGGTTAAGGAAATCTAACTAAAAGGTTGCAGGTTTGAATCCTACAATCTGAATAGCTCTTGATTAACTGGAAAATTTATCATGATTTTATTTTATTAGTGAATTATTATATTTATTTATCAGATCTAAAAACATACTTGCAAAACAAAATTTTTAGGTAGATCTTTGTTAGAATTAATTAGGGTAAAACACACTTAGTTGCATACATGTACCAATAATAAGATTTATGGAGAAATGGTCACATTGTACCTGCCATAAAGTATGGATTAGTTTGTGGCAAGACCAGAAGTTATTAGTTTTTAATTAAGGGCTTAGTTTGTTTAAACTTATTGAACAGGGTTCAAGTTTGGTTCTGCCTGGAATTGATAGTAGGAGAAAACCCAGTCATAGTCATTTGTTGACAGAAGTAATGCAGTGTTTTATTGCCAGAAAGGGAGGAATTATTGTGAATCTGATTGGTCATGCTGTGAAGGAGGCATGGTTTAAAACGAAAACCTTTAAGTTTAAATGTACTGGAGGGATTTTGAAAATTTAGTCTGCATTTTTCTGCAAGAGAGAAAGAATAAATACTCGTGGAATCTGGGGATTTTAATGAGTAAAGTTCTTGTCAATCAAAATTCTATCCAACAGACATCAAAAACTTGAAAAACCAGGTAATTGCATAAATCTGGTATGCTTCTTTTATGCTATGATTTAATTGCTTGTAGGTACTTGTATTTGCATAAATTTATATACCTTGTTTATGTTATGATTTAAATGCTTGTAGAGTCATGTATTTGCAGGAATTTATTTGTTAAGTCATAGATTAATTTTCTTGACATGGTATACTTGTGTCTAGTTTGTTTATCTGAGCCCATACAATATTTCCTTTTATATGTGCCTTGGTGATTTGATAAGTTATAGTCTTGATTATTGTAAGAGTTGAGTATGTTGAATTCATGCTTATTCTATATACAGAATTATGTATCACACATAACTGTATTGAGTTCATTTAGTTGATAATATTGTATTTATATTAATGGAGGAATTGATTATTGAGGTTATGGAAGTAGTTAGAATTATGTGAACAAATTTATCATGTATAATAGTAACCTTAATAGGGCAAGGAATTTCATTCATTTACATGTAATTAAACCAAGTGAAGGGCTAATGCCCCATGTGGCATAAATGGCCATTCACAGATCATTAGTCTAGGAACTAGCCAATAGTCTGTTTGAAATCAATAGAGTTAATCTCTGACCTGAAAGGGCCAGTTTAATGATGTATTCATATATAATGTGATTTAGGTTGCTTTGTTTATATTTTTATAAGGTGAGATAGTCTGGAAAAGACGTTACAACAAAACAGTGTGGGAAGAAAAAAAGGGCAGTTTAGAACCAAAGGTTAGACATCAAGAATTTTTGGAGCAAAAGTGAAGTGGAATGGAAGACATACTGATACAATGGAACAGAAAGTACAGTCTAAGGAATCAATCAACAGGTTGATGCAAGGCAGAGTTATTTGATATACTCAGACTCACAAATGACGATTTTGATTCTATCTTAACAGAATCAGAATTCTAATGACATTTGTATTTTTGAAATTCCTAACTTAGTTAATACGTAAAGAAAGAAGTGTATCTTTTGAACTATTTCATATTATTTACTTATGGAAATTTTTATTGTTTAAAATTTAATTAGATTTTATCTCTATTTGTAATGGGGGCTCGACTTATTTGATCTATATATTCGCTCAGATTACATCTTTATTCCATCCATAAATTCCTACTTTGTAGTAACTTTATTTGATACCAGGCAAATAACATCATTGGAGGTCAATTTTAGATACAAAGCCAAAACCAGTAAACCACCACAAATAAGTTGAGGAGGGGTTTACCACAATAATGCATAATTTACCATATATATATATATATATATATATATATATATATATATATATATATATATATATATATATATATATATATATATATATAAATGAAAATATATATATATATATATATATATGACAGCACATATATAACAATTGTTTATATGACAATTCCAGCACCTATCAAACTCTTTCTGACCAAATATACAAAACTTGCTTAAAAATATTCAGACTGAATTACAGGGGTCAGATCAAGTTTATATATCAACAAATATATCATAAATCTGGACATGGATTTTAAATTAAATATGTTTTCTTTGAAACATAAAAATGTTTCTCTTCCATATATTGATATTCTGTTACTTGATTCATTTCTCAGTGTTCAACACAATTTCAGTTCCTCATATTTCATGCTACATTGAATTATTAAATTCATGCACAAAAGGTTTACTTAGTAAAATTTACCTGATGTGAATGAGAGAATTACAACATTTCTATAAACTGTGATGAAACAAGGTACAAATGAGCCATTTTTAGCTCCAATTCTTCTTGAAAGCTGTTGACATTACAATCTATACATGAAGAATCTGATATTATTAGCGGATTGCATTTTTACAATAACTTCTTGAACATACAACAGTACTATTATTGATATTATTAGCGGATTGCATTTTTACAATAACTTCTTGAACATACAACAGTACTATTATTGATATTATTAGCGGATTGCATTTTTACAATAACTTCTTGAACATACAGCAGTACTATGATTGATATTATTAGTGGACTGCATTTTTACAATAACTTCTTGAACATACAGCAGTACTATGATTCACTCCATCCTGGGATAAAATCTTCTTGTCTCTATTCTACAAAGTAATAGAAAGCTGAAAGACCCAAACTTTTGAACTATGGCATTTTCAGTTTAAAATTTCTATTGTTATTTGACTTATGTAAGGTAATTTTCCTGTTTTTCAATCAATGTAAACTGCATCAGGTTTTCTACAAATCAAGAGGTTTAATTTATAAGATACAAGCAATGAGACAAATTTCAACGATAATAAAAATAAGATACAAATATAAAAATTCTTTATTTCAAACTGCACAATCCAAACATCTAATATAAATATAAAACATAAAAGAATTTTAAACATAAAAGAACATGGGAATCTTATGTACAAATATTCATAATGTAATAGTGTGAAGATTGTAAGTTATTGCAACACAAAAGCGTCGAGTGAATCTTGCTGTGTTAAGTGCCACTCAAAACAAATTAAATTTACCAATAGGCTATGTAACATAATTAATTGCTAAACTGCATTGGTTTTAACAAACCTTGTTTGGGCCATGATTGATTTTTTAATTGGGATAAAAAACTGTATCCTAAATGTAACCAATGTTACATATATGGATATAATACACATTCTGCAGGATCACTTCTTAAAGTTACATTAACACAATGATGTCACAAGACAATTGTTTAGCATCACATTGTAATGTTATATATAACACAATGATGTCATATGACATGTTTAGCATCACATTGTAATGTTATATATAACACAATGATGTCATATGACATGTTTAGCATCACATTTTAATGTTATATATAACACAATGATGTCATATGACATGGTTAGCATCACATTTTAATGTTATATATAACACAATGATGTCATATGACATATTTAGCATCACATTTAAATGTTATATATAACACAATGATGTCATATGAAATGTTTAGCATCACATTTTAATGTTATATATAACACAATGATGTCATATGAAATGTTTAACATCACATTTGAATGTTATATATAACACAATGATGTCATATGACATGTTTAGCATCACATTTTAATGTTATATATAACACAATGATGTCATATGAAATGTTTAGCATCACATTTTAATGTTATATATAACACAATGATGTCATATGACATGTTTAGCATCACATTTTAATGTTATATATAACACAATGATGTCATATGACATGGTTAGCATCACATTTTAATGTTATATATAACACAATGATGTCATATGACATATTTAGCATCACATTTAAATGTTATATATAACACAATGATGTCATATGAAATGTTTAACATCACATTTTAATGTTATATATAACACAATGATGTCATATGACATGTTTAGCATCACATTTTAATGTTATATATAACACAATGATGTCATATGAAATGTTTAGCATCACATTTTAATGCTATATATAACACAATGATGTCATATGACATATTTAGCATCACATTTTAATGTTATATATAACACAATGATGTCATATGAAATGTTTAACATCACATTTTAATGTTATATATAACACAATGATGTCATATGACATGTTTAGCATCACATTTTAATGTTATATATAACACAATGATGTCATATGACATATTTAGCATCACATTTAAATGTTATATATAACACAATGATGTCATATGAAATGTTTAGCATCACATTTTAATGTTATATATAACACAATGATGTCATATGAAATGTTTAACATCACATTTGAATGTTATATATAACACAATGATGTCATATGACATGTTTAGCATCACATTTTAATGTTATATATAACACAATGATGTCATATGAAATGTTTAGCATCACATTTTAATGTTATATATAACACAATGATGTCATATGACATGTTTAGCATCACATTTTAATGTTATATATAACACAATGATGTCATATGACATGGTTAGCATCACATTTTAATGTTATATATAACACAATGATGTCATATGACATATTTAGCATCACATTTAAATGTTATATATAACACAATGATGTCATATGAAATGTTTAACATCACATTTTAATGTTATATATAACACAATGATGTCATATGACATGTTTAGCATCACATTTTAATGTTATATATAACACAATGATGTCATATGAAATGTTTAGCATCACATTTTAATGCTATATATAACACAATGATGTCATATGACATATTTAGCATCACATTTTAATGTTATATATAACACAATGATGTCATATGAAATGTTTAACATCACATTTTAATGTTATATATAACACAATGATGTCATATGACATGTTTAGCATCACATTTTAATGTTATATATAACACAATGATGTCATATGACATATTTAGCATCACATTTTAATGTTATATATAACACAATGATGTCATATGAAATGTTTAACATCACATTTTAATGTTATATATAACACAATGATGTCATATGACATGTTTAGCATCACATTTTAATGTTATATATAACACAATGATGTCATATGACATATTTAGCATCACATTTTAATGTTATATATAACACAATGATGTCATATGAAATGTTTAGCATCACATTTTAATGTTATATATAACACAATGATGTCATATGACATATTTAGCATCACATTTTAATGTTATATATAACACAATGATGTCATATGAAATGTTTAGCATCACATTTTAATGTTATATATAACACAATGATGTCATATGAAATGTTTAGCATCACATTGTAATGTTATATATAACACAATGATGTCATATGAAATGTTTAGCATCACATTGTAATGTTATATATAACACAATGATGTCATATGACATGTTTAGCATCACATTTTAATGTGATATATAACAATGTTATATGACATGTTTAGAGTCATATTTTAATCTTAGACATAATGACATAATGTCACACAAGATGTGTAAAATTACATTGTAATGTTACATATAACAACATAATATCACACAAAATGTGTGTAGCATCACATTTTAATGTTACACATAACACCATAATATCACACAAAACATATAGTATACAGGGCTGCAACAAGTTTGAACTAGATGAAATGGTTCCCAAGGCAAACATTGCCTTCAACATTCAATACCATCATTGATAAAAGACTGCAAACCATTTATTTTTTATTGTGTAGTCATGTAAATATAAGTATTAACTAAATGTAAGTACTCCGATGAAACAGCTGTACATTTCAAAATCCAGAAAAAAAGAACATGATCTGCGAACCCATCACCAAAGGGCTTGGCAACCAAGGCAGTCATCATTATCACTCTTTGCTTATGATGGCCCTGGTAGAATGACAGAATAATATTTTAATTTTACACATAACACCATAATATTGCACATATTTTAATCCACACTTGGAGACTGGAAATACTGTCTTTTGATAATATAAATTAATGCAAAATATTTAATGGTTTAATGCAAAATATATAAAAACTGGGTTTAACCCACAGCATAAAAGCCTTTCAGTTCAGAATAAAAGACTTGACAAGCTTCATACTTAATTCTGACAATTGTAAAAGTCTCTGGAGGACATAAAAGCATAAAAAGATATTTTCTTCCTTGCAGAGATTTTCAATTTTCATTTCCAACTAAATGCAATCTTTGGATCTTGGGTGAAAGCAAACTTAATACACAAGAAACAATCTTTTCGATAAGCCTGCCTTCAAACTAATCAAGTAAAACCATACATGAAAAGAAACACCCTTTTCGATAAGAATGCCTTTAAAATAATCAAGAAAAACTATAAACAAAAGGAAACACCCTTTTCTATAAGCCTACCTTTAAATTAATTTTAAAAAAACATAAACAAAAGGAAACACCCTTTTTGATAAGACTACATTTAAATTAAAAAACCCCATAAACATAAGGAAACACCATTTTCGATAAGCCTACCTTTAAATTAATCAAGAAAAACCATAAACCAAAAGGAAACACCCTTTTCAATAAACCTACCTTTAAATTAATCAAGAAAAACCATAAACAAAAGGAATCACCCTTATCAATTAGCCTACCTTTAAATTAATCACAAAAAACATAAACAAAAGGAATCACTCTTTTCGATAAGCCTGCCTTTAAATTAATCACGAAAAACTATAAACAAAAGGAAACACCCTTTTGGATAAGCCTACCTTTAAATTAATCAAGAAAACCCATAAACATAAAGAAACACCCTTTTCGATAAGCCTACCTTTAAATTAATCAAGAAAAACCATAAACAAAAGGAAACATTCTTATCAATAAACCTATCTTTAAATTAATCAAGAAACACCATAAACAAAAGGAAACACCCTTTCGATAAGCCTACCTTTAAATTAATCAAGAAAAACCATAAAGAAAAGGAAACATTCTTTTCAATAAACCTACCTTTAAATTAATCTCGAAAAACCATAAACAAAAGGAATCACCCTCTTCAATAAGCCTGCCTTTAAATTAATCACGAAAAACCATAAATAAAAGGAAACACGCTTTTCGATAAGCCAACCTTTAAATTAATCAAGAAAAACCTGGACATAAAGGGAACATTCAGACTGAGCCTTAATCAAACAGCCTTTAACATTCAGTGGAATCCAGAGTGTAGACATGTACAAAAATGCTAAAATTATTACTGTGTAAATCTTCTACCATGATGGATCATGACTGCCTTCCAACACTGCAATCAATTCCATCTCTATTCTTCACGTGTTAGTACCTGTAGAAGTAATAGGGAAAGAATTAATTACATTACATGTCTGTAAATGAATTCCTTCATGCTGCAAGTAATCAAACTCCAACCTCGCATCTTGGTGCAAATGAATTACATTGCTTTGAACAGCTATTCTTTAATTTCCAAACAGGTTTAGTTAACTCAGATAATGGCTGCTAGCATCAAAGAAGTCATGACATATAGAAAAACAATCTAATGTACAGTTTATCATTCATCAGCAACTAAGGGGAATAAACTATTCCAGAGCTGATCTATTTAGACAGTATTTTCTTTTCAAAATCCATCAACCTTAAACCCCTCAAAATAACAATTTTTTACTCTCAAGATATTTTAACCATTAATTCAATTAAGTGATTTGAAATATGGAACTTATAAAAACTCTGCATTTCACGCATCAGTGCTTCCACAGTCAACCAGAAATGAATAGAATTGTACCTGCAAAATGTCATTATAAACAATAGGGCCATCATCTTACTTTAATTGTGTGACTCATAATTATGCAGTCTAAGGGAGATAACTTTTCATGACTAATCACAATGACAGATGCTACAGTATCAGTTGCCCTGAGCAACAACCACTGCTGCCATTTCTGTCACTGTCAAAACATTCATATGCCAAGCTTGAAAATGGTGCAGATAATAGTGTTCTCACACTCCTCAGCATAGTTTTAACTCATTTACAAAGAATAAGGATGCATGCATTTTCGATTTACTTTTTTTGCATTTTACAAATTCAAAATTTTACATAGCTAGAAGTTTAAACAATGCAAAATAATTACTGTTTGGTGTGCATTTTCTTGCAGTATTCTTATTAATATGGGTCACTACAGAGAAAAGTGTGAAAAATTACTTGATCACTAATTGCCGGCAAGAATAATAGCTAAATGAAATTAACAATTCCTCTTATGAAACACACACCTGTGAGCTTATCAACCCCATGTTTATTAATATAATTAAACCCAATACAAAGTCACTTGACCTTTAACAAGGTATACTTTTATGCTTCCCCTTAATAGCACACATAGATGTGGACCACTGCAGCAAAGACCATTTTCTAAAACTGCTGATTTATAAAATAGAAAATGCATGTCGTGACTGTTTGCAATAAACTGCAGATTATACAGCCATGTAACTAAATATTGCTAACTTTTTAAAAAAATAATGCAGAAATTAAAACTTGGCCATTTGCAGTAGTCAACACATAGTCAAGATTGTAAGCACATATTAAGTTGGAGCAGCCATTAGGATGTTGATGTAAAGCATATAAAAAGGTCTGGCATTCATTCAAGGTGTGGTAGTAGTCACACTTTGTGAAGACATTAAAAGTTAAATGCTTGAGCTAATCATTGGTACCAAATTTATTACCGGTACACTATGATAAGTGCAGCTTGAAATATCAGCTTTTATTAATTGCATGTGCAAGAAGAAAGAAGTATTCTCTCTAAATATGAATAAAGTACATGTATGATTTGTACCATGACACATATCCATATCCATGATGAAATAAGGTTTGGGTCATATGGTTGGTTGTCTAGTGGATCCTGCTTAACAGCATACAAGTATTTGAAAAACTATTTTGTGGTGTGATAGTGGAAGGAAAGTGCTGTAAGCACAGAAGCAATACAACAAATGGGCTGGCAGAGATTCCAAACCAGAATCTACTCATTGCATGTCTAACACATATCATAACCAATGAGCCACCATTTGTACCAATTTTATAAAATGTGCACACCTGTATTACTACAGGGTACTAACATGAGCATAATGTATATCAACAGGGCACCAACATGAGCCTATGTTTATCAACAGGGCACCAACATCAGCCTATGTTTATCAAATGGGTACTAACATGAGCCTATGTATATCAACAGGGTACTAACATTAGCCTATGTATATCAACAGGGCACCAACATGAGCCTATGTTTATCAACAGGGCACCAACATCAGCCTATGTTTATCAAATGGGTACTAACATGAGCCTATGTATATCAACAGGGTACTAACATGAGCCTATGTATATCAACAGGGTACTAACATGAGCCTATGTATATCAACAGGGTACTAACATGAGCCTATGTATATCAACAGGGTACTAACATGAGCCTATGTATATCAACAGGGTACTAACATAAGCCTATGTATATTAACTGGGTACTAACATGAGCCTATGTATATCAACTGGGTACTAACATGAGCCTATGTACATCAACAGAGCAGCACCAGAAGATGGTTTACACCAGGTGCATTTAAAGCAAATTATTATAAATTTTAAACATGTTCCTGTCATATAATGAAAAAAAATTAAATAGTCATTTTTTTTAATACCAGAATTGGTGCATATCATTGTAGAAATACATGTAAAATGATGTTTACCTCTTTTATTCGATAATTTCTCTTTGGATTGTCTGCAATAATAGTTCAACTGATAACTGCTTCCATTTTCAGCTTCATTTTTTCGAGTGCCATATAAAGACATTGCAGTCTTATTTGGAAACAAATAGATCATATTAAATATGGTACAAACTGAATAATGTATCATAGAATATCCAAATATGGCATAGCAAGCCTTATTTGGACAGAAAATTACTATAAGAATCTTGCTTTATCTATCATGGTGCATGAAGTATGATTAGCAGTTTAATGCCATTTTTCAGGTCAAGATAGGCTATACATGGTGGCCAGTATAAATAGTGGAGAAAGAACCAGGGAAAACAACAGAAAGAATCACTGACCCAGGAGAAGCTACTGGCAAGCTTTCTCAAATACACACATTTGCAATCCATGACTCAAAACCAGACAGAGGTGAGAGAGCAGTGATTCATAACAGTGAGAACTTTAGAGCACTCAGCCACTCAAAGCCCCATCAGACAGTGTTTTGTTTACACCAAATCAGACAGTGTTCCATTTGTCCCAGGCCAGACAGTGTTATATTTGTCCCTGGTCAGTTAGTGTTATGTTTGCCTCAGGTCAGAGAATGTAATATTTGCCTCAGGTCAGACAGTATTACATTTGCCACAGGTCAGATTATTACATCAACCTCAGATAAGATAGTACTACATTTACCACAGATCATACATTGTTATATTTGCCACAAGTCAGATTATTACATTTGCCACAGGTCAGATTGTTACATCAACCTCAGATAAGATAGTACTACATTTACCACAGATAATACATTGTTATATTTGCCACAGGTCAGATTATTACATTTGCCACAGGTCAGATTGTTACATCAACCTCAGATAAGATAGTACTACATTTACCACAGATCATACATTGTTAAATTTGCCACATGTCAGATTATTACATTTACTAGAAAAGCATGTACACAGTTATTTTATGAACTATCTCAGTGATCACAATCTACTTCAAGAAAATCAGTCTGGCTTTGGAAAGGATTATTCTTGTGAAAATGCCCACATCTGTATGACTGACAAGTGGCTAAAGGTCTTAGAGGAAAGAAAGTTAGCAATAAACTGGTACTGTATTTATTGACCTTTGAAAAGCTTTCAATCTAGTAGATCATGAAATTCTCTTTGAAAAGTTAAACATCTATCAATGTAGTGAAGGTACTCTTAAGTGGTTCACATCATGTTTGAGCAACAGGTCTTAACAGATAGCATTAAATGGACACCTCTCTGAAACTAAAATGATAAATTGTGGAGTACCACAAGGTTCTATATTGGGACCCTTGTTATTTGTTTTGTTAATAAATGATCTACCCCTAAAAATAGGAGATGCAATTTCATCAACTGACATGTATGCTAATGAAACTATTTTGATGTTCAAAGAAACCAAACTGAAGTTGAAAATTTTTCAAACTGTCCTCATTTGACTTCAAATATTGTGTAAGGAAAATGGTATGATCTTCAATAAAG
The DNA here is from genome assembly GCA_016746295.1 of Potamilus streckersoni. Lineage (NCBI taxonomy): Eukaryota > Metazoa > Mollusca > Bivalvia > Unionida > Unionidae > Potamilus > Potamilus streckersoni. The sequence continues at coordinate 3,656,293 of JAEAOA010001195.1, forward strand.
ATGAAACAAGAGTCTTGCTGATAACTTCACAACAGAAAAAAGCAAGATTTCAAATTGACTTGTTGCATATTCTCTATGATAACACTGATTTGAGAAAGGCATGTTTAGATATAATTCTTGGAATATTTGTGGATAATAACTTAAAATGATCTCAAAAATGTATACTGTATTTAAAAAAAAAACTCTTATCTTTTGCTTCTAAAGAAAATTAAGGCCTTCATTCCATTACATTGCAGAGTTATCTTTTTACAAAAATTACATTCAATTGCATCTTGACAACTGTAATATAACTTGGGAGAACACAAATGCTACAAATATGAGAAATATATCCAAACTACATGAAAGTGTATGTAAAATAATTCTTGATCAGCAAACAGAAAATGTTCAAACTGCAACGTCTATGTTCAAAGTGTTAAAAATATGATAGAATATTTTTGAGAAAAACCAAATAATGTATTTAGTTTTTACAAAATCTTCTCTTGCTTACCTAAACAATATTTTCATGGAAAGAGAATTTATTGGTACTTCAAATCAAAGATAAGTAAAATCGCAAAATTTCAAAATACCCAAGCCAAAACAGGAGCTATTAAAAAAACAGCTTTATATTTTATGGTGTGCTTGTCTCAGATAATATTATACATGATTTTAAGTAAACCTGAATCGTTTCCTCCTTCTATAATAGGTGTATTAGAGGGATGAAATCATAAAAATTGGTGTCCTTATTAAAGTACATGTTACACCACCCACCTCTTGTGCTTCATTCTCATTTCTGCAGCAATGTAACATTTGTGTGTGTGTGTGTGTTGTGTGTGTGTGTGTGATATTATTAAAGTACATGTTACACCTCCCACCTCCTGTGCTTCATTCTCATTTCTGCAGCAATGTAGCATTTGTGTGTGTGTGTGTTTTGTTTGTGTGTGTGTGCGTGCATATATGTGTGAGAGAGAGATCAGCTTGTATCTTATATGTAAATAATAAAGGGTCTAAAAGTAGATTAGTTCCTCATCTGTTAGCAATTTGAGTCACCCACTAGTCTTATTATTATTATTATTATTATTATTATTATTATTATGTTGTTGTTGTTGTTGTTGTTGTTGTTGTTGTTGTTGTTGTTGATGATGATATTGTTGTTCTGTAAGTGTGCAAGCAGTAAAATGGATTTGTGTTCTGTGCCAGGTACAATAACTGTTGTAACTCAGTTTTATGAGACAGGTGCTTGCAAACAATTTCCATGAGCTCTTTACATCTGGATTAAGCAAATCAGTGTTAATCAATACTGAGCTGCTCTTAAATTTCTTGTTCCATAAACAAGCCTATCACAGTTGCTTCCCTTGTCATGTTGAGAACTAAAGGACAGTGTACATGCCTGGAAGAGATTAAATCTCTGGATGGATTGAAGTTGTTTTAGAAATTAAATGTATGAAATGAAATGTATCTTACTTACAGCAAATGCCAACTTCATACAGATGTCACCACCACAATCTGCTGCATTAAAAGTTAATTGATTCCTGTCTAGATAGATTGTATTCAAAATCACAGGGGCTCATATGTTGCTGGCAATTTACATGTACTATACAATATAGTCTACATTGTTTTGTACATGTATGACTGGTAAATTGTCAGCAACCATACAAGCCCCTGTGTTCAAAATCTCTAATTGATTCTTGTCTAGATAGATTGTATTCAAACAGGCTCTATAGTAAATTCACATGAACTGAACTTGAACATTATCTGCAGTTGGAAGACCACAAATTAAACTGTTGGAAAAGCTTCACACCAACCCCCGTTTTAGTTCTGATCAATTTTTTAAAACAAATTTCATAAATTTTGTTTCAATTACAGGAACATTTAGAAAATAAAATAAGCATTTTGCAGAAATATGAGGAAGCAGAGCATTATCTGTTATTTTAATTGAATCAACTGGTGATGCCATTCAAGTGTCAATTATACCAATGTATACTTAATTCCCCCATTTTTTCTAAGCTAAAACAACTATGAAGGGTATATATCCATACCTATATTACATAATGAGATATACTCTACTAATCACTGAAGGAACACAACACTGGCCCTGATTAATTAGTGAATTGTACAATATGGACCTTGATTAATTATACAATGTAGATTTGGACTAATTGATGACTTGTACAACATAGATTGGGATTAATTGGTGAATCAGACAGTACGGAACTGAATCAGTTGGTGCATTATTCAACACTGAATGAATTATAAAATACAGACTTTGATTACACAAGGTAGATCTGAATCTATCCTATTAGCATTGTGCACAGGTAACTAGTATAGAACTATCTATCAGCAATGAGTGAATTCCAAAATCAAACTCATCCAAGTTCTTGTCAAAAGAAAACCATGCAAATATTTCAAAGAAATAATATTGTGGTATATCATAAATTTATTCAATATCTTGCCATTACAACAGATACATGATAAAATTATAATGTGGAAATCAAATTATGGTCACGACACAAAATTACGGGGGGGGGACAATAAACAATATTGTGGAACATTAGAAATTTAAAGCATTTATCATCCCAAAAATATAAAGCTGCATACCAAATTGCTTTCAATCCAACCAATTTTGGTAAAATTGCGGAAATCCTAAAATCAGAACGATGATGAATTAGGGTAATAATTCCATGCACAAAATTCTGAAACACTGAAAATCAAACTAATACAAGTTATAATTAATAATAATAATAATAATAATAATAATAATAATAATAATAATAATAATAATAATAATAATAAAAATAAAAATAATAATAATGACTTTATTTTGAGTAGGTAACTAAATTAGTTACAGAACTAATTTACCTTGAGACCTTCCATCTGTTATGTACAATATATACAGTATATACAACATGATATGAAGAATCTAGTTTGACACTAAATAATTAACTGATTTTAAAAGTCAAAGTATCAGTCCTGCAACACATGCACAGGCATCTTTGAAAACACAAACATATATAAAATATAAAACATCATCCTGCATTGAAAAATTCAACTGTGAAAATGTTGCAAAAATACAGAAAAGCAGGCAGTATGTATTCTACTAGAACTGTTCAATTGTCTAAAATTTCAATCATTTGAGACATTTATTATGAAAAGAAAATATTCAAGGAGCTTGCCCTATGTCACTAGAATGTTGTTCCATACCAGTGGACCAGTATAATGAAAACGTTTTCAAACAATTCCTTCTTTGGCCTTGGTATAATGTAATTTTTACTTTTTATGGACCTTACATTTGAAGTATCAACAGCATCTATTTGGCAAAAGATATTGCTTAAATAGAGAGGATTGGCTTTTCTGGATTCTTTATACATTAATTTAGTCTTACAAAGAAATATTATGTATTGTTAAAACCTTTATATTATTCATTGCATCCTGAAAATTGTTTTTACATTGATCTAGAATTAAATGGCAAGCCCTTTTTTGGAGTCTTAAAATTGTTGTTATGTTTGAATTAGAGATATTTTTTACAAATTACATTACAATAGTCCAGATATGGCTGAACATAACTTCTATAAAAGATGACCATATACTGAAGAGGAATGAATGTTTTGATTTTCCTCAGTAGCTAAAGATAAAAATTAACATTTTTTAAAATGTGTTTAATGTGAATAGACCAAATAAAATTGTTATCTATGAAAACACCAAGAATTTTATCCTGAGAGGTCATATTAAGGCTCACATTGTCAAATAGAAAATGGAGTTTGTTGCTATCTAGACTGGCTCATTTCTATTGCAATGTAACTAGTAGGGTGTTGCAACCTCTTCCCAGTTTTTTTGGGGTGGATTGTATGGTTTTAGTTATCCTTATCTTATTGCCAACAGTGTAATTTTCCTAAGGCGAGTAAATATCAATACAAAGTGTGATCTTCACGCTTATAGATCTTCAAAATCAGGATTTCGTAAATAAAAAGAAATTATTTATGTGGTAACTGAGCAGATCTGAACAGATATATAGAACAGAATGACATGAGACCCTGTACAGGTACAAACCATGAAATTTAATCAAAAATTTATAAACAATAAAATTCATAAACAATTGTGATAATGCATTACATTTGAAAGATACACTTCTTTTTTTAATTAACATTATTCAACAAATTTCAAAGACAAATATGCTTATACAAATAGCCGATCTGTTAAGCAATAGAATTAATTTATCATCAAATTGAGCGATCAAATTCACGGCGTTGTAAAGATTCATAACCTGATGGTTCTCGTTCAGTCCAAATTCATTGTGACTGTTCTTTTGCCTTTCTTGTGCCTTTAAGTCTGGGTCCTTTCACTTTTCCCTTTTCACAAAATCTCATGTCTTGCCTCCTTCAGCCCTTCCAACCTTATGTGATCACTTTGGTTTTGTAAGTACGTGACATGTCACGTGGATACTTCCTGTGGAGCTATCTCACCTTCCAAAAGTAAACAAAACGGACCTAATTATTCTGTTAGGTACCTTACTGGGAGAGATCATACTTTCTCTTCTTGTTAATGTCAGATTAATTCTATTGGGATCCAATGAACATGGCAGACCATAAACAAAACTAGTTTCACAAGATTAATGCCTTGCCTAATGGCTGTTTCAACACAACACTGAGACATCAGTTCCTGTTTTGTCTCAATTACACAAATGAATTAATTAAATTCATTATGTGGTTTAACTATAGCATTTATAACGAATACATTCAGGTCTCTAGCATATATAAAAATGAGCAACATTAATTTCAGTCAATATGCCTCAAGTCTTTAGTAAACTGAAATTGTCTAAATCAGAGAATTTATACAGATTCTCATAACTCATATCATTAAAGTAAGGCATGAAATTCTAGATACATATTTACCTATAATAATCGAGACTATACATTCAAACGATTAATCAAACTTATATAAAAAATATCATTGTAGGGATTCATATAAATAAATCACACAGTTGTATTTATATCAAGAAAATTCATCTATGAATCTAACCAAATAAATTTATAAAAATATAAGCAAATAAATCAACAAATTGTCACACCATTGTAATCATATCAAGAGAATTGATCTACAAATTTAACCCCATAAATTCATGTAACTATAAGCATATAAATCACAAATCATCATATTAATATCAAGAAATTACGTGAGACAGATGTAAAATACCTTATCTCTTAAAGCTTTTACCACCAGAATTGTGTTCAAAAATTTTTCCAGACATCCAATCCCATGGATCCCAATTACGAGTGAATTTCTTTTAAATTTGATCCCAAGTGTTCTACCCTTTTTTTTCCTGTTGCAGAAAAATGGTGTTGACTGATTCTAAGTGTTGCAATAAGCACATTTAAACCAAATGTTTTCATGTGGAATCATGCTCTCTTTATTCAGTGTAGCCAATCTGAATTAAATATATTCCCCACCTGAACTAGGCTCAAAACAATGTAGTTCATCTGGGTCAACCCAGCACAGATTCCTAGTAACTTTTAGAATTGACAGTTCCCCATACAGATCAGAAGTTAACCCCTATCATTTTCAGTTAAATAAAGGAAGGCTTAATTAAAAACCTTTGATTCCATGACAGTGACATTTGCCAATCAGTGCAATACAGCAATTTAAACATGCATCAGTCCCCATAAATCTAATTAATTGTTCACCTGTCCAGATAATGTGTTCTTCATAGATTGACATAAATGTGCACCATTACATAGAGCTTTCATTTTTTTCTGTATTTATGATCATACTTTTTTCCTTTCACCATACTTGAAGTTTGTTGAGAGCATCTTGTAAGTTATTTTCAAGTACCGTTTTGGTTTTACCCATTATTAACATAGTACTTTATGCCAAATTTGGTTGAAATACAACCACTGCAACTAAAGTTATGCTGTTACAGCTGAATGAAGCATCATGAGGTATAGTTCCTGTAATGCTGAAAAGCTAAATAATTTCAGGTGTCATCAATTTAAAAATTTAAAATAAAAAATTTAATTCAACAGAGCTGCAAACATGTTTAGAAAAGTTAAGCTGCAGAAATGGGCCAGAAATTGTCAAAAGGATGACAACTGAATTCTTCAATACCATACAAACATTTTCCCTTGCAGAAACCAAACCACTGACAAACTGATAATGGCAGCAGGAGAGGCGAATAAATGTGATTACTATGCCAGCTTCATCAAAGCAGCTCCCTAACTAATCCATCTGCCCATATTTTACATCCAATGACCTTGACCTATAACAACTGACCTGATTCTAATAACCTTGAAGCTGGAAGTATTTACCCTCTAAGAGAAAGCTCTCCATGCTATTTCAGTTTGAAATGTGTGTTTAACAAAAAGTGCAATTTCTGTGCCAATCTCTATTATCTTAAACCTATTAGAACCAATTTTTGAAGATGCTACTATCTAAATGAAGTCCTCATATTCAATTTGATTAAGATTGGGTCCATTTAAAAAGAGTTTTTAAAAAGAAACAGAGAATGTGATTTCATATCTAGTGACCATGAACTTTAATCAATACAGTATTGTCCTTTCTCAAAATAATGCAACTATGAAGCTGATAAAAAAATGGTTCCATGAAGTAAAAAAAAGTCAATTTATCATGTGGAACCCAGGACAATATTACTTTCACTGCCCCTGACCTTTGACCTGAGAAATGATAGGGAAGTGCATCTGCCCAAGTGTAGCCTATCCATGAAGTTTGATGAAAACTGGATCCAAGTCACCTGAGTTGTTGAAAAGAAATTTTAAAAAAATTAAACTATCAATACAAGTGACCTTGACCATTCATCTTTTGGCCTCAGATTGATAGCTGTCCCTGCCCAAGTGTTGTGTACCTATGAAGTTTTGAATATCGGGTTAAAGAAACTTAACTGGTCAGGTTGAAAAGAAAATTACATTTTTTGCTCCAGCAACCTTCATAAGGCATAAACACTAGGTTTGAACAAAATGACAAAACAAAAAATAAAATTAAAATGCATGTTATGTTGCTGACCTCTTCAAAAGGCCTGGAAACCTTCTGACTTTGTCCTCCAACTTTGCATTTCTGACATCAAAGTAATTTAATCAGGTATCCAAGTATGCAAGTACGCAAAGACAAAATGGCAAAGTCCCTAAAATATCTGTTTGTTAGGTCCAAAGTTTATCCTGGGATTCTGCACAAGTCTGGAGTCTGAAGACCTTCAACAGCATTTCAAAAAGTTGCAGGTTTAAAGTCTTATTTCTAAAATTTAAAATGGTAATTCAGTCTTCCCTCTAACATTTTTGTACATGTAAAATATGCAGTTATTTGAAAGCAGTGAAAAGTTATCAATCAAAAAATTCAGAATTGGTCCCATCTGTGATGACATAAAAAAGCAGACCAAGTGAAACAATCAGAAACCAGCAATGTTCTAAATCAAATCTTCGAGGAGAAACAGACAAGTAACAAAAGGAAATAGAATAATTGATTGAAAAAATTTGCCACATCAGCTAACAAACTGATAAATCATGGAATACAAATGAAGGCTTCTGGAGATCAAATCACATAATCCACTCCATTCAACGAACTGGAAGCATTACAAATTGATTACTATTAGAAGTTAAATTTAGAGCTATAACTGCATGGGCAAACACTAACTTTTTACTACCATATATTTCAAGCAAAAATCATGTTGCTTGAATACAACTTTGCAGTCAGTCATCAACAACCTGTAGTTTTATAAAGATATTTCACTTCCTCTTCTTTAAAAATGATGCTCAAAGCTATCAAATATACTTGATTACAAGCCTAATCACTTATAAGTTCACTTCCACTTTGACTATAAATGACAACATTTTACCAGTTTGTAGGTAAAGATCAAAAATTTATATTTGAAAAATCCACTAAATCATCATTATGAAATGAAACAAAATCAAAATTGTTTATACATTCTAAGTCAAGGTGTACTTGCAAATCAAAGCCATGTATAAGGGATGCCTTGTCATCTCTGAGCCAGAGTTGCACTTACCACAGCTTAACAGGTGCCAGTTGTGTGGCATGATCACCAAAAGTTGAACAGTTAACAATACATGATTCAACATGTACTGGAAAAGTACCAGATTCACAGCTTGATCAAAGGACTGTCAATGGTAAAATAAACCAGTTGCTACAAAACAAGGAATTAAGCTCAGGTGTACACACAGTGTTACAAACATTCTATAAAAAAAGGAACTCAAAGTCAAACAAAATTAAAAAAAAGAACCACCCACACATCACATTCAAGATTCTCTCAAAGAAGCTAACTAAAATCAAAGTGGGTACTGCCTTCAGGAATTATTGTCCCAAGTGCACTGACTGATAATGTAGGAACTATCATTTGATAATTAGATCTGGCATTTGAAAAATGAAAATATAGCATCAAATAAAAACTGTTATTGTGTTAATACAAATAGTGTTCATGCAGCAAACACAAAATATAATATAAACATACATGTGACAGAACAGAGAAATCAGCTTGGAAAATATCAGAAAATTCACAAAATTAGTTTTAGTTTTGATTTCAGAAGTGGGAATGAAACAAGTTTCAATGAAACAACACATTTCTCACTGCGGCACATCTTAAACTTTCATATGCAAATTAGGACCCAAAAGCTTCTGTCACCTGTGAGCAGTTTTCATCGACTTGTATTAGAACTCTCCTATGAAATCCAAGTAGATCTGAAAAATGATCCACTACTAAAAATGGAAAATTATTTTCAGCTACAAAGTTGGCAAACAGTGTTTCATCATTTACATCTTTATCCACATTTGGTGCAGATTCCATGAACATGGATTTCAGTGATAGTGCAGTTGTTGTTGCATTTAATATGCTTTAATATACTGCACAATGTTATTCTTGCCACACAGCATATTTTAAAATAAGCTTCACTGGATGGGAAAAATGCAAATTATTGTCCTTTGAACTTCATTTCAGGTTGGATTGGCACAAAAAATATAAATTATTCCACTGAATAGACATCATAAGAAGTCTTAAAACCCAATGTTGATATGACCAGTCATTCAGGAAGGAAAGCAATAACAAGATGGTTACTCTCTTCTAATGAACACCCAGGGCAATTTGATTTTTCATTCTGGACGACCAACACTAAAAGATTTTCAAGATGGCTGCTAAGCATGCCATACTGGATATCACACAGGCATCAATTTCATTTAGGACTAAGCAGACTTCAACAGGATTCTTTAATTGAAACAAAGTGTTGATAATATTATTCATTTAAGAGTAACAATTTAAGAAGATTCTGAGCAGCAGCCATAGTCGGACATAAGATCATCGTCAGTTTCATCTAAGGCTAACCATCATAGTCGGACATAAGATCATCATCAGTTTCATCTAAGGCTAACTATCATAGTTGGACATAAGATCATCGTCAGTTTCATCTAAGGCTAACCATCATAGTTGGACATAAGATCATCGTCAGTTTCATCTAAGGCTAACCATCAAAGTTGGACATAAAATCATCGTCAGTTTCATCTAAGGCCAACCAGCATAGTTGGATGTAAGATCATCGTCAGTTTCATCTAAGGCCAACCAGCGTAGTTGGACGTAAGATCATCATCAGTTTCATCTAAGGCTAACATTCATAGTTGGACATAAGATCATCGTCAGTTTCATCTAAGGCTAACCATCATAGTTGGACATAAGATCATCGTCAGTTTCATCTAAGGCCAACCATACATCATGATTTTCCTGAGAAGTAGCAATGACAAGATTTTCAAAATTAACAAGTGTTTACATGTTGATCTGACATAAATTTCCTGAGAAGTAGCAATGACAAGATTTTCAAAATTAACAAGTGTTTACATGTTGATCTGACATAACTTTCCTGAGAAGTAGCAATGACAAGATTTTCAAAATTAACAAGTGTTTACATGTTGATCTGACATAACTTTCCTGAGAAGTAGCAATGACAAGATTTTCAAAATTAACAAGTGTTTACATGTTGATCTGACATGACTTTCCCTAGAAGTAGCAATGACAAGATTTTCAAAATTAACAAGTGTTTACATGTTGATCTGACATAACTTTCCTGAAAAGTAGCAATGACAAGATTTTCAAAATTAACAAGTGTTTACATGTTGATCTGACATAACTTTCCTGAGAAGTAGCAATGACAAGATTTTCAAAATTAACAAGTGTTTACATGTTGATCTGACATAACTTTCCTGAAAAGTAGATGTGACAAGATTTTCAAAATTAATAAGTGTTTACATGTGTATCTGACATAACTTTCCTGAGAATTAGCAATGACAAGATTTTCAAAATTAACAAGTGTTTACATGTGTATCTGACATGACTTTCCCTAGAAGTAGCAATGACAAGATTTTCAAAATTAACAAGTGTTTCCATGTAGATCTGACATGACTTTCCTGAGAAGTAGCAATAACAAGATTTTCAAAATAGATGCTGTGGTGGCCATATTGGATCTCAGATCAGCATACTTTCATTTATGAAAAACTAAACAGCAGAATAAGTCCTGTGTTTCAGACCCAATGCCATTTGATCTGTTTAGGAGTAGAAATATGGCCAATAGTGGCATTTATTTCATTTACCTTCAACAACAGAAATGGGTCAAAAGTGTGTATGTGTGTGTGTATATGTGTGTGTGTGTATGTGTGTGTGTGTGTGTGTGTGTGTGTGTGTGTGTGTAAAGTTCCATGGCAATCCTCCATGTCGATTACAAATTTGTGCTCTTAATGGGTGGATGACATCCATAAGTTATCATGGTCTATGACCAAAAATGTTAACAAAATGTGGAATTTTTTCAATTTTATCAAGACATTTAGAAATGTTGTAGTAATCATTCTGAATTGGCCTCAATGCTAAAAAATTTAGACTCAGCATCAGCAACTCACTGACAACACAATTAAAATTACGATATGCAACATCCAATACACATCAGGTATTGATGATATACATTTAATGTTATTTAAGTGCAATTTCCTGCAAATTGTTGCATATTTAAGCCAAATTACAATGGCATGTCAATAGCAAAGAAGATTATAGTTGATATCATTATACAAAACCAAGATACAGTCCATTTTGTATGCTTCCTGAAGTGTGTGCTTCACTAATTTCATATAGAAACTGCTGTTGTGTTAATTTATTTCATTTATTGATCATTGTTTGATGAGAGATGAGCATCTGTCAGACTTGTGCTATTTCACATTGAACCAATACTGTCAAGAAAAATTATCAGTTTAGCAAAGAAAAATAACTTGTGCATGTACTATTTCACTGGTTTTAAAGTATGTGTAGGTGTATCTTTTTTTCATTAAATCATAGAGGAAAAAAGAGCTAGGGTCAGCAGTGAGAAACAGGGATGGTTGGCCAACTGAAAACAGATTTATTGTTTGGCCTGATTATTTGGTATGTAATATCAATCAATTTACTCTGCATATCAACCCAGCCTTAAACAATAATATTATTTACAGAATGTTGGTTTTAAGGGCTTGTCAACTTTCTGTACATTAAACAATTAAGTTTTAACTTGATTATGGCAATTCTCCCTCATTGCTTCAGCAGCTTAGCAACCAAATGAATATCAGTTTACCAAAAAATCTGGGTCAATAAGATGCTTTCTACTGAAATTTCTTCAAATGTTGTTGATCGCACATGCCATGAAAACAACTGTTTGAAAGTTTCTCTGCCTTTATCTTTATAAGTATCAGATGGCAAACCTTGTGTACAAAATTCAACAGTCTTTATGTCAGGGAGCTTTCTGTCAAAATTAGTCCAAATTTCTTCAGCAGACTTTAAGACTAAATTGGAAGCCAAACGATTTAAAGTGCTCACCTTTACAATCACGGAAATTTCATCTCTAACTGGCTTTAAGTCTCTGGCCCTGCAACATTTGGTCCAATTATATTGTTAAATTCTTCAAGCAGTTACTTAAATTTTTCTACCATTAGTTTGCAGCCATATTTGAAGGCAAATCTATATAATTTGTTCAAACTTGAAAGGTTATTATACTGGCATGATTTCTTTCAATTTTGGTCCAACTTTATCAAGTGGGATTTTGGAGAAGTCATTATTTCAATTTTCAGCAATGCTGCCTTTATTTGATGGCAGCTCTGCATCATTTTAAAATCCCTTAATGAAAGAAATCCTTTTTTTATGAAATCAAGTGCAAATTGGCCAGCAATTGCATAAGACAACTGTGAATGGATGATAACAATGAAAGAAGCATTATACAAAAAAGCTCACTCAGTCTTTAATATAGCTGGGTCTTCATTTCAATCAGATTCTTAAACTTTTTTCTGAAATTCAGACTTTTCCATGCTAATTTTCTTAGGATTATAGAGACAATATCAAATATTTTTGTCAATATAATTTTTAATTTTTAAAATTTAACATATGGAAACCATTTTAAAAAAGCTGAGTTATTCTTAAAATTTGAAGAAAAAAAATCCTCACAATTTTCAGAGATATGTTAAGGGAATTTCAGGATTTAAGACTATTTTTTAATGTCAATGGTATAATCAATGTCCTGTTAAAAAAATATTGGTAGCAACCAAGCAATAAAATAATCTGAAACTAAGGAAGCTAGAGCTGTGTGAGCTAATACAGATCCACTAATGCCAAGAAAATGATTTGGATTTTATGAAAATGACAAGATTATGTTTTATATAATTTCCAAACAATATCATTCAAATTAATTGCTCCCATTCCATGAGATAATGTAAAACTAACATCCTGCAAATACAAGAGATAGAGGAAGCAACAAAGAAAACATAAAACAACTCCAGAACTATTTTACAATCCCAATCTTATCAACAGACTTTCATCATAAAGAGCATGATAATTTGGCCATATTTGTTTTCATGGAGATGTATGATACACTCAAAAATTTCAATCTGCCAAAACATAATGCAGTAGTTGACAATGGTGTTACAATAATTCTTTTATGATACTACCTGGAAGCCAGAATCATAAATTTAATAAGTATTATGGGCTGATTTTATAATCAGACTATGACATCCTAAGGAAAATATTAGAAATAATGTTAATAATTAATTATACTGACTTGTAAATCAAGTCCAACTGCAAACAACTTAGATGGTGATGTGCCATTGCATAATACACCATAATAAAAATACATACCCTATCAAGGGCCATAACTCACTTAAATGTATGTAGTATGAGCTCATCAGCAATAGCAATACCTATGCCAAATGATCAAGGGCCATAACTCAGGCAAGTGAAGAACATTCTCATTATTGTTCATCTAAGCTGTACTTAAGATTAACTTTCACAACAAATCTGGGTAATCTCAGAATATGTTCAAACTTGAGTGTTCACAAGCTTATGCATAAACTAAGACAATGCTAACATGATAAAGGGACATAACTCAAAAAAATATGTGCAAATTATGCTCAGGGCTGAACTTGTCTGAGATTTTTTACAAATATGAAATTTGAGGCATCTATCTTACTCAAAAGGCAGAGGCAAAAGATAAACAAATGGTATATCATGACCTATTACCTTTTTAAAGATGTAACATATTTTGGTATATATAACACCTACAAATGTATAATGCATATTCCAATTTTCAACCAACAACAATAAATTTTAGCCCTTCCATGTAACAATACATTTTAAAATCTGTATACATTGAATGATTTTCCTAGTAGTCTGCCATTTTGGGTAGTCCTCTAATCACCATCTTGTTACACAATGTTTGAATTGTTTACAATAAATCAGCACTTGATTGAATATTCTCTCATCACAGCTCCAAATCATGACCAACATATTTCAAGACATCATAAAAGTAACAACCCCAAAAATGTGGCAATACTGTAAGTATATTTTTTAAAACATTTTGGAGGATAGCTCTTGAAAGGGGCATTTTTAGGTTCCCTTGTTGATAGAGTTCAACCTGTTATATCAGATGCCCTGATTTCTCTATCAGATAGTTGTTTTTCTTCTCCACTACCCAACAGAAGACTTTCCTACAATGAGCTGCCTTGGCTCTTGGTTCTACAGTGGAACCTGTCTTGAAAGACCACCCCTTTTGCCAAAACATAATGGTCTCTCATGACAGGTGGTCTCTCATAACAGGTCATATTACTATATAATCAATAACTCTGCACATGATGAACCTGGTTTCTCAATACAGGTGGTCTTTCATAGCAGTGGCCTCTCAAGACAGGTTTTACTGTAGTACAAAGTGCTTATGCATAGGCAATGATATTTAGCTTGTATTTTGCTGTGTACAAGTTAACTGCATGGTCCTGGTTGATATTTTCACCATAATCATTCAGATTCAAGATTATGCTATTGCAAGTACAGTACAGTAGAACCTGTAGAACCTGTCTTGAAAGACCACTAATTCTGCCATAAAATTATGGTCTCTCAAGACAGGTGGTCTCTCAAAACAGGTCAGAGTGCTATATAATCATTACTTTTGTGCATTGAGAATATGGTCCCTCAAGACAGGTAGTCTCACATAGCAGTGGTCTTTCAAGACAGGTTTCACTGTATTTATACTCATTTGGACTATCATGGGCTGGAGGTATTATCTCAGTATCCCAGCTTGAATTGAGAATGGAAATACATCATAATTATGATTGACACATCAAAGAAGCTTAAGCCAGCACTTATTGCCTTCCATTTCCTTTAAAAACACCATGCTGAATCAATTAAACATTGATCACTGCTTTGTAACAAAGAAGTAATATATACTGTACTTTAAGATGAGAAATAAAACAAAAGAACCAAAGTTCATTTTCTGAAGAAAATTAAATAAAGCAATGGAATTATGTTAGCTTTAGCCATTATCGATCACCTTGAAAAGACCACAAAAAAAAACTACTTGCCAATTTTATATATTGAATTACTTACTGGTTGACAGTATGTCAATGCTACCATATGAGACAAACCATAGTCACATATATGCACACCCATTTCTGAAAATAAACTATTAGGTATATTAAGTGCACATTACTCTCACCAAAATATGGTACAGTAAAACCTGTTATGAAATATCGCCACTTCTGCCAACAAAAAGTAGTCTCTCAATACAGGTGGTCTCTTACAGCAGGTTTGTACAAAAAGACCAGTTTCTAAGGTCCAGTTTCAGAACAATTTGTAAAAAACCCACAATCACTACACATATATTCTATTCTTTATTAATCTTTCTTGCTAAAATATTGTATGCATTCATCTATAAACAAAATTATATAGCAATAAAGATATACTTCTATTATTTAACATGAAATCACATTTACATTTAAAGATCACATATTTTAGCATATGAAATCATTTCTGAATTACTCCTTTCCCTTTATAACAACTTAAATTTGTTTTACTGACTTTTAAACTGCATTTTTGTCAGTGATCTGCTCCTTTTCACTTCTTTCAGTTACAATAATTAATTTCTCCAGCATTAAAATTTGTCTTTTTAGTTGGAGGTTTGTCCATTGTCATTAAGGTTCTAGGTGTTAAAATTATTAGTGCTCAGTTGTAATATCAAACATAAAGATGGTTTTGACTGGGCTTTGGGAAAATATTAAAATCCTATACATGAGCTTAGCATATCTAACAATTAATGAAATAAAAAGAAACAATTATCTCATCCTGAAACAGAACCATTTACTCAGAGACAAAAGTCAACGGCTTCATTCAACTCTACAGTATAAGCAAAGTGTGTAACCCAGTCACATCAACTTGAATCGGCAACAGCTTTGTGATTGAAATATAATCACTAAAAATTGGGAAATGGGGGGCATCATCAAACATCATAAGTCTTGAACCCTATCAATTATATCTGGCAAATGATTCTCTCTTGCTGGTTTAATAGACAATGATATTATTCACCCCTGGCAATATGGAATAGCTCTAAAGACAAACAACATGAGCAACCACTACATCAATTTTGGCACTACAATGGCAATTCATGACATGTACCTTAGCCTGGTTTACAAAGTATAGCATCTATCACTGGTAGCAACAATCCCATTTTTTTCAAAATATTCCATTTTGTTTGTTTTTGATTAGAACAATCATTACTAATCAAGCAGTTGTTGTAAGGTCAGTGGTGTCTGTCTGTTCTTGTGATTCAGTCGTTCCTACAATAAAGCTAGGAAGCAGGCTATTAGTTCGGGAATAATTAGTTTGGTTCCCTACTTTGTATTATTCCAGCATTGCTTACCACTATACAAATGGCAGAGAACAACACAGGTAGCCTAAGAAGCAGGAAACCAGACAAGGAAATAATCGACATATGCTTTAGTCTGGTTTACAAAAGAAACTATAAAACACTATAAACATAGCTGAAAATATTCACACATTGGTAGCTAGCCTATTTGTTTAAGATTTTTTTTATTTAGAATGGTATGAGAATATCCTCATTTTTGCATTTTTGTGATGCGATCATTCATAGCAGTGTCAGACATTGTGGTTGCTGGTCATGTTCAGCAGTCACTCATGAAAACATTTATAAAATCGATCCATGCATGATGATTACAATTGTAGTTGGAAATGACAGGAGGTCGCTCATAGCAGAGGTTGCTCATAACAGTTTTTACTATGCATTTAATCTGCAACAATCTCTTCTTAAGATTGTTTAAGGGACAATAGTCATAAATTAAATTTGATAATTTAGAAGTAAAGCATTTTTTTTATCATGATCATTTTTAATTGATTTAAAAACAACATCTCCATTTCTGAACAAGACTTTCATTGGAAACTTTTGCTCAAACTTTAAATACCTCATGGTTAACATAAAAGCAGAAGTATTTCTTGAGGAGGGAAGAATATGGTGTGAAGGTACACATCCCAAAGTTCAATGGAATCCACTGGGACAAAGGAATTTATCACATTCCCATCTGAAGCCAAATTGAAGCATTCTTTCTATAGAAATCTGTTTTAGGAACAAAAAAATTAACTCAAACTTTTCACTTCATTTTTTTAAAACCAGACATATCAGGAAAGATAAAGTCAGAGTCTGGACACTTTCTACCCTCCAGACTGGACCTTCCATAGAAAGGTGTATACCTCTTCCCCAATTGACCCAATTTAAACAGCTGACTGAGGATGGGGTCTATGATATAAGGGTACCAAAAACAAAGACAGTAGTCAATAGTTTAAGGTGATATGGACCCATACATTTTCCATGAACAGATAATAGACTGTTATAAAGCCAAGAAGAAAAGAATGTTTCCTATTGCATTGGTTTTATAATTAAGGTAGGCAAGTCATCTTTTTTTAAAACTATGCATGAAAAGAGGGCTATGGTCAGCAATAAGACATGGACAGTTAGCTGACTGGACACACACATTTTTGTTTGTTTGGCCTAGTGTTCATGTTATGCCTGCATGAAGGTCTCATTGGATCATCTGCCAAGAAGAAAAGAATGTTTCCTATTGCATTGGTTTTATAATTAAGGTAGGCAAGTCATCTTTTTTTTAAAACCATGCATGAAAAGAGGGCTATGGTCAGCAATGAGAAACATGGACAGTTAGCTGACTGGACACACACATTTTTGTTTGTTTGGCCTAGTGTTCATGTTATGCCTGCATGAAGGTTTCATTGGATGATCTGCATGGGAATGCTTCTTGACTGCAGCTACGTAGATAAAGGTAATAGAATAGAACACATGTACATACACACAGACAAATTTTGAATGCATAATTATGCACAAACAATGTACAGAAACCTGCAAACATTTTGTTCACATGCACACTAACATTACATATTGCATTATATATAGATAAATTATACAATTATGTACTGTATGACTTGAATATCTCATTTCCAGCTGGTGAAAAAGAATATTCTTTTATGAAATTTTAAATGCAACAGTGGAATTTGAATTATGTATTGATGGAGTAGACATTTTATGTCTACATCTCATTTCCACTGTTGAGCATATTCATTTTATAATGATGTCGAACCAACATTATTCAGACCTTTAATAAAGCCAAAAAAGCAGTTAACTTGAATCATTAATCAATGAAATAATGTATTTTTTAACATTGACAACCCATTTATAAAGCTGTCCCATTATCTGTACTTTTCCGTACCTCCTAATTACATGTGCAGTATGAATTCAGAGGAAATATCTCTACTTCAGAATCAAGTAGCAATAAAATTACAAAATCTGGCCTGCAATCATTTGTAAACCATCCAAAATCAATTATAAAAAGTGACACAAATTACAGACTATTCTGAAATAATAGACGCAGACATCGTATTTCATGCATAGTGTATAATTCAAAAGCAGAAACTTATGGTTTCTTCAGCATAATGTAAATATTGATTATGTCAAAAAAATAATGGAATGTCTCATTGAACTGATTGATCTATCGATGATTGTCATCCAATGTTTTCAAGTTTGACACACTGTTTTGAATTTATGTAAATTTATACTATGGCTGATTATTCTTTGCTGGGATACGGATGAAATTCTCTGACTGGGTCCGTGAATAATGTGATGAATCCTATATTCTCTCAAGTAATCTGCACAATCAAATGTTCGAATTGGCAAAGAGTTTGACAACATGGAAATTATATGATCTGTGATGTCCATCTCCTGTACAAACATTTATTATAAAATGAATGGCAATTTACTGCAAACATGCAATCAAAAATATTACATCAATGGCCTGATGACTGATATATTTATTCTCTTTCAAAATGTGCCTGACAACAGACATTCCATGGCCTGATGACTGTTTTAATCTCTTTCAAAATGTGCCTGACAACAGACATTCCATGGTCTGATGACTGCTATATTCTTTTTCAAAATGTGCCTGATGACAGTCATTTTATGGCCAGATGACTGCTATATTCTCTTACAAAATAAGCATGACAACAATCATTTCCTGGCCTGATGACTGATATATTCTCTTTCAAAATTTGCCTGATAACAGACATTCCATGGCCTGATGACTGTTTTAATCTCTTTCAAAATGTGCCTGACAACAGTCTTTCCATGGCCTGATGACTGCTATATTCTCTTACAAAATGTGCCTGACAACAGTCATTTCCTGGCCTGATGACTGATATATTCTCTTTCAAAATGTGCCTGACACACTCCAGATACATCAAAAGGAAAATTTTAACTTCCATTCATTCAGATTGATGGAAGTGGAAATGAGAGCTACAACAACAAAATAAATCCTTCTCAATTTTTTTATTCAGCATAAAAACAACAGATTAATAGAGGCAATCAGTTATTGTTTTAAATCAATAGCAGGCTTTCATTGAGAAAAAGAAGCAAGCATGGAAAGGATCTCTATGTAGTAAGTAATACAACAATAACATCAAAAAGTGTCACACAATCAATTGCTGCACATGTACTAATTATCTCAGTTCAATTTGTATTTGAATGCTAATTATCCACAGTTTGAATGTGGGAACGACAGAGATATTGAAATCTGTTCACTTTTCTATCTATGTCACTTGTACATCTCCTAAACTTCTGGTTGGACAATACCAACACTTTGTAGTTCTCTCATCAGCTGAGTAACAATGTAAAGAAAAATTGTACTTATCTCCCTTTAATTTCACTTGGAGAGGATCAAAGATCAAGTTGACTTTGACCAACCATTTTTTCTTGTCTGCAACTGAATCAGTTTTAGGTTCTGTTGCCTGCATCATGACTTAGGGAATGGCCTTATCAGGCAAGGTAAGGTTGAGTTGATGTAAGATCATGGCTGTAAATATTTACATAATAAAGGGTATCTTCCAATGCAAACCTTTCAATCAAAGTTGACATGATCTAGGGGCTGGCAAATTCTGGGAGGACCTTTTGCTATATTGCATTTTTAAGATATCTTAACTTAATGTTAGCAATAGGGATTGTCTGCCACAATGTAGAGATTTGACATTTGAGTCTTATTCATGTCATTAACCTCAAACATCAGGGCTTTTGATTGATTCCTTTCTTTGATTGATTCCATGATAAGTAAATTCAGCCATTAAGAGGGAGCATCTGTGGTTACTGTGACAGACTCATGACCAAAAAGGTATGTGTTTCAATCCTACAATTAGACCAGCCAAGGTCAGCTACCATTGTGTGTTTTTGGACAAGGCATTTAATTCCAACTGATTGGCACTAAATAACCTACTTGTGTTGCTGTACCAATAAGCATCAAATCAAACCAAACCAATTATCGAGAAGGCTTTATCTGAAAATAACAAAGTTAGTAAAGAAATAGATTGTTTCTGAACTTTGATATTTCTAGATGAATGCCAATTTTGCCTTCAGGCCAAAAGACAAATGGTTCGTCACTTCTTTATTCCACGTATTTATCAATGCATTAAAAAGGCATAATATATCATGTGAATGAAAACCTAAATTATTTCCCCAATAGATAAACAGTAACTAATTTGGACATCTTAATACAAATAAATATCTATGCAAATAACAAATATAACTAATTATATTCTTTTAAAAACAGTTATACAAAAATTCAGTTAGATTGAAACTCATTCAGCATATTCCAAAATGACATCTAAGCATGTTTAAGTTTTTTTTTAGAATAGCACTTAATTTGTGTTTATGTACAGGAGACAACACAAATCAGTGTGTGTGTGCACACACGCATGCATGTGTTTGTGTGATTTGAATTTTTTATGTAGCTTTAACAAATTTGCAGTAATATGGCCATGATGTCCGCAGTGTGACAGTTTATAGTGATGTCTAGCATGGGGCATCATGCCAAAGACATGTGGCATGATGTCCCACCCAATCACATTATCCAGACACTAGGCTGACCAGTCCTAGCACTAACCTCTTAATGCTGAGCACCTAGCAAGGCAGCTGTTAGCACCATTTTTATCAATCTTTGGTATGACTAGACTGGAGCTCGACTCCACGTCCTCCCACATCCGAGCCAGATGCTATAACCCCAAAGCCACCAGAGCAAATCAAATCAAAGTAAAACAAACTAAAAACTAACTTATTGCTGCTTTTCATTAATTTGACAAAATCCAACTGTCTTAAAGAATCATCAACATTGTTATTAATGTGCTGCTACCTGGTACTTCGAGTTTTCATGCACTGCATCATGGGTAACCTGACAGTTTACATTCTCTACAGATGCTCCATATCCCCTTCAAAATTTCTAATAATCCATAAACCTCAAACAGTACTAACACGTCTCATTACTAAGATTAGATTATTGAGGATTTAAAAGTCAGTTCCAGTTTTGACTTTATTTGTATAAAGATTGTTGATTATTGGTTTTTATGGCACTTATAACACAATTTTGGTTTGAATGGCACTTGTAACACATTACTGGTTTTTATGACACTTGTAACACATTATTGGTTTTAATGGCACTTGTAACACATAAAATTCAAACAGCTAATTTCCAATGAAAGAAGGTAATTTTTCAAATATTACACCATCTTCCTCCAATCTTGGTGTTATATTGTGTTGTAGCAATTTGTACTGGAACTTTCTTCAAACTTTGGTTTCTTCTTTGTTGATTCATCTAACACAGCATCTGAGGGGAGTTTTAAAATTATTGTCCTCCGATTTACAAGAAACTTCAGTACATTTTTCACTATTATCATTCTCGCACATGTTCAACTATAATTTATTAGGACATTTTCAGGATATAAACCAAAGTCTGTGCATGCCCAAGTTAGAAGGAAACAGCATCAAAAGTAATCTGTTATAAATTGTCAAAATATTTCCAAGCAATCTTTTAATAACCTACAATACTATGATAAAATAACTATCCCTAACCTTGAATATTTGTTGATCCTACTTTTTAATATTTGTTTATACTTTTTCCAATATTTGCACAAATTTCTCATGTAACACTACTTTAGAAGTGCTTACATTCATAAAATTTTGCATGATTTCACCCTTGCTCACTCTAGCAGCATCTCTGAATTGTGTTGCTGTAGTCCAAAAGAGGAAGAAGGAAAATATTCTGATCTGAATGGTGTACAGAGAAAACCAAATGGTATCAGACTTACAGATGGAACAGGAGTTTATGCAAATTCAAAGCTCAGAAACGGAAATGACACAGAGGGTTGTGGGCAGTTCACCATGCTTCTCTGTACCTGCATACCTAGATACAGTTTAATCACACATTGAGAATATCATGCTGGGAAATGGGTATGGCTGTAGTCTGGGTGTGGCTGTAGACTGGGTGTGGCATTAGCCTGGGTGTGGAAGTAGTCTTAAGCACTATAATAAAAAGTCCTGTGTTCAATATCATTAGAGATAGACACTTTTAGGACAACATAATTTATTATGATACACAAATATACATTTGCTGCATGCATCAACTAAAAACCCTTCCACTTTCACAAATGTTAACACTGTAGCCATATGCTTTTACAACACTGCAACATTTCTTGTGAATCCATGAATTATCTTGACCCTATACTTGTTGGTTCAAAGCCATCTGAGTGAAAGATAGGGCTGCATAGATAGGGCACACAGAATATAGTGTAAATTCTAAAGACTGAGTTTAAGTTAAGCCTTCTTAATAAATAATAACTGAAAAAGATAACAGTTTTTGCTTCCCCCCCCCCCGTTTTCTAGTAAAGAGCCGATTTTGATGGATTAAGAGCAAAGATGGCAGAAGTAAATGCAAACTTAATGTGAGACCTTCTGGAAACAAGACTAATTTTCATATTACTGATATCAACAATCACTCTCAACCAATTAAAGTACATGTACAGTACTTGCAATTTATCTATTACCAAATGTGCTAAATATTAACCTATCATTAGAGGAATAATTGCTCAGATTTTATATATGTCATGATTAAGATTTTATCTTCTACAATACAGGATTTCAATAGTGAGTAAAAAGTGTCTCATTGTTATAGAGTGAGTAAAATACTCTATAGTTCCTGGCAAGTAAAATGCTCTGTGATTACAGACAAATCTAAATCAAGGCCGAATTGTAAGTCAAGGATCTGTGACCAAAACTCTTTAAATATACATGAGAAACAATGTTCCCATAGTCACATAGTATGAATATGCCATCTATTTCACCATATTCACCAACTCTGGAGCACTGGCACTGAGAGGCACCACTCAGGGAGTCAAACTGGGCTGCACACTACAGTGACAAACCTGTCATTACAACTACTAATATAAACTGCCACACTTACATAGGCACAGACCCAGACATGAAGTCTCATTCCAAAACTGACAATACATGAGAACACAACAAAACTCATGAAGTGCACAGAGAAGCTTGTAAATGAGCAGGTTCAAAGAAATCAAGCATCCTGAAAACTCTGATACTGAATGGATCCAGCTAGGTTGCACTGATAAAGCTGCAGATGAAAAATGTAATGAATAGACCCGTAATAGGGGTAAAACTGGAAACTCTTGTGCACAATTTTTAAAAATTGTTTTGGCATAAATCATTTCAAGACTCAAAAATCTCTATCAACCTGATAAAGACAAATTGTATTAAATAATTTAAAAGATGCATTTTTTTCTATCCCAGTTCATGATAAAAACTAGTTTTATCTGTTTTTCATTGTAAACAATATTTGCCATTAGTGTATGTGTTTTCTAAATGATTTTGCAATGGCTCCTTGAATCTCCATAAAACTGCCAAATTTCGTGGCTATGCCCATTTAAGGAATATGAGGCATTTCTGGATGGTTTATATTTCAAGGGACATGTGTGCAAAATGCTCACAAGTGTAAAAGGTACAAATGAATTGCTAATAAAGATGGAATAATTGTCCAGCCAACCTGAAACTGTCAGGAAATTGTGCTCTTAGGCTTCCTATTCAGTTCCTTAAAATGACTGCAAATTTAAAGCCGACTTTTTTCATTTCGTGACTAATAAATTTTATTACAATACACAGGTATCACTGTAAGAGATAATGAACAAGTTATTAGCAAAACGATTACTACCATAAATACACACTTAAAATTTGAGTCAAACTGCAAATAACCACGAATTACAAATAACTAATAGTGTGATCTACCATGACATAATTCACCTGCCAATCAGGGTCTATGTCAGTTCTACTGATTACTCCTGGCAAACTACACAGACCCAGATTTACTGATACATTATGTGATGGCAGATCTGGGTCTGTGTAGTTTGCATTTGGACTTGACTTACAAATCAGTATATATGTATGTATGCATTTTTCTACTACAAACCAAATGAAACCGAGAAAAGCTCAGCCACACCAGAAAATGTTGAAAACATATGCTTAAATTATAGCTATTTCTCTGTGGAAAAAATACAAATTATCAATTACTAATGTGTTTGATGCAGAACAGAACAATTCAACTGGTACAGCACAGTCAAATATAGTTCTAAAAATGTCAGATCCTAATGGTGCCTGTACTGGAGGACACCAGTATATCTTCTTGAACATTTGGTAAAGTGACTGTCAACTCATGATATGGAATGAAAGCTCAACAGTTGTTGTTGTTGTTGTTGTTGTTGTTGTTGTTGTTGTTGTTGTTGTTGTTGTAGGGTTTAACATCATTTTTCAGAACAGCATAGGCTACACTTGGCAGCCACTGTATAACTAGTGGAGGAAGAACCCTAAAAAAACCCAGGAAGTACTACAAACTCAGGAGAACTGGCAGGCTTTCCCATGTGACCACATTAATTGAGCAGAGATGTAAAACAATGAGGTTTATACCACTCAGCCACTTGGCCCCCCCCCCCGGAAGCTCTTAAGAGATGTTCTTTTCTTTAAATCTATAAATCTATATATGTATATATATATATATAAATATATATATATATATATATATATATATATATATATATATATATATATATATATATATATTATTCTGCATATATTTCCTTCTATGTGCTGAACAAATTTCCAAAATATTCTGACAAATTTTCTTCCCTTTTATACCTTTCTTGCTGTTTTTTTTAAATTGTATAAAATATTTAATTATTTTTAATACTTTCAAAACTATAGAGTTTGTTTTCAAATGGGATTAATTTTACAGTCTTTAGTTTGTTTGTTTTTTTAAAAAAACAAAGGTCAGCACAGCATGTAAGAAAAGGGTCAGTTAGGTTAGAGTAAACATGGAGGGGGGGGCCTAAACAGACAAGCTGTGAGGTTTTTTTTCCCTTTAGACTAATGTCAAGACATACAATGGATGCTTTTTGTTAATGATAGGTTGAGTAGTAGTAGCATTCAAAAACTCAGAAATAGAAGGCACAGCAGCCACAATATGGTCCACTCGATCTTGCCTTTCCCATCTTTTGACTTTGACCTCAGATTAAAGTTACCTCCTACCCCGAGTAGCCATCATTGTGTGTCTTCCACAAAACAATCAAACACATTCTCTCAATAAATTGCATCTAGGGACTTTCCAGGCATTAAGGAATTCCTCAAACATCAGCATGTTTCAGAAAAAACTTTTATCATTTGACTTTCTTCACGGAGAAATTTTATAAAATAACTATATCAGGATTATCTCATGAGACAGATAAACAAAAACAAATTTCACCATTTACTTACATCTTTTTTGACCTTATTTATTTCACTCATCATTAGGCTTTAGTGAAATTTATACCTCAACTGTTGTTGTGTTTCCAAATGTTATGCCTGGTGGTAACCCTATAACTTTATTGAGCAATATTTTGAAGGCATGTTTAATAATGGACCTGCTTTACCAAGATTTGGCATAGTTTGGTAAGCTGACATTGATTTGACATAATGTGGTAAGTTGACATTGATTTGACAGTTTGGTAAGCTGACATTGATTTGACACAGTTTGGTAAATTGTCATTGATTTGGCATAGTTTGGTAAGTTGACATTGATGTGACATAGTTTGGTAAATAGACATTGATTTGGCATAGGTTGATAAGTGGACATTCATCTGGCATAGTTTGGTAAGCTGACATTGTTAACAAACAGCATTTGAAGACCTTGTTGCCTTTACCTGAATTTTCTTTATACACACTTATATTAAAAATACTTACACTGCTTGCCACTATGCTGCTTTACAATGCAAGATCATCTTTTCTAACAGATGATGTTCCAACTCTGTAAATGAGGTATATACGGTACAACAAATAAGGGTCACAAACTTAAATAAATATAAAAGGTGCAACTTGTGCACAAAGATTCATATGGTTTTATTATATTTCAATGAATTATTTCATGCTAGAAAAAAGGATAACTCCCAATTTAAAATCAATTTCAGCAAACCACCTTTCCATACCAAAACCAAATAAAAAAAACTCTTTGAAAACAATGTTTTCAAAATTAGGCATCACTAATTTGGAACAGAAGAACAAAGGAAAACAGAAATGTATATGTATAAATTCATATAATAATCAAATTCAATGAATGAAAGGCAAAACCTGTTTAATTTGATGAAACACATTACAACTTAAACTATAAACTCTCACATCTTCCACTTTGTTTTCTTTTTTTATACCATACAATATACTGAGTAGATTAGGATAATGATAACACCACCACATATATTTTCAAAACCGACAGTCAAGGACCAGAAGTGAGTCTTGGAAGTAGGGACTCTTGACTGTATCATCTTGAGAAACGGAAGCTACATGCATTTCTCAAGGACACATTGAGATGGCCAGAATCCTTTGCCTAAAAGTTCAAGTATGGCATGATATGTATAATACTATACAAAGTTTATACAAGCAAATGATGTTGTAAATAAAAATTAGCATCAAATAGCTGAAAAGTAGAAAGCAAAGAATACTCACTATTTCGCCTTTAATTTGAAAGCAAGCTTGCTTTTATGTTTCAAAAGTAGCTTCCACATATCCATGTAACACAAAATTAAGACTGGTTTTCAATCCCTTGTGTGCTTCAATCCATGTAACACAAAATTAAGACTGGTTTTCAATCCCTTGTGTGCTTCAATCCATGTAACACAAAATTAAGACTGGTTTTCAATCCCTTGTGTGCTTCAATCCATGTAACAAAATAAAGACTGGTTTTCTATCCCTCATATGCTTCAATCCATTTAACACAAAATTTAGACTGGTTTTCTAACCCTTATATGCTTCAATCCACTTAACACAAAAGTTAGACTAGTTTTCTATCCCACATATGCTTCCATCCATGTAACAAAATTTACACCAGTTTTCTATCCCTTGTATCCTTCAATCCAAGTAACATATGATCTATTATTGTTTTCTATCCCACATCTGTTTCAATCCATGTAACATAAAGTTTAGACTCATCTTCTGTTCTTCATCTGCTTCAGTCCATAAATAATGTGGCACCCAGATGGCAAATAAATATGGTGGTCATCGATGGCTAGATTTTTGGTGTCCAAGAAATTGATTAGGATAATGATATCACTTTCATAACAAAGGAAAGAAGATACCTAAATGACATTACAACTTTGCAAAATTTGATTTGCAAATTTAATTTAAAAGATCATTAGTGTAAGCCAAATAAAAGCCTACATTGACTAATGGAATCCCCTAAATACTGTTTCACCTAATTCTCAGAGATTCCAGACATGTAGAAATTTAGCTAATATAATACTGTCACTGTGCACTGCAAAGGACACTTATGTACCAGTGGGAAACAAATTATACTTCTATAATGTGCCAGTGGGTTACAAATCAAACTCCAATAATGTGTCCGTGGGCAACAAATAACTCCTCTAAATTGCCAGTGGGCATCAAATCACACTCCTTTAATGTGCCTGTGGGCAACAAACCATACTCTTTAATATTCCAGTAGGCTACAATACACTCTTTTAATATGTCAATGGGATACAGGTCACTCCTATGATGTGCTGCTCACTGCATAGATTTTAGCTGTCGGCAATCTATTTGTGAGTAATTTTTTGTTGCATTCTTCTATTGGTAATGAAAACCAGTCAGCCTGTCAAAACTGTATTCAAGCTGATGCAACCAATGTCATCCAAGAGAAATTGAAATTGATTCAAATGCATCATTACCATATGAACATCAAACTTGTAAATAAATGGAAAAGTTCCAATTAATTAAAAGCAGATGATACCAGCCACATATTGATGGAGAATTAAGCTATCTGTAAGCCATCTGTCATTCTCCACAATAGATTTGAAGCCCTTCACTGTCATAACTTCTCATTCTGTACATGTCCCCAATAGATTTGAAGCCCTTCACTGCCATAACTTCTCATTCTGTACATGTCCCCAATAGATTTGAAGCCCTTTACTGTAATAACTTCTCATTCTGTACATGTCCCAAGATTTTGTCAGACAATCATGATTATATCAAACCTAATTTCAACCCTTTAATATTAAGCACAGTACTGACTGATTCTTTTATACCACAAGTACTTTGAGTAACATAACCTACATTGCTATAACTTAGTTCACCATATGAATACCATAGGAATTCATTTTTACTCTTTTCATGTACCACCTTAATTAAATCAGACCTGAAAGAAAACAGGGAAAAAAAACTCCAATAATCAGGTATATTGATTTATGTCAATCATGTTCATACCATATTACAACTTAACATTAAATAGCACTTGACTGCAGTTATGGTCTTGTTTCATACCAAAAGCCCCTAGTGGCTGTTGACATCATGCACCAAGGTCAATAATATGGTGACCTTAGGGTAATTTCACTGAACTTAGTAATTCAATTGTTATTTATCTTATTTATCTTTTTTTTACTAGACTTGTGTACAGTTGACAAATGAATAAAAGTAGCTCAAGTATCTTATAGCCAAAGATACAAGAATTTTATTTCAAATCATACAGTAGAAGTGCACCAACTCTTGAAAATTGCACCAACTCTTGAAAACTGCACCAGGCAAATTAACAAAAAGCAAGCAACTTTTCATTAACGAGTGCAGCAAAGTAAGGACAAATGGGAACCTTACCAAATATAAATTATATACATAAGAAAGCATCTTATTCATTGAAAAATTTACAAAGAGTTATATTTGACAAGATTATCAGATATTAGGTCAAGATAGCAAAAATGGTTTCAAAATGTCCAAAAGTTAAAAAAGAACTATGGAATCTTTCAGGTTTCCTAACTGTCATTATCCTTTTGTACTGTTTTAAAACTCAACCCATTCACTATACCATCATGGCCCTATCTCTGTCAAATATTATGTTTATGCATGTATGTATAGAGATTATTGGCATATCAACACAATCCTAGCTAAATAGAACATCTGTGAGAAAGGTTATACTCCGCTTGCCACAGCACGGATAACCTACTTGTGTTGCTGAGCTATGAAATAAAACAAATCAAAACCCAAACTATGCAAATAAAATAGTGATTAATAACCCCAATACACCCATAAAATTTCATGACTGTACATACAAGTATCCAATGAGATGAAATAAATGCAAAAATTGAATGAACTTTCTTGAGAATAAAGAGCAGGTCAGTGACCTACTTTTGCCATGCTGAGTAGTTCCATCCAGTCAAATTTCATGTACATGTATATAGAAAGGTGTTACATAAACTGCACTAAAATGTAAAAAGTTAATGTAACTGCTCAAAAAAAACTCCCAGGTAAGTGACCTACTTTTCTTCATGGTGAATGCAATTTCATGTACATACAATGGAGTCAGAAAATCTGCATTAATTGCAGAAAATTAACATAATCAATGCAACAAGAAATAAGGCCAGTGACATAATTTGCAGGCGAGACAAAAAAATTACAAGACTCGTATAAAAACACATTGATGTGAGACATGTGCATGCTAAAAGACGTGATGCTTCAAGATGTGGACAAGGAGATGGAATGACAAACAGGAAGCTTTGCTTTGACTTGATTTGACTTTTTAAGCTACAACAATTTATTCAAGGTTATATAATACCAAGGCTAAATGTTGTAACTATGGTAACCTGAATATCAACTTAAGACAATTATAATGCTTCACTTCAGATTTTGAACCACATCATCTACTAAAGCTACACACACACAGATGAAATGAGCTTTTTAAGCTCTGAAATGAATATTTCAATATTCATATAAGAAAAAGTTTTGGAAAATATTACATCTGAAATTGTCATTGGAACACTTGTTTTATCATTTATTATAAGCATGTCCACATTTAGTGTGTCTTGCAAGATGGCCTAAGTTTGAGATGGCTCATATTAAAAAAGATCTAACCTGTATGCCTATCTAAAACTCTTCTGCACCGCATGTACATGCATGCATGCACACCCACATGCATGCATGCACATATGCATAATAAATACAGTGGACATTTGGCAGTTAAATCCATTTTAAGCTTTTGGAAATTTGATGCCATTGTGACATGAAATCTCTTCCTGTGGACTGGTGCCACAGAGAATTTATTCTGTTATGTGATACAAGGGAGAATTCTCTCCAGGTGATGTGGCACAATGGCAAATTTCCACATTTTTATTAGTGTTAGAATAGGGAAGCAAAGCATTATTGTATTTAAGGACCATTTTTCATTCTGACCAGCAAGTGACTTGACTTACCAAAACTCTGAAGAAAAAATAGAGAGAGAGAGAAATATATATATATATATATATATATATATATATATATATATATATATATATATATATATATAAATAAAGAGAGAAAGAGAGAGAGATATCAAATTTTTATCTTATAACCTGGCCTGGTCCAGACCAGGTACCCATCGATCACTTTAACTTGTAAGTGTAGTAAGTGAATGACTTGTATTTTCAAGTGAAATACATAGCCTGCATTCAAATCATAATCTCTGATCAATATAGCCTATAAATTTGAATACATCTGAGAGATAAATTTGAATACATCTGAGAGATAAATTTGAATACATCTGACAGATAAATTTGAATACATCTGAGAGATAAATTTGAAGACATCTGAGAGATAAATTTGAATACATCTGAGAGATAAATTTGAAGACATCTGAGAGATTCAGCGAACACTAATACCTGAAACAAGATGTATTATTACTCTTCTTACAACGAAATGAAAAACCACTTTGAAATAAGTTCTGATGGTATTTAAGATTTCCCCAGCGAAGGTGCCTATCCATTAATTAGCTTTACTAATTGCAATTCATTTCCACCGCAAACTGTACTCCAAATCAGTTAATGAAAAGCAGTCAATGCACAAGCACATCTCATGAGAGCAAACTTCAAAGAATTTTTGAAAAATAATAACTCCAGTGACTCTTTTAAATTAATAAAACATTTGTAAGAAATGTATCAAGCACAATGCTTTTTGCATGTAATTATGTGAAATGGGACATATACTTAGCCATATTTTGATTGATATGCAAATGTGGACACAGATAGTATCGAGCAGACATATACTATCCTGCTACATGCATCATTATTTTTGTCACTCTCATCGAAAAAAAAATCCATTAGGCCAAGACTGAGCACATCTATTTTCTATCCTCAGAATATTTTTCTCTTCTGTGCATCTGGAGAATGCAGCATGTTTTCAGCCATTATACATATGAAGTACACAGATGATGAGGAAATGCAGTCATTTGTTTTAGGTGAGGCCCTGAAAAAGGATAAGTGTAGCAACATGACATTCAATTTGAAGCTCGATATTGATACATGGGTTCCAACACCTCATCCAAATATGCTGTGCATGCATTTTTAGGTATAAATGTGTGTTATACTGTTGGAAAAATCCAATTTTACCCTCTCTGTAAAGTGAGTTTCAATGATAAATCTACAGTATACACTCACATACAATTCAAATCAAACTGTAAAAATCTATACAGGTATCATCTAGTGCATTATGTGACAACAGATCTGGGTGTATGAAAACAACGTAGATCCTGATCTGCTGGTGCATAATACTACTACAGCAGATCAAGGTCTATGTTGCTTGCAGTGGGACCGGTGGCATCACTAGGGGGAATGAACCGTACAGGTGACACTATCAAAGTAGGCAACACTAGAATAACTGTCTATAAAATTTTTGAACTTTTGTGAAGGATTCAGGAGGTCCATGGTTTTGAACCTAGGCTGAATCATGCCAAAGACTTATACAAATGGTACTAACAGCTGATTGGTTGGCTTGGTGTTAGGATGCACACACACAGACACACACCCACACAAATGCATGCATGCATGCATGCAACCATCAGCAACACACACACCCCCTTCTTGCTATGAAACTCATCTTTATATTCAGGTGTTATTGTAATGAATCCTGACCAAATAAAACAGTTCAGACCAAAACAAGCACAATCTGTTAAGTGCCAATGTGCAAATATTTTGTTGACATGCTGACAGTACATTTTGTGTGGTCAGCATGACAATAAAAGTAACTTTGACCTATGGGTTAGGCTTGCAATAAATTTCTACCTGTAAAGGATGGGATATGCTCTGTTTAGGGGCATGATTAGATTTTAACCTGCTAGGATAACAGTTAGAAATATAGGAGATATTTTAACATTGGGTCAAGTAGAGAAAGATGACAAAGTAGAGATAATCCTGAGACAATTTGATATAAGTGTCATGAAAAAAACATTTAACAGAATATTAATTAATAAAGATGGATTAGTGAAAATTATTTTAGCTTTGATGGGCATTGTAATTTTTTGGCAGTTAGATAAAATTAATCCTGATTGGCTAGCAAAACAAGGAGAGGGGTCTAAGACAAAATTCATGGTTTTAAGTAATCTCCCGCATAAAATTAGTCAATCCATGTTTTTCAGTGAAAGGAGAAGATCTTGACTCTGATCAATAAAAAGTATTTTTCTTATTAAAATGTCCAAGGGATGATTCTATGGAAAGTGATGACAAGAAAGAGAGAGATTGGAAAAGAGAGATTCAGTTTTATAGAAAAGGAAGCAAGCCAGGAAAACACATTGAAAAATAGCCAAATATGTGTACCACACAGTGGAAAAGACAGCTTAGTGACCAGAAAAGGCTGGAGAGATAGAGAATAGAGAAAAAGGAATACAGCAACAGTTTATTTATTCTGACATCGAATTTGAGAGGACCTGAAGCAACCAGGTTATGCCAGCATGCTGAGCTATGAGTTCTATGACACTCAGTTCTATAATGAAACTCGTTGTATCAGCATAACATAATGGCTAACTGCATTTCTTTTGAATTTTGTATTCAAATTCCAAGAGAAAGTGTATCATTTAAATGTCAGGTTTTATGTCATTTTGTTAATGTGCTTGATTAAACTATTATAATTTACATATGGGGACTCTTATTGTTCTATGCTCAGATCTTTCTTCTTCCATCCATTATTTTCAAGATTTATGTTATTCATTACTTAGTCTGGGCAATAACACTGTGGTAGATCATCTCCTACATAATGATAACTGAACCAAAGGCACTAACACAAAAAAAGAACCCTAAGAAAAAGGGGATGCTACATAGATTCATATAAAAAAGTAAATACCATATAAACACCATCATAGGTCAACATGTTTTATAATAGAATATATACAGCACTCATATGACAAATACAGTCAGACAAGTACATTATAAATTAACTGTCAATCACAACAAAAGGTATTTTTTCATCCTGCATTTGGGGCCCAGGGTGGAAGAGTGGTCTGAGGCCCAGGGTGGAAGAGTGGTCTAAGGTCCTGGGTGGAAAAGTGGTCTGAGGCCCAAAGTGGAAGAGTGGTCTGAGCCCCAGGGTGAAAGAGTGGTCCAAAGTCCAGGGTAAAAGAGTGGTCAATATTCAAATTGAAAATCAGTATTTAAATATACATTTAACATCATTGTGTTGAAGAAACTAGGCAAATAGTAACCTTTGTAGTGCTGTCCTGCTAACTATTATAAAATTAAACTTTCACTTTCAAGATAATCAAAATTAAAAAATTTCAGGTAGTTACATTCTTCACAATAATTTCAGGTGGTCTTGAAGAAATTGTGTTTATGTGTGTGTGTGTGTGAGAGAGAGAGAGAGAGAGAGAGAGAGAGAGAGAGAGAGAGAGAGAGAGAGAGAGAGAGAGAGAGAGAGAGAGAGAGAGAGAGAGAGATTTTAAACATAGCTTTAACAAGTTTTCAGTCATAGCATCAAGTGCAGCCAGTTGATAAATAACATCATAGAACAGAACTCAACACTTAGTCAACAAAACTCTTTTTTAAATCAATTAACATATCTAAAACTGAATTCAATCAGCCATACATCCATGCAATTTTCATAGTGAACAAATGACTTACTATAGAATTTAGCAAGTACTGTAATTGAAAATTACAGACCCTATTACCCTATAGTCCATCCTCAACATTGGATGAATGTTTTGATCCTGCTGATTGAAATCTATCCAAAATTAATTTAATGCCACTGACCTAAATATCCAAATACTAAGAAAAATTACTTTTCTCTCTGCATTTCTGGATCATGCTTATATTAATCAAATCATCAACTTTCTTGAATATTTTGTCAAAAAAATGTATATCGTTATTGTTCCACTGGTGTATCAATGTTGACAAGATGTAATATGGTTGCATTTCTGATGTTTTTCATTTTTTTGTAAAACTATGACAGTCTGTTTGTTATGTACATGTACTGCAATTAATTACATGTATATGTCTCACCAGAAACCTGTCAATCAATGTGGTCCAGCTCTAACATCAATATTGTTTTATTACATAAATATTGTCTTTGGCAACAGAAAGCATCACCAAAATACTGTACATCTATTCATATTACCTCCAAAATTCTGAAAACTAAGTAATATCTTTGTTTGAAATGCTTAACATAACCTCAACATTAAAACTCCAAATACGGTATGTAACAGGTACCCTAAATGTGTATGAAAGCCAAATGATTTTGGTTCATAAATTTATTTGTAGAGACCATTAATTGTATACAAATTATATGTGATGACAAACCAACAATATCCAAAAAATATGGTTATCAAGTGCAAATATTTCATAGAAAATTGTGTCAGAGATGTTTACCGCTTTATCAAAAAATGAATATGAACCCAGTTAAATTTATTAAAAATAGGAAAACAGATAATATACTGAGTACAATTAATATTACAAATGTTAATCCACTTTAGTGAGAACAGAATTGATGTGGATGATAGCTTTGTCTCCCTTTGTACTCTTTCTTAATGTAAATATTAAAATGAAGCCTGCAATCACATATCAGCTTAATGTTGTATTTACAGTTTATCGTTAACTTTATCTTTAGGAAACTCCTTGGCCACAAGTTGTGGAGCAGTTCAGTAATTATTTTTTTATGTTGCAGTCTATCGACAATGCCTTCACTCAATCTTAAAGATATTAAGTTTATTCAAAGCATTCTGACTGCCCGACAACTGACTACTCAATCTCCAGTTCAAAGACTGGCAAAAAATTCTTTATTCTTTAACTTTGTCTTTTACTTTTTGTCAGCTTTTTTAATTTATAACAAAGTGATTCATTAATTCTTCCAACTGCCTGAAGATGAAAGACTGCTTTTCCTTTATCATTACTGTTTAACAAATTTTATTTGCTTTTACAGGCACCTAATTACCAGTTTCGGAGCATGTCACTGTTTTAATTGACACCTATTGACAATGCCTTATGTTAATCCATGAGTTAATTATGCAACAACATAAAAAAGTTTTTTTTAAAAAAAATTGCTGAGTGTCACATATATTTTTGTATTTAAAATTATTACTAATTTTGAAAACATGGTGTCCAGAAAAGTGGAAAGTGCAGTTCCTTAGGTTAATTGCAGTAACAATTATTCTCTATTCTTCTGGAGAAAAAAAAATTAATTAAGACCCCAAAAATGCAACTTGATAGAAGTAGAGCACCAGCTAAGCTCAGTGTGGCTTGGCAGAGAGAATGGGATCTATAAATACCAAAGTAGACAAAGAGAAAAAGGATGCGTTATAAAGGTTTAACGACATCGACACACATATGAATTCTGTCCCAATACATTCAAAGAATATTGAAAGAAAAAGAGTATTTATTTCAGCTCTGACTGACAGGACTCCATGTTTGCAGATGTAAATACACCAATTCACTGACCAGCATCAATTGGATGCTTTGTGCATGTTCTCTCTGATAGCACTGATCTGCATCAATTGGATGCTTTGTGCATGTTCTCTCTGATAGCACTGATCTGCATCAATTGAATGCTTTGTGTGGCGCTCACCAGTTATTATGTACTTTTGAGAGAGTGATGTATGTAAGGTGAAGTTGTTTGCATTTTAAACATGCACAGTGGAGAGAATGTTGGCATACCTATATACTACTTTCATGTAATGTGGATGAAATTTCTTTGGATATTGTACTTTTGGAAATTTTAAATGATCTTAGGACACTGCTAACTAAAATGACTGCTCCCTTGTGCTCCAAAAATCAACCAAAATTTGTCTAAAGTACACTATTCTTGGCAGCTATTAAAATATGGAAAATGAATTTTGCCAAACTAGATAATATCAGCTTCTAAAAGTGCAATGACTGAATTACAAAATACATAAAATGTAAAAAAAGTTATCGGCTCTTTTTTTTACAATTTACCTCTGAAGTTCGAGAAGTGAAAATGAGCAAGTAGAGCTAGCACTTTTTTGAAAGGTGCACATCTGGAGTAAGGCCAAGCTGTATACTCTCTAACCCATATTACACCCATCAATCATACATCAAAATAAAGGGAATTAAAGGTTCTTTGAACAACACCTAAGATATAAAAAGTCTGTTTTAAATAACCAGTATAACTAGTGAGGAAACCCAGGGAAACTCTTTTTCTTTAAAATTTTAATCCTATGCTAAATATGAAACTGTAGAGCGCCACCTTAAAAACAAATATAAACATTTATGCAATTATTTTTCTTATTTTCATATTCTTATGTATGATCTTCTGAGTAAAATGGTACATTAACAATGATTTTATTCATGAAAATAAGCTAATTATGCTTATTTTTGCTCTAGCATACATAATTTGCTATGAGGCATGTTTGGGTGAGTAGTGACCTTCATAATGGGGAAATTAGAAGTCTTAGAATATAGGAATAAAGTCAACTTAAATTGAAAAATGTTGCCTTAAGTAAAAGAAATACATAGTGAAAATGTTTTCTTTCATTTATTTGCAATGAAATTAAAAAATAAATGATAACAAAGCAAATTTGCTTCCTTCCATATCAAAGAATTAGTTAATATTTTACCCTTTGACCTTTGACCTTTATGAACCTCACCTGTTATATCTCTTTTATAACTGTAAAATTTATTGTTGACATCTCATTAATAAATATGGCTAGTTTCATGTTCCTGTCTATCAGCATAACACTGGTTGCTATGTTGACAAAATGCAATGCGCATTTTTAAAATAGATCACTTTTTATCATAAGGAGGGGGGCTGTACCGGTTTAAGACTCTGACTCTAATAAATGCTGTTCTGAGAGGGCAAATACAGGACAATTATTACAAAGGACTGTTTTGATGCTTGCGACTTAAATATTTCAGTCATATAATCAAAATTAAATCATACAATAATAATACCTATATTCTCTTTATGGTGGCGCTCACCAGTTATTATGTACTTTTGAGAGAGTGATGTATATAAGGTGAAGTTGTTTGCATTTTAAACATGCACAGTGGAGAGAATGTTGGCATACCTATATACTACTTTCATGTAATGTGGATGAAATTTCTTTGGATATTGTACTTTTGGAAATTTTAAATGATCTTAGGACATTGCTAACTAAAATGACTGCTCCCTTGTGCTCCAAAAATCAACCTAAATTTGTCTAAAGTACACTATTCTTGGCAGCTATTAAAATATGGAAAATGAATTTTGCCAAACTAAATAATACCAGCTTCTAAAAGTGCAATGACTGAATTACCAAATACATAAAATGTAAAAAAAGTTATCGGCTCTTTTTTTTACAATTTACCTCTGAAGTTCGAGAAGTGAAAATGAGCAAGTAGAGCTAGCACTTTTTTGAAAGGTGCACATCTGGAGTAAGGCCAAGCTGTATACTCTCTAACCCATATTACACCCATCAATCATACATCAAAATAAAGGGAATTAAAGGTTCTTTGAACAACACCTAAGATATAAAAAGTCTGTTTTAAATAACCAGTATAACTAGTGAGGAAACCTGGGGAAACTCTTTTTCTTTAAAATTTTAACCCTATGCTAAATACGAAACTGTAGAGAGCCACCTTGTGCATGTTCTCTCTGATAGCACTGATCTGCATCAATTGGATGCTTTGTGCATGTTTTTTCTGATAGCACTGATCTGCATCAATTGGATGCTTGTGCATGTTCTCTCTGATAACACTGATCTGAAAATGACTTGCTTTGATAAAATTCTTGGCATATTTCTGGAAACCAACTTGCAATGGTCTCATCATGTAAATTAATGTTTCAAAGAAAACAAATAAACTCTTGTATCTGGCTCCTAAAGAAAGTCCACCACCTTCAATCCATTAGAGTACAGAATTACATTTCACAAATTACATTCAACCCCATATTGTCTTCTGTAATTTGTTGGAATATGTGGTGCCAACTGGAGAAAAAAGCATGCCAATTAATTCTTAAATTGATAATGTTCTAACTGCATGCTGACAAAGTAGTTATAAAGCAAGAAAAAGTGACATCTTTGTTTAAAGTAAAAATGATAAATAATGTGTCAACAAAATCTAAACCATTTACCTGAAAAATCTTTTCCAGCAAAGACAATCAAATGGGACCCCAAATTTAAGATCATTAAAAAGCTACAATTTCTAAGCATCGAAGCCAAAAATTGAAGCTATTCCAAAATAGCTCTCAATTTTCAGGAGCACTTGTTTGGAACAACATTCTTCATGATATGAAATCTGCTCCATGTATATCTTTCATATAAAACAGGTGGATTAGATGGATGAAGTCCTAAATACCGGTACATAAGGTACTTGATACAGTTAAAGGGTGTGTGTGTGTGTGTGTGTTATTATACATCCAAAGCTTGTGGAAAGGGAGTAACTCTGATATGAAAATAAATGGCAAAGATACATTTATATAATTAGTCACATCTTTTCAAACCTATTAAAAAATAGTTTTAACACAAAGAAGTGGTCAAAATGAAGCTGAATAATTTCATTCCTTAAGTAAAAGTAAAAGTGACAATTATAATTTTATTTATAAATATCATTAAAAAATTTATACTAGATTAGTTTACTTATTTCTATGTTTCTTGTATGTTGCATGAAATCTATGTGTCAGCTTTTTTCTCTATCCATACATTTTCTATCATTACAAAATAGAATCTCCATATATGTCGCACACCCCACAAGAATGATGCATCTTGATTCAATTTCTTAATTGAATTGTCTTTTTTACTACAGCCTTGAGAACATCAAGTGTCAAATCATTAATGAAATCACAAGAGCAATGGTTCTTTTTTTCTCTCTGCCCAATTCCTCTCCATCCTTAGATCCACTGAGCTGAATCACCAGACATGTCCTAAGAGAATTCCAGACATTCCACATGACTGATGAAGCTCAATCAATTATATCCATTTTTTTTCCATGTCTGCATGAAGAACTCAGATCTGGGCTGTGGGTGAGAGTTGTCAAAAGATGTCTGTCTGCACATGGTCATGTGATTGCATCAACCAATACAAACACAGCATATGATGTAAATGCTAATGACAAAGTATATCAAAGTTGCTATGGAAGAATATGATTGCTATAAATGTAAAATGCTAATTTTATCAAGCATTGACCCAACATATCCATATTTTTTTCTTGCTGTAAGGTGAAAAAAACTGAACAGTTTTTCACATCAGCCATCCTATTAGACCTGCTCCATTGGGGCTTATCCAATATTAAAGTACATCTGAATACCTACAATTATTTCCTCATGTAGCTGGAAAAGTATGGATACATCTATTACATGACTTTAGCATCACAGAATTTTGTACTTTGTATTTATTTGTAATTTTTAAAACTGCATCTAAACTAAATATTTGGGAATTATAATGATACAAATTCTGAAGTGAGAAAGACAATTACATAACAAAACATTGTGAATCTGAGACAAATTCTGCAGTCAGCCAGTGAACTACTCAATGGAACATTACAATGAGACAAATTCTGCAGTCAGACAGTGAACTACTCAATGGAACAATTTACAACAAGACAAATTCTGCAGTCAGACAGTGAACTACTCAAGGGAACATTACAGTGAGAAAAATTCTGCAATCAGCCTGTTAACTACTCACTAGAACAAAACAATGAGACAAATTCTGCAGTACACTGGCTTTGACTTACAACTGCTTCTTTTTATACATTCTTCAGCATGTCATGGCATTGTACTTAAATGGACCTTGTGCTAAAAATAGACTATGATGTCATTGTGCCCAGCTGCAACCATATTGTTTTCAGATAAAACATCCAGCAACACATAGTATATATATATATACACACAGACACACAGACACACATATATATGTGTGTGTGTGTGTATATATATGCAGACAAGCTATTTTGACTTTCACTTTCCTCACAGGTTAATGTTTCATTATAATTACCTAAAACATAAAACATGTCCCTATATCCGCTGAAATCTATACTATTCTTAGATATTTCATTTGCTTCCTTTTTAAATAGCTATTTCTGTAAAATGCATATCATTTTAATGGTCATTTATAAATAGTTGTGTATGTAAAATGTTTATCATTTTAAGGTTGCCTGTCATCATTACAGACAGCTGTTTTTGTATCCCTGTTTCTATCAATACAGGTATTACATTATACTTCCAAAAGATGTAATTATATATTTCATTAATAAAGAAAATTTGTTATGCATGCAGTATAAACATAATAAACCAGTTTGGATCTTTTTAACACCATAACTGTAATGAGCATAAGGTATTCCTATATGCTGCAGATTGTTGTTCCAGATTATGATGTTTTTTGTAAAACTGACATGCAGATAAACATAAAAAATTTCTTCCATCCTTTTTTAACCTTTTTACTGATTTATAAACCAGAATCAGACAAATGTAATTAAATCTGTAATGCATATTAACAAAATAACATAAATACATTTCTTGGTGAAATATTTGGAATATCTATGCAAAAATGTACACTTTTGTATGAGCCATATATACTATTAAACCTTTTGTATGACATGTATCACACAGAGTGTACATTTTATGTGTAAAGCAAAATCTATGCATTGGTCATACATTCCTCTCACTTTCTATGATAAAACATCAATCACATATGATAATGTTATTCAGATAATTGAATTAGGGATGGTTCCCTTGGAGTTTCCATCTCAAAATATTTGGGGCATACCTACTGGTGATGAAATTCAAGCAATTTGTGTATTATACTGTTCCATTAAGATTCATAAAATCTGATTCTAAGAATTACACAGTCTTCAGACCTCAACATTCTAACTATTGCTGTAACTGAATATTGGAATGCTCATCTATGATCAGATAAACCAATTTAGCACCTGGTACATCATTTTCAATAAGAAAAAAAAACACAGAAAAGATCACTGATCACTAATAATCTGGTTTAAAAATTGAGCTGGTGGCTATATTTAGGAACTGATGTCACAGGTACAAGCATCATTCCCAATCATAAATCAGATACTTTGTTCTGTTTTGATTAACTTTTTTCACAGATTTTTCTTGGGTGATTTTGAATAAGTTCTGAGACCAAGATTTTGAAGGAAAGAATCAACAAGGAATTGAATTTTCATTCCCAGAACTGATCCTTTTGCCAAGACAAGAAAATAATTTTAGCAAATGAATTTCAATGGATTTTCAAATTTCCCGATTACTTGAATCATTCTGGACATCCATATATACAAATAATTGAACAGAATGGTAGAAATAAAAAACATTAATGTATTGGCAACAACCATGGTGATTTTATGTAGATCAAGACAAGATTTCTCCTCAAAATGATAATTTTAAGAAATGCTGTTTTCAAGATAGATGTGATATCAATACATTTATGTGACAGGGCCTCATTTAAGTGAAAACAGACACCAGCTTTACTAAAATGTTGGTTGCCACCTCGTTGATAACAATCTGACTCCAAATCAATATGGCATTCATTCATGGCTTCACTTGCAATTTATGAAAAACTCTACTTTATGGAATTGAAAGCAGCCATGTAAATTTCAGCCAGAAATATCAGAAAAAGCATTATGGACACTGCAGTTTTAAATCTCAGTTATTGAAGGATTCTGTTCAGACCTCTATACATCCAAGTTGCTATTGAAGGATTCTGTTCAGACCACTATACATCCAAGTTGTTATTGAAGAGATGAGTTGGAACAAATTAAGATTGATTAAATCATCATGAGTATTATGCTCCTGCTGGGCCCTTCCACATTCCTGACCAGGAGGTATCAAACTTACTACCTGTACAACCCATTATCCCATTCCAGGTTTCTGACCTGGCATATCAACCTCTCTGTTTGTACAATCCATTATCTCACTAGAATGGAATACCACCAGTGTAGTGCCTTATCAAATTATTTTACATAACACTCAACATCTGTATGGCACTGGATAAAACACCTGTACCATACCAATCAAACTGCTTCCTGCAACCAACTGTCCAGCTCTTGTTTTAGGAATTAGTTTCACATTGCTGCAAAGTTCAATGCATTTATCCATGAAGAACTGAAATTATTTTCAACTAAATGGAAGTGATAACTTTCTGAGGAAAATGTAATAGATCAGCAAAAGGATTTAACTTGCCATGGTTGGCAGATATCCACGGCAAAATATTCTGTAGCATTTCACTGAAAAATTATAGATATTTTGAAAACTGTAATTCTTAAAAACAGAAACAATATAATTAACAGACAAGCTAAATATTCAGTGTTATTGCTATAAAATCTTTATTTCCAAATAATACCAAAAAATTTAGACATTTGTGGCCAACATCCAATGATGTCATGCTTACAAAAATAAAATATGTATTCTAAACTGAAATATTCACAGGTAATGAGTTTTTGAGTTTTGTGAGATTTAAAACCATTTTCCAGAACATACTATGCTATACACATCAGACAGTACATCACAGAAGAACCACTAACCCACAGAAAGCAGTTGGCCAGCTTTGATATGAGCAAATTGTGTACTCATTTATCAGGCAAGTCCAACTACAAACTGTACAGACCCAGATCTGCCATTGAAAAATCTACCAACAGATCTGGACCTGTGCAATTTGATAGGAGTAATCAAAACAAACAACACAGACCTTGATCTGCAGGCACATTACCCTATGCCAGATTAGCATCATTATTGTTTGCAGTTTGACTCAACTCATAAGCAAGTGTATACAGTAGTTCTTATATTTTAATAAAGCCTATGAGCAAACATTTAGTTTTTATATTTCTTACAGTATACTAGATGAGCCTATACACTATATATAGTCCTTGCATTTCACACAGAACAAACAGAATAAATGATAGTTCACATACTGTATGCAGCATACAAGATAAAACTAGTTCACACATTACATACAGATCACATAACAAAAATAATTCACACATTTCATAGAGCACACAAGAAAACTGACACATTTTTTTTATTGTATGATCATTTTTGTCTCCATTAATTTTACATTGTCAGAATCATGGAGTATTTTACAATACTGAACACCTTGATATTGCATGCAGGTGCACAACACATGTGCCTAAAAATAGTATATTGTATTGGAAACTACTTTGTAAACAAACCATGTATACTCATGTAGTAGAAGCTTTAGATTTTCATTGATTAAATTTGTTTGTAAATGAACTAAACTATCCAAGCTTTCTTTGTCCATTTGAAAGTGCAGATGACAAAGTTACTGCTGTGGATGAGCCAGAAATAAAACTTTCAAACAAGCATATGAATGAACATAATATTTGCAATGTCAACAATAAAAAAGAGACACACTAATTGAAATTGCCATTCTGATCATTAAAACAGTAATTTAGGAGAAATAGAATGGTTTATATTGTGACCAGTGCCCTCTATGATCTGAAAACAGTATAGAAAAGTACATTGAGGCCAATGGCTTATTGCATATCTGTCTGAGATATACCATTGTACAAGCCTGTTAAAATACTAGATTCAAGATAAAAATGCAACTGAAGGTTTTGGTAGGAAACTAAGAGCCTCAGAGCCAATAAGGTAAGACAATGAAAAATAATTATTTCTGCTGGCTAAATGAACTGTCCTA
This sequence comes from Potamilus streckersoni, assembly GCA_016746295.1. Classification (NCBI taxonomy): domain Eukaryota; kingdom Metazoa; phylum Mollusca; class Bivalvia; order Unionida; family Unionidae; genus Potamilus; species Potamilus streckersoni. The sequence continues at coordinate 3,700,330 of JAEAOA010001195.1, forward strand.
TGACAACTGCTTTGCAATTTTCCCCCATGTGATTATTTTGATAAAATGTTAGGCTAGGATAGAAGACATATACTGTGTGATACAGGTCATAGCTAAGGTCTCTCCAACAGTGAAATGCATGTGACAGGGCATACATGTCTTCTTTAGCTGGTAATAAGAATAGTAGTAAATATACTTACATCTATGCTTCTTGAATTTTCTCAAAAAGAATTTTCTTAGTTCTACAAATCCAAATGACATGTCCTGCAACACCTGATATACACTGAAACTGTACTTGAATTTTTAGTACATTTTCAACTGAAATCTGCACTGAATTGATCCAGTAATGCAGTCCATCATGATCAGAAAAGCAGAACTGAGTTGGATCTACATAAAAACAAAATCCATCCATTCTAGACCAAACGGAGGAGTTGTTGCAATGTGCATTCATTCACAATATGACTCTAAATTTCATTTTTAAGTAGACTAAAATGACAGTTCTTTCTTAAACCACTACTGAGCATGCAAGGAAATGGGTTATGCTTTGTGTGTACTGATATTGCTATTGTGTACTGATGAATATACAATGTGGAATTATTTTTGAATACTGCATTGTTTGTAGTATTCTTTATCATAATTAAGCTTTAGGTAGAACAACAAAATGAGTATATAATACAATGATCACTACATTTTTATGGCAAAATATGAACTAATTTTCTCAGAATAATACTGTACTCCTAAAGGCCATGCAGTATTATTCAGAAATAAACCTGTTCATATTTTCCTATCCAATGTAGTAACCTATACAGTACACTTGTGAGACTAATTCACACATTTTATACAGCTCACAAAGAAAACTAAATCACACATTTCATACAGCACACAAAGAAAACTAATTCACACATTTCATAAAACAAACTAGAAGAGCAAATACCATAGCATACTAATTTCCTACAGCAAACTGCATGGGTATGATCACATGTTTCATAAAGATTTTGAGGACAAATACAAACAATATCCATATCACTATGTGCTTTTTCACCTCAAAATTGTTTAATCATATTTTCCTAATCTGGTTTCAGAAGACTTTTTTGTTATATAGTTGTAACCAATTAGCAAACATCAAATTTGGAGAGAGGGAAAAGGGCACCAAACTTGAGTATTTATCTAATCAATAATTTTGTACCTCTGAAGCAATTTGTACAACAGGGGAATATCAAAAGAACAATCTGCAATTGCTCAGCCATCATGGCAATCCAATATCCAACACTTGCAGTCCTTTTTTAGGTCCTAAACAAAACAAGCTGCAGATGGCTCTAATTTGCTGCCATCCACAGGGAGTAGTGTGCATATAAAACAAGAAGTGAAGAATTCATCAAGTAGCCACCCTCATACATTGACACCCAACAAGTTGTACAAATGGACCTATAACAAAAAGAACTGGTTCAACATCCTTTAAGTTTCTTTTTACATTCATCCATAGTTGATGGTAAAACAATATCATTTCTTGAATACTGCCCATATACCAGGAAGCTTTCTGCAGCAGCTGGTCCAATTCTGTTAGTCATTTTTTATATTCAATAAAGGATTTTTAATCCTTTGAACAAATTAAAAAGACATTTATGTTATTATACTTTCCAATTCAGTCTAATTCTACAAAATATTTTTTTTTCAGATGGATGCTTTATTATGTTTTAATATTTGTTATCGATGGCAGCTATACATAATGGTGGAGTAGAATAATTTGCAAAAAAAATTCAAAGTCATCTGAGCCAGGATGCCTTAAATCTAATTTTGGTGAAATTGTGTCAAGTGGTTTTCTAAAGTTTTTGTAATGTGTTTTCCATTTATTCCATTTTTCATAATGGTGACCATTAAATGTTGGTTGATATACATGTACATCATTTGAATCAATATGAAAGAATTTTTGCAAGGATGATTTCATTAAAATTTGGCAGGACTTTGTCAAGCATATCTCAATGCCAAATTCTACTCAGTTTTTGAGAAATCATTTATAGTCCTATATAATTAATCATGGTGTCCACTATTCTATCAAACAAATCTATGTCTGCATGCCCTGATATCAAATAAAGTTAATTCCACTGAGTGATTTTTAAAAAATAATGTACACCTATTTTTTGTCTTTATCAATGAAAGTCATATCTGACAGCCAATCAGCACTCATTGAAACAAATTGAAATCGTTCATGCCAGGATGCATTCCATCAACTTTGGTTTAGTTTTTTGAGGTGTCACATAAAGTATTTTTCTGGGTTTTTTGTTTGAAGTGGTCATATTTAAGCATGGAGCAGGAGATGAAGTTGATATAGCAATTCTGAAAAAACAATTTAGGATGAATTATACTTGAAAGACTATAGGTTATCTCTGCCTGATAACCACACAGGCTAAAATCTATAAAATATCAGAAACATTCAGATTATGTCCAATCTCAGATTCATTCTTAATCCTCATTCTCATCTTTATTTGAAACAGGCACACACAAATTTAAATCAGAATTTTTGTAAAGTGATTCATGTATCAATCAATAACAAAAAATACTGGAAGTGTTAGAAACAATCAAAGCCTTTTAAGAATATATCCTTTTGCTTATTTAGCAAAAAATGTCAACTTGTACAAATTACACTGATGTGGAAAATTATTTTCTAAGATAATTTCAACACCAATGTTTAGGCTCTGTTTGCTTATACTCTGTTTATTTGAACATCTCAACAGGCAGACAAACAGTTATAGAAATTAAGCCATTTCCTCTGCAATTATTGTAGTTATTCAGTTATTTCAAATCTATAATCCATACAGAAAGGAGGGACATGATTTTCACTCTACCTTAGGAAACTATATTTATCATAAACAGTGTGGTCTAGAGGCTTCATTAACAAAAGTCAGGATATCACCACCAAAAGTTTGACATCAAGTAAAAGCTGCATATTAAATTTCTTTCCACCTTCTGTGGTAAGGTCTGCAAAATTCTGGCCAAGACTCTTGAGCAATAGAGCTGTCAAGTAATTAGGCAAATTCTGAAAGAAACCAAGTTTTAGGTTTCAATCTCCAAGGGCATTAGAATAAAAGCACACAAAAAACATCTCATCAGTCACCTTCATACTTGTACTTGGTACAAGATGGATATAGCAAGTTTTAATCCTTAATCTCAGATGGCTCCTATAATATCTGGAAAAGCAATATAAAATAAAACTATGACCCTTGACTATAGTCTTAAAATAGAACACACACAATGTGATACTATACTGTACACACTAATGATACTGAACAAGTAATCATAATTTCATCTTTAAATCTCAGACAACTCTTAAATTATTTAAGAAAGGAAAATATTATACAATACATGTACTTCAAATAGGTAGACCTGTGACCTTAGTTTGAGTTTCCTCTGACCCTTGACACCCCATTTTTGATATTTGGTTTTTATGTTACACCCAAACAAGGTCAAGGATAAGAGGAAACTTGAACTACTGTGACCTTTACTTTGAAGACTGGATCCCCCAAACACAACTCCCAATCACCCCACACACAGTGGCATGTGACACTTTCTACTAATGAGTATAGCAAGTTATATTCTTTTACTTCTGTGGGCTTGTGAGTTATGGTGGATGGTGGAAAGGAACGTGAAAACCTTGAAAAACTGAGCTATGACCTTGATGTTAATGATGTACAAAAAAGTATACAAAGTGTACACATGTGCAAGTATACGAGTGTACAAGTATCCCTAAATCTTTCAAGTTTCTTTATTTAAATGTAATTTACTTGTCTGGCATTTCATTGTACCATTCATAGCTTGGTTGTTTCATTGGATATTTGTTTATTAGATTACCATTTGCTTTTGTGTATGTTGTTCTATTTATTCATTCCTCTAAATTAGTTTTCAATTATTTATTAGCCTCATTTGAGCTTTGTTCATTTTTTGCTTGTTTTATTCCACAATTTATATCAAGCATCTTTCGACTGTTTTCTTTGTGCTTGGTTTGTTTTATCTGAAAACTAACCATTTTGCCAAAGTCTGAATTATTTTCTCTTCTGACAAAGTTGTTTTACATTGGATTATCTGGCTTCATGTGAAATTGGGATCTGTTTTAATTTCATTTTTAAGTGAAAGCCTTTTTTATGCTTGAGTTTTATCTATTAGCTCACATTTCCATAGTATCGTATTGCTGATTAAGGACTTAAAAGTGCTGTAAAAGAAAAATAAAATGTAATCATCCTTGATAATGTAACCATGTTAAATGATACCAAACAAATCTTCAATCGAATCCTGCAGTCTCTGAAAAATATCCATTACAAGGGTACATCTTGTGGCGCATCTCTGGGCACATCAGGATAACACAGTATGCCCTGTGAAAGGGAAGTACCTGCTAAAATTACTGCACTCACATCTAACTTGGGACCAATCAAATGAGCTAACAACACAGACCCTGATATGCCATCATATAATGCAGGAGCTGTCATTTGTTATACTGTTCAGTCCTAACAAAGTGCAAAGACCCAGAGTTGCCAGCACATTATTCGATAGCAGGTTTGGGTCTATGCAGTTTGTTTGGACATATAACTGAATAGATACGGTAGCCAAGAGATGACAATATCCCTGGAACTTCCAACCTTGCATACCTGGTGGCTTATTATGTGCCAGATTTGAAGGTTAAAATCTGGAAAGCAGATCTTAGTGTTGTGATCCATTATAGATGATCTAGTTCAAAGAGTGAATACAACTAAAAAATGTAAGGCTCATGGCTTAGCCAAACATAAGTACCCCATTATGACTATAAGTCTTGGGGCATCCTTAATTATATTAAATAATTTTTAATGACCTAAAAAAAGTTGGGACAGGAAATTAAAACATTTTATTACTATACTATAAGTCTAATGGAATGTCTTAAAAATTGTTTTCTACTAATTAATCAATGTATTTTATTGATCATATCAACATTTTATACAAAAAAAAACCTGATTTGGCAGTTTTTAAAAGAGTATCACAATGATTTATTACTGTTAAATAATTAATTTTGTTGGAGAAGTCAATAAATTTATTTAATTTTCACATTTTCTTATTACTTTTACCTAATTAAAATAGATATAATTTGATTGGATGAAACAAATATCCATTACAACCATTATAGCAGTAACGTCTCCCTTTTGTCTCTAACTTTTGTTTGTTTATGCATTACTTCATTAAAATTGATTTTGCCTTAAAAGTGTAAATACCTAATGTTTTATAATGTGATCCCAGTGTGACAATGGCAAACAACAAAAGGGTTTGATTCAATGCTCATATTTAGTGGGCATTTACACATTATGGCATCACCAAATGGACACTGAAGATTTTAACTTGTTCTGAATGAAGGACATTACTTGGATTCAAATCACAGGCACCACTGCACTAAATTTAAATATTTCCAAACTACAATAAAGAAATTTCAGAAATAATGCTTGAAAATAATCATAATCAAAAAGCTCAGTTGTAATTTTCTCTAACAGAATACCTATTTACATAGCAACAGAAATCATGCTAATATTATGGAGTAAATATCCATTTTAAAGCCAAAACTCAAAATTACAATTGATCATTGATGAACTTAGTTGATCTTAATTCAGAATTTCAATCTATATTATGATCATTCTTTCATGAACATATGAGTTATGCAAATATATGCTAGTTATGTGCCCTGTACAATTAAACATGTGTACTGTTTCATCTAGATTACACTTTACAAGATGGTTTATGTCACTGAAAAACAGTAACTCTTATATCATTGAAAAACAGTAACTCTTATATCATTGAAAAACAGTAACTCATGAGGAAATGAAACAGCTATGTATGTCTAGCCAAAACATAATATAGAAGAGTGTAGTCTGATAAAAACAATAAATAAAGCAAAATCTGCATTTAATATTTTTGGGAATAAACAAGGATACATGTGATGTTAAACATGATTTGCACTATGTAAGCATTGTACATTATTATACAGGTCTCAAAGCTAAACTCTAACTGGCCCATTAATTACAAAGTCTATTTACATTTAGATTGTTTGTTGTTTGAGAAATTGGAAAAATACAGTGAAACCTGTCTTGAAAGACCACTGCTATGTGAGACCACCTGTCTTGAGAAATCATATTATCACTACACAAACTTAATGATTTAAAGCATTGTGGCCTGTTATGAGAGACCACCTGTCTTGAGAGACCATAATTTTCTGGCAAAAAGGGTGGTCTTTCAAGACAGGTTCTACTCTATGATGCAAAATAATAGAAACAACAACCATAGTCATTTATAAGTTTACTGAAATGGTTTTTGAAATAGCTGGTCACTACTGTGTGATGTGTGACAATCTTGCCAATTTTCTCATGATATATTTTATACATGCATACAAGTTTTGGAATATGAAAAAAAATAATTATATTTTCATGTCCCAAGATTTACAGTCATTATGGTAAATAATTGATATGAGAATGCAACATGATGGGAATATATTTTTTGGCACCAATGTCAAGCATTTTATTTAGTTTTCAACCTAATCAAATTTACCCACTCAAAAAAATCCAATGAAGTCCAGATGTTAAAAATCTTGTATAATAACTAAGTCTCACCATGTGTGGCCATCAAAGAATTCTGAAGTTGACTATGAATGAGAAAATACAGTAGTGGAACATGATGCAACTTTGAAGATGGCACAGGACTTATTGTAAATTCTCTGTTGTAAACCTGGCTTATCTGACAGAAACCAATTTAAACATGAAATTTTGCACTGTATTTTTCCTTCAGTATAGACACCATCATGGTCACACAAGCTGGACTCTATGATGGTCACAGAAGATGGCCACACAAGCTAGATTTAGTACTTTGTGCCATTGCTAAATACATGATTTGTCTGAATACACACTAATTTGACATTACCAGTGTATCATCTGCCACAGTGTATGGATGCTCAATTAAATTTATCTATTCCTCTCATGTATGTTTGCTATATGACACACAAAAACAGAATACATTCTCTATCAAAATCCATAAATCAATTTAGCAACAGCTGTTCAGTTTTAATTTTAAAAGTATAGGTTTATTTACCACTTAGAAGAGGACCTTTTCTCTTGCATAGTAACTTAACTTGCACTTAAGCTAACAGGGGAGTCCTAATGAGGTGGGTGGGTGGTCAAAATGTCAAAGACATTGTGGCTCCAAGAAAAATGGATCTTACAGAAAAATTTTGTTTTTTAAAATTAAATTCCTTGAGGAAACTGTGTTGATGACTTAAACTTAAAAATTATCAAACAATATAGAGATTCTACGATGTAAAGATCAGAGGTAATGGTCATAGAAAGTCTAATAAAGAAATGTTTTCTGCACATTAGTTAAGTTGTTGTTGTTGGGCTTAACACCATTTTTCAGCACACGATAGGCTATTCATGGCGGCCAGTATTAATGTCGGAAGAAGAAACCAGGAAATCACTGGAAAGAACCAACGACCCACGAGAAGCTACTGGCAAGCTTTCTCACATATCCACATTCGAAGAATCCTAGACTCGAATCCTAGACTAGAACCTACGAAGATAGAGGTGAGATGGCAGTGATCCGTAACGGACAGAGCTTTAGACCACTCAGGGCCCCCATTAGTTAAGTTACAGATGACATGAAAAGCCAATGCCAATGATAATATCGTGTTTTAATATATACTGAAAATTTCATCTCAAAAGATTGAAAAATGTTTTAAGTTACAATGATCTAAATTTGTACATGATTTGAAATGGTAGTCAGCTTGGGGAGGAATATTAGCTGGACCTAAAAAGTTCACCCATTTTCCAGCATGTCTGAAAAATGCCTTATTCCTCCTACCTCTGATAGCAAACAGTACTGGTTGCTGATTCATAAACATCACATGTTAGGGTCTGACTTACATATGGCACTGTGTTAGGGTCTGACTTACATATGGCACTGTGTTAGGGTCTGACTTACATATGGCACTATGTTAGGGTCTGACTTACATATGGCACTGTGTTAGGGTCTGACTTACATATGGCACTATGTTAGGGTCTGACTTACATATGGCACTGTGTTAGGGTCTGACTTACATATGGCACTGTGTTAGGGTCTGACTTACATATGGCACTATGTTAGGGTCTGACTTACATATGGCACTGTGTTAGGGTCTGACTTACATATGGCACTGTGTTAGGGTCTGACTTACATATGGCACTGTGTTGAATCCATCAGGAGTTTGTACTGGACTTCAACACAATCAAAAGCTATTATTTTTAAGCATAGGTATTAATCTGAATAAGCTAATTATTGAATTAATTATCACTGATGTTTTGTACTTTGATACTGTAAGTATGGGTCACTATATGATGCTAATTAAGTCACAAAATCTTGATCATTACTGATCATTTTATAAGCAGATCACCACACACCATTCACAAATTAGCATCTCTTCTTCTAAATCTCAATATAGGCACTTAATAGAAAATCATGTATTTGTCTGTTTTATAATTTGTACAAGGAGCACTGTGAAGTGCCACTGCAGATTTTAAGCAAAAGAGTTGATGTTTTATTCCTTTCTTAGTGAATTATATATTTATCATCAATGATTTTTGCCATATTGTTAAATTTTTTTTATGGTTTTATCAGGTCAGATGAGGGCTTCAGGGAAGTTTTGTTCATACACCTGTACCTTGTACCTTCAACAAATAAAGCAGTTATTATTATTATTATTATTATTATTATTATTATTATTATTATTATTATTATTATTATTATTATTATTATTGACAACAAAAGCAACTGTTCCTTTATTTTCTGCTTTCAATCTAAAGCTAAAAATGTATCCCATAACAGCATACAGCATCAGTGTGGTACAACAATTTATTACATTGTATGTAAATATCTACAGGGTTCATGAAATGGAGCCATGTGGCTTATAGTCAGATAATTCAAGTCTTGAAAGTGACTGCTTTGAGCATCCCATCCCTTTGCACAGGCCTACAAAGCATAGTCAAATACAGTTGCAGAAATGATACCATGCAAGTTAAAATTTTATCGACATTTGAACATTCACAACAACAGGAAAAGTGTGGCTTCAGCTCTGTGTATGTGTGTGTGTGTGTGTGTGTGTGTGTGTGTGTGTGTGTGTGTGTGTGTGTGTGTATGTGTGTGTGTGTGTGAGATGAAAATATCATGTGGGGACAGAGGTAAGGAAAGTTCTTATTATAAATGCACTTTCTTGGGGAGATAGTGGTTTAATTGTTTTGCTATGTCATAATGATATTTATAATTTCAAAAAAAAAATTTACTCTAATATTTCTTTTTCAAAATGTAATAAAACAAGTATAATTTATAAGAAAATGAATCAAAGATAAATCAAGAATCATGATTAAAAAGGAGAAAGTTGAATAAACTGGCCTTTGTACACAAGTGACCTGAGTATGTAAGTTCACTTTGGAAATTTGGTTTTTTTGAACAAAAACCATGCATCAAATATTATTATTATTATTATTATTATTATTATTATTATTATTATTATTATTATTATTATTATTATTAATTTATCAAGAAATTTAGTGCATTACTCTACAAAATCATAAAATACATGAATATTTTGTTTTGTTTTTCCCCAAAATACTGTTTGTAAAAGCAAAAGTGTCAGATTTAACTATCATTTAATGAATACAAGCAAGCTTGATTATATTTTAATCGACTGATCATGAGTAATATTTATTATAATCCAATGTGCAAATGTAAGAAAAAAAACATGGTCATTAACACTTACATGTTAGAAATATAACTATCTGCTGAATACACAATATAACAACTCACTGATGAATAAACAGTATAACAACTCACTGATGAATAAACATTATAACAACTCATTGAAGAATAAACAATATAACAACTCACTGTTGAATAAACATTATAACAACTATCTGATAAATAAACAGTATAACAACTCTGATGAATAAACATTATAACAACTCACTGATGAATAAACATTATAACAACTCACTGATGAATAAACATAACAACTCACTGATGAATAAGCATTATAACAACTCAATGATGAATAAGCATTAGAACAACTCGATGATGAATAAGCATTATAACAACTTGCTGATGAATAAACATTATAACAACTTACTGATGAATAAACATAACAACTCACTGATGAATATGAATTATAACAACTCACTGATGAATAAGCATTATAACAACTCCTTGATGAATAAGCATTATAACAACTCACTGAAGAATAAACATAACAACTCACTGATAAATAAACATTATAACAATTCACTGATGAATAAACAATATAACAACTATCTGATAAATAAACATAACAACTCACTGATGAATAAACAATATAACAACTATCTGATAAAAAAACATTATATTAACTCACTGATGAATAAACATTATGACAACTCACTGATGAATAAACATAACAACTCACTGATAAATAAACATTATAACAACTCACTGATGAATAAACATTATAACAACTCACTGATGAATAAACATTATAACAACTCACTGATGAATAAGCATTATAACAACTCACTGATGCATAAACATTATAACAAATCCCTGATAAATAAACATAATAACAACTAGCTGCTTAATCAACTAAGTAGCCACTGGTTAAATAACCAGCAAGTCAGATCCCTTTCTCCAAGCCCATTTTAATCTGATCTATAAGAAGTTATCCTTGGTCTTGCCTGGGATAATCCAGTCTGGAGTGTTTCCATAGGAGATAATGTGCTCAGATTGATTTGTACATAATCTGATATTTCATCTCAACTGAGTAATCACATGGACTGAATACCATACATGAAATATCAACTGGAGTTCCTCCTTGGACAATTTGTTCATAGATACATCTTTGAGTCACCTGCAGAGTTGACATGGTTTTAAAATCCAGTCAGAGAAAAGTGGACTCCATATAATCAAACCATGCATGCAATAGTTGGAGATTTTACAAAAGTTTTCCACTATTTGACAACCATTTCAGATATGTTGTGACAGCAGACAGAGAGTGAAACTTAACTTTGCAGAACTGTTCACAGTTTGAGAAGATAAAAGCTCTGTTTCAATGAAGCTGGTTTTTGATGTCATGATGTTTTAGTGGATAATTCTCAAGAGGTTCATGTTTTTGATAGTGGACTTTTACAACACTGAAAAACACAACTGCAATTTACAATGGTTTCATTGCATCTACAAATATGAAAATGGATGTTGGCATCTTCTTTAATTCATATCTCCACACTTATGCTAACTGTTAACAACTGATCTCTTTACCTGATCAACCCAATTACTGCAGTAGAAATTAGGTCACTTTGCACATAAATGCATGACTGAGAGTGATAGTATAATCTTTTATATATATATATTCACTGCAAGTCATTGTAAATTCATGGGTACCAAAAATTTCAGGGTTTGCTTAAAAAATATATATTCATAGGTGTGACAAATTGGCGGCGTGCAAAAAAAACCGCACACCAACCTCTTTCACTACGGTTCATTGCTAGGGAATGATCTCTGCGGTGTAATTTACCCAGTGTGGATAGATAGAAAGAAGAATGCAGATCACTGAACAAGTATATTGAAGAAATAAACACGATGAGCCCCCTTTCAATGAACAAATATAAAATTTAATCAGTTATCAACAGAATTTAAAATGAAAGAAATCAATGACTTAGTTACAAAAGAAGGAAAAATGGTATTAACATGTATTCAAATAAAAAAGACAATACAAATTTCTTTAAATGTAAAATTACTTTCAACGTTAAATTGCTATCCTCATTGCCAATGAGATGTGACCTTTGCGTGTAACAATGAGAGACTTCATCACCTAATTTATGCAGACATCAAGACTTCCATTCGTCCCTGCTCTGTCGATCTTTGTCTAGCTTTTTTGTCTTGGACTCTTGTCCGTCAAACTCTGACTTAACAGTCGTCTCTGGACTTAGATTTCTGCGTAGAATTTGTTCTGGTTCTATGATTGTTCAGGGATTTCAAATGTGAATCCAGGAAAGCTGTTTCCTTTTGCCGTTTCTTTTATTCGTTTCCACAAATCTCATGTATAGCCTGTCTCCTAACTGAGACAACTATCTAGCCCCTTACTCAATAATGAAGACGTACTTTTTACGAATTCAAAATGTAGAGTTTGCCTACTTGCTGAGACAAAACTCTCGATTCACTGCCAAATCACGAGATAACGTCTCTGTCGAAAGATTAAAGATTACTGAATTTTCCTAAAGGAAAACCTTTAATTTCTTACAGAGTTACGCCCATAAATCCATATTAACCAATCAAAATAGACTGTTTCCTAAACCTGTTCGTATAATTTTTTGGATTGACAAGAAAACTAAACAACTAATCATGCCATAATTAATCATTACTTTGAACTATCATCTATAGCCAGCTGCTGCCTTTAACCCAGCTGCTGCCTTTAACCTTATGTCATTCTCTTGTACCATAGCATCTGACTCGGTCATGTTACGTCGGCTAGAACAAATTCCCTTTTGATGTTCAGAGATGAAATGAAAATAATCACCTAACTATCTCTAGCCCTTTCCACTTTAATTAAGTTGACTTTGATACAATTCCTTTAACCAAAGCTTCTAAGAGTTTTCAAAATTTGACACATCACAATAGGTGATTAATTTAATGAATTTATTATTGAAAAGAGCATCATAAGACAATATAAATATATATATATTATATATATATATATATATATATATATATATATATATATATATATATATATATATATATATATATATATATATATATATATGTCTTATGATGCTCTTTTCAATAATAAATTCATTAAATTAATCACCTATGAATATATATTTGTTAAGCAAACCTTGAAATTTTTGGTACCCATGAATTTACCATTACTTGCAGTAAATTCTATTAATCAAGTTTTGAAATAATTTACTAAAATATTGAAAAAAATCTCTACCATGACAACTATAGTAAAATAGGCAATAATTAATTACAGATCAGCATTGTTTGTAAAAATTTAAAATGACTTCATGCCAGAATACTGTGTACAATGCATACACTTGGTTGCCTAATACTGACACAACAACAAAATACTCAGAAATTCACTCAGGTTTTTGTGTCCTATTGTTCATATACAGCTGTGACAACTAACACAATTGCTACATGATACAGGTTCAGAACAATCCAAGATTATACAATTTAGTTCAACAGCAGCTGCTTTCTGACAAAGCTGCCCCTCGATGGTAGTCTTGGAAACCGGAAAATGGACATTAACAAAGAGATTTCTCAAATTTTATTTGAGACATATTAATGGCAGTGATAAAGGGTTTGTTGAGGTAGTTATTATTTGCAATAAATAATTTACAACTTCCCTGTCTTCACCATTTACAGGAGTTTATGATGGTAAAGGAATTAATCATAAGTAATAGTATTATTTGTTCAGATTCTGATTTGTATCCTAAATAATGTGCAGCAATTCTGGAAACACTTGCCTTTTTCATGACTGGCTTTTTTTGGGCTCTCCATCTTCAAAAATGCTATGTAGATAAGTTAGGCTAACACTTTGTGGTAAATATTGGCAACCTCATCTAAGCATCTGTGATGGATGAGAGACATTATTGGAGTCAAGTCAGAGACTAAGTATGCATACACTAAACCTTACTTTGTTTCTCCACAAAGGGGTTATCTGATCTCTTTATTACCCCACCAACAAAACTATCAACATTAGACAATCAGACACTTGATTTAGGTGTCCAGTTGATATCTGATACATGATATGACTTATATATAAAATGTACCTCCTGACTGAAGTACACCAGATTCCTCCAATAGCTGGATAAGATGCTATAGGCTTTTACTCCAAAATTATGCCACTCATTCTTTATATGTTGCTTTGATTAGGGGGCCATTTTTCTGTTTTAGCCCATCTCATGGTGGCCTTACAACTCTGAGTGGTCATAAACCAAATAACAGAAAGAAGCAAAACAATCAAGTTTTGAAAAACTTTATAAATAACTTAATTATCAAAGTTATAAAAAAAAATAAGAGGAACTTATAGTATTATGAATTGAATCCGAAATAATCATAATCCAGTTCTATTCAAATAAAAAAGAATCAAATGCTCCAAACGAGTTTCAAATCTTCAAATGTACAGATCTGTCAAAGTTCCTGATGTATCAAACTGTCCTGAACTCCTTTGAGTATTTCACCATAGTCCCGGGATAATATTTTAGTCCAATGAACAGTGAATAATTCACCATAGTAGTGAATAATTCACCATAGTCCCAGGATAATATTTTAGTCAAATGAAAGTGAATAATTCACCATAGTTCCAGGATAATATTTTAGTCCAATGAACAGTTTCTATTTCCACTAAATAATTCAAACAAATGTTTCTTCTCATATAATATCTAAATACAATATTAAAGTACATCTACAGACTTGATATTACAGCAAAAATAAAAGAAATAAGAATGAGAAAATTGTCACGCCTTAGGCATTCATATTCAGTGCAAGAAGTTAACACATTTTAGACCTACTTCTGTCTCTCTGAAAACTATCTCCAACTTTATATCATACATATTTGATGAATTTCACAATTTCTACAAAAGAATTCTTTCCGAAGATAATAGCACAATTTGCATGCATAGATTCTGCCAAAACTAAACATATCCAAAACCTCACAACATAAAAAAATAAAAAGTTTCTCAAAATCAAATGAGAACTATCCTGTAATAAAATAACTTATTCTGACTTATAAGTGATATATACTTGACTTATATGGAAATAACTGAATATGTAAGGAAGTAAAGTATCTGTCCATAAAAGTAAAGTATAAGTGAAGTTTGTATACTCTTTGATTACTTACAAAACAGGATATTTAGTAAGTAAAGAGAGAATTATGCAAGCATAAAAGGTGGAACTTAAAAGCTATGGAGCAAAATGAATGAAAGAAAAGCCAAACAAAATTTGAAAGAAAAGAGGCAGCATAAGGTGTCGATAATATGCAGATAGTCTGATGATTGTCTTTGTGTAAAACATAACAGCTTTTACAAATATCACCAACAGCAAATTAAAAATTAGTGAAACGTAATGACCAATTAAACATTTGCAAATAATTATGTGTACAAATCTGACAGTATAAAATAATGACAGACAAATTAACAAATTATATTGTTACGAATAACATGTTCTGTGTTCAATTTATGAATTTTTTTCACCAGTCTTGTGGAATTCAGTGTGATAAAAGAATCCCACAGAAAAAGGTAATTATAGCATTTATATATGAATTATGTTATAAATTGGTCAATTAGAAGAAAATAACTAAAAACAGTTGACCCATATCCCCAAATAACAAAATAAAAATTATCATTTGGCTTCAGCAGCATCAGCCTCTAATAGTCAAGGCACAAATCAGCTGCAGTAAGGACCCCTGCAGCTCTGTAAAGGAGTAAGCCACTACATCAGTACTGTGTAGTTGTTAAAAAGTTAATAAGCAGAGAGAGTTTGAAACAAAATTAGTTTGTTTAAAATGGACAATGGTCTAGTTCCAAATTACTTACAATGATATAATTTGATCTTTTGTTTATTAATAATAAGAGCCTTAATCCTTCTGCTTCCTTTCTATTGAACTACCTTGTATCAAAATTAAATTCCTGCCTTTGTACAATTCAACATCAGAATACATTAGCAACAGAAATGATAAGTAACTAATGAATACAAAATTTCAAAAGTTACCTGAACCAGGATAAACACAGTACTCCTACATTTGCTAACACTCATGATAGGGTATGCCATGTTCCCTGGGAAACAATGTATTAGCTTGAATAATGGCTACAATTATTTTTCCAACAGTAGGTACTGTATATCTTAACATTTTGAAACAGCTGAATCCCTTCTATTATAATGCCAAAAATATACAATTCAAAGACATGTTCTTTTCACTTTACCATTCTGACTTACAATTAAGATATTTTTATTTGGAAATTCAATATACTGTTATGAAATCAATACACTTATATTTATGGCCTTGCAAACCTTCCTAAAATGATAAAAAGGTTTTCTTACATTAATTAGTGGATCATAACAATCCATACTTATTTATAGTTTTTCTAGTATATGACCTCTCCATTATACTCAAATTCATCATAGACAGCTGGTTATCATCTATAAACTTTATACAAATATTGATTGTTAGATTGCTGCTGTGATAGTTTTGAATAAACTTCAAGTTTTTTACTGAATCCCCATGTAATCCTTTGTTATGAATAATATATGATGACATCTTCTTGCAGAAACAAAACAAGCTTAATCTATTTCCTAAATCCTGTCTGTCTTGATGTGATATTTTACATGCATTATGTCATATATACAATAATTGCTGCTGTTCTAAACCATACAACATTATAAGTGGAAAATGAAAAGTGATTGCAAATCTACTTCCCCCAACTATGTAGAAAGATAAAATAAAAACAATTTTGTTTCTCATGTTTATTTAAACATTTTGTTTTCAACCATCAGAAATAAATGCACAAACAATTTAATGAAAGCAATTATTGTTTCCTATGATGTTAATTATCCAATAAAATATGAGCTGCACATGTTACATATTACAGCTCATTGTTTCTTACCTTTGTTTTTTTTTTTAATCAATTTTCAGGACCTGATGTCTGCCCAATTGTTTAGACAACAGTAAAAAATGTGGCACTCTAACATAAATTAAAGAAGATTAGATGTGTGAGATTTGTTAATGTTCATTTTGATTAATTACAAAAAAGTTATTGATTGATGGTGGACCATAATTAGAGCTGTAAGAACAATACTCCAAGCCTGATGGATTTTTTGACAGAAACACATCAATCCAAACTGAAACTGACACCATCTATGTTAACTCTTGTTAATATTTGTTTAACAGTTTTGACAATGAGCACTGCCTCAGTTTCTGCAGAATAGAGGTTTAAGTCAGGTCTTTACTAGGAAGAAACCATTTCATTTTCTAAAGGGGGTTGAGGACATGAGTGTAAATGCTTGAAAACAATTGTCACACTCTGATTTGTAGCATTAAAGAAGCATTATTTCATTATATGATCTGTGATATATTTTATCTTGTGATGAAATAAGAAAAAAAAATATCCTGGCTAGAAAGAACATTGCAACCCCATAAATTAAATGGGCAGTCCTTTACAGTACATTTGCAGTCACAATTGAAGCCATTATTGCTTAAGAACAAAGCACATGGTCTGTATTTCAGTGTAAATTCAGTGTATTCTGTTTATTTTTTAAAAAGCAATTTAATGTAATTTAAATTAGGTCTACTCTGGGCCATATACGATTAATTGGACCAACTATTTGGCCAAATACAAACACGAATATTGAACAAAATAGATTTACCAACAACATTCAAAATTTCAAATGTAAGCTAAAGTTTTAGTTCAGTAAATTTAATAAACAAATTAAAAGTAAACAGTTAACTGCATGTAATTTTTGCATTTTTTTCTGCCAGTCTCTGTAAGCTAGGAATGGATCTAATTTAACTAAACTTAGAAATTGTCACTTACAGTTCAGTTAGCGCATAAATGCTGTGTTAGCTTTTAAAAACACCAATGGTTCCATGTTGTCAGCATTAAAGCAGCTTCTCATTTCACTGAAAGTGTTGCCAGCTTTACTAAAGAGACATTCGCCTTGTACGCTTGTAGGTGGCGCAGAAAGATAGCGCTCTGCAATGTGACACAAAGTGGTAAATCTTGATATGTTTATTTTCCACCAATCCAATCGGTCAGTGTCTCTTGGAATACATGGCTCTGCCAGGTAGTTCTTGACTTCTGTTTCTGGGCTATCGATAGACCATTATTTTTTCTTTTTAATGATGTCGCTTGGTGTTTGCCAAGTTCTTCCCATGATGTCGAACTTGCCGAGGCTGAAGCTGCTGCTTTCTGGTTTATGACCTGTTTGTACTCATCTGAGTGTTTGGACAACAAAATGGTTATTCAGTGGATTTGTTGTGAATGACTTCGTTGAACTATCGCCACAAGAAAAGACCTCATTGTGCAACTGGCACATTGCTTTTGTTTCATCATTGCAAATATTGAAAAAAATTGCAAATTGGACTTTGCTTATCCATCACTGTACTAACCAACTTTAAGTTGAATTTAATGTAAAATTAACTAATAAGTTTAACTAACAATTGACCTACTCAAGCCTCAAATGCTGAACGTTATTTTTCAGTCACTGTAAAGAATTAAACTACTGACACTGCGATACCATGGTCCAGGTAGTAGGCATTACCTGACTGCAACTACAGCATATATTAATTTAATGAGTTACTTCAGACCAATCACTGTAGCAGCTGCATGTGCAGAAACAGAGGTCATGTGACCACTATTCATGTTTGGTCTGCTCACTACTATTCAGCTGAATACTGAAAAGCTATTTGGCCCACTATTCGGCCCAAAGTGAATACAATGTGCTGAATATCAAATAGCTATTTGGTCCACTATTCGGCCCCAAAGTGAATACAATGCTAATGTTTTAATTTAAATGTACATATCTATGAAGATCACTTTTTGTTTGTAACAACAGGATAAATTTGTGCTATTAAAGAGAAGGTCAAGAAAGTGTAATTCTCCTCAAGTCAGTGCACAAATTTGCTCCTACTTTTTAATTAAAGTAATACAAAAAAAAGAATTTCACAAAAGGTGCAACCTTTTTTTAAATATACAAGACATTTTTAAAATTATTTTATGCTGTCAAAAATATATAAACTAAATAAAGATGAGCAAATTTTCCAAATGTATCTGATTTGTAAATCACTCTTGACTATGCAGTCTTTCTGTGGTTGATATTGATTCACTGGCTGTTCAAATGTCAATCAGCAATGTCAACTATCATCTCCACACTCCAGATGCTATCAGCATGCCTGCAGAGGTGCAGTGGTGGTTTGTAGATATTTATCCTTGAATAGTGGATCAAAAATGAAGTTCCCCAACACATTGTGTTGGGACAATGTGTTGGGAATAGAAAAATTATGTGAGCTGTATTGTATGTGTGGGTTATATTTGTAAATGTATTCATCAGAGATCTTAATTATACGGGTAAATCTTCCAAATTTAATCAAATCAGAATCAGAAATGTGAATTATGGAGTGAGAACATGTAACTGTTGACAAACAGATCACACATGACAGATGCAAACAGATGACACATAAAAGATGTAAACAAACATACACATGACAGATACAAACAGATGATACACGACATACAAACAGATGACACAGCAGATGTAGACAAATATACACAACACATTCAAGGAAACAGATGACATGAAAGATAGTAACAGGGAAACAGATGAAATATAATAGATGCTTGGAAACAGATCACACATGAAAAATGCAGTGACATAACATAAGCTCACCTTTCAATATGGCCAGACAGTTCAAAAATTTATGGATTAATTTAGCTTGGCATACATATTTTATTTTAATTACAGTTATGCAGTTAGTTTCTGTACTCCAAAAACTAAGTAAAAGAAAGTGAAATCTAAATTTCTATGTCACATTTGTACATTTCTTTGTTTATTTGTACAGACTGACTTGATAATAATTGCATGAAAAGGCCCCATACTATATTGGAAGCACCAAGCTATATAAGAAACTGATGCGAATCTACACCATCTGAAATTCAGCATGGATTAATGCAATGTTAAGGTAGTGAAGTGCTTGGATGCAAACAAAATTTGACATTTATAACTCTCCTCCAGCAAAAGAATATATATATATATATATATATATATATATATATATATATATATATATATATATATATATATATAAAACCCCATTACATTTGCTAAGCCTCATCTATAATGTCCTATCTCAGCTATAATCTACCTGTCTTGGAAATATTACCATCGCCTTGTGGTTTGATCTCTAAAGATTGCTGCAAGGTTAACATTGAACTCTTACACAAGGTTACCATGCCCAGCCAGAGACCAGAAACCTGAGTTGGCAAAGGCAACTGGTCATGTCACTTAACAAAGGTTTGCCATTATCATCTATATGTTAAAGATTAGTTCAAGGATCAAAAGGAAAGTCCATGGGGTGAATGGGGCATGTTCTTATCTAACCCCACATTGAAGGACAGTGAGAGAGATATTGTCAGCTAAGTTTGATTGGATCGGTTCACAGCAACATCCAATCAAAATTGAGATACAGGACGAGATTACTATTCAGACCCAAATGATACCTTCTAAAATCGTAAAGAGTAATTTAGTATATGCCTGGAAGGATTGTAGATTAATAGGGTTTACTCCAAGAAAGAAGCCACTTGTAATCCGGTGGTAGAACTTTGAGGCAGATTCCAAGGAAAGACAAAGCTTCATAAAGGTCAGTAAGTCTTTTGCTCAATATTTATAGAATATTACAGCATCATAATTGTAATTATTTGTAGTATGCACACTTAATTACTAGGATCGATTAGTATGTACAGTTGTTACCTTTGTTACAGTGTTTTATTTATCTGAGAAATGGGTTTGAACCTTATGTAGATAATCATTAGATGTGAGGCGGAATGATGTAGATTGTTAGCTTGGGTTCAGAATTAATTTTGTAATTTACTATCAGAGCATGGATATTTGAATATTTGCATCCTTTGCATCAGTTATAAAGTAAAGAAATGTATCTGATTATTTTGATTTTGTTCAGTATAACGGGACTAGGAATTGATGCATGTTTTAGAAGTAATTGATACCACACAGTATTATGACATTTGTTTTACCATGCAAAAATGTATGGGTATTTCAATGTGAACGAATGTATGACCAAAGAAATTGAAAAGCTGTTATCTGATGATAGGCTGGGTGTAGTGTGGGATGAGAGGGCAAAGGAAAAAGATAGCACCATGTTTTTTCACAGGAAGCCTTTTAGGGGATAGAAAACTTCCAGTCCATTGGGTCCCAAGTCTTCAGGAGTTGGAAACAGAACTGAGACTGTAGCTGAGACAGTTGAAGTCAACAGAAGTGTAGTTGTAGGGGATAAAGTGGAGGAGGAGAAGGAGTCTAGAGAAAGTCAAGGAAGAGTAGAAGGAATTTGGCGAGAGGTAGGTGAGAAAGAGAAGGAATTGGGAGAAATAAGAGAGAATAGACTTATTAAAGGGTCAAAGCAGAAGGAGTGTAATTGGAAATTTTAGTCATTTGATTATTGAATTGTTATTAAATTTTTATTCATTGAATTTCAACCTTTTTCTGTATATTATTTAACCACCTAACCATCAGCATTGCTGACTGGGGGATCAGAGCTTTACATCTATCTTTCACTACATTTAACTGCCAACAAAATAGAGTATGGGTGGGACTTCTATAATACATAGTTTAAATAAAATATTGGAGCACCACACCCCAACAATATTACCATCACTACTCCACATGATGGTAATTAGAATCACACAGAAGCAGGCTTCAGGCTGTGCAAGTTTCAAAAATGTCTGGAATAAAATCTAGTTACATAGATGTACTTACCGCAAATTGGCTAGGGTATGCCTTCTATTTCTGGCTCTCATCGCCTGTTGGTGAAGTCGCAACTCATTGAGATCTCCAAATTCTGCTTGCATTTTGCTTCAAAATCCAAAAATTTAATTCAGTTAGAATACACCTTATGTGCAGAAAGGTAAATTCCAATACACAGAGGGTTTGTTTAGTTTTTGTTTTGAATACCAAATACACAACTAAATGTGTATGTTCCAGGCCAAGCACAGCTTCACCAATTTACCTGGCCTTTTTTTTCCCCCTGCACAGCTGTTTAAAGTTAAGCTCAATGTATTCAATACAGACACACTTATCTACAGTCAGTCAATTCATACCTATATGCCCAGGATTAAAAAAAAAAATCAGCTTTAATTTGATTTACTTACATTGATTGTAATACTTGATGATAATAACACTATTCCAGTGATATAAATAAATTTTAAATCCAGTAATGTAGACTGTATACAGACAACTTATATAATATAAATGTGTATGTAATAGTTTTTCAGTTGAAAAGTTGATTATTATCTTTTTCACAGCTTGTAGAGTTTGATGATGGATAATGCATGACAAATAAGCAAATATGTATTAACAACTTATCATGTTAAACAAATACAACAGAGTTGTAGAATGATTTAGTCCAAACTGAATGAAATTGGAGAAAATGATGTTGAAAATCTGCACTATATTTCAGAAATCCCACAAATAACACAATGAAACAAATTACTTTGCAATAATGAAGTGGCTAATACACAAATATCCATGTAATAGCTATCCACCACAAATGCTGGCTCTCTTCTCCAAGAGCAGAATAAGTTATTACCTGTAGTTTTCAAAATTGTAAAACTGCCTTTCATAACATGTTCTTGAGTGTGCTATGATGACAGATGTCTTTCAGATGCAAAATGTTCAATCTGAAGTTCTCTAAAAAAATTATAATTGGTATTCAAAATCTAGTAGAGATTATCAAAACAGATCTTGCAGTAAAGAAAAATTCTCTTCTTTTGTCTCCAATTTGCAGTGATCATTAATTCAACATCTGTGAGGATGCAAACCTCTTATTGTTGTGCAATGGGATAGTTCTCCAGCAAGGTGATACAAACAATATTGATCATCCCTGTAGCAATGTCAGTCTACTGGAAGAATAACACAGAAAGCAGGCCTTAGAATTAGATCCATCAATTGTGACACCAATCTATAGTCCACACTAATAATTTAACTGGACAATTCCAAAATCAACTGGCATGTTTGGAGGGTTGGCAAGGGTACTGAACCTACATTATGATACAATTTAGACTTCCTGCAGCTTTGGGGAGTAAATGCAACAATGGTCAAACAGGGGTCATCAATAGGGCTCTGGTACATAGATGCACATTAAACCTGGATGTAGAATTTGGGAATCTTTTTAGAAAATAATTCTGATTCAAAATCAATTAAAAACACTATGTATATAATATTCACTGACAAATTTTATCACGTGTAAGTCATTCTAACCCTGACCATGTTGAATTACAACCATGGACACTGACCATAACCAATTAGCAATGTTTTCATATTTCCTGTCAGCATTTTACAGACATCAGCAAAATTTCCATAATTACTAGCGATAACTGCACTGTTTTCTCCTGAATTCTGAAAGATCTTAAAGAATATTTTTCCTAGATCTGTAAAAATAAATAGCTGAAACTAATAATTCTTGAAAAACGAAATTCACAAACTAAATATATTAACTGTTATTAACGGCAAATACTGCATATATTAATGACTGCACAGATTGCCTCAGCTGACTGTTCAGCTTGGACAACACGCATTTTTTGAAAATAAGTGCAGTAAGATAATAAGTACATAGGCCATCCATATATTTTGTTTTTCTCTTCAAAGAAATAGGTGCATGTGTTTACAAGAAAAGCTGCATCTAAAAGGTAACATTTGCTGTTCCTGTTTTTTCCATCTCAGATTTAAGTTATTGACCAAAATTAGGCATGGTTGATGCTTGATTTAAGCTATAGATGCATTCCAGAGGTAAATCAAAAGAAATGCAAATGCATGCATGTTATATGTGTGCAAGTCACAGTATATGGCATTCAGAGATGGTGTAAAAATGAGCACAGGGGCTCAAAATGAACATTTATTCTTCATTTTATTCAGAATTAAAATGAAAAACACATAACTGACTTGGCACAGATTGAGTGTTACATTTGTAATTTAACATTGTGATCTTGCAAACTTTCTATTCTTGAATTAATCATATTGTACAGTGGAACCTGTCAAATGAAAGAGCACTTCTTTTGCCAAAACATAATGGTCTCTCATGACAGGTGGTCTCTCATAACAGGTCATATTACTATATAATCAATAACTCTGGTCTCTCAATACAGGTGGTCTTTCATAAGTGGTCTCTCAAGACAGGTTTTACTGTAACAATCTGACTGAAAATAGATAAAGCCATAATCTTCTAACTGTATGATCGAAACATTTCTTTTTCAAATATGCCAAAGATTGGACTAGTCCCAAAGATTGGACTAGCCCCAAAGATTTGGGACTAGCCCCAAAGATTGGACTAGCCCCAATGATTGGACTAGCCCTAAAGATTGGACTAGCCCCTATAATTGGACTAGCCCTAAAGATTGGACTAGCCCCAAAGATTGGACTAGTCCCAAAGACTGGACTAGCCCCAAAGATTGGACTAGCCCCAAAGACTGGACTAGCCCCAAAGATTGCACTAGCCCTAAAGATTGCACTAGCCCCAAAGATTGGACTAGCCCCAAAGATTGGACTAGCCCCAAAGATTAGACTAGCCCCAAAGATTGGACTAGCCCCAAAGACTGGACTAGCCCCAAAGATTGGACTAGCCCCAAAGATTGGACTAGCCCCAAAGACTGGACTAGCCCCAAAGATTGGACTAGCCCCAAAAAGGCAAATCTATCATGATGGTGCATTTTGTTTAATTATTTCTCCATACAGCAAGAAAAAATATATTTGATTTAATCGGTAGGGCAGTTATAAAATAAATAGTCAAAATACCTTCTTTTTTGATAAGCTTGATTAACTTTAACATTTTGAATTATGAATCCTTCCTTACCTACCTTGAAAGTGGTACCACTCCAACTTTGATGTATGCCATCATTAGCATCAATGATGTGGGTGAACAGACTAATGCAATCACAAAACAATGTATACATGACTATACATAGAAGATTAAAATTTTAAAAAGTTATTTGGCCACCCTCTCTCAAGTGGATGAAAATGCAATGGATGTATTTGGGCAAGATGTTTGTATTGTGGACTGGTTGGATATCTGTAGAATGATTTGTTGTTGTTGTTGTTGGGCTTAACGCCATTTTTCAGCACATGATAGGCTATTCATGGCTGCCAGTATTAATGGTGGAGGAAGAAACTGGGAAATCACTGGAAAGAACCACCGACCCATGAGAAGCTATTGGCAAGCTTAATCTCACATATCTACATGCAATGAATCCTAGATTCAAACCCACACAGACAGAGGTGAGATGGCAGTGATCCATAACGGACAGTGCTTTAGACCACTTGGCCACATAGCGCCCTCTGTAGAATGACATTATTACTAATATCAGTGTCTTCTACATCAATGTCACACTATCTAAAAAGACATATCTGGTGATTCTACTTCTGATTGAGAACAAAATGTATGGAAAAAGAAAAAAGCCCTTTTTCTCAAGATTTAAGTAAAGATACAAGTGACTTTAAAATATGTAAACTGCTTATGTTTTTAAAACTAAAATTCAATTTTTTTTTTTCATTTTACTTATAGGAATAAAATTATTGTATTTGGCTTTATTTTGACCACTTCTTTGTGTGGAAAACTTATTATTTTTAATAAAATGTGCAAGAACATAAATGTGTATAAAATTGATGTATATTTGTGTATCACTGTGTATTACTTGCTTGCTTGCTCTTTCTTTCTCTCTCTCTTTTCCCCCCTCTGTGGTCCTAGCCTAGCATTAAAAAATATAACAATGCAATTAGTACGATACAATTATAAAGAAATAGTTCTGCTGAAATCCTAATGGAAAATACAGCTAACTGTGTATTCTGAATGATTTCATGGTCATTACACCTATCTAAACAATAACTGCTCATTTTACAAAAATAATCCAGATGTTACCATATGCCTGATGCTTGTTGCCCAAAAGGCTGATGCTTGTTACCCAACATACATTATTCAATTCACAAGACTTATGTATATTACCCATTTTGTTTCTTCCAGAAGAAGATATAAAAGATATGGCCCCTATTTGCTGACTGCAGAAAATCACGATCAAAAATGGTCAATGAAACCTTTATACATCACTGGTTTTATGATCAAAAGTACCAGTGCCTGGAAATTTGAATAAAATTTAAGAAATTCCTAACTTTTCATAAAAGTACCATGCTTTGTTCAATGTTCATTAAAATTAAATTATTGGCTCACTGTAGATTATAGTAATACATGATAAAATATGGATCAATTAAAATGTGGGTAAAACCTACTGGTGCCAAACCTTTAAGAAATAAATATCAATTTCACTTCCCCCATAAGTGCCTCATGTTCCCATGAGATGACACTGATCCTGTGGATCATCAAAACAATGGTTGCATGGAAGTGTACAGTTTGGGACCAAAATTACAAAAGAAAATGTAAAAAATAACAGTGTAATTTATGACTTCGGAAGATGTTTGCAGTCATTGGTTTTCTGCATTCAGGAGCAGTAATTAATTTCCACAAATATGGGCTGCACCTTTGCAGATGCAAAGTGTTGCAGATAGTTTCCCAATTTCTGAGTTTTCAATGAACTTTAACTTACCGACAATGGAGGGTGCAAACCGCCCATGGTAGATACCAGAGGGGACAGGTTGAATGAGTGAAATATTCTGAAATTGTCAAAAATGCAAGGAAAACATCACAGATGATGTATGTTTTCCGGAATATGTTTGATGGGGAAACAAATGCATTTGCCATCAACAACTGCCTCAATAGATGCAAGGCCTTGCATGGCACATGTTGGGCAGCTGGGAAAAGCTACATTAGGTTGACCATTACAACAAGAAGACATTAAGTCATTGTCTGCTTCTGGCACAAGTCACTTGATTTCTACCCAAACAACCAATATGACTACCCTAGAAAAAGAATTAGCCATGCAATGTCAGTTGTGGGCACAAAACATGTTGTGTCCAAAATGCATGCACACAACAAAAATGAAAGAGATCTTGGCTAGTGTTGCTAGTAAAATCCAAATACCAAGCACATTGGCTGTGGTTTCTGCAGGATTGGCACACATTGGTCATTGTGAAAAGGATTTGGACACTGAATGAAAAAGAAAACTTAGACTTAGATGCAGATGCTGCTGGATAATTATACCAGACAGAGATTCCACTGAGGTCAATGCAAATGATGATGATGATGATGATGATGATGATGATGATGATTTGTTTGCAGAGTTGAAATTTGTTTTTGCTAGAACCCCCAAAAAGTGGGCCCAAATGTGGATGAAAAATTAACAGATTTCTTAATAAAGGCCTATGTCCAGTGTTTAACCCACAAGGTTAAACCATTGTAGGAGAAATATCTCAAACCAGAAAACTGACAATTTAAAGTGCACAGAGTCAATATTGAGGTCAGAAATGCAATGTCAAATTTACAGACTAGGAGAGTTGATATGTCACTGCAGAAGTTGCAAACTCAGTTGGGACAAATATTGGTCACCACCTTAAATAAAATGGAATTGATTAAGAAACAACCTTTGAGATATACTGCTGGATTCAGTTAGGGACTTTGTCATGGACATTTTTAAATGTCATCATTTCTGTTCAATAACTTCAGTTTTAAGCATCATGAACTCATAAAGCCTGAGCTTACTGACCATATGTGCAGAGTTGAACCCCATTGCAAACTAGCTCTTTGAAGATAACTTAAACAGGCAGTTAACTAAGCTAAATGAATCTCAAAAGGCTGCTGAGAAAACAAACAACAGGAAGCAGCAAAATGACAAGTGGTCTCAAATTTTAAAAGCAATGTGCCTTTTTTAGGATAATCTTATTCACAGTATAGACACGCCCAGAACCAAAATTATCAGGGGCAGCCCAACCATTGTTAGAGGCAAGGTTTCAAAAAAGTTCAGAAACAAGGAACTAGGTTTCTCAAACATTGGAAGGATCACTAAGATCTTCCCAGCTTATTAGTATTTAGAATCATGTAAGTACGCATGATTTTTCTTGTATGAAAAATATGCTTGATAATGTTTTGTTCCTGGGACTGGGAAAATTTCTGCATGTTTTGCAGAATAGCAGAATATTACTTCTGATCTTTGGATTCTGAATACTGTGAAAGGCTATGAAATAGAGTCTAAACAGCAACCTCTGCAAACATAGATACCAAACCAAATTAAATTTTCCATAACTGAAAAGAGACAAATAAATAATGAAATTCAAAATTCTCTTGCAAAAAGTATTATTTGCAAAGTTAATTCAAGACCTGGACAATATTTTATAAAACATTTTCATTCGACCAAAATTAGATGGGTCTGTGAGATTTATTATGAATTCAAAACAATTAAATACAAATTTTGAGAAGATAGATTTTAAAATAGAAACTTTGAAAAAGCTGTGAAGGCCATGAGAATAGATTTTTTCTTTGCATCTGTTGAAAGATGCCTACTGTTGTGTTCTTGTGGCTCAGATACGAAAAGGGTTCACAAATGTGGCATACATTGATGATAGTTGTTTGTTGGGGAAATCATATAATCAATGTAAGCAAAATGCTAGGAAAACAGTTCATACATTTGATGGTTTGTGCTTAACCATTCATCCTGGAAAATCTGTGTCTGAAAACCCAGAAAATAAATTTTGTGTGATTTTTGCTGGACTCTTTGTCACAATAACTCTTAGACTAAATCAAGATAAAGTCTCGTTGCTCAGTGTGTTATGACATACTGTGAAAATGGATCGTCACTATTTGTGAATTGGCCCAACTTATGGGAAACCAGATGAAGAGTATGCACCTTTATATTATACAGATCTAGAAGATAAATAAAATACACACTAAAAGAAACATAAAGGTAATTTTGAGGCTTATTTGTCACTTTTGGCAGAGAGCAGACAGTGTATATCATGGTGGATATCTTTACGTGCACTCCAGTTTTAAAGTACAGTAGACTCTCGATTATCTGCTCGTGGTTTAACCGCTTTGTGGCTTAACTGCAGCAATGTATTTTTAAAGAATTTTTTACTCCATATCTTAAAAAAATGGGGAGTTATTCGACGATTTCAAAATCGAAAATTTTATACAGGAAGTCGACCGACCTGTTTAGCGACAACTCGGGCTTATGACTGGTTCCAGGCGAGAGTTGTTATATAATTTTATAATAGGGCTTAATTTCCTGTCCCAAGGAAATTGCGGATGTTAAACGCCTTCTTTGTGGTAGTGGGGGAAGGAGTTATGTTAAAAGAACAGTATGATTCTTCAGTTGTTATCAGTAGAGTAGGCTACTTCAGTTGGGTCCAAAAATACTGTATTTAGTTTTTGTATTGGAAAGAGGATAATGGAGTGGAAAAGGAAGCGCGTAGTTATGATGAGCTTGATAAAGTGATGTTGCAATGGTTTAACCAACAAAAGGCACAAAACATTCCTGTTTCAGGAATTATCTGTGCAAAACAGGAAAAACTATACTTTGATGCATTAGGAATGGAAGGTGATTTCAATGCATCTTCGGGATGGCTGACGAGATTCAAACAGCGGCATGGAATGCGTGAGATATCTATACATGGGGAAAAATTAAGCAACAATGAAACAGTTGCAAATGAGTTCCAAAATGATTTTCAAAAATTCATAGAAGAGCAACAGGTGACTCCTGAACAAATTTATAATACTGATGAAACTGGCCTAAATTGGAAATGTCTTCCCACAAAAACATTAGCACATAGATCAGAAAGTCGAGCACAGGGGCATAAATCCAGCAAAGAAAGAATCACTGCTTTATGTTGCACAAATGCTACTGGTTCTCATAAAGTGAAACTAGCTGTAGTCGAAAAAGCGAAAAAGCCGCGTTGTTTCAAGGGAACTGAAAAAACCAATATGCCTGTGACATATTTTAATCAGAAGAAAGCCTGGATGGATACCACAATTTTTAAAACATGGTTCCATGAAAACTTTGAACCACAAATTCGTGAGCATCTGAGTTCGAAAGGTTTGCCAGAGAAAGCCATTATTTTATTAGACATTGCTCCAAGCCATCCAAATGAAGCAGTTTTGCAGTCTGCTGACGGTAAAATAATAACACATTATTTGCCACCTAATGTAACTGCGCTAATCCAGCCAATGGATCAAGGGGTGATTTCTGCTATGAAGAGGCTATATAGAGGATGACTTCTGCAGAAGTTAGTGGAAGAGGGCAATGATTTAAAAACTTTCTCAAAAACAGTATCATTGCTGGATGCTATCTACGAAGTTGCACATGCACAGGATTCCATAAAGCCAACCACAATTAGTAAATCATGGAAAAAATATTTCCTGAAGTTGAAACTGTCGACTGCAATAGTTTCGATGAAGAAGAGATTTCGACTTCTGAATTAGCTGCCATTTTACAGAGTACAGAGGGTGGTAAGGAAGTTGATAGTGGAAATATTTTAGAATGGTTTAATATTGATTGTGATGATCTAGGGTGTGAGGTTTTGTCCGACAGTGAAATCATTAAATCATTAAAAGTGCACAAGGGCAGACAACAGATCCTGATGAGAGTGATGACAAAGACATGGAACTTATTCCTGAAACAAGGATAAACAATTCATCTGCTCTTCAATGGACTGAGGGTTTGCTAGTGTATCTGGAGCAACAAAGTGATTCTCTGCTCTCAGATAAATTGGTATTACGCAGATTGAGAGCAACCATAAGGAAGAAAGAAGCTATGTCATTAAAACAGAAATCAATAAAAGACTACTTTTCCTAAACATTCGTTGTTTTTGATTTGTTCATTTATTCATCTTCCTTTTTTTAATGTTCAATATAATTGTATTAAATTTAATTATTTATTTTCGTGTTACGACATTAGGATATTAGTGAAGAAGAACATTGGCCTGCATCACAAAAGGTAAACATAAGTAGGATATAGTGGCAAAAAATTAACTAAGTTAATTTTATGCCACTATATCTCGATTGTATATATGCACTTTGGTTTATCCGAGCTAGCTCTCCCCACCATTACCATGGATAATCGAGAGTCTACTGTAGTTTCATCTGGTGAACCATGAGGTTGTCTTGACCAGTGACAACTCTTTTGTTAGAGGGGTGGGTGGGTGAGTAAATCATACAACCAAAGCTGAAATAGGTGGTCATTGGGATCAAGAAGCAAAACTGTATCAACTTCTTGGAACTGAAAGTGTGTTTATGGACATTACAATCTATTTATTCAGAATGAGAAACATGCATGTGTGCATCTACATTGGTAACTCTGTAGTAGTTTGATATGTGAACAAAATGGGGGGGGGGCATATTTCTAATTTGTATAAATTATTATGTGATATCTGGCTGTGGTGTGAAATTAGGAGAATCTGGTTAAGTGCTTCTCATTTGCCTTGAACACTAAATTCTGATGTCGATAAATTATCTACAAACATAAATGAAGATTCAGAATGGAAGTTAGGTGCTATATTATTCAGTGCCATCATTAAAGTGTATGGGCAAAGAGATGTGGATTTATTTGCTTCCAGATTAAATCACCAATTTCCGCATTATGTTTCATACAGATACAGACCTGACAAAAAATGCTATAGCAGTTGATGCTTTTCTCAAAAAATGGAATTACAGTTGTCATTATTCACAGTGCTTTCCACCTTTCAGTCTGTTGGGAGCAATGCTGCAAAAAATGGCACAAGATAAAGCAGAGGTTATTTTGGTGGCACCACTTTGGACTATGCAACCCTAGTTTCCAAACCTTCTGCACGCTGTAGTCAGTCCTTATTTTCTACTGCCATGCCCACAAGAGATTCTACACTTGGCACACAATCCACAATGACAACACCCCTTCCACAAATTAAAGATGGGTGTTTTTCACTTATCTGGATGGCAATCAAAAATCAAGGATTACCTGAAAGAGCTGCCTTCCTCATCATTAATTCAAGGAAAACTTCAGCTAAAAACAGTATTGGGGTCACCTCCAAAAGTGGATGTTATTTTCAAATCAAAGACAGATTAATCCATCTGACCCACCTGTGACTTTTGTTATAGAGTTTTTAACTGAATTAGTACACAGAGGTTTAGGTTAGAGTTCTGCAAATACAGCTGGACCAGCAATTTCATCATTACCTAGTCTTACTTCTAAATCCACTCTGAGCAAGACTGTATTACTTAAAAGATTTATGAATTTATTTTATGAATTTAAGAGATTTATGATTTATTTCTCATTTGTGTGGGATGTGTGGCTCATGTTTAACTATTTTCTCTCTTTACAAGGCAATGAACAAATGTCTTTGCAAGAACTTACTATGAAGTTAGTCATGCTGCTTGCTTTGTTAACAGGACAGAGGTGTCAGACATGTATAGGCACTTATGGGGTTCATGAAATTACAATCAAACCTCAACTTGGTAAGTCTAGTTTAATTTATCAATTATACCAGTTTATTAATCATCATAAATGTTCTCTTGTATTCAAAGGAGAAAGGTGTCACAGTGTTGTCCACAAGCTTTTCTGTGAAAACCTAACTACAGTACATGTAAGAACCAGCTCTGTTTCTATCTATAACTTCTGGAAGTGTGGGCTGCATTGTTACCATCAGTCGAATCTTGACCTGCACTGTATTATCACATTTAAATCATACCTGTGCAGGAGCTAGCAGTTAAATAGTGTGTTCAGTCCACTTATTTTAGCTGACCAAATGAACACAGTATCAAACAGTGAGGAGTGGATATCTTACTCATTCATAAATCTGATCAACAAATACAAACAGAACAAGTAAAGGAAAGCTATGTGCATGAATGAACTTGAAATTTCGGAAATGGCACTCAAAAGTTTTGTTCAAGGATAAGCAGAAGTTTTGTTACAACTTGCAAAAAGTCAGACGATCATCATTTTACCAATATAATTTATTTTAAAAAATCTAGTTTCAACTTAGTTGTTCTCTATAATGAATGCTTTTCCTTTTTCAATAAGGAATGTAAAACAAGAATGTATACATGTTCTCAAGCAAAAAATGTGGACATAATTACTCAATGTTTTTGCTGGTACACAGGAGATGTGTTTTAAAACCACTTGATACAATGTTTGAAATGATCTTTCAAAGACTGGATACATTGAAAATGTAGGTAATTTATACAGAAAAATGAAAAACTTCATTAGAAAAAGCATTTATTGACAATTATTCCCAATGCAATAATTAAACAAGTATTCAACCACCTAAACACCCACCAACCCTTGTCATTGTCAATGTCAATCCCTTTATTGTTCCAGTCCTCAGTAACTCACACCATCTCTATGATATGGTCTAATATTTTGTGTGCAAGTTGTTGAGGGAGGGAGTTTTAGGGGGCACAGTTACTTTCATAAGCTGAATCTGAAGAACATATTGTTTAAAAGTGACTTTATGTAAGATGTTTTTGCTTTCATTGCTAATTCCTAACCATGACAATCATCATAAATTTAATGATTAATCCAATACCTTAACATTTTCCCATTTTATAGTATGCCAAGAATAAACCATGCACCATCCTTATCTTCACTTGTTTTGGGCAGTAGTTTTCAAATTTATTTTAGTCATGCCCTTATCATCAATTCCTGTACTTATATTCCAACTATTCAACCTTGTTTTTTTTAAGATTTCCATATTTTACAATCTGCATATAAACAAAATAACAAGTAACCACACTCACCTGCATAAACATGGCTATATACTGATGAACAAACCATATGACTAGATAATTATGTACACAAGAACCAGTGTAGCTATCTTACTCACTGTACAAATAATATGGAAAAATGTGAACCAGTCTTATCACTGTACAAATTATATGGAGGAATAGGAATCAGTCTTATCACTGTATAAATTATATGGAGGGATAGAAACCAGTCTTAATACTGTACAAATTATATGGTTGAATAGGAATTAGTCTTATCACTGTATAAATTATATGGAGGGATAGAAACCAGTCTTATCACTGTAAAAATTATATGGAAGAATAAGAACCAGTCTTATCACTGTACAAATTATATGGAGGAATATAAACCAGTCTTATCACTGTACAAATTATATGGAAAAATAAGAACCAGTCTTATCTCTGTACAAATTATATGGAAGAATAAGAACCAGTTTTATCACTGTACAAATTATATGGAGGAATAGAAACCAGTCTTATCACTGTACAAATTATATTCAGGAATATGAACCAGTGTTAAAATGGGTGAAGAAAAAAATAATGTACATAAGGGTTTGGCACACCAGAAACGGTTGATAAAAAATTAAAATTTTTAACACAACAAATCTTTGCAAGCTTAACCTTTTGTAACTCAAGATAATTACAGCCCTTGAACAGACTCCACTTGAATGTTCATTACTGAAACTGGTACTTGATTCTTTAGTTGCACAAATGAAAAGAAATATTTCAAATACAAACAAACCAAAAAAGTGCCACAGGACATAAATGGTTTTTTCCAAACAAAAGCATGCATCAGGGATGGGTGTATACTGACAAATATAGGCCTGGTCATTTGGTTCAAGTCACTGAATTTTCAATATCATGGTGTTGCCATAAGTCTTACTATAGCAGCTGAATTAGTACCACTAGTCCTTAGGTGACATTTACCAAAAGGTACTATGTTCTACCTGACAAGTAATCAAGCACTTGTCAAAAGGTGACATTTACCAAAAGGTACCATGTTCTACCTGACAAGTAATCAAACACTTGTCACAAGGTGACATTTACAGGAAAGTACCATGGACTACCTGACAAGTAATCAAACAGATTAGAGGCAAGCAGTTAGTTTACCATTATCACAAAACTTGCATATATAAATTTAGTAAATGTAAGAAAAATGTATTTCTTCTCTATTTACTCAAACAATGATAGGTATTAAGCTTACTTGATTCATTTATGAATGTGTGAAGCTATCAATTTTTGCAGTCATTTGTTGATAAGCCTGAACTTGATAATAAGCAGTCCCTCAGTACAAATAAAATTTGGCAAATTAAAAGACAGGCTTGCCTGATCATAACTCTCTCCCACTTAATGGCACACTGGGATTATCATGGAAAAAATGCATCATCACAAATGCATGACAGCTCTCAGGTCTGTTAAATTCTTACTACAAAATCATTTCAATCAATAATTTCTTTATCAAAAATGGATATATATGTACCCACCTCTAAGGATTAAGAATCAAGTATTTCAGAATTGATCCATTAATAAAAATATATGCAAAACAAATTTATTAATCTTAACAACAAGACAAAGGGTTGTGCAATATGATTGGTTTAAAAAAAAAAAAGAATATGCATTTTTCAAATGACTAAAAAAAATCAGACTTGATTCTTTTTTCAAAGATTAATATGTACACTAAAGTGCATATTAATATTAAAGTCAGTTACAAGAAAATTTGTGTTATCTTTACTCAATTCCAACTTCAGAAAGAATAACATTTGATAGCAGACATTATCAGCAGCAAGCGAGTCCACACATTTTCTAAGAAGCAATGAACTGGATTCCAATAAAAATACTTTAACAAGTTGCTACAGACATTTTTAAAATACTTTCATTCCTGGAAAGGTGAAGAGCAATCTAAGAATAATTTAAAAACAAGTTACTTTTCCACTTACATGTACTTGGAACCCATCTCTCCAATTGTTTCAGGTTTATTTATTTATATTAAAAAAAAAACAAAACTAAATGTTATTTTCATTCATTTAAGAAAAAACACATTTGATTTTTAAAAAACTTTTGATTAATTTTAACTTTCAAAAATTGAGACCAAATTTCTGAGTAAATCATTTTCAATTTTGCCTGAAGTTAATCTAGATTAAATCTTTGGTATGGTATGACCATATTGACAGTATGTAATGAATAGCAATGATTAAGCACTTTTATACTATTTCCATGCTATCTTTATAGTAATCTGTGTTTACCCAATGATACATCCTAGGGCACCAAAAGGGTGGACTTCACCTTTGATACACCTTTGTTTTAAGAAAAATGGAGCACAGTTTTGTGAAAATGCAAGACAGGTTTACAGTCAGGCATAGAGTTATCTTGGAAGAATTTTAGTAAAATAAAACTATTCATTACTCATTAATTACTTTAACAGCAATACTCCAGCCCTTGCATAAACTCCTCCGCCTCTGCTGGGAACAGGGACACATCCCCCAGGACATGCCAGATGCATGAACAAGAAAAAGGAGACTGCAGTGTCTGCAACAACTACCGGGGCATCTCCCTCCACAGTATCACCAGAAAGGCTTTTGCATGTGTACCACTGGTGCACTTGCAGACCCTAGCTTCCCTCATCTATCCAAAATCCCAGTGTGGCTTCCAAGCTGGTCAGTCAACTGTAGACATGATCTTCTCACTACACCAGCTGCAGGAGAAGTGTCAAGAGCAGCAGGTGCCTATTTACATCGACTTCATAGACCTGACAAAGGCGTTTGACCTGGTCAGCCAGAGCACACTCTTCAGGCTCCTCGAGAAGATCGGCTGCCCCCCATGACTGCTCAGTCATCAGATCATTTCACTAGAACATACAAAGCACAATGTGCTTCAAAGGCACAACATCAGAGGCCTTTCT
This sequence comes from Potamilus streckersoni, assembly GCA_016746295.1. Lineage (NCBI taxonomy): Eukaryota > Metazoa > Mollusca > Bivalvia > Unionida > Unionidae > Potamilus > Potamilus streckersoni. Next base: position 3,736,626 of record JAEAOA010001195.1, read on the forward strand.
AGTCAATAGTGGAGTGAAGCAGGGTTGTGTCCTTGCACCCACCCTCTTTGCCATCTTCTTCTCCAAGCTCCTCCAGTATGTCTTCAAGGACTGCAGTGAGGGAGTGTATATCCACACCGGGGCTAATGGCAAGCTATTCAACATTGCTCATCTTAAGTCACAGAGGTTCTCATCCATTAACTGCTCTTCACCTACAATGCAGCCTTGACATGACATATGGAAGATGGACTTCAGCAGCTGGTGTGTTGCCTATCCCACGCCTGCAGAGTTTGGAATGACTATCAGTTTGAAGAAGATGAATATCATGGTGAAGGATGCAGACTCCACTCCAACCATCACCATTGATGTGGACAACCTTAAATCTGTTGAGAACTACACATACCTTTGGTCCACCATCTCCAGCTTGCTCTCCATTAATGCTGAGGAGAATGGTAAGATTGCCAAGGCAGCAGCATTTATGGCCAGACTGAACCAGAAGGTTTAGAACAACCCCAACCTCACTGAGAAGATCAAAATGCACATCCAGTGGCAGGACAAAGTACCCAACTCTGAAATTCTGGAACATGCCAGCATGAACAGTGAGAGGTGCCTTTGCTGGCTCAGCCACATCAAGAGAATGGATCCAGGCTGCTTTCTCAAGGGCCTGCTATACAGCAAGCTAGCAGAAGGCACATGATTGACTGGATGGCCATGTCTGCATTACTAAGATGTCTGCAAGAAGGAGATCAAAATGGCCAACATTAATGTCAACAACTGGAAGCGCTGTGCTGACAACTGCTCCGCCTGGCACCTTGCTGTCGGACAGGGTATTCAGAAAGCCAAGGAAAGGATAAACACAAACCTCACTGCAAAGAGAGCCAGGAGGAAGGTGAAACAACAACAGTCTCAACAAACATCAACCTTGAACTGCAGCAACTGCAAAAGAGACTGTCACTCTAGGGTCAGACTCTTCAGTAACTCGCATAGGTGCAGATAGGACAACCAACTGGAAGCTACACCATATTCTCTCAAAAATGGATGGATTCCGATGGCAACTTAGCTAGAGTTACCATACATCTTCTTTTCCCGAACATGTCCTATTGTTTGGTCCTTAAATCTCATTCTGTCCACTTTTTTAAAATGTCTTAAAATGTTTGTGAATTAGTCCTACTTGTTCTTTATCCAACAAATACTATTGAGAAAGGCATGATCTACAGATTAGTTTGCATCTGCATGGGCTCATAAGGAGGAAAAGGGAAAAGGAAGACATGTAGCTGACAGATCACAATATGTAATATATACTTACGTTATATGCTCACTGTTACTCATATATGCTCAAGATGGATTAATGTGATATATACATACTATATCTAACACATCAATACAGTATGAGTTGGTAGATAACTGATAAATCCATCCTCCAGAATGTCCTCTTTTTTGTAAAGTTCAAAAATGTTAACCTTAACTTGCACAATCTAATCTCTATATAATATACATACTAGCATACAAGTCACTCAGACTGTGAGCAACACAGACCCTGATATGCCATCCATCGCATAATGTGCTAGCAGATCAGGGTGTGTGTTGTGTGTTATATTCCAGTCATAACCAAATGTGAAGATCCAGATCTTGCAGCATATTACATTATGTGACAGATGAATCCAATTTATACACAAGTATAGATGTTACTCACAAATAGTTTACTCTTACCATTAACAACTTTGTTTTGATAAAATTTAATAGAAACAAATGCACTGCTCTGATGGAAAAGGTGACTTAGGTTTGATTTCCTGGGCTTGATGTTTTACAGTGAAACCACAGAAACCGATTATGACTGATCCATTGATGGAAAAAGTTTCAGCTAAATTAAAATGACTAGAGTATGCAACATTTATAAAGTAGAACAATGATTAAAGGTCAAGGTCAGTATCATACTTCTTTGATTAATATTATAAATTGCCCAGCCCCCCCATGTAAGAAGTGGGCTTAGTTTCTTTTCTGACACAGAAAAAAAATATTTTTCAAAATTTTTTCATTAAAAATGAGTTATCATTGTTAACTATTAACTCTGGATAAATCCTTTTGGTCCATCAAAAATGTGTTTCCTATTGCACTGGTTTCAAAAATATAATGTACTTGGCCATAAATCAATTTTCAGGTAAGAAATTTAATTTTTTAAAACTTCGTTAATATTATAATTAGCATATATTTTTGTGGGGTACCTTATAAATTTCCTGGCTACGTACCCATTACATATGGCTAAACCCATATTCAAATCTGACTACAAGACAGCTTTATCTTTTACACAGTACCAGTATATAAAACATCACTTGGCAAAAATATTTTCAAATGGCATTCCCATCACCTGCTTACAATGATCTACATGAACAGTGAAGATTAAAAGAGTATATAGTTGAGCTTGTCTTGAAAGATAAACAATTCTATCAATGAAGGTCTCTCCAGTTTAGGTGATCTCTCATAACAGGTCATAATGTAATGCTATTATAAGTATCAATAACTAGGTATCACTAGACTGACTTGATTTGTCTTTGATAACTCTTAACATAATAGGCATCATTAGAATGACTTGATTACTAGACTGACTTGATTTGTCTTGATAACTCATGTATCACTCACTCAAATGCTAGGAATCACTATGACTTTTATATCTTTTGACAACTCAGTTTATCAATGACTCAAATACTAGGCATCACTAGAATGACTTGATTTGTCTTTGATAACTCTAATATACTAGGTATCACCAGAATGACATGTTTTGTCTTTGATAAATTTAATATACTAGGCATCACTAGAATGACTTGATTTGTCTTGATAACTCAAGTATAACTGTCTCAAATACTATGAATCATTATAATTTCATTTTTCTTTTGACAACTCAGTTTATCAATGACTGAAAAATACTAGGCATCACTAGAATGACTTGATTTGTCTTTGATAACTCTAATATACTAGGCACCACCACAAGGACATGTTTTGTTTTTGATAACTTTAATATACTAGGCATCACTAGAATGACTTGATTTGTCTTGAAAACTCAAGTAAAACTGACTCAAATACTAAGAATCAATATGATTTCATCTTCCTATTTACAACTCAAAGTATCAATGACTCAAATACTAGGCAATACTGGCTTGATCAGCCATTGATAACTCAAACATCACTAAAATACTAAACTGTCTTAAAAAAAACTTTATAAGCCATTCATGACTCAATCATCAATTAATGGAATTAACTGATGTGGACATTCTTTTGTATGTGCCATTTGGAAACTCAACTAACAAAACCTCAAAGTAATGGGGTTTTTTATATAAAAAAACTGCATTTCAGAAGATGAATTCATAAAAACTGAGGTTATACAAGATGATTTTGTGCAAATCCCAATGAAAATTATGAACAATATTTTGCAAAACTGAAATAAGTCAAGATAATAGGGGACATCCATTAGGTTTTTTAGTTTAGAAGACAATATAACATATAAATATGAGCTAGTTTATCATGCACACACTTAATTAAGTAAACAAGCTAGCAAAACAAGTCAACATAGCAAAAGAAGACTGACTATAGACGATTCTTAATAAGATCCTCATGAATATTAATGTCTTGCGAAAACAAGGCTAAGCTTGGTAGATGTGACTATACTACATAGAATATATTATGTAGATTCCTTTTGCAAGAGAATATATTATATTGATCGTGGCTGTAATGGATTTAATGCAGGGGTGCACAATACGTCAATTGCGATTGACCAGTTGATCACAAAGGTAGTGGGAGTAGATCGTGTAGCATTAAAAAAAATAAACATCAGCCTATATTTGTTATGCATTTTTGTGGTAAATAGATCATTTTGGCTTCTTTTGGATTCGTTGACCCAGGGTCACATGAATACATGAATACATTCTAAGAATGGTCTTATATGCAGCCCACTCATATTTAACTGTGGCAGCTGGCAAAGCCAGATGTACAACACACACTCTCCCTTTACCAATCTCACAAACTTTGGGTGCTTTGCAAATCCAGCTTTCACCATCCCAGCATCATTAACTTTGGAAGTTGGCAAAACCTGGTGTAGAGTATGTGCTTTCACCATCCAAGCTTTGGTATATATATATATATATATATATATATATATATATATATATATATATATATATATATATATATATATATATATATATATATATATTTTAATGTACTGAATCTTTGCTAGTACTTCTAACAAAACATCGGACACAAGTGTCCCTTTTGTAAGGTACGAGATTATTAAAATTATGAAAACTACTAGTCCCAGATCAAAGATACTTAAGTGTCTATATCACAAAAACTACTAGACCCAGATTATACTGGCTTAGTGTCTATATTATGAAAAATATGTCCCACATCATGCTTGCTTAGTGTCTATATTATGAAAACTACTAGTCCCATATCATGCTTGCTTAGTGTCTATATTATGAAAACTACTAGTCACAGATCATGCTTGCTAAGTGTCTATATTATGAAAACTATCAGTCCCAGATCATGCTTGCTAAGTGACTATACATGTATTATGAAAACTACTAGTCCCAGATTAAACCTGCTGAGTGTCCTTGCCCTTGTGTCATTTTTGGTTCATTGCATTTCTGTTGGTAGCTCAGGTCCCTGGTGCAGCACAAGTATCACACACATAAAATAAAACTTTGACATGCATTCTGACTTACTTCCTAATGACAAACATTGCCCTACCCCACATGAAGTTGCATAGTTTTAACCTAATGCTCCAGATAAGTTGTGTCATTGATCAACATTTTCACTTTAAACTGTCATTACAACATAATGCTACCATTAATATGATGCCAGAAAATGGCACCAGTTCTAAATCAGGGATTTTTCTTGGATGATTGGAAATGGGGCTCAAACTGAAGGAAACAAGTTGATCAATTGCAATAAAAATTTCCAGCATATTGATAAAATTTGGAAATTTCTCAAACATTTTAAATATCAGATATTCATATATGAGACCATTAAAACTAGAGCCTAATTTGAACATGTAAAATCCATGTAAATATTTTATTGCTTCGTTTTGATGATGTTGGTTTCAGCATCCCATTTGGCACATTTATATGTCATATCATGCTGAGGACATAGGAACCCATTCTCTTCCCAGGGACACATCAAAGCCACCAACCTGGGCTGGCCAAAGCAGGTAATGAACCCATTGAACTACTGCAACTCTGTTAATTCTAAGGACAAAAAGGTTGTTACAATGCTGTAAGTTGAACATAGAATCAAATTAAAAAAATCATTGATTGTGTAAACCTATTTCTGTTGCAGAATTTCATTAGCCTAACGAATGTATATACACTCAGCTGGTCATCAGGTGAAAAACAAAATCTCTGTTTTGCATCACCCACTTCCTCCTCTGCCAAGTTTGATTGAAGTTAATAGTGAAGTTTTTGACAAATGAAAAAAGATAGCAACTGTTGATAGATGGTGGATGGACTACAGAGGACACACAACAGGTGAACTAAAAATATATCCATGTCAATGATATATGAATAAACAAAACAATTAGCTGGAGTTATTTAATTCTATACAGGCATACCAAAATAAAAAATGTATGACAAGGCATTTATCCCATAAAGAAGTTATCCTACTATTGATTGATTGATTAATTGGTTGGTTGGTTGGTGTGTAATGGCACATCAACACATGCAAGTTTATATCTTTGGGGATAAAATGCCTAATGACAAGACTAAGCACAACACCATGGAAACTAACCCAGACTAACTTGGGATGGATTTAAAATCACGATCTTCATGACATAAGTCTGGCATGCAAACCACAATCCACTAAAATCAGAAAGAGATTGAGGGCATGTTTATAGTTACATTAATACATTACAAAATAACAAAATACCATTACATGCAATATTATGAGTTTACTTTATAGTCAAGCCTCAAATGAAACACAGTTTGTAGTCTATTTACACATCTTATATGTTTTAGAATTTTACATCTTTCTATCAATTCACAGATGTTTCCACTAATGTGATCACTTTTGCTAACATTATCTCAGTAATTGTCGAGAAATAATATCTTTCTCACTGGCATCATTCTATATCATTAAATCCCAACTTCATGATAATTTCAAAGTAAATCCATGGAGAAAATATTGCTTGTAGCTATTAGAGGATATAAACAGAAGCAAACCAAATAATCCATACATATTTACCTATGAAGTAATAATCCAAATTAATGACAGGGTAGCAATTACAAGGTTGAAATACCACAAACAATTTATTGAAAAACATGAAATTCCTGTGATATTATAGTATTACAACACTGGCAAGAAACCAACAGGTCTTACAATGGCATACAATGCTACTGTCTATTTTTAAAATGTATTCATGAATGCCAATGCTGATGAAAAACCAGCAGAGTGGTCTTTTTATTTTCATCTTTCAACCTAAAAAAAAAAATAAAACTAACAACAGCCTCTTTTCAAGACCCACAATCAGCAATAATCCTAAAAACTGACTTTATCAGGTCTACTTTTAGCAAATGGATCATGGTCATCAAACACCATTTTGAAACTATCATTGCATATAACATGGTTTATTAATATTGTGTGTGTGAGTGTGTGTGTGTGGCTTGGATTTTTAACATAGCTTTAACAATTTTTCAGTCATATCACTACAATGTCTGCCATGTGGCATTTAATAGTGATGTCTAGCACTGGGGCATCATGCCGCAGACATGTAGCTCGATGTCCCACCCAATCTCATTATCCTGAAACAGGGATGACCAATCCTAAAACAAACCTTTTAATGCTGAGTGCCAAGCAAGGCAGCTGTTAGTACCATTTTTGTAAGTCTTTGGTACTACTTGGCTGGGGATCGAACCCATGACCTCCTGCAACTAAGGGTTTATTAATTGTATAAAACATCAATATATTATTACCTGAATGTAAAAGGGATTTAAATATAATAATATTATATATACTCGCTTATATACTGCACAGACCTTGATGTGCCATCACATGTGACAGCAGATCTGGGTCTGTGCAGTTTCTTTAAAGTAATCAGTAAAACAAACTAGACAGACCTGATGTGTAGGTGTATTATGCTATCACAGATCATGATCTTTGTTGTTTGCAGTTTATCTCAACTTATAACCAAGTATATACAGTAGATCTAGGGATCTTGTTGCCTATTCATTGCATTGATTTGAAAATTAGTTTCATGATGTGATGTCATCTGTAATTGGAATAAAGTAAAATTTCCCAACATAATTAAACTGTAGACTGTAACATAAATTGAACAAGTCTAGAACATGATGACCTAAACAAAGAGCTCTGTAATATGAGGACCAATTGGCAGATGGCAATATCTTGCATAATTATCCAAACCCAATTAACCATCTCCGTTGTAACCTGGCTAGATCACAATTCCATGTACATTTTATTAGATTCAGTACAAAATATTACAAGATAATACATACAGCAAAAACAAAGAAACTACAAATTGTCAATAACACCTTTCCCACACAAATATCATCCATTCCTCATTGTTAAACACCAAATGTAAACACCAAATACATTATGAAAATTTGTATAAAACAAAATAAACATGTCTTTATTGGCCTGCTACTGCTTCTTCATAAATATTTTGATTCATATAATAAATTAACTATGACATAAAGAGTGATCACAAGGTTGTAAGCATGTATGCTATGCTAAATTATTCAAGGGCCATAACTCAGCAAGGTATGCAGAACATGCTGAATCATTACAATTGTTTGTGCTCTTGCAGAGACGAAGTGTTCACAAGACTGCATTAACAGTGCCTATACTGCAGTGATCAAGGGCTATAACTTTAATATATAAAAATGCTAGAGTGATCAAGGGCTATAACTCTAATATATAAAAATGCTACAGTGATCAAGGGCTATAACTCTAATATATAAATATCATTCTTTTCATCACTCATCCAAACTCATAAAGATAAATCCCAAGAGACAATTACAGTGAAATCTAGTAAATATATGCTGAAGCTAGTGTATGCAAAGCTATGATTTAGCAGTACCAATGTCAAGATGATCAAGGGCCAGAACTCTAAATAAATACATGTATATGCAAAATGTACTCATCATCAAAGTCATCTGAACTTCTGCCGAGATGAAGCATCACAAGAAGTTTTAAATCTAATTATAAATGTGGAAACTAACAGAGTTTGCAATATGGTGCTTTATCAAAGTACATGCTGCATAAACAAGGGCCAATAACTAATAAAAATGTGCAGAACATGATCATCACTGAATTTAATTCCAAACTTTATGCTAGACTAAACTTCACACCAAATTTGCTTCAAATCTTGAAATAAATGTTGAAATATTGACATTTAAATATCCCTGATAAGACAAATCAAGGGCCATAATTCAACAGCATGTTCATGATGTTATGAATTAGCAATGCCCTAACTAGGATGAGGAGTCATTGTTCTTGGAAATGTGTACAGACTATGCTTCTTACTGAATCTGTTGCAGAATTCAAACTTCAAATAAATACTTGGATCAAGCCCCGAGTGGCCGAGTGGTCTAAAGCGCTGTCTGTTACGGATCACTGCCATCTCACCTCTGTCTGCGTGTGTTCGAGTCTAGGATTCGGCTAATGTAGATATGTGAGAAAGCTTGCCAGTAGCTTCTCGTGGGTCGGTGGTTCTTTCCGGTGATTTCCCGGTTTCTTCCTCCACCATTAATACTGGCCGCCATGAATAGCCTATCGTGTGCTGAAAAATGGCGTTAAGCCCAACAACAAACAAACAAACAAACAAACAAACTTGGATCAAATCTAATAACAAATGTGGATGCTGGAGACAAGAGATGACAGAAAATATGAATGGAACTACAATATGGACTGAGACATATTCTAGATCCCTTATCCAAGCAGTGATGACACAATGTCTCAAATATTTTAATGACTTCATTTTTCATATTGCTGATAAATTTCACAACCTAAGAGATCCACAATCTCATCGTCTGGAACTCAAAAAAGTTTTTTTTTAAAAAATACCCTAACGATATAAAGTTTGAAATTCCTAAAAAGAATCATGAATGTGTTTGAAGTATATTAAAAAACTGGTTCATTGTAAACCCACAGGATTTTAAATGATTTGACCAAAGCTACTAAAGGCAGCTGCAGCTACTATAGTAAAAAGTAGCATGCAAAATTCTGCCAGTCCGATGCCAGCCAATTTCATGGTGGACTCGAGCAAACATTGAGTAGCCAGTCCATTTGTCCAATTGAAATTTTAGGCATATTGAATACATGTAATCAAATATTATATTTTTATGATTTTATGATATTACAAGAGATATTAGGAACCAAGTGATGACCATTTGTGAATCTGGATAAAATGAGAAAAAAAAAATAAATACTTGGGTTACAGAATTAGCATGCAATATAGGAATAGGATCAATGCTTCGACCATAACAGCAATGTCCTTTGTTTAACTATTGGTAACCAGTGTAAATAAATGGTTTCTGAGACTGTATCCCAACAAATTTTCATGCCAGCCTATCAAAATGTAAAGTTACTAAATTTGTTGAATGATTTCTATCAACATACAGAACAACACTACTCATTCATTATATCTTAAAAATGGTTGGTCTGTACATGTAAACAGCCATGATGGTCCTGGAATAATGGAAGAGTTAATTTTTTTCATTCACGATTTGCCAGCTATAGGAGCCATCATGTGACATGGGTAAAAAAAAAACAGTTGATAAATTATGTTACAAACAATGAACAAATTTTAATTAGTTTTAAAGAAAAATAGATGGTGCAGATGTCTGAATTAAGTCATTTTCTCTACTGTCAAGATGCTGACATGAACAGTAATCCACAACATGGATATCATATGTGTGCTGAATAAACTAGAATCATTTGGCAGCTTTCTGCTGATATTAATGACATTCTGATTCAGTTCCAGCAATCCACAACATCTTTCCGCAGACCTAATTTTGAGCAACTGTACACTGTGGAGTCAAGTTCTGATTCAGTCATCAATGACAAGAGAAGAGATGATGATCCTGCTTCTTATTTACACTGGTCATCAATAATTAAATTATATTGCCCAGCATCTTGATATATGGATCTGGATCGGCTGGACAGTAAGCACCATTGTCTTGGTCAGTAAAAAGTCCATATATCACGCTGAATTGAATACAATTTAATACATTTGAGATGTGATGTAAATATCTTACTTTGTTTTGTTTTTCTGTACGTTCCATGTTTTTATAAACAAATAACCTTAGTAAGGGATGATATTCATATCTACCTGAATTTACCACAGAGTAATCAACTACATTTTGTCTTCTTTTATGATGCAATGTAGGACTACCAGTTGGTAATGGACAAGACCAATAGCATTTTCATGTTACTGTTCCTGTGAGCTTGCAAGAATTTTTTGAGTTTCACATACTGGTAGAGAGTATAGATTTTATCTGTAATCAAAGTATTTGGTTAATACATTCTACAGTCTTAGAAAACTACCAAGGTAAGTGCACTACTTAAATCATGGAGAAAATATTCTTAAAAAAAACCCCAACAACTTGAACACATCTTGCTGGCCTTGCCAACTTACTTGACAAACAAATCAATGATTCTTTTATGAATTATTTCAACACATAATCTTATTCCTGACAACCAGTCTGGTTTTATCAGCCCCTATAGACACCACCCTTACTAGCACCTGATGACAGCATACCATGTGTATACTAAATACTGATCAAATTATATATAAAGTTAAAAAGAAAGATCCTGCCCTACCAGGGACAGCAGGTCTAGATCTTCATTAATCACATTTCAAAATCTCCTATATACACTCTCTTATAAGATGGGTCCAACTGCAAACTGCACAGACTCTGATCTGGTGTCAAATAATGTGCTGGCAGATCTGGGTCTGTGCAGTTTATTAGGATTAATCAGTAGAAGAAACAACATAGACCCTGAGCTGTGAGTGCATTATGCAATGGCAGATCAGGATCTGTGTTGTGTGCACTTGGACTCTACTTACAGACAAGTATATATGGTATACATGTATTGTTCCTAGTTGGGATACAAAATGGTGGATATGGTCCAGGAATATGGTGTAGATGTCATAAAACAAGTTCTTACTCCCAACTAGCAACAAAACATGTAACTGTATTTATTACATATCCAATAAATTCATGCTTTCTGAGATCTTTTCACTGCTTTTGCTGTAAAGTGTAAATGGAATTTCAAAAATCAAATTGGAATTTATAAAAACACAATTCAGTCCATCAAATAATACTGACAAAAGCATTTCAGTGAGAGCACCTAAACTGTTCTAATTTGGATGTGCAATATAGAAATACAGACAGAAATCCATATCAAATACTTGATCAGCCATACAAGATTTGGGTATGAAAAACAAAGCTTTCATGTATAGCATTCAATGATGAAAATGAACTGGGTTGTGTTGTGTTCATATATCAACTTTGATGTATGATGTTCAGGTATTTGGTAAAGGATACAAAATCTCTAAATAGTAAAGGTGTCTTAAAGTTAATGCATATAAAATCTTAACCCTCTAATTTGTAAATCACTCCCCAAAATAACACAGTCCCTGATCTGTCAATGTATTATGCAATGGCGGATCATTGTCTATGCTATTTACAGCTGGCCCCATCATATTAGCAAGCAAAGACAGCATTATTGTATCTTCACTCTTATACAATTTGTAACACTAGTCAATTCTGGCTGCTTTGGGAAACATGCCTAACTCATAAAATACATGTGCAAGGAAAATGATGGAAGTATTCCTGTGAATGTAAACTTTACTGCACATAAAATGCAAGTCTTGGAAGGGTTTCTTCAGTCATAAACATTCATGGCAAGCTATACACTATTCTATTAAATATCCCATAAAATAGCACCAAATTATTGCACACTCAGATCTACATGAAAAGATAGCTAATCATTCAGAACATTAATTCATACTAATCCCTTTACAATGTCATGGGTGTACTAGTCATCCATTCATGCTAATCCCTTTATAAGGTTCATGGGTGTACAAGTAATCCATTCAAGCTAAACCCTTAACAAAGTCATGGGTGTATGAGTCATCCTTTCATACTAATACTTTTACAAGGTTCGTGGTTGTTCAAGTCATTCATTCATGCTAATCCTTTACAATGTCATGGGTGTACAAGTCATCCATTTATGCTAATCCTTTACAATGTCATGGGTGTACAAGTCATCCATTCATGCTAATCCTTTACAATGTCATGGGTGTACAAGTCATCCATTCATGCTAATCCTTTACAAGTCATGGGTGTTCAAGTAATCCATTCAAGCTTAACCCTTAACAAAGTCATGGGTGTATGATTCATCTTTTCATACTAATACTTTTACAAGGTTCATGGGTGTTCAAATCATTCATTCTTGCTAATCCTTTACTAGTCTTGGGTGTTCAAATAATCCATTCAAGCTAATCCCTTAACAAAGTCATGGGTGTGCAAATCATCCATACATGTTAATCCCTTTACAAGGTAATGGGTGTACAAAACATTCATTCATGCTAATCTCTTCACCAAGTTGTGGGTGTCTTAGGGCACCCTACACCTTTATGCAAGTACATTATTCCCCAGTAGATCTGGGTCTATGACATTCACATCTAAGGGTAACCTACACCTGTATGCAAGTAGGTTATTCCACAGTTGATGTGGATCAATGACATCACATCTAAGGGCACCCTACTCCTTCCACCTTCCTATGTTATTCCAAAGAAGACCTGCACTAATTTGATGTTAATTAAATTATCACCTGATATAGATAATCTGTCACATCAGTAATTTTATACCTGCCTGAATACAAGTTTCAAAATGATAACAAATAATGAACATACAAGCATTCACACTGTCAGAATGACAAATCAGACATACATGTTGTTACACATGTTACTATATTAAATCAACAAGAAATAAGACCACACAGAACAATAAAATTCTCAATATTAGAAAATGATTGTGCAAGGCAAATTATCATTCAAGACCACCATATTTGAATTCATGTTAATTTGCATGTGACACATTTACTGTATAAAGTTCTTTAAAAGATTCAGGTTAGAGATATCATCATTCCCTGCTAAAATCATGGTATTTTTGTCCATCACTCCTTCTAAACATGTATATCCATTTATCATTCTGTCATCCATCAAACCCTGCTTGACCTTAAGGTATAGGTGTTTCTCTTACACTTTTGGTTGCATGATGAAATATGATCTATACTTACAAGTCTGATCCAACCACAAACAACACAGAACCTGATCTGCCGTTGCATCATGCACTGGCAGATCATAGCCAATGATGCTTGTTTTATTTTTTGCTCCCAATAAAGTATTGACAGAGACATTCTGGTGCATTATGGTCTTCCTAATTATTTCATGGGGTCTTTTAAAGGTATTTTACAACCATGACAAAAATCCCTCAAAAGAAAATTGCTCTCTACTAGGGAATAAATAATATCCAGGAATGAAACATAAGACCACATCATCCTTTCAAATGCCAAGTGTTGAACATTTTTTAATATTCTTCTGCCATAACAAGATTTTTAAATTAGCTTATGTGGTGGACATGTTGGCTGCCAGATTTGTAAAAAATTTCAGTTAGGTGTGTGTGTGTGTGTGTGTGTGTGTGTGTGTGTGTGTGTGTGTGTGTGTGATTTGGATTTTTAATGTAGCTTTCACAATTTTCCAGTCCTATCGCTATGATGTCTGCAGTGTGACTGTTTGTAATGATGTCTAGCACTGGGACATTATACTGCAGGCACGAAGAAGCATGATGTCTCACCCAGTCATATTATCCTGACATCAGGCCAACCAGTCCTAACACAACCTCTTAATGCTGACCACCAAGTGAGGCAGCTGTTAGAACCATTTTTGTAAGTCTTTGGTATGACTCGATTGGGGATCGAACAATCGACCTACCACATCCGAGGCAGACACCCTAACCACGAGGCCATCAGAGCGGTCTTTTTAGTTAGGACAAATCAGAAATCATTTGAAATTTTTAAGTGATAAACTGAGGTGAATATTACCATCTTGTAAAGGGGTACAGTGGCAACCTTTTCAAGTCTGCAGTTTTGGTAGCTATACTGGATGGCACCATTTTCATTTAGGATTAACAAGGTGTCAAAAGAATGTCTACTGGTGGAAACCCCATGTTGATATAGCCATTCATTTGAGAGGATTACAAGACAAGATGGCCCCCATGGTGGCCATGCTGAGGATAAGTTTGCATCATAACAAGACAACCTAACTTCTCAAATGAAGACCTTATGCCAAAATGACTTATTTTTAAAGAGGAATAGCAACACCAAGGTTTTCACGATAGCCACTATGTGTCCTTTAGTGTTGTCCTAGATGTAATCTATAATATCTTAATTATTCATGTCCTTTAGTAATTATTGAGTCCTTTATTATGTGCCTTGGAATAAATTATCACACTTTATCGATTCATGACCTATGGTGTGGCATGACAAAAAAGGAACTGAACTAACAAATTTATATACATTATTTTTATCAGGAAAAATGAATCCAAATGAGAAAATCATACTGGTATTGTCCAAGCTGCCAGCAAGCAATCCAATCTAGTGACTGTCAATTATCACCACTAATTAACCCCATGGTATCATTATCATCTCATAGCAAACACAGCTAGTGTCGTTCACCAAAAATGCCCCCATTGTCCACTGCTTAATTAATTGACCAGTTGCAATGTTCAGCTCTGGGCAGACAATAATCCTGATTCACAATGCCCTGGTAAGCTAGAGATATCAAAATCATATTGCCTGTTGTTAAGACTCTATGGCCTTTAACTATGTAATAGAAAAGAGCAAACAACATATTTTGTAAAATTTAGGATATAATTTATTTCTCTAGAATACAAAGTGGAAATTTAAAAAGAACTTACAATAGTGTAAATTAAACCACAATCAGTCTTAAAGTGTAATGATAAATCCAAATGTATTGAGCACTTTAAATGAATTCCATCCACATTCCAAATGAATTCAAATCTTAAATCTGCTGATTTATTGAGAGCCTGGACTATTGTGTATCACAATCACATAATCCAAAATGTCTCTAAACAAATTCACAATAATCTGAAAATTGTGATTTAGTCTGAAAGTATTAATAAGCATTTCTTTGCAATTCCAATGAATAAATGAAATAAATAAATCCTTTAAAAATAAGCCTGAGCACAACTAAAAGACTGATTCTACTTCAGATGTTAAGATAGGAATAAATAATTATGATGTAGAACAACTTATTATAAAACCTAAGACACAATAAAAGGACCAGGAAATGGGTCAAACATTCCTTTCCAGAACATTCTAAGTTCTAAATATGATAAGGTCTCTCATCTAAATTTTAATAAAGAACATAACAAACATCCGGTAGATGATGAATTCATGAGGGGAAAACCAATATCATGAACTCAGAATCCAAGTAAACATTTTTACCAATAAGTAATAATTATCTTAAAATATAATCAACAATCATAGACAAAAATTAGCTATGTAATATGCTGTTTACAACAACAACAAAACCAACATTAGTCAGGTATATGTAGGCCCAAACTCATGAACATAGCTCAATCAAACAATGCAAATTAAATATATCCAATACATTAAGTGTTTGAAAATTACAATTCAAAGCCATAACAAAAAAGCAGTGAGAAATTATCCTAAGTGAAGTTCGCAAACAAGTTTAAAATGAAAAATGTGACTCATATTCTTGTTTGTGAGACCTGACAAAATTTGTTATATGCCTCAAACAAAAATTTCAAAAATATCTTTTGATGAGAATATCTTCTGATCAAAACAAATCTATTTTGAATTTGATTTAAAAATAAACAGATAAATGTGTTCACAGTTGAATGCTCCTTAAGCATGATTTATTATGGATCCAGAAGTGCAAGTATTAATTTTTTAAAAATAAATTAATGAACTGTTGTAATATTTCCTAGAATATACAAGATTTATTGATAATTAATAACATACCATCATATACAATAAATATATCACTTGTAATGTTATCAGAAAATAAAATATGAAATGCTCGATACCTCACAATTTATGAGCTGTGGTAGGATATCCTCTTTTTTAACTCAGAAGAATAAAATCAAGGTGCAATGAACTCAGCTTAATAAATGTAACATTACAACTCATGTTACATGCAGTAACAAAATTCCAGTTTCATGTGCCTATACAGTAACATGACAACTCAAGTTACACATGCCTAAACTCTCTAACAGGAAATGAAGTTTACAATCACTATAAAACCACAATCATGTACAAATTACTCACAAGACACTACTTCCAACAAACTTCACCCCCACTAAAGTCTGATGTCATGTGTCAACCTGAGTGAAATAAAATTTTGTCAACTGTCAAATAAATGTCATTCACTTGAAAAGAAAATGAAATAAATAATTGTAAAATTATCATCTCCCAGTGTAAATTTACTTTACTTTGCAGCAACTTATATTAATGTCAGTAAATTTAGCAATTCCCATTATAAATTTACTAATTTATACTACAAAAAGCTTTGATGCTTCATGTCCATAGAGTTAAAGCATTGGTGTAAAATGTGTGACAAAATCCTCAACACATTTTCTAAATGCTAAGTGGCAGTTGTGAATTTCATCAAATGAATTGCCATTGTTTCATTATGGTTTATACAAAGTATGAACAAAATTTGTCAGGTGGTTTAGGAAATACTTGCAATTCAAACAAGAGGACCAAGAGGGTCTGATATCAATCACCTGCTTATAATTTGCAGCTCTCTATCTTGCTAAGCAGGTTTACATAGCATTGTAAAAAACAACTATGTAAACAATCCAAACACACACACTTTCATTATGTTGATTTTACCTATTTCACTCCATCCTGAAAAAATGTTAAAAAGATAAAAGTGCAATAATTTTGGATTCTCTATTGAACGCAATTGAAAATTCTTGGTGATATAAATATGGTTTATGCAGTGGAGTGGGCTACTAATTTTAATAAAGTAATACTTTGCTATTGTTATTGCATAAAATCACCCACCCACCCAAAGTGGGTAACTTCCAGAAAGATATAAAAGACAATGTTGTGTCAATGGCATATGCATAGTAGTTCTCATTTCCAAAGACACGGACTACTAGTGTGGGGTGGAGGAAGGATTGTGGCAGTGGCAAAATGGAAGTATATATAATTTAAATTTGTTCGATCCCCAACAACAAACAATGGCAACTACATATTAATATCAATCACATGTTACCTGTTGCTGCTGTGTAGCTGAATTTGCCTGTTCTGATGACCCCAAAGATGGCAAAGAAAAAAAAATCTTCTAACCTTAGTGTACATTAGTGCTCACTGTACTTTCTTGGACCACTTTTGTGTTTTGACTATGGTCCTAAAGAAATTATGCCTTTGTTCTGGAGCACCAAGACACAAATGTAATAGAAGGAGAATGCAATGTCACATCATTAAAATTTGGCTTTCATTACATCTAAAAAAAAATGAAATAAATAGGCCCACAAAATAGCAATGGATCGGACTGTATGGGCTTTTATTTTCATGAATAAAAGGTCATGGTCAATAAGGGACTGATACACTCTTTAAGAACTGGAAGGAAAAGACCCTAAGCTTTCTTTGCTCTTTAGAGGCTGTCAGATAGAAATGCAAGACCCTAAATGGGTATAAAAGTAGATTTTTATCTTTTCCAGCACAGAAAAAAAACTAAGTCTTATGACTGAAATAGCAAGTGGCACTAGTAATGGAATTTAATGAATTTTGCCAAGAAGCCTAGTTGGCAGAAAGACACTGGCACATGACAGCTAATGAACTAGAGAGAGCATTCTTATATTCTTACTCCTTTTTCTTGTGAACATTAAGTAAAGCAAAAAGAAAACTCTTGTGGGAAAGGTTTTCAAATGAAGCTTCCACCAAAATTTATAGGAGATATTAGTTAAATGCCACAAGACACCTAGTAAATCCATCCACGCTTCAGAGAGGAGAGCAGTAGTCTCTGCAAATACCTGACAAGGTTAGCAGTATGAGAATCCAAAACCTATGACCAGACCTTTTGAAAGTTTTATTATGTTGGACAGGTCTGCCCTACAACCCTTGAGAGCATATACCAAGTTGAGCTCCCCATCAAAAAGGACAAGAATATAATTGGCCACTGTGCTCAAAAAAGGACAAAAATAAATTTGACCATACAAAAGGATGGCAAGGACATACATATTTCCTACAGTACCAATTGCAGAACATTTTCCACTGGGCTTCATAGACCTTGGATGTGGATCATCTCCTGGATTGAGCAATACACTTGACAACTGGTCCTGACAGATAAATCACCTAAGACAAGTCAAGCATAAAGTTAGAGAACCTGTGTTCTGTTTTGTAGAAGAGTGCATTTGTGCTGCAGGATAAAGTCCATCCACTGGCCTGATATTCTAGACTGTTTTATCAGTAGCTTTAGAAGATTGCTAGACTGTTTTACCAGTAGCTTTAGAAGATTGCTAGACTGGTTTACCAGTAGCTTTAGAAGATTGCTAGACTGGTTTACCAGTAGCTTTAGAAGATTGCTAGAATGGTTTACCAGTAGCTTTAGAAGATTGTTGAACCACAATTGTTGGAGCCACAAAAAAGCTCAAAATAAACAGAATAGTGGTCATAACTTTTTCAAGTACATATGGAATTATCCTTAAGAGTGGAAAGGTACAAGCAAAGAGATGATTTCTTGTCAGGCCCAAAGAGTACTGCCTCTGGTCTAGGGTGAGAGAAACAAAAGGAAACCTAACCTTATAGCCTTGTCACAACCAGGTTAAAGAGTCTCCCCCAAAATATGAACACAGAATTGGCTATGGATTGATACAGAGACCATTCCATAAGGACCACCATGTCCTTTCTAAAGTGATCCTCTGTCAAAATATTCTTTTGGTCTGCAATGTGGCAAACTTGGATGGTAATCCCTTTTGAGATTGTCCAGTGAAGGAGGTTCCATGCTCCAGAGAAATATGGTATATTTTGTTACTTAATTACACAATATTCTAAGTGTTATTAGCAGCGACCATAATATGGGGATTTTGTCAAAACACCATTTCAAGGCTAAGAACACTATCCTCGTTTCCACATTCTTGTAGGGGAGGGGCACAACTCATTCCTATATGGAGGAAGAGAGGGCATGACTCACAATTAGAACTTACTGAACTATGAGTCCATAAGGGGGCTGCTTTTTCTTATGGGAGAGCTGGTGCAATTCCCTCTGCCATTTTTGGAAGTGAGTGGGTGCTATTCCTCCTTGAGAAGGGTGCAACTCACTTTTTGTCATAAAGGTAAAGAGAGGGTACTGCTCTCAGTAGTGTGCAACTTGTTCTCTGCTTTCTAAAATAGGTGCCAGTGCTGCACTGTCCTCTTAGGAGGGTGTGATTCTCTCTACCCATAACTGCCCTTGGGAATGAACCCACTAACCGAAGTTTCATGGGGAGACCTTTGTAATCTATCTTCGAGACCAGCACAACCCAAATAATCCCAGGAAGATGAGGAAACCTTCCTTTAGTAGAAGAAGATGAGGAAACCTTTCTATAGTAGGTTCATCTCCTCTCCATGAGATCCCATATCTTGCCAAACCAGAAGCTATAAAATGGACTGCTGTGTCCTCTTTCATCATGTGCAAAATTAACAAGTGTACTATCTGTGCAAAAACAATAAGTATAGTATTACTGTTATTAAAAGACCCAATTTGCAATATATAATTCAAACTGAAGGCAAGCTTCTTCAAAGAGTAAATTAAACCAGTGTAATCATAGTGATGACCAAAAAAGAATGAGGTCACATGAAATGACTTTTCAGGATCTTCCTCAACTTCAACTTTCTTGAACTCGTCCTGTTGGAGGCTGAATTTTCATTATATGGTTAAGAGTTTTTCTATGAGGAAAAAGTAAGGTAAACAATAGCATGAGTTTTTCTATGATGAAAAAGTAAGCTAAACAATAGCATGAGATTTTCTATGAGGAATAAGTAAGCTAAACAATAGCATGAATTTTTCTATGAGGAAAAAGTAAGCTAAACAATAGCACAAGTTTTTCTATGATGAAAAAGTAAGCTAAACAATAGCATGAGATTTTCTATGAGGAAAAAGTAAGCTAAACAAAAGCATGAATTTTTCTATGAGGAAAAAGTAAGCTAAACAATAGCAATAGTTTTTCTATGAGGAAAAAGTAAGCTAAACAATAGCAATAGTTTTTCTATGATGAAAAAGTAAGCTAAACAATAGCATAAGTTTTTATATGAGGAAAAAGTAATCTAACCTATAGCATGAGTTTTTCTATGAGGAAAAAGCAAGCTAAACAATAGCATGAATTTTTCTATGAGGAAAAAGTAAGCTAAACAATAGCAATAGTTTTTCTATGAGGAAAAAGTAAGCTAAACAATAGCATACGGTTATGTATTACTGATATTAAGAGTCTTCAGCTGAATACAAACACATTATGATACAAAAAGAAGACAGACAACATAAATTTCAAAATTTCATATTGGATGTCCAAGAAGCATTATTTTCATTCTGGAGTTGCCAAATATTCCAATGAATTTGCATATAAAGATCCCTTGCATTTCCCAAGTAATTTTGTGGCTTCAAAACTTGTGCTAATTACAGATAGAAGGACAGAATACAAACAGGCTATGTTATTAGCTCTTCTAGTTAATGAACAACAGCACCAAAATCAATTAAGCAATGTGAGTTAATTGAAAAATCATGAGAGAATATGATTTACATTTACAAATTGGGAGATGAAATGATCTTGTGAGAAGTAAATTTGCTTAGATGTCAATTTTAGAAGTCTCTATATTTAAATAGAATTTTCACTATTAGAGCTGAAACAAGGTCTAATAACTGTCTGGTAAACTGCCAAGGGAATAATTTCATATTTTCTTCCTTCCACCAAAATGCTTCATCAAGGTGCCTTCCTCCAACATTCATGGACTGGCTACTTCTATGTTACAATTAAATAGACAAGTCCAGTGAGATAATGAATTCTATTGGTATTCCCCTCAGACATTCTTGCCAAATCAGCTAATTAGACTGTGAACTTTGTGAGAGAAAATAGATGACAAATTTATTAGCTAGCTTACTGTCTTCCAAGCAGTCAATGCAGGCCTGTATATAAACTATTCATAGCAGGAAATCTCTTGAAAGAGAAATTCTTGAAGGTTTCTCTGAGATCTAAAGGGTCACAAAGTGTCAAGAATATCTAAATATATAATGTTGGAGACTGACTGACTGACTAACTAACTAAATTCTCTCTCTCTCTCTCTCTCTCTCTCTCTCTCTCTCTCTCTCTCTCTCTCTCTCTCTCTCTCTCTCTCTCTCTCTCTCTGCATCACATACTTTTAGTAGCAATTTTAACTTTCACACAAAGTTTTTGCTTCCTCTGAAAAAAGAGTAATCCATTTGTCAAGCTAAAGAATGAAAATAACTTAGCACAGAACTTAGTCTAAGAAAAACCATTAACATTGACCTTAATCTAGAAAGTGGACAGACAGCTGGACAAACAGATGTGTATATGGACACTACAATGATTGCTATATTGAGCTTTTGTCAATGCTGGCTTAACTGACATATAAACGATTTTCTTTATGGATTCTTTCCATCAATTATGCTTTGTAATATATTTTTCATGCTTATGTCCATTGTAAGAAAATAATAATAGGGAATTTGTCTGTCTGGTATCAATCCCTGCAACCTCATAATATAAAGATTTGTTGAAACCAAAGAGTGACCAAAAATCTATACAAATAAATAATGGTTGCCATTTCTTTTCTTTGCTGAACATAAAATCTCATTAACTGGTCTTATTCCTACTCCATTTTAGTGCCATGGTGAAATAAATATAAATCCCTTTTTCAAACACCTGTCAAACTACAAGCAAGATTCAAAATTCTTACTTCTAGCAACAAAATTAATACTCAAGTTTTAACATTATTCAGGGCACTCAACAGGCTGAGAGCAAAAACAGTTATTCGTGTTTTCATGAACCTCCTGCCAATATAGTCTGGCATTATAGAATGGTATGGTATAATACTATTACCTTAAAAAATAAGTACAAACATGGAATAGTGCATATTATTTAATACCCTTTATATGATCTTTCCTGTAATTATCCATCTTGTGGTGTTTCAACTATGATACCAATGGGCAACGTTAATATATTTGCTATTGGTCATTAGGAAGTGGTATTTCAAGCAAGAGATGTCCTTTCTGACTTACAAATGGTGTTTAGATATTCCTTCAAGTATAATTTTATTTCTCTGAGACTCATAGATTACAGACAAAACATATTTTTACCAAATAATATAGAAAATATGGGTAGGCATGAGGAGGAAAAATTTGTTGTCACTAAATGTGGATTCTTTTTGTAATTCAAATTCCCCACTCACTTGCTGATAAAAATGGCCCCACCCTAACTGAAAAGTATCCACACAAACAGCACATCTGTCATACTGCATTCATGTAAAGTTCCTTTCAATGTCTTATCCTCATAGCATATATAAAATGGCAGCTTCCCTTGACCTTGGACTTCAAGGGTGCCAGAATATTGATAACTGATGGCCATTACAACCCATTAAGTAAATACTCAAGATTTGACAGATGTTGACTCACAAGAGGCCTCATCTAATATGATCTCCTTGGAACAGAACTGAACCAAGGAACTCATGTTGGGAAACCCAAGCTTGAAGAAAATGGGCATTCAGGAGCCATAACCTGTAATTTCACCTTTATTTCCACAAAGGGGATAATTTCTCCTCAACATTTTCTGAAGACATGTGGTATCATGTCCCATCCAGTTACATTATCCTGACACGAGTTGAACAGTCACAACACTAACCTTTTAGTGCTCAGTGCCAAGTGGGCAGACACTTTTTACCATTTTTTTCTATAAATCTTTGGTATGACTCAGTTAGAACCTATGACATCCCACATCTGGGGTGGGTGCTATAACAACTTAGACCACTGAAGCGGTCTGCCAAAATGCAAAAGTCAAATTGTAAACACTTGATTATGTTGCTTGATTTCCAAGTCACATGATCAAAATTGAGCATTATTGCTCTTAATGAATGTAATGAACTTTGTTACACTCATGGCAAATTGTCTGAATATGATTTTCACACTTGTTTTTACAGGGGTGGGGTAATTTTGGGGAACTCGAACAATCATGCATCCTGGAGAAAACAGTGCATTACCCTTTTAAATGGTGACATGAAATAATGGAAATTTAAATTATTCAAGGTTTCCTAAATTCAAAGATGCATACCGAATCTTGTGGAAATCCAGTCATTCTCATTAATAATCTTCTGAACATAAAGCTGTCAAACATTGGATGAAATCAAACAACCCTTGCTAAAGTTATTCTGTAACAAACAATGTCAGAATGAGCAATATGGGGAGATAACTCCTGTCAATGATAAAATACAAGATTGGAGATTTAAGCCAACATTTCATCAACATCATGATACTGCGAACATATTTGGTTAAAATCCATAAATTCCATTCAACTAAAGTTTGATTTGCAGAAACCAAATTGGTAAAGGAGATGAACAGATGGAGTGATTGGTAAAGGAGATGGACAAATGGAATGAATGGTAAAGGAGATGGACAGATAGAGTATTTGGTCAAGGAGATGGACAAATAGAGTGATTGGTCAAAGAGATGGACCAATGGAGTGTTTGGTAAAGGAGATGGATACATTGAATGGTTGGCAAAGAAGATGGACAGATGGAGTGTTTGGTAAAGGAGATGGACAGATGGAGTGATTGGTAATGAGATGGAAAGATGGAGTGATTAGTAAAGGAGATGGAGAGATGGATACTTATTGGTAATGGAGATGGGCAGATATAGTTATTGGTTAAGGAGATGGACAGATGGAGGGATTGGTAAAGGCAATGGAGTGGTTGGTCAAGGAGATGGACAGATGGAGTGATTGGTAAAGGAAATGAACAGATGGAGTGGTTTATCAAGGAGATGGCAAGATGGAGTGATTGGCAAAGGCAATCTAGTGGTTGGTCAAGGAGTTGGACAGATGGAGGAATTAGTAAAGGCAATAAAAAAAATAATGGAGTGTTTGATAAAGGAGATGGATAGATGGACTTGGTTGGTAAAGGAGATGGGCAGATGTGATAAATAGACAATTATGATTATTATAGACTCTATCCCCTTCACTGAACTTAGGGATGGGTTGGACCTAATAATTGACACTCAGAACTTCATTTAGATGGCCGTGCATTATGTTTTCAACCAACATACAGTCTATTCTAGGACATAATGTGCAATTTGCTAACTCTTAAAAGACTGTGCATACAAATCAAATGAAATATGTGCAGAAATCACACATCATATTTGCAAGCCTCATCTTTTTATATCATTTCTGTTGTTTGTCCCTAAATTTAGAAAATTGCTTCTTATCCAATTGGATGGAGGAACACACACACACACACACACACACACACACATGCACATGCACACACACACACATGCACACACACACACACTTGCAGAATAAACCATATGCTTTCATTCAGATGATATTTAAACCTAAAAGTCACCACAAAGAAGTCAAAGAACAACCACTTATAACCCTTCCAGTATATTTCATTCAGTTTAATGTACAGTTTATCTAACTATTTTTTATTTTAAAATTAGTATTAATGTAATCATTGAGTACATACCTTAGTGAAAAAGCTCTCTTGAAAGCCATTACTGCTCATATCCAACAGTTCTCATTTATAAGTTATGTCCCAATTATACAATCATTAATTCTTTGTTCTCTTGTAATTAAGCAGCACCAAGTCAGGGCATGGTGCCATCAAAACACAACTGACCCAATTCCATGTCTTTCCAAAATGAATTGGTAACATTGGGGGCACTAAGTGATACCATCCTAGGTCAGGTAACAAACTTTATTGAATCATATACAATAAGGCAGGAGGCATGCACTCAGAGAACAACAGTAATTTGTCCTATGGGCAAGAACCATATATACTCACTTATTAGTCAACTCAAACTGCAAACAACAAAGATCATGATCAGCCATGGCATAATGCACTTGCAGATCAGGGTCTATGTTGTTTGTTCTTCTGATTACTCTAAACAAACTGCAGAGACCCAGATCTGCTAGTGCATTATGGGATGATAGATCTTGGACATTGCAATTTGCAGCTGGGTTCATCTTGTAAGCAAGCAAGCAAGTGCCCCAGCTAGAAATAAAAACACCAACTTAATATTAATTAAATGTTTTTTCCTACTAAAAAAGATGTTCTTTATATGAATGTGTGCTATAGTGGGTTTCAGTGTGTAAATATTATCTCAATATTGTATCAAATATTTTATATTTCTCAAAATATCATCAAACTGGATTCTTAAGATTTCATTTAATTAAATAATTTAAAAAAACACTACATTGCACTGGCACCAAGAATATAATTTTATACAATATATCAGTTAGTAATGTTAAAGTTTCACAATTTTGACAAATGTTGGCTAAATAAACTGCAATATTTTTATAAAGTAATTATTTTTATTATTATGATTATTATTAAATTATTATTATTATTATTATTATTATTATTATTATTATTATTATTATTATTATTATTATTATTATTATTAACTTTTGCTGATGTAAAACAATATTACAAATGCTATTATTATTTATTTCTACATATACCTGTAAGCTACTGCTGTTGTCCACATTTTAAAATTATGTTTAATTTTTCACTGTTCATGTAGATCAATTTTCAGTAAGTGGCTTTTAAGCAGACATGGTAAATGACATGGAGTCTCACATCACCCAATTAAATTCTAGGGAAGAACACACAGCACCAATATTTCCTCCACATGATATAATGAATAATGTAACATATAAACCTTCAAGAAAAAAATAATACATCTAGTGGTACAGATATTGTTCTGGCCTGTATTTGAATGCACAAGATTCATGCTAATTTCCCAAATATTCCACCTAAATATCCACTGATTGTTCAAAAATTGTGCATCATATTTTCAAGCCCTACATTTTTCCTTCATATAAATCTCTTGTATATTCAAATAATTTACACCCTTTTCAAACAGTGGGGAAATCAAATCCCCACCCCACCAAACATTCATTTCCCAATTGCTCTGTCTCTAGGACAATGCTATCTAGGAAGCCAAATATAAAATAACATAAAGTCAGTATATTTTTATGGGTATTCCATGCAAATTTTCCTGGATTTTGTGGTTGCTACAAGAAATGAACGTAAGTATCAACAAACAGTGTTTGTTGTGAACAGTATCCACAAATTGAAGTGTCAACATAATGTAATCTATCACAAAATCATAAAAATAAAAACCTAAGAAAGTATATTGTCATTATTCTTGCTATTATATTTCAGCAAATTTGTTGATCACAATTACTGTCCCTTCAATAGCAGACTTTAGGCTTTAAACTCAAATTCTACACCACCACTGACAACATAAGCTTTAAACTCAAATTCTACACCACCACTGACAACATTAAATTAAGCTTTAAATTCAAATTCTACACCACCACTGACAACATTAAATTAAGCTTTAAACTCAACTTCTACATCACCACTGACAACATTAAATTAAGCTTTAAACTCAAATTTTACACCACCACTGACAACATTAAATTAAGCTTTAAACTCAAATTCTATACCACCACTGACAACATTAAATTAAGCTTTAAACTCTAATTCTACCCCATTACTGACAACATTAAATTAAGTCTGTATGATCTGACTTCAAAGATGATGACAGTATGATAAAACTTCACAAATCTGGCTTTGGTATATCATTAGATTCAGTAAACAAGAGTCCCTTGATAGGACTAATGCTCTACTGACTGAAACACTTTAAAATCCACACCATTTTCAATCAGGACAAGCTAGGTTCCAAATCTGCATCATTTTCATTTGGGACCAACTAGACATTATATCAAGGCTTTTAGTGGAAACCCCATGTTGGTATGATCATCCATTTGGAGGAGTAGCAATGGCTGCTGTGGTAGACAATTTAAATATCTGAGCAACACCATTTTTATTCAAGACCACCTAGACCTTGGCATGAATGTTTGTATTAGGTTTAATGGAAATCCTCAAAGTAGTTTATGAGAAGTAACAGTAACAAACAGACAAATGGACATACAGCACACAAAGGATAGCAGACAACAGATGACAAACAAACCCTTATGCTTCTGTCATGTATGAGCACAGCCAATATAACCAGTGTCCTATCTTTCAAGAACACTAGATTTCTAAGAACAACATTGACATCTATGACCTCAAAATGCTGATACAATTGATGATTCTACAAATATGGATAGGTCCACAAATTCAACTAGTCCACATACTATAAGTGCAAATATCAAGACATCTGAAAGCATTACAAGATTCTGAATGTTGCAATGAATCGGCCAATCAAAAGGTGATTAAAGAGATAGCTTGCCAATCAAAAGGGAGATTAATCTGACCAATTCTTTAAGAAATGGTATCCGTAGATAAAGTCTTACAATGATGATATTCATGACGTCTTCTAGTAATTATATCCAAAGATAAGTCTCCGGATGATCACGTCCACAAATGGTATCTTCAAGCAATGATATTCACAGATGAAGTCTCCACAGCAAAATTAACCAGAGATAAAGTTTTCTAGCAACAATATCATGTGATAATTGCCACAAAGAAAGTCTGCAAGATATGGCATTCACTGACTTTTCGACTTGTGATATCCAGAAACTTCAAGAGAACAACATATCACATCCCATAGGTCTAAAACATAAATAACAATAACCACATATCCAGCAATTTTTAAGAAGCAATATTTTTCAATTTTATTTTAATTTATTTGATTTTGAAGTTTTTTAATTAAGAATCTTTAAGATAATGCACCACCAGAGAAAATCTTGCTTTTTTTGATGGAATATACATGCACATATTTTATTGTTTCTTTGCAAATATATTTTTAGAACTTTTAATCGGCAACATGAAGCCAGTGTTGTGCTGACACATCATTAAATGCTGAAACATATGTACATACTTCTATGTGTATGCATGCATGTGTACATATGTACATACATATTTATGTACATACAAACATCCATACATATAAAAGAAACAATATAAGTCAGCTATTATCCTAGTACTAACATCTGCAAATAGTAATTACGATGAAATGTTCATAGATCTTCAAAACAGATATTTGGTGAGTAATCTCACTATCAATGATAAAATGTTTAAATTGGTCCCATAAGATTTTACTGACACAGAGTCTTCAAGCAAGTCAATACTGGTATATAAATTTCATAGCCATAGATTCTTCAAGTGAGTCAATATACAAATCTCAAAGCTATAAGATTTTTCAAATGAATCATTATATAAATTTCATAGCCACTGATTCTTTAAGGGAGTCAAAACATAAATTTCATAGCCATAGATTCTTCACATGAGTCAGTATATCAATTTCATAGCCATAAATTCATCAGGTGGGTTTATAGATTTTAAAAATGATCATGCCATCAGATTTAAGAATGAAATGTCCTAGCTAAATACCTAATGCAACTGAAAAATGTCTGCATAACAGCTTCTTGTAAGAATAATGCAAAAAAAATGTAATGAATCAAGACACTTTCCTGTTGTATTCAATTGTCTTCAAAATGTGCATCACACTCCATTTCAATGTAATTTCTAACAAAATTTGTTCATTTATACCTGTTTTCTTTAATCCTCCACCTGAATTCCTGTTTCACAACTTCAACCTGTGAATCCTTCCTTATGTGTTTCTAGATGTCAGTAGGGGGGCTATTGTACACACTATTTCTATTACATTTATAGCTGATACATAAATTTCACACACTAGAGAACACAATTATGACATGCAAAATAAAATATCCATCCTATACATGGTGTAAGTTGTTTTCAATCTAACATAATACATCAGGAGGTGATCAGAGCCACATACCAATCATGTACACAGCTAATATTTACTTTTAAAGAACAAGACCTAGGCCTCTTGCTCAGGGTGACAGGTCAGAAAAGCTGCCTCTGGTCAAACATAACCTATGTTTCACCATGCATCTTGCTCTAATTACTAAGGGCCAATGGTTAAAGATTTTGTTTTGCCCCAGTCAACAACCCAGGTCAACTTAAGTCAGGACCTATTAAATACAAGTCAATGGTGAAAGAGCTTTATTTGCCAAGTTAGCAAAACATGTCATCTCAAGTCAAAATATAAGCATTAAGACCTCATCAAAACATGTCATCTCAAGTCTAAATATAAGCATTAAGACCTCATCAAAACATGTCATCTCAAGTCTAAATATAAGCATTAAGACCTCATCAAAACATGTCATCTCAAGTCTAAATATAATCATTAAGACCTCATCAAAACATGTCATCTCAAGTCTAAATATAATCATTAAGACCTCATCAAAACATTTCATCTCAAATCTAAATATAAGCATTAAGACCTCATCAAAACATGTCATCTCAAGTCTAAATATAATCATTAAGACCTCATCAAAACATGTCATCTCAAATCCAAATATAAGCATTAAGACCTCAGAGGTATTATCAGAGTTGTACAAAGTCTGACAATAATACACAAAATAGTGAGAAAGTTTGGCACTCAGAAGGACAAAGCAGCCAGCTCTGGTGTAATGGCAGGTGAAATTAATTTAACACCTATTAAAGTAAGATATATATTGAATGTAAATATCAAAGGAAATACCTGTACTTGTGGCAACAATGAGTATTTTTGTGTTAACTATGCATCGCATTTAAAATGTTGACATCCTGGTACAGTGTATATAATTGCTCTCATACAACAACAAGACCATAAATGACAACAACAATAATAATAATAATAATAATAATAATAATAATAATAATAATAATAATAATAATAATAATAATAATAATAATAATAATAATAATGACAATGACAACAACAGCAACAACAACAATAAAAACAGCAACAACAGCACATACAAGAGCATTAAGGACCAGTTCCCCTGTTCCAACACATCAAAACCCATCCCAAACTCGGAATGGTTAAATAAAAAATGTTGAGATTGTTTTACACATCACAAATCATTGCCCAAATATACTGTACAGTTCAGACTTCTTCCTTGGAGATGACAGTAGTTGCAAACACCCCATATGAAGCATTATTAAAGGTTATGTCTCCGCCAATGAAGCTCTAATGAGTCTTATTGTGTGTGTGTGTGTGTGTGTGTGTGTGTGTGCACCTGGCTAACATAACTTTACTGTTAACCATGTCATTAAGCATAGCCTGGAATTGTGTATGTATTTGTGTGTGTGTGTGTGTGTGTGTGTGTGTGTGTGTGTGTGTGTGTGTGTGTGTGTGTGTGTGTGTGTGTGTGTGATTTAGATTTTTAACATAGCTTTTAACAATTTTTCAGTCATATCGATACGATGTCTGCAGTGTGACAGTTTATAGTGATGTCTAGCACTGGGGCATCATGCTGCAGACATGTAGCATGACATGTCCTAACACTAACCTCTTAATGCTGAACACCAGCTGTTAGTACAATTTTTTTAAGTCTTTGGTATGACTTGGCTGGGAATCAAACCCATGACCTCCTGCAAGTGATGTGGACACTTTAACCACCAGGCCACAAGAGCGGTCTGGAATTGTGTTATGTGCTAACAGTTTTGATGTATGACAATGATATTGTGATGTGGCACATTTTGAAGACTTATTTAAACTTAAGGTTGAATAAATTGTGCTTTGTCATAGTCAAGCCAGAAAGGTCTTGAGAAAGTTCATTGATTATTCTCTTATTTCATCTCTGAAACATTAAAGGGTATACATTGACCGGGTTGTTTTAATGGTACAGTGCAATAAAACTCTGAATGTATTGGTCCATATAGGGCTGCATGTCAAATACATGTAATTGATTTTCAAAGAAAAGCTAATTGCAACAGATTCTTAGGCTGCCAAAATCTGATAAAAGACATGATTATTTGGAGAGAAATTTATGAACAAATATTTCCGATTGGGTAGGGAAGTTATGGGTTTACACTTTGGGAGACTGGGAATTTAGGGGTACCACTTGCTCAGAATTCTTTAGTTTGACTCTTGCCTTGTGAGAATCAAAAATTTCAGCTCCTTGGGAAGCTAGAGAATAGTGTTTTTCCTCATAAAAATGGGCCAGACAGCTGTCTTATAATAACAAAGGATTTAAGACAGGCTATAAGCTAGGTCCTTGGACATGGTTGTGTGGAAAGAAATGGCATTAAGGTATGCAATTTTAGTTCCATTTATTATTCTATTTCATTAGTTTGGTTTTTTAGAACTGTGTTCATATGCTTATGATTCAAGCATGTATCATGTATTCATTTCTTAGGACTTTATTGATATGTTGGTGTTATGCAATTTAATTCTTTGATTTAACAATTATTAGTTCATTGAGAGAATTGATGGATTGCATGTAATTAAATATTCAATATGCAGTATTTCCTAGGGATTTATGATGTACCACAAAGAATGCAAATATGCAGTATTTCATAAGGATTTAGGAATTAACCCTAATATACAAATATGTCATATATTTTATGATTACATAAATTGATTCTCTCTGTAGGATGATATTGTTATTGTTAGGTAATGACAAGTGTATATTTATATATGATTTTGCAATGCTTAAATGAGTGGTTTAGTAGGTTATTGGTTATTGTACTAGATTTAGTGGATATTATGCCATGAATAATTAAGCATTTATTTTATTGAACAGAATTGACTTGCCAAATGTAAATAATATGTGTAGTAATGAATGCTGGTATATATGTCTGCATTTGTCTGAAAAAGCACATGGTAATTCCTAATCAATTGCCCTGAGCTAAGTGCAATGAGCTTTGAGCTAAGGTCATTTGTATTAATGTAACAGTACCTTACCTACAGTAAAGACAGGCTTTAAATGTTTAAAGTCCCCGGTTACAGATATAAACCAAATTTTCTCTAAATTAATTCACAATAATCCCAAAATAGTGATTAGTCAGAAGGTATTAATTCAGCACTGCAATTCCAGTTAATAATATAAGTAAATAAATAAATCCACTCAATTTAAAAATAAAAACAACTTAAAGACTGATTCCCTGATTCCATATTTGATTCTAAGATCAGAATGAGTAATTGTAATATAAACAATCCTAACATAAAAACCTAAGATACAACAAAAGGCCCAGAAAGAGGATCATCCTAATAGAAATTTCCATCAAACTATGAACAAAATTCGCTTTTAGAATCTTCAAGGATCAGAATCAAGGCAGTAGCTAGAACTCAAAACCAAATAAACATGTTTACATACCAATAATACCAATCTTAATATATAATTTACAATCACAGGAGAACATTAGCTATGCAACATGTACCTTACCAAAATAGACATTAGTCATGTGAGCCCAAACTCCATACCTCAATTATGGACAAAGGTCTATCCCACAATACAAATTAAATACACATAACATCTGTTAGTGCATATGCGTCTACGCTGCTTAGCCTGTCTAACTGTGTTTCTTGCATGGCCTACTATGCTGATTTTTCTTTATCAGACTATATTCATTCAGATTTAAAATGCAATGCAATATAAATGCTCAGGTCCAGTACTTCAACATGTTTAGACTAGTTGACACCCCTTAAATATATCTCTGTATATATGCAGGAATTTACCTAGATAAGAAATCCTAATTATCTTGGGCCCACAGCTAGCACATATTACATCTAACAAATAAAAAAACATTCTGAATTTTGACATTGAGCACAATAAAGTGAATGATCAAAAAGAAGTATACATTACAGTTGTTTAATAGGATAAACAAAACAAAAAATACAGATTTTTAAAAAAAGTAAATAAAATCAAAATTAACCTAAAAATGTACTGTTTTCATGTTGAGCAATACATTT
Organism: Potamilus streckersoni; assembly: GCA_016746295.1. Lineage (NCBI taxonomy): Eukaryota > Metazoa > Mollusca > Bivalvia > Unionida > Unionidae > Potamilus > Potamilus streckersoni. The sequence continues at coordinate 3,769,654 of JAEAOA010001195.1, forward strand.
ACTGGTGCTGATTACCTTTTGAAAAGCATGCTGTGTCAATGAAGCATTTATCAATAAATCATTTATCACTGTCACCAAAAAGTGTCAGATACTCTGACTTAAGCTAAGATAAATAAAACAAAAACCAAGATTATTTTTCAAATAAAAGTAAATAAGGTGCTAATTTTACACTTAATCTCAAGTGTCGAAAATTAATCTGGGTAGCACAAACAATTTGGTATGGCTGTATAACACACTATTTCTGACCATTCCACAATACTTACCAAGGAATAACAGTTATATTAAGGACCAACAAATCAATGTTCTGGGGTAGGTGTCTGACATTTTTTTAAAATTTTCATCTGTCAATAGATGGAAAATTATCTAGCTCTATCTTAAAGCAAAATGACATCATTTTATATTCATGATATTATTTGGAACAAAATAATAATTATCTTAAGAAAAAAGAAAAGAAATCATTTTCAACTCAAAAGAAAATCACAAACCCCACCTCCCAAAAATAAATGACCAGTAACTTTTAGCAGATGAATTTGCTATGTGTATGTTAATTATTTCATAAAGGTGTAACCTTAAAGCTTACCTAAATTGAGATGAATAAGATTTACCTACAGCAGATACTGTGCAAGATATTGAAATGATATTAGACAGGCTGTTTTAACTGATACCGATGCCCACATTTATCTAGTTACCATATAGATATAGTCCATTGGAAAATGCTGAGTGGGATGCCAAAACCTCTACCAGATCATTTTCAGAGACAATCAATACGAATAAAACACACTCAACAAACAAGAAATTTTTTAGTGGTGTTAGTAATTTTTAAGTCCAGAGAGAAAACATGTGCACTTCTGAAAATTACTGAATGATTTCCAGTCCTACAACAGAACGCATACAGTAAGATATGCTAGTAAATAACTAAAACATAACATGTTTTTGTCATTTTTTTTGTTTGATTGTTTTTCAACCCAGATTATTTATTAATGTCAGATTTGGCCCAAATGTGTTATTCAGCATTGGATATCACATTGGTATACTCAACAAGGCTAAACATCTCATTAAAGGAACTTAAATATATTTGCAATATTCACCATTAATTTGTAACAGATGCAACTGTTTCTTAAAAAGGTTAATTTTTAAAAACTAATCATAAAAAAATGAAAACACACCATTAATATAATTAAATTTTTAACAAAAACAATTTTCTGTAATTTTCAAACTTTTCTTACTGAAGGAAAATACAGTGAAAAAGTACCATGGTAAGCACAACTTGAAAAAGTTATATGGTAAACCAGTAATATAATACTGTCCACCTCTAACTAGTCTGATACTCAGTCTCAATGATACCAAAATGAAGTATTGCACACAGCTTGAAAACATTCATCACAGAGTAGATGGACACATTACCAGTCATTCAGGGCCCAGAGTGGCCAAGTGGTCTAAATCGATCTCTGTTACCGATCACTGCCATCTCACCTCTGTCTTCTCGGGTTGAGTCTAGGACTCAGTGAATGTGGATATGAGAGAAAGCTTTCGAGTAGCTTCTCGTGGGCCGGTGGTTCTTTCCGAGGATTTCCTTCCGGATTTCCCGGTTTCTTCCTCCATCATTAATACTGGCCGACATGTATAGCCTATTGAGTGCTGAAAAATGGCATTAAGCCCCAGAACAACAACAACAACCAGTCATTCATATAATTTCTAGTTACAGGTACTTATAAAAAAAATACACAAAAAAGTCACTTATCAAAAACTACTCATTGATGTTAAATGAAACAAGATAATTAACAAAGGCAATTGATAGCAATCAAAGAACAGAACTGTCAAGATTTCAAGCTTTAGTTATTTCTTGAACAAGACATGTAACAATTAGTCCCAATGCAATAAATTCAATATTTCATAACAATGTGTAGCAACTTTGTAACCATTAGGGACCCCAAAGGACTTTTAGAGTAATTATGGCTATCAGCAAAACAAGACTTTCCTTATGTGTATATTTATTAAAATAGTCTGCAAGAAGGGAACTATGTAAAAAGACTGATTCTTCCAATATCCAGTTTCTACAGTCATCAAGACAGAAGATGAACAAAATTCCTGCCAATATTTCCAACTCAATCAGATCACTGAAGTCTCACATGTAGAAACTTCTGAATGAACAAAATGGATGTCAGCCAGCAGCAGACATTACACAAGGGACAGTTTCAGTTCTCCTTCAGCCCTAAGTGATCTGTGAATTGTTATGTTACTCTGCTAGCCATAAAGCCCTTTTTATTCAAGGTGAGATAATGTCTCTAGGACACCTATATGACAGCCTGATTAATAATACAGGTAACAAGTTTAGTATTACCACCAAAGGTGCCATTCCACTAAGCTATGCTGCTGTACTGCTACTATATATAAAGTGTAATCTCTGACATAAAAATCAATCTTGTAAAGGTGTGTCCCTTTTCTAGACTTAATAAGAAGATTACCAGTTCTAATAAATATGGGATTTTCATTTTCAATACATGTATTTCTGATATCTAATAAATGATGAGAAATTTGATTCCTTTAATCCATAATACAGCAAGAAACATAAATGTGTTCCAGTCAATGATTTCTGGCATAGTAAGAGGCCTACAAGATAACCAGCAAAAAGGGAAATAATTGCATGGTACAACATGCACAACATCAATGGCTTCACATATAAATATGTCAGCTGTAAAGCTAACATGAAGAACAAGTAAAAAGATTTCGTTTCAAATCAATATGATTAAATGGCATCATTAAAGTTACTGGATAATGTGTACACATTTATAAATTTTGGTAAAGTTTGCAGCTGTAGCCCTGATTCTAACTCAGGTTCATTAAACAGATATAACACCAATGTCATAAAAAAACCTAGGGAACTTTGTCCAATGTATAACCATGTGTGCTTAATGAACCAGTCTGACAATGGAGATTTATTCCAGTATGAATTCTTGCATTTTATTGCCACTAAGAGAAATTTGTAGACATAATTCCGACTGGCCAGTAGTGAAGTATAGGATATGCTATTTCCAGTTCTCAGTGGATGAACATAATTTTTTGATAGTTAGTGTGTATACAATTCAGATGACATTCATGAGTTTTACAAACTGCATTAATGGTAACAGCATGATTAATAAAAATGTCACCTCTATTATATCAATTCAAAATTTATAAATTACTGCATAAATGTTTTCAAATGTCTGTAACATTTAAAAAATGTTCAATATAATTTAAGCAAACAGAAATATTATTTTGCAACAACAGTGATACCAACAGGAAGTAACTCAATAAAACATTACTACAACATTAAAGCATGCTGACATTAAACTAAGATAATTAGTTTTTAGAATAGCAGCATATTAACAAAAATAGTGAATTTACAACTCATTCATTAAATATTTAATAAAAAAACATCAAACATTTGGCTTTACTCCCTCTCAATCTAAAAAATTTGGATTCCTACATATCTGACTGTATGTCATGTATTTTGGATTCCGATGCAGGAATTCATGGGTTCAATCCCCAGTTAAGTCATACCAAAGACTTACAAAAATGGTACTAACAGTTGAATTGCTTGGTGCTCAACATTAAGAGATAAGTGGGTTTGGTGACAGTTAATCCCGCGACAGTAATGCCTGACACTTAATCCCGCGACAGATAGTCCCGCTGACACATTATATGCTCACAGATAGGCTAAGATCAAAAACAATTAACACCAACAGTAATCCATCAAATAAATAATAAGCTTATACATTATAGGCTCACAGATAAAGCCTCCCGTGGACATGTAAAATAAGAAAAATAAAATAAATATATTTAACACAATTTAACACAATTTAATAAAAGGTAATCAGAAGTACGAAATTAAAATGTAAAGTGAAATAGAGAACTAAAAGTTAAATGTGTGACAGGTAAACAATGGCACGCAGATAGACAAGAACTTTGCTCGAAGAGTAACGTTCGACAGCATTTTTGATACGATTCTTCTGCGTCTGGTATCTCTGCTATCGGCTAATATGAGAAAAGCGTCTACGACATCTGCAGCTGAAACCATCGCCAAAGCAGGTAAACAGCGAACGGCCGTGCGTAAGTAGTCCGAGTTTCCTCTGACACTTGACACACCATTTTTGATATCTGGTTTTTCATGTTGGGTACACCCCAACATAAAAAAAAACAAATATCAAAAATCGGGTTGATATCTGTTTTTTTTTTTATGTTGGGTACAACCCAACATAAAAAAAACAAATATCAAAAATCGGGTGTCAAGGGTCAGAGGAAACTCCGACTAGTGCGTAAGCTGTCATTAGACTCGTAATCAACTTTCATGCCGATGTTAACTTTGCGTATAACGCTTTGTGTCAGGTGGAAATAGCAACCCATAACGTAATATTATTATTCAAGCCAAGAAACTCTTCGACTTATATAGTGGGAGTTATGGTGGTTTTCTTAATTTCAGCCAATCCGGTCCGTGCTAGTTCTCAAAAGACCAAAATTATTCATGCAATCATACTATTGTATAAGCTTATTATTTATTTGATGGATTACTGTTGGTGTTAATTGTTTTTGATCTTAGCCTATCTGAGAGCATATAATGTGTCAGCGGGACTATCTGTCGCGGGATTAAGTGTCAGGCATTAAGTGTCGCGGGATTAACTATCCGTACGCTGATAAGTGTTAAGACTGGTCAGCCTGGTGTCAGGATAATGGGACTGGGTGGGACATGATGCTACATGATGCCCCAGTGCTAGACATCACTATAAACTGCCACATTGCAGACATCATAGCGATATGACTGAAAACTTGTTAAAGCTACATTAAAAATCATAATCACATCACATAAAATACAAAGTAATATTGTCAGTATGGGTAAAAAGTTCATAACCAGTCTAGCTACTTGACCATGTTAAAATACTTGTTAAAAAAACATTGTACTGATAAAGCTGTTTTGCTGGTAATGTACTGATACATACAGATATATTGGAATATTCTTACACCACTACTATGTATAGTAATCAGCACAATCCTGCTATAAAGTTCTGATCAAAAGTAAAGTTTTAAAAATTATAAAAGCAAAAAAAATATGTGATTAAACATTGTCAGAATATAAGCTCTTACAAATAAATACAAATATGTAGTGCTTCCAGGTAAATGACAAAGATCTTTTTTAAAAAAAGTTCTTAAAATATAAATGTTTAAAACTACACAAATCTTTGGATAAACTCTTCAGCATGACAGGAAATATTTTTTTCTAAGAAGACTAACAAAAAAACCCCCCAAAGAATCAAATCCTTAAAAGTGTTGCAGTATCATGTGTATGTGTTTGAAGGCATCTCTTCATTATATTATGTACCAATAAAAAAACTCATAAATGATTTGCTTCTCCTGGATATAATTATAAAAGTTTCAATAATAGTCAAAATTCAGTCCTCATGTGAATCAAAAATATACTAAATGGTAATTAATGTCTATTAGTTTCGATGAACAACAGTTTGATCACATATCAACATTCCACCATTCTGTTTGGAATTTTCAGCCAATTTACAGTTGTTGTGATTTATGTCTTTAAGTGAAATTTGTACTAGACTTACCTTCACAATATTTGCAGTCACAATATCATAAAACTTCTAAAATTTAAAAAAAAAACGATTTCACCAGGTTGCATGCAATGATTTATTATTTTAAGAAGCCATCTTTTAAAAACTCAAAATGCTTCATCTAGGCCTATTCTATAATGAACACTATAGATTCTAGATGCCTTGCTAAAATACATTAATAGATACAATTTAATATCATTATAGAACATGTGGTGGTTCATTGGTTAGAGTACCAGGCTTATGATTAAAAGGGTGCATATTCAAATCCTACCATTGTGCAAGGCAATTTCCTCTGACTGCTATGGCACTAAATAACCTACTTGTGTTGCTGTGCTATAAGGAACCAAAGCAAAGAGCAAATCATGTTACTATTATTTCAAGCAAACTACCCAAATTTAATAGTGCATCATGTCATGACAGACTGGGGTCTATGCTTTGGGTGGTTGGTGGCATATCATAATGGATTATGCATGCTTGAAGCCTCCTACATAATGTAAAGGATTACTAATGCAAGCAGCATTTGTACCCTGTGATATCTTCTGTATTTTACAACTCAGGTCTTAGACTTTTCATTTTTGTTTGAAGGATTTTTCCTTTTTCATCCCAATCTCCACATTGAATTTCACAAACCTGCATATAAGTCAAGTCCTATTGCAAACAGCACAGACCCAGATCTGCTGTCACATAATTCCCTGGCACATCTCTGTGCAGTTTGTTCTGAGTAATTAATAAAACACACACTGTAGACCCTGATCTGCAGACTCATTATGTGATAGCAGATCAGAATCATTCTTTGCAACCTGGATTGACATATAAGTGTGCTTATATGGTATCTAATCTTGTTTGGAACTATAAATACAGGATTGTCTTTATGCACCATCCATCCATCCATTCATTCATCCATCTACACTCTCTTGGCTTTCAAAATTAATGAAAGAATCACTTTTTTAATTCACAGACGTTTGGGATAAAAAAACCCAGTTGAACCATATGACATTTTCAGCCTTGTTAATTCTGACTCAAAAAGATCAAGGATATAAAATTGTTACTTCAAGGTTGAGTGCATTTAATAATTGCAAATGGGGGCATCAAAAGACTTGATCTATAAAACCACCAAGCAAATTTATTTCTTGCTGCATAAAACTAAATATGAAGAACAATGATTTTTTTCTGGACATGATCAAAATCAGAATTAGTTCCTTAAGCAAATTACAAACTGAATTATTTGAAATTCTAAAAATGGACAAAAGCATACATAGAAAAACAGATGGCCATATACAGGCCCATCCATTTGTAGGTAAATATAAAGTCTACAACTCATGCTGAAGCCATTTACTTGAAACATCAAACATTTTCAAGCTTTTAATTATTCCAAATACCCAGTAAATATAAAACTGATAAAAAAAATCAGAAAGAGTCCAAACTGGTTAGTCACATCATTTCCTTACATGTTACAATTTCCACACTTGACATCATCCTTAGGAATAAGTGAGAAAAATGTGATATTTTTTTAGTAATAAATCCACCTGTCTGTCTATAACTTTATCAACAATCTCTAAAACCACAGAGTAGAAATTCACCAGAGTTCAAGCATTTGTTGCACTTGTGATAAATATCTGAGATAAGTTGAGCTTTGGAACCCCTATCATGGTGTTTCTGATTACAGGTTTCAATTCATTTGAAAGAAAACCATGAAAACATGCAGTCATATGTAATTGGTTTTAGGTGTATTTTAGGTGTCTTTTTAACAACACCTTTAACGCATTATCAGCTGTATCAAGCTAAGTACCTAAGGGCTTGTCTGTGCAGGTATCAAACCAGCCACCCTTTGAATTACAAATCTGGCACTCTACCAAATGAGCTACATTAGCTCCCCATTTTGAATTATGACTTCTGGGACAAAGTAAAGGAATGATAGATATGTAATGAAAAACAGTGTTTTACCAATATGTGCTATGTAAGTATCCCTTGTTTTTGGTACAATTATAAAACTGGTTGCAGTAACCTGATTGAGCTTCATTGATTTTTTATATTTATTATTCAACAACAAAAATAGATCCTGTCTGAAAGTTTCTAATTTTACTGTCATAACTAAAATAAGAGTAAGTACAAAGTTATTTTTTGGAAAAGTGGAAAAACAAAACATCATGTCCATTCAAGCATACTTTCACATCTCCATTTAGTTATATACAAGAAAATTAACAGTGTTTATTATTTTCTCAATTTATTCAAATGTAGTTGGACAGACCTGCCATCTCAGATTATTATTTTCTATTTTTCTAGTTAATTTCCCGGGAGAAATTGTTTAAACTAATGCAAGTGTACTTGATGCTTTCAAAAGATAACCAGTCTGTGCTCAGTTGCCATTAGAACCAAACAGAAATAATTACTTATTGATCTCTGTCAAGGCAAAATGTCACACACTAGCCAGAACTTAGGACAAATCACTCTTCAATGTATTGAAGCCAAGACAACATTCAAACCCTTCCATCTACCATAGTATCAGAATACTGCATTTTGTTTCATTTTTTTTTCCTTCTCAGGTAATCTGCACACCTTTTCCTAATCTGGCAGCTCTTTTTCATTTATTTAATTACATGGTGTTCCTGATTTGCCTTACCAGTACTTCTATAAATTTTGTAGAGCTTTTTGTCACCTCCATTCCTAAAGATTTTCATTAGTTTGGTACATAATAAATTTTTTTACAGATTCATCAGAACAAAAAACAAAGAAAATCAAAGTGTACAGATTCCAATAGCACAAACTCTGCTTCAACAGTCTTAATCAGCAGTAGGTGCTATTGATAAGGCCATTTTTAGAACCATTAGTATTCAGTATAAGACAACTCACAGGCTAACTAAAGAAAATGATTTTCCCAAGTAATACTCCACTAACAAGATTTTACTTACTTCAAGAAAATAAATGATTAATCCAACTGGTAATTACTGGCACTAGATGATAATTGCTAAGTTATTCCTGATAAATTCTCAAGCAATATTTAAAAATGAATCTTTGTTCTTTCCAAAACAAAAATTCACAAAGTAATTTATTAGTAATGATTATAATCATTGTGTATATAAATTTTATTTGACATTTAACATAATTACTGAATATTACTTTCAACAAATTATCAATTTTTTTTAAAAATTATATTAGAAATAATCATTAGCTAAATATTTATTTACATATTTCAGATTATTCATAAATACACTTCCTACAATATTACAAAGTAATACACTTCCTACAAAATTACAAAGTAATACACTTCCTACAATATTACAAAGTACATGTAATACACTTAATACAATATTACAAAGTAATTATATTCTCCTGCATGTAAAATGTGCTTCATACAGGTATCATGCTAAGGAAATGGAAGACAGGTGCCTTCAAAAGGTAACATCAACCTGGAATCCCTTTAGCATTAGCTACCACAAAAGATTTTGTTCCTTAGCATTTCAAGGTAAGTACCATACTATGCCATATTTATAGTTGGAACTACAAATTTAATGTTCTTGGGTAGGGATATAACAGTTTGAGGAAACATTTTTTTCCAGCTATCAATAGCTATAAAAAAATCTTTCTCTGATTTATAGAGTCTATAAATATATATCTATATTTGATAACAAAATAACAATGCCAACTTCATGGGTTATGGGTTGAAACAGGAAATTGCAACTTTGATATCCAAGGATCCAAAATATTAACCTATATACACCATGGCAGATCGATCAAATATTACAGTGCTTTGGGTCTGTGAAATTCCTTGGATGCAGCAACAAGCCACCACATGCAATCAAAATTAAGTTGTTAAACTTTGAACACTGTCCCTACATGATCAACACAAGGAAGGTCACAACTTGAATGGAATCGCAAATAAACATTATTTCATTGCCAGTTCAATTTTGCATAAATACATCCTTTTCCTCAAATACCCCTGTAATGGCTTTACTCTAGTATGTTAAAGTTACAAAGTATCCTTTTGAAGTCAATTGCCTCCACCAGTTTTGACTGATGTACAATGCATTGCATGGCATCCCTGTTACATGCTATTTGTTAATTAGCATTATATACCATGCTATTTGTTAATTAGCATTATATACCATGCTATTTGTTAAATAGCATTATATACCATGTTATTTGTTAAATAACATTATACACCATGCTATTTGTTAATTAACATTATATACTATGCTATTTGTTAATTAACATTATATACCATGCTATTTGTTAAATAACATTATATACCATGCTATTTGTTAATTAACATTATATACTATGCTATTTGTTAATTAGCATTATATACCATGCTATTTGTTAATTAACATTATATACCATGCTATTTGTTAATTAGCATTATATACCATGCTATTTGTTAAATAACATTATATACCATGCTATTTGTTAATTAACATTATATACTATGCTATTTGTTAATTAACATTATATACCATGCTATTTGTTAATTAACATTATATACCATGCTATTTGTTAATTAACATTATATACCATGCTATTTGTTAATTAGCATTATATACCATGCTCTTTGTTAATTAGCATTATATACTATGGAAGGAAACTCATTAAATTGAACATATGTTGCAAGAACAAGGCACTGAAATATCTGATCAATCCACCAAGGTGTGCAAAGGTTAACATATCAGGACCTTGTCAAGCAAGATGGGAGTTTGAGATTATTCATTTTCATCCCCAGAAGCAAGCTGGCATTGGACAATAAATTTCCAAGTTTCAGTGGCATGTGGCCACACAATTTCATTGCCAAATTTTCTCACAATTATCCTCAGCAAATTTATTTAATTCCCTTTCTCAAAACATCTGCTGCAGACAACAACATGGTGCAACTTGTCCATTCATACCAAGTATGGGCACATAGTTATTATCCTTTTCCAAGCACTTTTGTCTCTTTGTCCGAGATATACTTAATATTAAATACAGAACAGCCTCCAGTCATCTGCATTCTCTTTTAGGACATGCTTCTGTTGCATCCATTGATACACCATAGTGTATACTGTAATTGATAAATGCAGCTTCTCTAGTGAGACTGGCCAGATTGAACCCTGGAGGAGACCCAGATGTAAACATGTGACCTTAGAGCCATCTTTTCCTAAAATGGCTATGGTAGACAAATGTACAGAACTATAACTAAAGTGGGATGACTAATTACATGAATTAGCTGACATCCTTTGAAAGACACTGTGCTGACATCAGAAACCTTTGATAAAAATGGGAAGTCTACAAATTACTAAGTAGGCCATTCATATAATGGGCAGGAAACTTTGAGAGGGATGCCAACACTTGGGCAAGATAGTTATCAAAAAGAGCAAGTAAACATAAACCACACTACTCAACCAATCAAAAAATATTTAGTTGGCTTAAAGATTATGTAAAATTCCAATAGAAAACAACTGGTCTCCAAATATCTTAATTTGATTCTCAGTTTAACAAAAAGGAATGCATGTACTTAACACATTAACATGTGCTAGTAATTTATATTCCAAAATGTTTCCAAAAGTTGAATCTGGTCTGAATATATTTCACAACATCCCTTTTGGCCACCAGGTTGCCATACACAACATGTTTCAAATGTGTGATTAAAGAATCATAAATATAATTATACCTGTAATATTCAAAATTGATTTGTGACACGGTTTTTTAAAAAAAACAAAGAATAATAAACCTAATTTTTTAACTGTTTTCTCACATTAAATGAAAACATGCTGCTAATATCATTCAGTTCAAGAAAAGGTTGCTCATGAATTTCTGTATATTCCTTAATGACAGAAATTACCAAAATACTAGTGCAATGAAAAAAGCAGCTTGGTTACAAAGTACCACTGGAATTCCATAGTAAATTGGTACATCTTTAATACTGAGGAATTCTACAGCCAACCCTGACCTCAGAGCATTCAACTCGCAATCCTTTCATTAACAGTTTGATGCTAAGCCAAATGAGCTACTGTTCTATGGGTATATTTCATTTATGTGTCTGAAAATAGACAATAAAGCACAGTTAAATAAAGTCTCAAGAGCATTCACCAAGGACCAGATACAAAAATTCCACACCTTGGCACTAACAAGGGCCTATTGGTTAGACATCTGACAAGCACAATTTCCAGTGAAAACAATCTATATATCACCTTAATATTGTTTTAATGAATTGGACATTTGACAAGCACAATTTCCATTGAAAACAATCTATAATATCACCTTAATATTGTTTTAATAAAAACTTATATTGACAAAACCTTTTGTTCAGGAAAAACAACCATAGAGATTTTCTCATATTTTATTATCCCAGTGTTGGGGATATTTTTAGACTTTAAAAAATGTGTTCGGAGACCCAAAGAGGTTTCAATGCACATGACCCCAAACAGTTTTCTTTTCACATAGCCTATAAAAACATAATTTGAATTATTCAATCAATACACTTAAAAACCAAAAATAGTTGGTAGACTTTTTGTTGTCCAATATCATCACCACATGCAAACAGGTGGAGTCCATATTCACATAAACACAACCACATAGATGATGAATACAAAGATATATACCAAGCTTCTGTCTGTTGATATTTGCACTCGATAGAGAGATTGGATGGCACTATTCTGCCAACTTCCCTGAAGATTGTAATGAATTTCTCAGCACAGAAAATGGTCTTTTTGCAATGCTCAATGGTGTCAACAGATCTTGTTCACTCTGGAACAACTGATGTCGATATAGCGTTTTTGTAGTCTAAATTTTCTCTGACTGTTCTCTCCCCCTTGTCTGATGAAATTCAGTTTAATCGTCCCTATGGCCAAAATCATAATGTGTTTCCAGTCATGGCAAATGTTCATTTTTCTTATTGACAACCCTAGCCATTTTTCCCCCATTGAAAAAAAACCCACAAAAATCTCATAAAATGTATGTTTTTTTTAAAAAAAGGACTGTCTACCCTACTTGTAAAAGTAGTACAATACAAACACACATATCTATAAGTCTGAAAAGGGGATGACTAATCAGTCTCAGCTGCATTTCAATAAAAATGAATCAAACTTGTACACTGTTACAACTACCAAAATAATCTTTTTTTGCATCTCACATATATAGCAAAATCCAACTTTAAGAAATGTTACCACTGCTGATTCAACTTGTAAATAATCCTAATTAAACATGGCTTAAATATTCTCATTCAAGGCAATGACTTGTAATAGATGTATTTCTTCAATAGGAATCTCTATAATTTACTTAATTTCAACTGAATGGGATTGTTCCATTTAGTGTAATTTACCTATGCAAATCAGTCAAATGGGGATCTCTCCATGCAGTGTTCCTGGGTCTTGACACTTTATTACCCTAATTATTATGAGCCAGTAATTTGTGAAATGGTGGCTGCCTATCTTCTTTAATCTTGCCTATTACAGTAATAGCCCCTGTTGTATAAATTGTCATGAGGATAGTTTAACATGGGCTCTATGCAGGTCCATTTACTGTTAATACAGACCTCATATTACAGACAAAATATCTCTCTTTCTCTCTCTCATTGGGCCCCTGAGTGGCTGTATGGTCTAAAGCACTCACCATTACAGATCACTGCCATCTCAACACTGTCAGCATGGGTTTGAGTCTCAGGCTCTGCCAAGGTGGGCATGTGAGAAAGCTTGTAATAGGTCAGTGGTTCTTTCTGGGGTTTTCCTAGGTTCTTCCTCCACCATTTATACTGGCTGTCATGTATAGACTATCTTGTGCTGACAAATGGTGTTAAACCCTTTAACAACAACTACTCTCTTTCATATTTTTGCCCTGAAGATTGCTAAAAATCATGTTTGTTGAAATATGACCATATCGGTGAGAGGGGAGAATCCTATTTTTGCATGGCAAGTCATGTTATGGCAGGTGTGGATTTTCAAGATGGCCATTGTGGTGGCAACTATGATGGCTAGATCAGCATCATTTTAAAACAGGAATATATTCCAAGAAAACAGTTTGGTTTCAGGTATAGATTTTTAAAAACAATTCTGGTATGACCTCCATATATGAAAAGTAGCCATTTATGAGATTTATCTAATTTCAAGAGTCCACAGTGGCATCATATTAAATTAGAACCAATGAAATAATAGTGAAAATTCTTATAGTGAAAACCAAAACATCTCATTAAGAGTATCAATACCAAATTTTTGTTCAAGCTGGCCATCACAGATCAATACCATCATCAAAACCCAATGTCTACAGGACCATCTTCTGTTAAAAAGAAGCAGGCATAACAAGAATTCCAATATGGTTACCATGATAGTCATTGTAAGTCTGATCAACACCACTGTTTTAGAATCAATGTATCAACTTGGAGAACAGTTTCAGTGAAAACCCCATGTCACTACAAATATCAGTTCTGGACAAGTACCAATAAAAGATTTAACTATCAAATTACCAAATTTACATGTACTGAATTAAATTTATAAGATGAGTCAAATTGCAAGCTGCACAGACCCAGATCTGTCATCATATAATACACTGGCAGATCTATGTCTGAGTATTTTGTTAGGAGTAATCACTGACCCTGATCTGTGGGTGTATTATGTTATGGCAGATCATAATCTTGGTTGTTTGCAGTTTGTTCTGATGTATAAGCAAGTATACATGGTACTTGGAACAATATTTTCATTTGGAACCAGCTATACCTCATAAATAATTTTTTTTTAGTGAAATCCTTAAGCCAACATGATAATCCATACAGGAGAAGTAGCAGTATTTTAAAAATGGCTGCTGAAGTGCCATATTAGATATCAGACAATTTTCATTTAGGATCAACCAGATATTACAAGTGTTATGTGAAAACCCCATATAAACATGACTATCTGTTCACCCAGAGAAACAATAAGGATTCAAGATGGCCACCAATATTGGAAGGCACTCCAGATGTCTGAATGGCATTATTTTAATTGAAGACCATCAAGACCTTGGGATGAATGTGATTAAGTTTCATGGCATTCTTCCAAGCAATTTAGAAGAAGTAATGATGACAAACTTGTGGTAATGTCTATCAGAGAAAAGATAAATCAATGGACAATGAACAGTCTACAGCATGAGTTATCCTGATTTATGACCAGTAGATTTTAAAATGTCTCCACTATATCATTAAGTTTTTAAATGACTGAAACAAAATAATGTACTTCTATATGCAATACAATGTGATATATCCTGTCCCTATTACTCAATATTCATTGCCAACGGAGACAAGATAGACAAGGTCTTAGAATAACAGTATTATTTCTTCAGTTTCTGTGCATATACTGCTGGCTGTAATCACTCAGAACCATTGATATCAACCCAAGAAACTTTCATTCAAATATCACAAATGTGTGTGTGTGTGTGTGTGTGTGTGTGGTTTGAATTTTTAACATAACTTTAAAAAAATTTCAGTCATATTCTATAATATCTACAGTGTGACAGTTTACAGTGATGTCTAGCACTGTAGCATTATGCAACAATCACATTGTCCTAACACTGATCTCTTAATTCTGAGTGGCAAGTGCACAGCAGATCCCAAATATCTATCTTGTGTATGCATTAAGGACATTTATTATGAAATATCATTTTGAACTTATAAAGTTTATATACTGCAAAATGAAAATCAAGATCCCATGTTTATGAAACCTGGTCATATTTTTAGGTCCCAAATATATAAAGAGTTCCAAGTTAATTTTCCATTACTAATATACAACTAAATATTGAAAATTTAAATCCATCAGACATGGAGTTTGTATGAAGAAAAAAAAAACGGTACAGAACAAGGAGTTTACTTTAAGGCACTTTAATATGATCTAAACATCCAGAGCAAAGACATCTGTGTGACAAATTTCACTGACCCCTGCAATATCAGGGATGCAGAATAGGCCTGATGCACTATACAGAATCATACTGACCCCTGTTGTGCACTCATGAATGTCATAGGTGACTAATTTTTGGCCATGATGAGTAAGTGGTTAGCATGCTAGAGTTGTCATCAAAAGGATGTAGGTTCAAATCCTATGATAACAGTCTAGGTTAGGCTACCATGGTAGCATCCAAGAAAATCTTGAACTTTTCTAAAGGAAATGTAGTGTATACATCAAATTTTAAATAATGTTTTAAATATTTTACCTGCATAGCCTTTAATTGTGCTACTATACATGTATCTATATATATATATATATACACACAATTTTCAAACTTGATCTTTTTGTTGGTACTGAATAGCCACTTTTGTGCAGAGGTGATGTAAAACATTATTACATATATACATGGTTACCATGGTGTCTTCCAGGGTGGTTACCATGGTGTCTCCCAGGGCAAGTCACTTCACTCAAGTTGCGTCAGCACTATATAACTTATTTCTGTTCTTATAATGTGAAATACCCAACTGAACTGAAGCAACCAAATTTTTAATCTAGATTTCCATTCCTTAGTGTCCTTGGCAAAATCACTATATACTTATTAAAAACTTCTTTAAACTTTACTTAATAATTAAATAAGATCATTGCAAAATCACATCATATGCACATTTTGTGATATTTCCCAAAAGAATGGCCTTTGTTTCTGTTTTTGTTAAGTATGCCAAATAATTGAAGAAGAGTATTCCAAGAGCACATCATCCTGTGACATTTCACCCATGCTGTGGTTCCCTGTCACCAACCCCCATAATTTGGGTCATGAGGACATTTTTGAGGGGTCACATATCATCAGCAGGATATTTCTAGGGCCACAATTTTTGTTTAGATTGGTAAAACTTATCAAAATGTGGAAATGGAGCTGAGTGAGAATCACCAAAAAATATTTGTTAGGGTTGCAGACAAAAAGTTTGAGAACCACTGCCCTAAAAATGTTTGGGTTTATTAACTAGACACATGACTATGCATGTACACTCTATCAATTCATACTGGAGTTAAAATTAGGGTAAGATTTGTTGTCCAGTAGTTAAAAAAAACCAGTTACATATTTGCATTGCTGTCAATGGTCAGGACCTGGAGCTGGAGCCTGACTGTTACAGGCATTATTGCATTTCATAAAGTTTTATGTTGTTGTTGTTATCAGTTTAACATCATATTTAAGCAAATGACAAGCTATATATGGCAACATGTATACTTTATTTGGTGGAGAAAGAACCTATAATGACCACTGGTATATCCAACAACCCACAGAAAGCTTTCTAACATATCCATGCCGACCAAGCCCTGGATGATTTAAATAAACCCAGAAAGATGTCAATGATCTTTAAAGGCAAGCACCTTGGGTCATTCATCCACCCAGGACCCCTTCATAAAGTTTAATAAACATTTTCCTTTCATACAGAAATTACAGGCCACACAAAGAAATATATTACATAGATATATCTGACATGTTCATTTTTTCTGCAGCCACTGAACTTTCATTAATAATTTGTATACTATTATACTGATTTCTAGCTACAAGGACCAAGTAAGTGCACAGACAACTAGCACCAAAATAAAAGATCTTGGTACCTGTTATCACATATGTCTAAACATCATCATCTTACAGTGATCCTTGGTGTAAGTGGCTAGCCAAGACAGTGTTTTGAACATGTACGATTTAAGCAAATGAAATCAACAAGAAAGCCTCTTACCTGATTGTGACTTTCATGATGTCATAATCCATTCACATGGAAGCTTTCATAATGTCCTCATCCCTTCACATCGAAGACCTGCAATATCTGCCAATGT
The DNA here is from genome assembly GCA_016746295.1 of Potamilus streckersoni. Lineage (NCBI taxonomy): Eukaryota > Metazoa > Mollusca > Bivalvia > Unionida > Unionidae > Potamilus > Potamilus streckersoni. The sequence continues at coordinate 3,786,965 of JAEAOA010001195.1, forward strand.
CTAAAAGGACTGCAATGATTATTAAAAAATTTCCTGCCAGCAATCTGACTGGATTAGTTTTACCTGCATCTAAATTTACAGGCCAAGTGTCAATGTAGAATAAAGTCAGTTGACAACTTTACACTAGCAAAGATGGAAGATATGATGCTCTCGTCAAATTTGGTTTAATTCTGTCAAGTGTATTTTGAGAATTTGTTTAAAGGTTTTTTTTATCTGTGCTAATTTGAGACTATATTTAATGGCAGACCAGCATTATCTGTATCAAGAATATGAAAGGCTTAAATATAAATCAACAAAAAAACTCTTTGCTTGAGAGATTGCAATCTGATATTTCAAAACTATTTCTAGCTCTGTTACCTGAGCCAGCAATCAAATAACAATCTGTAATGATACCATTTGCATTAATGAACAATAAAACCAAAATAGTACAGTGCAATAATTACTCTCTTTATTGTACTTAAATATCAAGTTCAACAATGTGAAATAATAGTTGTGACTTGTGTCAAAGAAATTTAATAATCATGGGGGACAACTCTGATGAACATTTTTATTAATGGAACTTCTGTTTCTCGGGTTATCTACCTTTAACATTCCTTTTTCAACATGTAGTTTTGGTAGGGAGTAAAACTAATTTTAATATTGTATTACTTACTAGAGGTCAAATGGGTCAACAGTATATCAAGCATCAATACTTTTGCTATACCAATACATATATTGGTAAAAAGGGGTGGTGAATATATACAAAATGATACTTACCAAAGAAAGTAACTACAATCTCCAGCAGTCATAAAAAGTAAGTATTCATTAAAATAATTTACCTTGTTATTCTTTAAATTAATTCATTTAAGACAGCTATCAAAAAGGCACAGGCTCTCATTTTTTTCAGTAAGAAAACCACCATCATACTTATGATTTAATCACAAATACATCATAACACATTATTCTGAATATTGGAATAATCTGTGTGTATGTGTGTGTGTGTGTTGTGTGTGTGTTAACAATCAAAGATCCAGCTGATGATACTAAGAAAGATATTTGAATAAGAAACACACAACTAGAAAGAAAGAAATGGTCCCAGAACTACTTCCATGAATAAAAAATATCAAACATCAGATTTAATGGAATACAAATTCTGATGATGCATATTTTATTAAAACAAAGGAAACAGAACCAAGATGAGGCCACAAGCCAAATTAGAAAGTATAGGGATAATTAAATACTGCAAGAAAAAGATCTTCTTTCAAACTTCTCATTCATTTTCAGTATGTCATCTTTGATAAAACTTGCATTTCACCATACAACATATCTAAACTAGTGTAACTTCATCTGGAGTTAATAACTCTAATTCAAATACACAACAAATTTCAGACTCCAAAAGAAAGCATGTGTTTTTGTTACAGGTAATTAAAGATATAATTAATAAATTCTATCAATGCATGAAAGTGTATGCATTTTTAAGCCCAACTTTCATTGTCAAGTGTCCAGAAAAAAATGCCTACCAATGGTACTTCAAACATAAGTCATAAAGTTACATTCTATGGAAGTCAAAGAAGGAACTGTTCAAAAAAAGCTTTGACTATACTGCTCCATTGGTGTGCAACACCATTCCCAGAGAAACAGTACAGACTTCTATCATTCTTCTTTTCATGAAAAGTGTCACAGATGGTTGAAATCCTAAGACATAATTGAAAGTAATACAAATGCTAAGGATGTGCCGTATTACTGGTACACTGGTATTTTTGAGGGGTTGTAGTTTACAAAATGACAAATATATAATGTACAGATTAGGTCAACCCATTCCTACCACTGTCTAAAGTCAAGTAGACTAATCTGATCAAGTCATGAAAGTGAGGTGACTTGACAAAAGGGAGGTTACTGCACTGTGCCAAAGAGTGTGTTTACTATTCCAATCTTCAATTCTGGGGCAAATTTATTATACAATATAAAGAAAATTTTCTTTACATTAATACCAGTTATATTTCATCTTGTGGTACCAAATCTTTATATTTTAACTTGAGGCTTCACTACTCATTAAAATATCTTATTTTTGGAATCACATGATTAAATATATCCAGTATTAATGTAGGGAAAAGAAAATATCCTCTAATAGAATGCATAATTCTCAGGAAAATTTTCACTTCTCTCACCTCTTTCCAACAGAATGTAAAAATATTAATGAAAACATTGAATAAAAAAAAGAAGCCAAAGCCATGTACCATAATTGTTGAAATGGCTTGGACAGTCCAAGATTGCCGCTCTGTTCTAAGTGCATAATGCAAGGGTCACAGGTTTGATACCCACCCAGGCCAGCCGATATTGACTCCCTCATTATGTCTTTGGCAAGGACAGGTAACTCCTACTTTCTGAGTATGATATAGCCATTAAGAAGTTTAAAGTGCTGCTATGAGCAACAAATAAAATAAACTGTTTTAAGCAAATTTAATTTTTCAAAGACAAATGTTTCCAACTTTCCATTTAGATAAATACTATCATGCTGCTCAAATACACATCCACTGCAACAGTCTTCCACCACAGCAGTAAATTTATATGACTTAGATACAAAGTCCATCACATAGAACTTGACAAACAGTTATAGAATCTATACAAAATTTTAACATAGGGGAAATAACCTCAACAGTCTTATCATGAGTCAAGTATATGCAGTTAGAGTTATCTCCTTGAATTTAAGTACAGTTACTTCCTCTGTAAATAGTTGTGTAATCATACAAAATTATACAAAATGGGAAGACAAGTGGCCAGTCATACAAAATTATACAAAACGGGAATATATGTGGCTAGTCATATGCAATTATACAAAAAGGGAAGACACATGGTCAGTCAAACATGTTGCAGGAAAGTGTTATAGCTAATGATGCAGTGGGTAGTGGATCCAAGTCTGGAACACCTATTTATAAGTTGTAATTTATGCTAATTACATGTATAATGTAATAATCTGATAAGGGTATAATTATATATATATCACCATGTGATGTCATCAGATTTAGCACATCAAAAGATTCTGATTAGCTATAATTTATGGATTTTAGATAATAGACCCTACCTCCACACCTCAATCTGTTTCCAATTCAGAACAATAATAACACTAATACAGAGTAACATGCTGGGTATTAGTTCAATTCAATCAATCCATATGTGATAAGATATAAATAGTAACATTCCTGAGGCAAATGTCTGTGGTAAAAAGATTATTCACCTGGTTGATGTTGGCCAAATGCAAGAGCCGATGACCAAAAATCTATGTCAGGAGAATGCTTCCATATAGTTTTCAATGTTTCTGATGATTACACACATAAGGAAAACAGCTATTCGAATGTTTCTCTCATCCTTCCATCTTCATCTGTATCTGATGACACATCAGAAATGTGTTCAATATGGAATGTGTCATGCCAAGTTGCACAATTTCTGATGAACATTTATTCTGCATAAAGTTGTGTAAACATTTTTCTTCTTTCTTGTGGTGGATTGGCATCACTTGTACAAAATTCAAAGCTTTCTCTGAAATTTGGTCAAATTCTGGATAGTGGGTGTTGTGATAAAGGTTTAAAGGTTGGTCTTTCTGTGGTAATGATCACTGTCATAATGGTCACTGTGGTAATGGTCACTGTCATAATGGTCACTGTGGTAATGGGTCACTGTGGAAATGGTCACTGTCATAATGGTCACTGTGGTAATGGGTCACTGTGGTAATGGTCACTGTAATAATGATCACTGTGGTAATGGTCACTGTGGTAATGGTCACTGTCATAATGGTCACTGTGGTAATGGGTCACTGTGGTAATGGTCACTGTAATAATGATCACTGTGGTAATGGTCACTGTGGTAATGGTCATTGAATTTGATAGCAGATCATTATCAATTATAAAACTTTGAAAATCCTCTATGCAGTCATGATGAAAAGGAGAGATTTCAATTTAAATGAACACTGTTTTGAGTGTGATGTCCTTACAGGAAATTTTACACAAATAGTTTTCACTATGACGTCCTGAGGCCATACAATACAAGATTCCATCTTGTCACAAGAAAGTAGTTCATTTGGTGTTTTGTTTAAAGGCCATAAAACAAGAAATATTCCATCTGGGTGTAAGAGAGCAGAAGGCAGGTCTCTGAAATTCAAAATACTTAATCAACTTAGTATGGTGTGAATCTGAACTACTTGCAGAGTTCTGAGAGATCTTAAATGTGATAGAAATTGCAGTTCTATAGCCCTTGATAGGTGATAACTAATATCTTTTGTTCTTAGAAAGAAATATAATGAAATCTGCAATGGAAATTACAGTGAGACATTTTGGATCAATGCCTTTCCTACTGCACCAATCATAGAAGATTCTACACCAGGCATTACAGACATTGGATATCGAAGCTCTCCAGGCTTGAATGATGCAGAAGGTAACCAGACACATAGACTGTCAGAGATAAGCCAAATATGAAGAATGAGTAAGCTGTTTTGTACAAGGAATCCCATGTGTTGCAATAGAAGATCCCTCTGACAAGGAAATGTAAGCAGAAGATGGTTCTGACCTTTTACAAAATTTGAGGTAGCAGGCAGAAAGGCATATCTGAACAGATGATCCCACTGAAAAGTGCATGCATCTAATGCCAATTCTCAGTTATGGTCCAGGATTGGTGATGTAAAAAGGAAGTCTGTTGTCAAATCTGATGGCAAACAAGTCCACCAAAGGCTTTCTCCATACCGAGAAAAGGGACTATTTTAAATAGTGGTGAAGAGATCACTCCATGACAACTGTTTTGCCTAACATGGACAGACAGAAAACTTAAAAAAAAGCATCTGGTTGGAGGAAAATCTGAATGTGCAAATAGGTATTCTGAAGATCAACAGAGACTGCCCAATCTGACAGATGCATCACATTCTGGATAAAGGAAGTGATCTCCATCTTGAAATGTCCTCCAGAAGAAACCCATTTAAATGAAAGAGACTGTTGAAATGAAATTTCCCACTTGTCTTTGCAACTAGTATGATTCAGGAGTAGAATGTAGGAGAGTGATTCTTCAGGTCCCTCTCAAAAAAAGTCCCTTTATGAGTGTGCGCCTCTTCCCTTCAGTTCTAACTGGTGAAAGAACATGGGAATCCTTGATAGAGGGAGCTGTTCCAGAAACTAAAGTTGGTAATCCTCATTCACAATAAATTGGACCCACCCATCATCTGTGATGCATTGCTAAACCTCCAAAATGATACCTAGAAGAGTACCTAGAGGGACACTTGGGAGAGGAATGCAGGGAAAGAGAGGGTGTCACTTGCTAGGGATGTCCCTCTCTTCCCCATTCCTTGGGAAAGGAAGGCAGGTTGGAGAACTTCCTCTGAGAGGCTTTTCAGTGACTTTCATGTTGAGGACATGATTGAAGAGGAGGAGTTCTCCTCTTATTTGAGATTGTGATTTGGACTGAGGATGCAACAGTTTGAAGAATTCAGGAGGGCAGGTGGCCCCTGAAGGCAATTCACATTTTTACACCTTCTAGTCAATTGTAATGGGCCAGGAGCAGGTGTGAAGGATCTATGGTGATGATCTTTCAAATATAGTGAAGCCATTGGGGATAACTAGTCCTCTAAACAGACTCACTGCTTCCAATATTTACCAGCACTTTGACAGCCTTTGCTATGGTTAACTAAGAACTTTGAAGATACAGCACAAGACAAGTTTTGCTGATAAGGCCACAACATCTAGCATACATTGTAACATGGCTGGATTCAGAGCAAACTCCATCAGTGTATTAAATGAAGTTGCTGAAGATTTCAGCATGAGAAGATATGGTGACCTGAAGCTGGATATTCCTTTCAAATGTTTTGATGGGAAGGCATTCTCAGGTTCTAGTTGTAATACCCACTTGAGATGCACTTGCACTTTCAGGAATGTACCCAGTAACTAGAGGAGAGACCATATGTCTTAAGGTAGAGTAAGGATCAGACCACACCCTGTGCTATGAGCCTGTGGAGAACCTTAATATTTCCTCAATGGCTGGGGAATGCAGAAGAAGTAAGAGATCTGGTTGTGGTCAATTCCTGGAGATCATTCCAAGTAAGGAAAGATCTTCATGGGCTAAGCACCAGATGGTTTTGATCACCAGACCACATGTAGCAGGTAGTAAACTTTAATTTACTGCTGTATTAAAGAAGAAGTTGGTGAGCCCTACAGGAAGCAGCATTTGAGTTGTTCCTACATTGAACTCATTCGAGTCAATAAGAACAGATAATGCAACACTAAGTAGAACACTCTGAGCAAGAGAACGGTTGAACATTAATTAGTGTATCCATCGGGGAAGCAACATAGCAGCATTCAGCACCATTTTCCATACTTGTTTGTCATGGTGATTAAGGGCATTAATAATACTAAGATTTCAATGAATGTATGTTAATCTATTTGATAGAAAGGAATACACAATCCTCCCACTGTTCTTTAATTGAAGTCAGGTTCTACTGCCATTCCTTAACACATGGACTTACTTGTACTCATGTTGAATAATTCATCATTATATTGATGGAACTGTTTTAAGGGGAATTAGTCACAAAGTTTTTTCTTTTCTAAATTTCTTGTAACCCTACCACCTCCTGATCTTATGCTTACACCATCACCATGTTTCTGTTATTGTTATGTTTTACCCCTGACTTATACACAATTCTAGTGGACTTCAGAAATAGCATTCCCTGAAGACCTTTTCTAGAGCAAAGCTAAACTAAACTTTTTGTAGACCCCTTATCTAAGTCTAGTTTACATACCATTATGCACAAAATCTAAATTATATAACCCTAATTATAGCCATATAACCAGTCTCCACACACACCTTTACAACTGATAATGTATACTAGATTTTCCAAAAACTATTATATTAAGTAGGAAATTTCTTGTAAACTTTATCCTTATGAGTTAATTAATTCCAAATTAAACTTTTGTTGTTGTTTTGGGGCTTAACGCCATTTTTCAGCATATGATAGGCCATTATTAATGGTGGAGGAAGAACAGGGAAATCCGTGGAAAGAACCACCGACCCATGAAAAGCTATTGGCAAGTTTTCTCACATATCCACATTCGCCAAATCTTAGACTCAAACCCAAATTAAACTGTAAGTAATCAACTCAAATTTAAGAACTGTTTATATTTACTAAAAGAGATTCCAATTTTCCAACAACTGGCAACTAATTTAAATGTCTGAGTATTAAGGATAACCTGCTATCATTTAGCAAATTTATAAACACACAACTTATCCTACAACATCTTTGTTTCACACCACCTCAGCTAACAGTTACCTAACACCATTGCTCATGTGATGCCACAAAAAGTACAATATACAACCAGAATCACAGACCCTAAATTTAACAGTAAATAAAAATGTACTCCTCTATCAAAGACATGCAAGTATTACGCTTATCAAGAGAATTTGGGAAATTTATATATAATCATATCTTCTCTTCTGAATCCTATATAAATACCTCACCACCTAAAATAACTATATTTAGCATAATGAATATTTTAAAATAGGGTTATTTATCAAGAGGTAACTCTTGTGTCAAATTAAAAAAGTGAATTCCAAATGGAAGAAAATATTACTGGCACAGAACTTAAAATTATAGAATGGATAACACCGAGTTTTGAATTAATTAATTAATGAAGCAAAATATGCATACCTCATGTCATCATTGAAAAAGATTACCTTTCTATGCACAACACATGCTAGATGGATTGTGTCATACTGACAATTCTGCATTGTGGAATGATGTATTCACATCAAATGAACAGTGTTCTTTTGACACAAAAAAGTCTTGCTGCAATATGGCTACGGGTTAGGTACTGCTGCAATTAAAATCAACTTCACAGAAAGAGTAGAATGCATTATTATGACCCTTTGAACTTGATTGCAACCAGTGAAATTCCCATTTCCATTTATCATGGTTCAATGTCATGTGATAATTCACTTGCTTGTATTTGGGAAGGGGGGCATTTTGGCATTTAAGCTCATGTCAGAATCCAACCACAATCAATAAACATCTTGAATCCTGTCTTAATTACTTTTGATCATTATAAACTCTAATCCATCTCAAAAACTTTAAGTACCAAAGCAGAATATGCATTGTGGAGAGAATCAAAGTAATGTTTATTGTTTTATTCTGACTGAACTATTTAGTATCCCAATCAAAATCAATTAATGTCTTTAATCCTTTCGGAATTACATTTACTCAAATATAGCATGATCAACCTCCACAAACTCCAAATGGAGCCAGCTGACCAAGCTGACAGGATCAAATAGTGTAATTAATAGTTACACTGTCTTACTGTGCCTTAAGTCTATGTACAGTCATGTGAGCACAAGAAGTATTAATGTAAATAAACTACATTAGAATCCAAATGTGGAAAAACAATGCAAATTTTTTAAATAATTTTGTCTACTCTGCAGATTTCATTCAGTGATGGGAGGGAGAGGAGACAACTCTAAACTCTGAGAAAAAAAAACCTATGTGGAAGATTCACATGTATGCAGCAAATTGCTTCCAAGAAAATAATCCTTGCATAAAAATAATTCTATAATGTTTTCTTTATTTAATGAGTGAAAACTGGCAAATTCTAGAATTCATTTCTAGCAGTCTTCCTTGCTGTAACAATATCCAGGCATCTATTCATAACTATATTATAACAAGATTTTATCATTCATTATGTTGTAGTGTAGGCCTCATTTGATTTCTGGACAGAGAACTGATTCATTTAATGATAAAACGGTATAAAGTCATTCTGAGAAAAAGTAATATAAAAACTTGAAAAGGATCCTAAAAAGCCAATAAATCCATGCAATCATACATCTTTAAAAATCAATTAAATTAAAAATTGTATTTTTTATTAGGTCCTTAGCAATACTATAGCTAAACAATTTAATGAGTGTAAGACCAATATTCGATATTCGGCTTGAAATTTAATTATTCTGTTATTGATGCAACATCACTTGCTAATGCTGTGTATCAATCAGCAGGATGAACTTGAGGAAAGATGGGACACATAACATAACAGCATTCTGATTTCTGTCTGACTGGATATTGTACAATTGTGAGATAATTGGTGATTTATGATCAACCATAAACTGTCCATATAAGCTTCTTGTTTCAGATTTCATTGTGATCCCTGTGTCATATTGAAGTCATTAACAGATCAATAAACCTGCTTATCAACATATATATATAATAAGAATATTTTTATGAACTTTAACCTGTGTAAAATGTATAAATGTTCAAAATATTCACTCAGCTTTTAAATAATGCAAAATAAAATTTTCTCACATAATTTTCTTTGTAATGACCTTAATGTTATGCTGGTTTTGAACCGATTGCAAACTTAAATTGTTATCCTTGTTGTAGGGTCTAATTTTCAGCACAAGATAAGCTATACATGATGGTTTAAGCATAACTGATGGAGGAAGAACCCTGGAAATCCCAGGAAGAACGACCAACCCATGAGAACCTACTGGCAAGCTTTCTCATGTACCCACATTATCCAAGCCTGAGACTTGAACCCACACAGATAGAGGTGAGATGGCAGTGATTTGGAATGGTGAGTGCTTTAGACCACTCAGCCACATTGGGCTCAGCAAACTTAAAATATAAAATACTCTTCAGATTTAAACAATAATCAACCTTAATTGTCATAAATGAAGTGTGAAGCCCTTAATTATCATGCATGCAGTGGGAAATCCTTGCTTGTCATACATGTAGTGGGAAATCCTTGCTTGTCATAAATGCAGTGGGATATCCTTACTTGTCATACATGCAGTGAGAAATACTTAATTGTCATATATGAAGTTGGAAATCAAGTCCCCACCAGCCAAGCTAGAATATAACAAAAGAACCAAGCAAGCCAGTGAATATTCTATTCATACTATTCAGAAATGCAGATTTATAGGCAAATACCCCACTCCCACCTAAAAAGGGACATAATTTTCTGAACATGGGAAAAATTTTGTGAAGAAATGAAAGTAAGGATTGAAAATAAGTGCAGACTTTGTGCATTATCAAAATACTGTACATAATACATAATACAGTCTCAATGTCATCATAAATTCTTTGCAACTATATAAAGTATCATTATTATTATTATATTTATCATTATCATTGTTATTATTATTATTATTATTATTATTATTATTATTATTATTATTATTATTATTATTATTATTAAATATTAACAATTATAGCTTTACAATGAACTGTCATATTTAACCAAAATAGCCCATACAAAAAAACCCAGACCAAGACATAAAAAAAATCTTCATTAGTCAAATTCCATGCACAGTCACAAGTGACCTCTATATGACCTCAAACATCTGACAAGGAATATCTGAGTAAGAACTATCAACAATTTCATCCAATTGACCATAACACATAATATTGATTTCTCTTCTATTGTTACCATATGAAGCTGTCAACAAACTATGAGGGGTTGAAGTGGGACAAGATTAGCAATATTTCTCAGAAACTCTTTCCAAATAGGATCACTAAAAACAATGCATGAATTAAATTACATTAGAAAAGAAAGTGCTCCTTAACTAGAATGCTAATTATGGGATTCATAAATGTGGACAGCAGTAAATTTGAGATCACTTTATAAACATGTATTTCATAAATAATACTGTTAAAAACCTTGCAAAAGGGATGCAATTTAATACTGAGCTAGTGCTGTGTAAGTCATAGCGGATAGAGTTTTAATTTTATTGACCGATGCAAATGAAATAAACATATAAAAAATGAATATTCTCATCTTTTGAGAATTGAATACAAATCTCAATTGTAAATAAAACATAAACAAGACTCCCTTGAATAAACAGGTGCTCCCCTGACCAAAAAGAATTTCTAGGAATATAAGCTGTGACTGTTTCTTCCTTAACAAAACTGTACATTACAAGTATCACTGCCATTATGTTGAAACTCAAACATACAAAATTAGGTGATGAAAAATATTACTTGCTGGGTTAGGCAAGACTTGAAATTAAGGGAGTTGTGACTCTACTTTTGGACAGAAGAAGAAGAAATGAGACCAAAGCAAGAAAACTTCAATTTTTTTTGTGTGTGTGGATGCACATGTGTACACACTTTGGGTTTTCTTAATTTAAAAAGTGTTATCTATTTCTCTTTATGCATATTAATATTGCTCTGAGTAATAGTTTATCATGTAGAAAATTTACCATAAACATATGCATGAATATGTCACATGCATATTCAATACTTAAATTAGTATGATTAGATGGAGAGATATATACTTGTACAATTTATTTTATAAACCTATAAACTATTCATCTCAATTTCGTGATTACAAGTCCCAAACACCAAGGATCATGACTTTCTTCAATTTCTGAGATATCCAGTTTTGGTAAACACCATGAATCATGACTTCCTGGAATTTCTGTGGATATGCTGTTTTGGCAAACACCAAGGATCATGACTTCTTCAAATTTGAGAATATCCTGTTGTTGCAAATATGAAGGATCATGACATTGAAACCCACTTTTACAGTTAGAAGTACATAAGTGCTTTTATTTGTTCACTATTTTATATGCAATTAAACAATGCAACATAATTTTCAAAGGCCAGGCTTCCTATTGCTTTTCAGAAGCTCAAAAAATGATGCTTCCTATTCTGTGGAGGAAATTGTTTAACACAATTTTAATAGAAATGGTGTCCTATATTACATTTTGGGGTTTTCTACAGTGTGGAAGTTGTGCTGTTTGATACTACACTCTATTTATGTCTTCAGTACATCTCTGTTGCTGCTGATCATTTAACTTTTAAACTCAAATCAATAAATTTTTTAGCAATGGAATTACTTTTTATTTTTATAAAACATAATTCTATATTTGTTACTCAGCAATAGTGAATTTTCTACAAGTGCATAAAAGTATGGGTGCTCTATGAGTGTAGCAGATGTTAGTGGATAAATTTAATTATGCACTGACATGATCTTTGTTAATACAAGCTTTATGAAGAACTTTGCAAACTATTTATGAAGATGAAAAGGTCTACTATGCCCGCATGGAAAAGGAATTTAGGATGAACCATCTTCAGGCTTTTATACCAGATGTATTCATGCAAAAGGACATGTCTTAAGGCAAGCACAAACATCTCTGTGTTCATACCAGAACATGAAATTTCTGAGTGTGCCTAAACTGCTTTCATTCTTTCTGCACCTAGAACTATGCTTTTCATCATGCCAGATCATGCATTATCAAACAGTATGCAGTTTATGTGAAGCTAACTACAATATTTTCTTTCCTGTAATATAATAAAAAATATTTTAAAAAACTATACAATGCACTATTGCACTTCATGCAATTTTGCAACTGACAGCTTCATTACATTTCATTTGGAATATTCAGTTGTCTACGTCATTCTCTGGTCCCTAATGCAACATGCACTTCTACAGACCATTAGTGACTTGCAGTCGTTACTTTCTAAAGTGCAGCTCCTTAGCCAGTTGCATGTTCTGTGTTAATATCCCTGTGTTAATGTCCCTGTTGCAGGTCTATATCTTAGTCTTTATGTATCATGAATTTCAGTTTATATGCATCATGTATCTTAGTCTATATGTATCATGTATCTTAGTATATATGTATCATGCATCTTAGTCTATATGCATCATGTGTCTTAGTTTATATGTATCATGTGTCTTAGTATATATATATATGTATCATGTGTCTTAGTATATATGTATCATGTGTCTTAGTCTATATGTATCATGCATCTTAGTCTATATGTATCATGTATCTCAGTCTATATGCATCATGTATCTTAGTCTATATGCATCATGTATCTCAGTCTATATGTATCATATGTCTTAGTCTATATGTATCATGCATCTTAGTCTATATGCATCATGTGTCTTAGTATATATGTATCATGTGTCTTAGTCTATATGTATCATGTATCTTAGTCTATATGTATCATGTATCTCAGTCCATATGCATCACATATCTTAGTCTATATGTTGTATCATGCATCTTAGTCTATATGCATCATGTATCTTAGTCTATATGTATCATGCATCTTAGTCTATATGCATCATGTGTCTAGTCTATATGTATCATGTGTCTTCATCTATATGTATCATGTATCTTAGTCTATATGTATCATGTATCTTAGTCTATATGCATCATGTACTGTAGTCTATATGTATCATGTATCTTAGTCTATATGCATCATGTACAGTAGTCTATATGCATCATGTGTCTTAGTCTATATGTATCATGTATCTTAGTCTATATGTATCATGTATCTTAGACTATATGCATCATGTATCTAGTCTACATGTATCATGTACCTTAGTCTATTTGCATCATGTATCTTAGTCTATATGTTTCATGTATCTTAGTCTATATGTATCACATACTTTTGGTGTTTGATTACACATTAGTCAGGTTCTTCTAATTCACTGATTGGTTGCCATGGCATTGCTTGCAATATTTGTCAAAGATGGCAGTAATTTATACCTATCATCAATACATCTGAAGAATAAACATTTCAATTACCATTTTCTTTTGTTGTGTATTGCTTAAGTCATAAGGAGTTGAAATGAACATTAGCAACTATCCATATAATGAATTTTAGTTGACTGATAACCTAGTTTACAGTTTCACAACTACAGACAGGCAGATAATACTAAATCACATGCCACTTAAATAACCAAACAATTTTATATTTTATTTCTAAAACTTCACTGTAATGTTTAAAAAAAAAACTTACTACCTTGAAGCAACCACTACAACCTGTAGACACGAGCACATGCACAGGTCTCTTCACACCATTGCTCATGAAGTCAAACTGCAATGATCACTGATATCAGGAATGGGTGAACTTCATCTTCAGAACTTCAATTTTAGGGGATAATTCAAACCTAATTCATCAATCTATAAAAATATATTTAGAATGAAACAATACACATTACAATGCTAATGTACAGCAAATTATAAGACAACACAGCAATATGTAACATGCTAATAAACATTTCATTGTTTACACACATAAACATATAAAACACAGAAAGAAGCAATATGTAACATGCTAATAAACATTTCATTGTTTACACACATAAACATATAAAACACAGAAATAAGCACATAGACACATTTGGATAAGAAATTTGACAATGATCCTTGCATGCCACATTTACATCATACAGTCATATCTGTCTCTAACTTTTGCAATGTCAACATCATTTATGATACAACAGAGTGGATATGCAAAAAGTTATAGCTCTGAATTAATACCACATAAGGCAGATTTTTTACTCACATTATATTTGACTGCAGAAAAAAAAAACTGTTGAGACCAAATTCCTAATACTTCAAAAATTGTGAGAATGGAAGTGGTTTATGTCCAGTTTATAGGCTTTTGGGCCTCAGATCTGAAGCAGACCAGCCTGAACTCCACATGGACAAATGCTGGATAAGTTTGAAATTTGGAGTAAAAGGAGCCAGGAGACAAACATTTTGGGTCCCATTAGAAAAAATCAACCCCAAAAGACAAACTTGTACCCTTTCAAACATGTGCAAGGTAAACAGCCAAACAAAAGTCACATCATCTATACAGCTGTGTTGGCAAGGACTAATTCTAACGATGCAACACTTACCTGCTTCTACTTCATAACTTACCCTTTCTCAGACAGAAAATACCTTCAACAGTATGAAAATTAAAATTCCTATATAGCACTATTCAGAAAGAGCTGAAGCCAACCTTGAGTCACTGGTTAATGTGCTTATCCTTTTACCAAGTGTGTATACTAATATGGGGACAATAATACAGGTTGAAAGGTAGGAATGTGGTACCAAAAGGTAATTATTAAATTAATAAAGCTATCAAGTACACACACAAAAACACACATGCACCCACCCACTCACCCACACTTTGATATCAGTAAAGGCTAATTACTCTCAAAGAGGTAAGAGAAAAAACAAATAAATATCCATCAGCAATGTAGAAGTATTCACTGCTTTAGGATACTGTTTGCACCACAACTCCTTTAGCTGCTCTGGTAAAAGGTAGTGCGAGATCAATAATGGGTGGCATTCATAAACTTCCACCAAAGCTGAATATGTTGAACAGGCCTTTGAGAAAGCAATGGATCTAACATTATGGGTCTTAATTGTTATCAATGAACTCATAAGGTTGTGAAGAAAATACACCTCATAATAAAACTCTGAAACATCACCCAAGCCCTTTCGGGAAAAGAAAACATGCTTTCTAGCCCTTTTCTTTCAGAGGCTGCCAAAAAGAAACAAATGGCACTAACTGGGCATAAAAATCAACAGCGATCATCCACAGCACAGGTAGACTAAGGTTGGAAATCACAAAAGGAAGTGGAGCTACCAATGTAAGCAGGATGGCAACTACTCCAGAATTTTAGCTTGAAGGCAAGCTTCAGTTATTATGGAAATAACGACTTGTGCTGCTTCAACATCCAAACTGAGTTTTAAGGGGTCAGGAATGGGTTTGAACCCAAGAGCTAGATGCAGAAACCAAAAGTCTCAAAATGAAAAGAAGAACAGACCACTTCTTATGCCTAACAAACTCCTGGACCCACTAAACCTATGTGAAAGTCTGAACCATGGCTAAGTAAGCAACAAGTAATCAGGGTAGGAGGTAGTTCCAAAAGAGTCTCTCCAAGCTGGAGAAAATTTTAGTGTCCTAGAAGCCTGAAGGTTTGGAACACAGATTCCATGGTATGTATCATTATTTGACTTCTCTCTTCCTTTTCTCCAACTATGACTGATGGTAGGAGACCTGGAGAGGATTGACAGGACATCCTCATCCTGCTATGACCCCTGGGAGGCAGGGCTTTGTGACCCATGGGAAACTTGGGGTAAAAGACATCTCAACCCACAACTCTTTATAAAGAGCATAGGACAATCACAAGTGACATACTCAAACATTGGGTGAGATCAATTCTCAACCCTCCTAGGGTATCTTAATATCAGCCCTCCCCCCTTCATTTTAACAATGCTTCTTAAGTTAGTGATGTCAGCCAAATGATAACAATATTGACCTCTCTACCATGTGGTCAAGGCTATGAATTCAAGGCAAGATGGGGTAAGGACTAATGGCCTTTTCTTTAGTCAATATTTTTAATGCTAATATCCTGTGATCATAAGTTTTCACTGTAAGATGAGTCATGTATAAATTGAATGTACACTACCAAGATGATTCACTGAAGCCAAGTAATGCATTCTCTCTATTGCAAATAGGTATTATATATGATAGAATTATTTTGTAGATTCAGGCATTCTTAGTAGTACTTGGAAAAGTAATTTTGAGAGGATTGATTCATTTATTTAATTTTTCATTGTGATGATTGTGCTCTAACATTCACTTATTTGGATTTAGAGCTATCACAGGATTACTGGAAATTCACTTAAAGACATTTGGGATTACTATTGTTGATACATAACAATACAAACAATCATGTGAAATACTGTTGGAACTCAAAAGGTTTGGAATTGATAGAAAATTTTGAATTTTTAGAATTCAGCCATTTATTCACCTTGTATTTTAGGTTAATAAATTACATTTTTAATTTTACAAAACTTGGTGGTTTTGCTCTTTCTTGTTACTTATTTTAAGATAACAGAGTTGCAACAAAATTGACAGAGAAAAGTTTAATGATTTTCTGTCAATGTCAGGTTCTATGTTAAAAACCAAAAAGAATAAAGACAAAGAATTATGTGACCCTTACAAAAATTATTATTTTGAAAATAATTTACATAATATAGATACACATAAAAACAGTTTACCTATTTGCTAAGTTTGGCAAAATCTGGAAATAATATTTTAGGGGGAAAAGAAAGAGTTCTTCAGAAAGCATAAGTCATGTATTCATCAGACAAAAGCTCTATTCATACTTTTTTTGTGTTATCATGCACATAAAACTGTACAGCCAAAGAACCCCTAGTCAAGACCTTCACATAACTGTGAATATGTTAGTGGTAAATTCTGCACAATTTACATTCAGAACAAAAACTGCAAAAAGAGTTTTTGTGGTGACCCTATACAAATGTCATCATATAAATGTCATTATTCAAACAAGAAGTGGTAACAAGATTTCAAGATTGACACCAAAGTGCCATGTTTGAAGTAAAATAAAAACCATTTTCATCAAAAACAACCTATATACTGCTTTCGTCTCACATGGTGGGATTCAATACATCTGACTAGAATGTGTTTCCCTCTTAGAAGATACTGGCTGGATACGCACTCAGGCCAAGGTTCACTTTCAGGAGGTAACCATGAAACATGTTTGTCCAATACATGATGAACAAAATACCATAGCATCTGTGTTCAACAGATGAGATAACCACTCCCCAATGAATGATTGGATGTTACAAAGCATGTACTGTATCTTGAATTTTCATTCCACATATTTTGCAAAGTATAAAGAAAAGATTACAATAAAATTTCTATCAATATATCAATCCTTCTATTCAGAAATGGATGACATCAGGGTAGCTATGGCTGCTTTATATGTCTTTATTATTACCAATGTGACTGAACAGTCAATACTGATGAATCCAGACTATGAGCAATTCACATTTCATATAAATCTGTGATATTATATAAACATGATTTGGACATATAGCTCTCCATCACTTCAACATGGTAGTCATTTTCCATAACTGCTGGCTGAATTATGTAATGAATAATGTTATAATGAGAACTGTGATATATACAGAATCATGATATATCAAGAATATCATAATATATATAGAACCGTAGTATGGTGGACACTATCCAACTTTGCTAAATATTAGTGTTTTAAAGAGTAAAAGATATAATACCAAGTTTTATCTTGTATTCTTTCAACCCTCTTTATTATAAATTGGTATGATTTTGGTCATGGTATCCATAGTAGAATGTTATATCTGGAATCATGTTATAACAAGGCATATTACAACAGGGTATCCATAGTAGAATGTTATATCTAGAATCATGTTATAACAAGGCATGTTACAACAGGAAAGAACTGTACAATCTGGGATATATGTAAAATTTAATGTTTTGCAAGGATTTCAGGATGGACAGGGTAATATAAAATGAAATTTGTGTTTTTTAGAAATTTCAGTGTAGTTTAAACATTCAAGTATACTGTAATTTCAGTTCTAAGAATGGAGTCTTCATCTGAAAACTTTCTCAGGATGGTGCCTGAAGATGTTGCAATGGTAGTTCCAAATTTCTCTCTTTTTTAACTGTCTGTATACAAGGGCTTAACATGGGGCTGGTTTCACTGAATATAATTTAAAACAGGAGAAAATTTGTTGATGTCCTTTTGAATTGAGAAAGATCACAAATAATTTGGGAAATTTCTTTTATAAGCAAGGTTGCAATTTTGGAACATTGGAACAGATTTCTGCAGGTTTTCCAGCATTGATTTTTACCGATTCTAGCAGAAGATGAGTGTGTGTGACAAAAAGCAGAATGAAATTTGATAACTCTAGGACAAAGTCCATGTTCCTGATTATATGTCAGATCAAGCATCTAATGATAAGATTTCTAAGTTGATCCCTATACAATCAAGCCTGACTAAAAATCTACATAATTGCAGCAAAACCTTCAAATTTGCTCCCCAATCTATTTGCCCTGATTCATATTATATCCAGGAACTTTGCTTTGGAATAGTATTCCAGCTGAGATTAGAAATGCCCACTCTATTTCCTTCTTCCATACCCAATATATCCACTGGCGTCAGATATGAAGCAAAAATAAATTCCTTTGTATGAGAACCTCAAGGTAGATTAGTTCTAAGCTAACTGTGTTACCCTCTTTTTTTTTTAAATAAGGTTATTATTGGACTTCTAATTATTTGTTCATCAGGTATCTAATTTGTGAAAGGAAAGTTGGTTCTAAATTATCACTCAAAAATAAGCCTTAATTATCTGGTCTCCTGAACAACAAGGACAAGACAACTGTCAAGATAGACTTTATGGATTATTGATTTAATACAACTGCATACTAGATGTTGATGATTTCAAAACTTGTAAACTATTTACTGCTGCCCATTTCACTAGCCATAGTGATTGTTCAATAACATACATACATACATACATACATACATACATACATACATACATACATACATACATACATACATACATACATACATACATACATACATACATACATACATACATACATACATACATACATACATACATACATACATACATACATACATACATACATACATACATACATACATACATACCCCAGAGTGGATGTCCAATGCATATTGAAGAGTGGATTTTCAGCAATAACAAACATACATACATACATACATACATACATACATACATACATACATACATACATACATACATACATACATACATACATACATACATACATACATACATACATACATACATACATACATACATACATACATACATACATACATACATACATACATACATACATACATACATACATACATACATACATACATACATACATACATACATACATACATACATACATACATACATACATACATACATACATACATACATACATACATACATACATACATACATACATACATACCCCAGAGTGGATGTCCAATGCATATTGAAGAGTGGATTTTCAGTAATATGCATACCAAGAGAGAAAATGTTCAAAATATGCACACCATAGAATGTTCAATAGCATGCATACCCTAGAGTGGATGTTTCTGATAGTCTGTATACCCTAGAGTTTGATAGTATTTGTATACCCTAGAGTTGGTGTGTTTGATAGTATGTATACCCTAGAGTGGATGTGTTTGATAGTATGTATACCCTAGAGTGGAGATATTTGATAGTATGTATACCCTAGAGTGGTGATATTTGATAGTATGTATACCCTAGAGTGGTGATATTTGATAGTATGTATACCCTAGAGTGGAGATATTTGATTGTATGTATACCCTAGAGTGGATGTGTTTGATAGTATGCATACTCTAGAGTGAATGTTCAGTAATATGTATACCTAGAGTGTGCACACCAGATTGGATGTTTAATAGTATGCATCCCCTAGATAGAAAATGTTCAATAGTGTTCAATAGTATTCATGTTTAACAGTATGCTGATCATAGATAACAAGCACTCAGTTTCTAGATACAAGTATTTCACTATGCTGTTAAATCTGATTTTAAAAAGGACCACCTAGTGAAAAGCCTATGCTGGTAAATAATCCATTCAGGAGCATACATGCAACCCCTGCCACCACCTCCATGCCTCAAGGGATATAAGCATATTTTTCCTATTATAAATGGCAAAAAAGTGTAATCTGGATGTAACAATTTTAATTTGTATATTACATGCCAGAATTACAGCAGTACAAAAAAATATACACTTTTACTACACAAGGAAATATAAAAGGCAAAGATGTTAAAATTCTGTAATACATATTTAAAAACATACAAAGGTAGGCTTGTGAAGTCCATAAACAACTGTGTGCAAATGTGGGTTTTAGAGGTCACAGGCTGGGATAAATAAGTCTTACACTTACCTTTCCTTTTTTGATTGATGACCCTTACTCCTATAATACAGAATTTCCTGAATTATATAAAGTTTCTTCAAGCATCAACTAGAACACAGCAGCATCAGACACACTAATTAATAATCCTGTCATCTACACTGATAATCCTGTCATCTACACTGATAATCCTGTCATCTACACTGATAATCCTATCATCTACACTGATAATCCTTTCATCTACACTAATAATCCTGTCATCTACACTGATAATCCTGTCATATACACTGATAATCCTGTCATCTACACTGATAATCCTATCATCTACACTGATAATCCTTTCATCTACACTAATAATCCTGTCATCTACACTGATAATCCTCTCATCTACACTGATAATCCTCTCATCTACACTGATAATCCTCTCATCTACACTGATAATCCTGTCATATACACTGATAATATTGACAATGCTAACAGAAATTGCAGTTCCCAATATATCACAAGTGATCATTATTCTAGACAGTGTATACAAAAATAAAGTTAAGAAAAGTAAACCACATCACTACAAATATATCAAGTATCAATTAATGAAAAGATTTAATGTACAGCTATTACTCAAAGAACTTAAAGATATTCCTTCATCAATAACTGAATCTTTGATGACCTGTCAGATGTTCTCCATGCTTGGACATGTATATTTACTGACATGCTGGAACAGTCGTGCTTCTGCTTCGTTAATGTCAAGACAGTCAAGTAATGAAATCAACCCATTGAATTACATGGGATGTACTGAATGCTGTTAAGACAATGAATTGAGTTCACAAATTAAAATATGCCAAAAATTATATATTGTAAAGAAAGGTAGTCAAATACTGGAAAATGTCAGTAAAGTGCATTACAAAATAAATTTTAAAAAAACTAAACCTTCAATGACTTAATGGCAAGTCTGTAAATAACTTGCAAATGAGATGTTTTAGTGATAAAAATGGTGATGTTCCACATAAACATCTTAAAAGTTGCAAACATCATAAACATACATGAAAATCTTGTGGAAATTGTTGTTGTTGTTCAAAGTTTAATGCCATTTTTCAATACATGATAAGCTATACATGTCGGTCAGTATACCTGCTGGAGGAACAACCCAAGAAAACCTCAGTAATAACCACTGACCCATGGAAAGCTACTGGCAAGCTTTCTGCACACCAATGTTGGCTGAGCCCAAGACTTAAACCCACAGAAGTGAGATGTCAGTGATCATCAGTAAAAGTGTGTATCTCAGCCCACTCTGCCAGTCAGGGAACTGCCTCATGGATATCTTAGCTCATAAAAGATACTCAAGTGAAGAATTAAATAAGTACATTTCCTCAAAATGTATTGAAGCAAAGTCTAAAGTCTTTCAAAATACCTCTGAAAAGTCTAGAATTAATTTTAAATAAATTAAATAAACTTGATGTCAGGACAGGTCTAATGATACAAGAGCTAAATTCCTAACATTCTTTAAACTATTTCATCAGATATTTTTTCCAAACAATCTACACCTGGCAAAAGTAATTCCATATACAAATGAGATCTTTCAGATTTAAATAACCATAGACCTATATGTATTAGCTTTATCATTTTTCCCTTCAAACATATTATAAAGACAAGTTTGTAGTAAATGTATAAACTATCAGGAATCTTTCAATTTACTACAATCATGAAAATCAGACTTTTATGAAAGCTATTCATGCCATACAAGGCTAATTAAAATGGTAAATGAGTATGCATACTATCAAACACTAGAGTGGATGTTTTTGATAGTATGTATACCCTAGAGTGGATGTTTTTGATAGTATGTATACCCTAGATTTAGTGTGTTTGATAGTATGTATACCCTAGAGTGGATGTGTTTGATAGTATGTATACCCTAGAGTGGATGTTTTTGATAGTATGTATACCCTAGATTTAGTGTGTTTGATAGTATGTATACCCTAGATTTAGTGTGTTTGATAGTATGTATACCCTAGAGTGGATGTGTTTGATAGTATGTATACCCTAGAGTGGATGTTTTTGATAGTATGTATACCCTAGATTTAGTGTGTTTGATAGTATGTATACCCTAGAGTGGATGTGTTTGATAGTATGTATACCCTAGAGTGGATGTGTTTGATAGTATGTATACCCTAGATTTAGTGTGTTTGATAGTATGTATACCCTAGAGTGGATGTGTTTGATAGTATGTATACCCTAGAGTGGATGTTTTTGATAGTATGTATACCCTAGATTTAGTGTGTTTGATAGTATGTATACCCTAGAGTGGATGTTTTTGATAGTATGTATACCCTAGATTTAGTGTGTTTGATAATATGTATACCCTAGAGTGGATGTGTTTGATAGTATGTATACCCTAGAGTGGATGTTTTTGATAGTATGTATACCCTAGATTTAGTGTGTTTGATAGTATGTATACCCTAGAGTGGATGTGTTTGATAGTATGTATACCCTAGATTTAGTGTGTTTGATAGTATGTATACCCTAGAGTGGATGTGTTTGATAGTATGTATACCCTAGAGTGGATGTTTTTGATAGTATGTATACCCTAGAGTGGATGTTTTTGATAGTATGTATACCCTAGATTTAGTGTGTTTGATAGTATGTATACCCTAGAGTGGATGTGTTTGATAGTATGTATACCCTAGAGTGGATGTTTTTGATAGTATGTATACCCTAGATTTAGTGTGTTTGATAGTATGTATACCCTAGAGTGGATGTGTTTGATAGTATGTATACCTTAGAGTGGATGTGTTTGATAGTATGTATACCCTAGATTTAGTGTGTTTGATAGTATGTATACCCTAGATTTAGTGTGTTTGATAGTATGTATACCCTAGAGTGGATGTGTTTGATAGTATGTATACCCTAGAGTGGATGTGTTTGATAGTATGTATACCCTAGATTTAGTGTGTTTGATAGTATGTATACCCTAGAGTGGATGTGTTTGATAGTATGTATACCCTAGAGTGGATGTGTTTGATAGTATGTATACCCTAGAGTGGATGTGTTTGATAGTATGTATACCCTAGAGTGGATATTTTTGATAGTATGTATACCCTAGATTTAGTGTGTTTGATAGTATGTATACCCTAGAGTGGATGTGTTTGATAGTATGTATACTCTAGAGTAGATGTGTTTGATAGTATGTATACCCTAGAGTGGATGTATGTTTGATAGTATGTATACCCTAGAGTGGATGTGTTTGATAGTATGTATACCCTAGAGTGGATGTTTTTGATAGTATGTATACCCTAGAGTTAGTGTGTTTGATAGTATGTATACCCTAGAGTGGATGTTTTTGATAGTATGTATACCCTAGAGTGGATGTGTTTGATAGTATGTATACCCTAGAGTGGATGTGTCTGATAGTATGTATACCCTAGAGTGGATGTTTTTGATAGTATGTATGCCCTAGCGTTAGTGTGTTTGATAGTATGTATACCCTAGAGTGGATGTGTTTGATAGTATGTATACCCTAGAGTGGATGTGTTTGATAGTATGTATACCCTAGAGTGGATGTGTTTGATAGCATGTATACCCTTGAGTGGATGTGTTTGATAGTATGTATACCCTAGAGTGGATGTGTTTGATAGTATGTATACCCTAGAGTGGATGTTTTTGATGGTATGTATACCCTAGAGTTAGTGTGTTGGATAGTATGCATACCCTAGAGTGGATGTGTTTGATAGTATGTATACCCTAGAGTGGATGATTTTGATAGTATGTATACCCTAGATTTAGTGTGTTTGATAGTATGTATACCCTAAAGTGGATGTGTTTGATAGTATGTATACTCTAGAGTGGATGTGTTTGATAGTATGTATACCCTAGAGTGGATGTGTTTGATAGTATGTATACCCTAGAGTGGATGTGTTTGATAGTATGTATACCCTAGAGTGGATGTTTTTGATAGTATGTATACCCTAGAGTTAGTGTGTTTGATAGTATGTATACCCTAGAGTGGATGTTTTTGATAGTACATATACCCTAGAGTGGATGTGTTTGATAGTATGTATACCCTAGAGTGGATGTTTTTGATAGTATGTATACCCTAGAGTTAGTGTGTTTGATAGTATGCATACCCTAGAGTGGATGTTTTTGATAGTATGTATACCCTAGATTTAGTGTGTTTGATAGTATGTATACCCTAGAGTGGATGTGTTTGATAGTATGTATACCCTAGAGTGGATGTTTTTGATAGTATGTATACCCTAGAGTTAGTGTGTTTGATAGTATTCATACCCTAGAGTAGATGTTGTTCTTTCAGGGACAATTAAGACATAGAAAACAGATAAAGCTACTTCAATTTTTTTAAAAAGTTGCTAGAATTATTCTTGATGCCTATTTAGATATACCATCAGCAAATTTTTAAATCTGAAAGTGGCTTACACTTCAGCAGAGAAGCTGGCTTCAAAAGTCCTTACTAATCTCCAAGATCTGGCTGGCTACTATTTATCTTAAATGTAATTTTAAATTTGTGCAAAATGTATATGTTGTTTTAAACTAAGCTCTATATCAAATGATGTCTATTTACCTAAATCAAAATTCCCAGTTTCATGAGAAGAATTTGCTTTTCAGTAGCCAAACAAAGAAATTCCATTCCACTTGATACATTTTCATCTGACTCATCCAAAGGTTTTCAGATGCATCTCAGCAATCATCTACATCTGTATGAATTTGTATAATTTGGCAAGGCTCTGCTTTAAGACAGTGTTATTTAATATACTCACTTTGTGCAGTTTCATTACTAACCCTCATATCAATCCTGTATGTACCATAAGTACTTGCTTATAAGTCAAACTGCAAACAACAAAGATCCTGATCTGCCATAGTATAATCAAACTGTCTATGATGTTTGTTATGGATAGGGGTCAACTTCTGATCTATATGGAGAACTGTCATTTCTGAAAGTTACCAGGAATTAGTTTTGGGTAATCTGAGGTTGTCAAATGAATTCCATTGTTTTGAGCCTAGTTCATGCAGGGAATATATTGAGTTCAGATTGGTTATGTTGAAAAATGGGGGCTTAATTTCACTTGAAAACCCTCTGTTTAAATGTGCTTATTGCAATATTTTAATTACTCGACAACATTTTTCTGCAAGAGAAAACAAAGGGTCAAATTTAGAAGAAATTCATTGATAATGTGGATGCAAGGGATTCGATGTCAGGAAAAAATTAATCTACAACCACAATTCTGGTGGTAAAAGCTTGAAGAGGCAAGATAAGATAGCTCCATGGGAACTATCCATGTGACATATCACATATTTACAAAACCAAAGTGACCACACAAAGTTTAAAGGGCCAAAAGAGGCGAAATACCTAAGAATTTGTGAAAAAGGACAAGTGGAAGGACCCAGACTGACAGGAACAAGGAAGTCAAAGGACAATCACAGTGGATTCGGACTGAACCAGAACCATCAGGTTATGAATGTGTACAAGGCAGTGTTTTCAATCTTTCACTCAATCTGATGATGAATTAATTATATTGCTTAACAGATCTGATATTTGTATAAGCATATTTACATTTGAAGTTCATTGAATAATTTAATTCAAAAGACAAGTGTATCTTTAAAATGTAATTCATTATCACAATTGTTTATGAACTTTTTTGCTTATGAATTTTTTTATTAAATTTTATGGTTTGTACCTGTAAGGGGGCTTGTATGTGTCATTCTGTTCTATATATATCTGCTCAGATCTTTATCTATTCCACACATAAGTTTTACACTTTATAGTGATATTTACAGATATGCAGATATTAATATATTTTATTAATATATTTAAAAATTGCATTGTTTGAAAATTAAATGAACACTACCATGAAATGGCAGTGAACACTTTGAACTTGAATCAAATCCCAAATCAAAGGATCAAATATGACCAGAATCAAATATGAAATGAATCAAATATGAAATGAAAAGGGTTAATTCTTAAGAAAGTCTCTTGATAGGACATAAAAAGTTATAACCAAAAATGTCCTTAAAACATCAAAATGAAAAATCATAATATCTTTTTTTAGCTAAATTTAATTCTGGGAGGTGGTTACACTTGGCATTAAACCTATGGTTAACAACCTCAGATTGTGACTCAAGACATGGTTGCAAGGATGTCTCTGGAGGGTTGCCAGGATTTCTTGTTTGAGGTTGATAAAACTTATCAGAATGTGGAAACAGGATCATTATACTCAGAAAAACTCATTTTTAGGGTTGCAGCCAAAACAGGTTTGGAAACCACTGCATTGAACAAACATAACCAAGTAGTACTTTTCACCATATGTCCATTCTTAAATTAAAAACATAGATTGTTGGAACTACATTATCACATGAAAGTATAACTGAAACAAAGAACATATAAAAATGCCTCCAGCAATGGCTTCCACTTTCAAGAGTATGACATTAGGAATTATGAGTAAACATGCTGTTGAACATTGTATATGATAAGCTGCATTACTATTCCTAAAGTCAACATCCATCAATTAAATTTGTCAAAAAAAACAAATGAACTCCATAACAAGATGCCAGTCTGAGAATACAAGATGTCAACCAGATATGTATTGGTGGGGTGGGGTCCTAGAAATCAATCATCTGGAGTTCCATCTAAACAATCTTAGCATGGTATCTGGAAGCAAAATTTAAAAAAAAAATATGTCACATACTTGGTTACAAAATTTGACCATGTTGCACAGATTTGAGTCTAAATACTTTATTTGTACTCCAACTGCCTTTTTCCTTTTCAAAGTAAATCTAGATACAATCTAATACATAGTTGTGTTTTTCAAACTGTTTCCACATCATGTCAGTTCCTTGAAGAACATTGGCACTATTGAAAAACAAAAGTTAGATGAACATGCAGTTCAATTTCTTTAAGAAAATGAATATTTTGAATACTATTCAGCCAAATGTTTTAAGACACATGTTTCATTAATAAAACCTAAACTGGTAGTTACACTAAACTTGGCATTACTCAGCTGCCATGGTTCTTCAACCAGCTGAAGTGGTGGTTCACAACAACTCTGTATAGGAGCAAAATGGTAATTTTTGTATAGCGTGGGCTTAAATTAAAATAAATTTCCAACAAATCATTATGTGCCTGTAGAGATTCAATATTTTTTGCAAAGGTTGAGCAAAAAAGATATTCTTAATCTGGGAACAAAGTGCAATCAATGACCTCAACCCCATTAATGAACAAGGAGGAAAAGACCACACTTCATTCCATTAGAAAGGCAGACCTTGCTTATACTTGTCTGCAACATTTGAATCAGGAAAATGCACATAATCCTCCTGACATTGATGATCTGGCAATTTTCATGCACTAAAAAGTGCCTGTGATCCATCTTCAAATCAGTGAGTTGACAACTTTAATTAAGTTAGGAATTAGCCACCCACCCCACCCCACCCCCACAATGAAAAACAGGTTGTTTTGATCTTCCAGCTTCTGTATGAGCTTTTAGCTCAATCATCGGCCTATAGTACCCATGTAACTGCCATCCAAGAATTTGCAATCAGTGGGGGTTGGGGAGGGTCATGAATCCTGTTTTAAATCCACATTGATTATCTTAATGTGGCATTGCTAAATGCTGAAATTTTTTTTTTAAAACAACAAAAAAAAAAACAGAACAAAATTGTAAATGGTATAACTTACCATACCAAAGTGCCAGCAAGCGATCATATGACAGCACTGCTAAATTATATGTGCATGAGATGCAAACAAAATTCAAAATGATTACAACTGCAGACATGAAGTTTCAAGTACATATACATTATAAAGGAAGTCTGACAAGTGAGGAGAAAAGTTAATTACATTATAAAAATGGATGTCAATAACTGAAATGATGACAAAAAAGATCTGGATTAGCACAATTCTGGAAGCATGTTGCTTTTTAATCAAAACCTCCAATTATTAGCTGAAAGAGGAAACTTTTAACTTGGACTTTTAGTGAAAATCCCATGTTAAAATGACCATACTTACTCAAGCAACTGTAGAATAAAACTTCTCCTAAAGATCACCTATCAAACAATGTTTTATCTGCCTTTCAAGGAGAGGGCACTCAACGAATATTACTTACTTCTGAGTAAGTGACGGGTTTACATGTAATAGAAAGAATGTTGATCTACCTTTAAGGGCTGTCGATAAAATTTCTTTGGATATTAAACTTGTGGAAATGTACAGGATCTAAGCAAAAAGCTTACCAAAATGAGCAATTTTCATGCACTCAGATTATCAGCCTGAATTAGTCTTTAGCAGTTATTGAAATATGGAAAATAAATTTTGCCAGACTAGACAATACCAATTTCTGAAAGTGCAATGAACAATTTACAAAATAAAAAAAATTTAAAAAAGTTATTAGCTCTTTTTAAAAAAAATATCTCTTTGAATTCCAGAAAGTGAAAATGACCAGGGAGAGCTAGCAGTATTTTTTAATAGGTGTACATGTGATGTAAGGCTTTGAAGATGCATGCTTTGGAATGCAAATTAAACACATCAATCATATAACAAAAGAAAGGGAATTAAAAGTGTTTTACTATACCTAAGATACACAAGGTCTTTTTTAAATAGCCAGGATAGCCAGTGAGGAAAACCTGGGAAATTATTTTTCTTTAAAAATCTAACCCTTTGCAAATTACTAAACTGATGGAGTGTCACCTTAATCAGTCACTGGCATGTATCTACCATGACCATTCAGTCTATGCAAACTAAACTTTTTCTTCATAAGGAAGGCATTGCTTAGATAAACGAATATCATGTGAATCAACATGCAAACATTTCTTATCTCACTTGTAATCACTCTACTCCAGTCACACTGTCAATGTAACTCAATGGTGCCAATATGTCATTGAAAATGAATCATTTTTTTTTTCATTTTAAAATTTGGATTGAGGGTTTAGCAATTGTGTTACTGCAGCAGAAATGGACTTTACTATTTTGTGACAGAGGGACACATAAAGTTTGAAATTATCTATTTGACTAAATGCCATCTTTGCATAAAAAGGTTCATCTTCAAGAAGAGATAAGAGTCATATCACTTTTCAACAGGGTCAGAGGTGAGGTCATTCAAAATTAAAAAAGTGTCTGTAAAAGCAGGCAAAGCTTTGGTTCATGGATCACTGAGAACGGCCATATACAGATTCCACAATCCTCACAGGCCCCTCACATAAGCCGACCATCTTGGCAAGCTGAGCAACTGGCCCATCCATATACTGTTTCTAAAGCAACAACAGCTGTTTCCAAGTCTAAGAATAAGTCTTTTGTTTATTATATTCCATTTTAATATAATCTTGTCATGATGCACAAAATAAACCAAGATGAATGACTATTTCAAGTCAGTGGTGACTTACCACAATTAATAGAACAGACTAAAGTGTGTAGAATGTATGGATTATATTTAAGGAAACAGACAAGTGTATTTTGTCATTCTTGAACAGTGCACATATAACAACCTTGATGATGTTTAATAATAATAATAATAATAATAATAATAATAATAATAATAATAATAATAATAATAATAATAATATTCAGTGCACAAAATTTGCTTTCTTTTGCAAAAAAAAAACCAGTACACAAATGTTAGTTTTTCCTTTTCCATATATATCTGCTAGTAACAAGATTGACAGTATTAGCTATAAAAAGATTTTTTAAGGCTTCTG
This sequence comes from Potamilus streckersoni, assembly GCA_016746295.1. Classification (NCBI taxonomy): domain Eukaryota; kingdom Metazoa; phylum Mollusca; class Bivalvia; order Unionida; family Unionidae; genus Potamilus; species Potamilus streckersoni. Next base: position 3,817,152 of record JAEAOA010001195.1, read on the forward strand.
CCCTGTCCACTACATTGGATATCTGTGGCACAATGTTTATTCTGAACCAACTAAACCATGGAATGGGGGTTGGGAGTAGGAATGTTATAGATCTGGCTGAGATATATTGTTAAAATTCTGCATTCTACATGGCTCTGAAAAACTACAGGTTTGGAAAGTGGCAATTGTTTTTAAAAAATCCAGGGCACCTGTGACAAAATTATCTGACTCACCATCTGGACAAAGCTGATGACGGCCATGACCTTCGTGTGATCTTGGCGAGAACAAGATATTTTCTGTATGTTGCCTTCTCTGCAGAATTCTCAGGCTCAGATGGTACATTCCATTGACAGGGCACTTTCGCATGCCAGATATCCTTTGGCTTCTCTGCCCGCTTGTGTTGTCCATGAGCCCAGAGATGTTGGTGCTCTGGAACTAATTCTTCTCTATGTCCATCCATTTATGCTGTCCTGGAAAATACATCCACATTCATTCAACTTACATAATAATTAATGTTTTAAAACTTAGTAAATTGCTTGCAATGATTGGTAGTGTTTTCTGACAATCATCCATCATGCCTGTACTGATACTAGGTCGGATCTCACCTGTTTATAAAACATTGCAATTGACAAATTTATTTCAAAAGCATCAATGTGCATTTTAGACATGTATACTGGTATTTCTTGGAGTTCTTGAGTTATGGTTGGGTGAAGATTCCTTTTAATGACATGTACAGAAGTGAAGATTCCTTTTGATGACATGTACAGAAGTGAAGATTCCTTTTGAAGATATGTACAGTATATTTGAGGATTAAATCCTATGTCAGACAGCTAAATCCCTCTGGAAATAGACAAAACTTCTTGTAATTATTGAATTTCACAGCAATATAACTGCTCCATCAGACCCAGCTACCAATCACATGCAACTTTCACTTATTTGCTTATTTTAAAGTTTATTGGATTTGGTCATTTGACCTGACTCAAGTGTCTTTAGAATTGTCAGGTGACTGTCATATGCACTTAGGATATAAGTATTTACACATTTTACATGGAGTTACAAGTATAGTCAGACATCAGATTCTGAAACTGTACATGTCAATAAAATACACCTTCCACTGATCTTAACTCAGGAGACAAGAGAAATACCAGTTGCGCACTGTTGTATTGCAGACAGACTTGACTATGTCTATTGTATGATTTTATGAAGAGATAAGATCAATCCCAAACCATGCGTAAGTATCAGTACAGATTTGAGGTAGTGATGAGTCCTACAAACCTTACATCAGGACATGGGAGAGAGCAAGTGAGCAGAGGTCTCACATGTACAATTTAAACTAAAGTTTCATATTTTGAACATCCTTATAATGGGGCTAAGGTGTTAATTAAGTTTTTAGGGAAAATCCCTAATAAATACTTTATGCTGCTGTGAAACAAGAAATTCTGGATTAACTTGCCGGAAGTGGTATTCCAACACAGTTTGAAAAAATATTAGAAATGGCAACATGACCCATTTTAATCCCCAATTAAACTTTAGAAGTAGTCATCCTTCATTAATTTTTTAAAAAATTGTAAGAAAGTTATAAAATATAATTATTATATAACATAATAAGCATCACATCCTACACATTAATTAATAACTCCATGTACATAACTCCATAACTCCACCTTAACTAGACCACATTGTTTTAATTGCTCCTTAACTATCATATCATGTAATTACTGCATTCTTTGAACTTTGAAATTTGTGATAAACCAATCTGCTTTTAAGTAAGTATCATATGAAATAAATCTGAAAGTTACATTATAAATACATCAGAATCTAATTCAGTTTCTATTATTCTCTATCTGGTAAAGAACTGGATATCTGAGTTTCTGGCTGTAATGTTATACTCTATCTGGTGAAGAACTGGATATCTGAGTCTCTAGCTGTAATGTTATACTCTATCTTGTAAAGAACTGGATATCAGTCCCAAGCTGTAATGTTATACTCTATCTGGTACAGAACTGGATATCAGTCTCAAGCTGTAATGTTATACTCTATCTGGTACAGAACTGGATATCAGTCTCTAGCTGTAATGTTATACTCTATCTTGTAAAGAACTGGATATCAGTCTCAAGCTGTAATGTTCACTAAGCCTCTAGATATTCAATGAGTATAATGAGTATAATATCAGTAAAATTCACTTTCATTCCCCATTCAGATTTTCATTCTGCATTCTGATCAAAGTACTGAAGGTACTAACTGCTTGAAAGGATTGACATGACAGTGTAATGAACATGATCACAAGGCTAAAAATAACTTTTGCAATATTCATACAGACTCCTGTTTTTATGATGACTAAAAAAGTACTAGTCTAAAATAGTTTTATCAGACTTACTGTATGAATACATGCTTTGATATATTTTTCCTCATTCTCTTCATCAGTCAAACAAGAATGAACATAACATTATTTATATTCAGTGTCATTATTTCTGTCTGGAAATCAACAACCACTTTACAAACTTGGACAAAGTATTCCCACACCTGCACAATACAAATAAGGAAGAATATCATATGACACTCTTAGATAACCATTAGTACATCTTCTGGAGAAGCACGGAAGGGGCTTGTTATCCTCTTCCACACCTGGTGATCAAAACAACTGAATATTTCAACAACTTTGCTGGAAAAACATTTACAATAAATATTTATGATTAACTTAATTCTAGTTAGCAGGTGTTGCATTCATTTCTTGTTTTACCTGTGCTCCATAGTAATTGAATAAAGTAAAAAAGGTGGCAAAAGAAAGAAATCATGACCAAAAAAATGTATTCAATATTTATTACAGGTCAGAATAATCTTTCTGAAATATGGCTGTTGTTCAGTGTCTAACTGTTCCATGCTACCAGCACAAACACACACCTGCATAATCTCCATGGTCTCATAATCCTTATTGTCTCATAATCCCTATGGTCTCACAATCTCTATGGTCTCATAATTCATGGTCTCATAATCTCCATGGTCTCATAAACCCAATGGTCTCATAATTTCTATGGTCTCATAATCTCTATGGTCTAGTACTCCCTATAGTGTCATAATCTCTATGGTCTCATAATCCCTATTGTTTCATAATCTCCATGGTCTCCTATGGACTCATAATCCCTATGGTCTCATAATATCCATGGTCTCATATTCTCCATGGTCTCATAATCCCTATGGTCTCATAATCTATATGGTCTCATAATTCCTATGGCCTCATAATCTCTATGTTCTCATAATCCCTATAGTCTCATAATTTCTATGGTCTCATAATCTCTATGGTCTAGTACTCCCTATGGTCTCATAATCTCTATGGTCTCTTCTGCATAAGCAAAACTGAAAATTCTTTGTCAGCTCTCCTCAATTTTCATACCGGGATTACTAAACACTACTGATGGCATCCATCAAATGCTTAGATTACAATAGGAATATTCCACCCATAGGTCAGAATTTGTCATTAGACATGACAAAAAATTTTTATTGCTGAGGGTGGAATTTTCCATTCCAATGAATCATATAGAGGGATTTCTATTCTCACATTTCTGAACAGAAATTTGAGGGCTAAAGTTCATATAATGTATTGTGAATTAATGTTTATCTTGGTGACTATAATAGAATCTTGAGGTGACAATAGAATTTGGGAAGTTTCTGCACATAACAAAAAACTCTAAATAGTTCAGTGTCTCAACAAAGGTCATGTGAGATTGGATAGTGCCTGAATCCTTCATCAGTGTTTTATGCTGGAAAACATGATCATACACATATAGGAATGTTAGAATAATGAATCCCTCACATTGTTTCACTCACCCTTGATTTACTAACACTTTTCTCTATGTTTTCTCATTCCACTCAATGCACATCACATCAAATTTTAAAGCAATATTTCAAAATAATTCATTAAATTATCCTTTAGAATAAACAATGCTTGAACATCCAATAAAACATTACAAGTATATATTCTTCCAACCACAACAAAAAAATGGTCACTTCTCTGTGGCGGCTTCTCACTTCCTCCAATTTTGTTTGGTGGGAGAATTGACTTTTTTTTAGTTTTCAAGCTCAGTGATAATCTCTGTAAAACTAATAATTTCAAAACAAATACATGGTTAAGCTTAAACCACTACACCAATTTTCAAAACTCTGGGCATGACGTTACATACATAGGCTGCAACCCATCTGGGCTTGAGTTAAACAACAAAAACTTAAAAGTATCAACTTCTTTAATTGTAAAGGTGACAGAGATGTATCTAATCTTAATGTTTGTTAATTCTAATGCATGTGTTTGTCATGAAACAAATGCTTTGAATTCATTAAATAGGTACTGATCTTTAAATAACTGAAACACGTGGGACTCCAGGTGGCTGAGTGATCTAAGGTGCATAGCGTTACTGATCACTGACATCGCACACCATTACAGATCACTGACATTGCACACCATTACCGATCACTGACATCACACACCATTACCAATCACTGACATCGCACACCATTACCGATCACTGACATTGCACTCCATTATAGATTACTGACATCGCACACCATTACCAATCACTGACATCGCACACCATCATCGATCACTGACATCACACACCATTACCAATCACTGACATTGAATACCATTACCAATCACTGACATCACACACCATTACCAATCACTGACATCGCACACCATTACCGATCACTGACATTGCACACCATTACCAATCACTGACATTGCACACCATTACTGATCACTGACATCACACACCATTTCTGATCACTGACATCGCACACCATTACTGATTACTGACATCACACACCATTTCTGATCACTGACATCGCACACCATTACCGATCACTGACATTGCACACCATTACCAATCACTGATATTGCACTCCATTACAGATTACTGACATCGCACACCATTACCAATCACTGACATTGCACACCATCATCGATCACTGACATCACACACCATTACCAATCACTGACATTGAATACCATTACCAATCACTGACATCACACACCATTACCAATCACTGACATCGCACACCATTACCAATCACTGACATTGCACACCATTACTGATCACTGACATTGCACACCATTACTGATCACTGACATCACACACCATTTCTGATCACTGACATTGCACACCATTACTGATCACTGACATCACACACCATTTCTGATCACTGACATCGCACACCATTACCGATCACTGACATTGCACACCATTACCAATCACTGATATTGCACTACATTACAGATTACTGACATTGCACCTCTGTCTGTGTGTGTTCAAGGCTAATGAGGGTATGAAAGAAAGCTTCCCAGTAACATTCAATGGGACTGTGGTTCTTTTTCTTCCTTCACCAGTTACACTGGCTGCAATGTATAGCCTATCATGTGCTGAAAATAGCATTTAGCCCAAAACAAGGAATGAATCAAGTATTTTCCCCCCACACCATTGTTTCAAGTCATATGAAAATCAAGATGAATGCAGCAGACACAAATCTGCTTCGGTGGCCTAGTGGTTGGAGCATCTGCCTCAGATGCGGGAGGTCACAGGTTCAAATACTGGCTGAGTCATACCAAAGACTTTAAAAAAATGGTACTAACAGCTGCCTCGCTTGGAGCTCAGCATTAAGAGGTTAGTATTAGGACTGGTCAGCCTGGTGTCAGGATAATGTGACTGGGTGGGACATCATGCCTCATATTTGCGGCATGATGCCACAGTGTCACACTGCAGATTGTAGCAATATGACTGAAAAATTGTTAAAGCAAAGTTAAAAATCTAAATCACACACACACATACACACAACAGACACAAATAGCACAGTTTGTGGTCAGTAGAATAATTTCTAGAAACTTTATTAAACAAGCTCACTCATCAAAGAAATATGCCATATAAACATTCACTTCTAAACTGACAGCTTACTGAAAATAATTAATTCAGAATTGAATTTGTCTTATTAGTGCAACATTTTTAAAAAATTGGATAATCCTTGCTAATATTTGAAACTCTAGACTTCGGCAGTACAAAATATTATCAATTCAAATACAGAAAAATCATATGTGGTATACATTGTGTTTATATAGCTCATCACAAACACAATACTGGTATCTACCAGGTACATTCAATTTTACAATCTGAAAACATTAAATTAAATTAAATATTACTCTCTGCAAAATGAAATGTCCACTAAAGTTGTTTACCATGGGTGTTCACTAGTATTTATATTGCTTCCATTTGTGTGCAAGTTAAACAAACCATATTTGAATTATAGTTTGTATTAACTGTATAAACACTGTTTCATACAATAAACACTGCATTTGATTTGAATTTGTTGTTTTCATAAGTCTGACCTAATTCCAAGATGCCCAAATGATAAATCACTAGAAGACTTATTAAATCCACAAGCTGATATGACCATTCATGGAGAACAAGTAGCATGAATTAATGAAATAAGATTTCAAGATGGCTGTTATAGTGGCAGGTTATACTGGATATTCAAACAGAACTATTTATGTTTAGAACCAACTCAAAATACCAAGAAGTCTTCAAATAAAAAATACAATTTCCACATCACTTTTCATTCAGGGAGTGTAGCAATAACAGTATTTTCAAGATGTCTGACATGATGGCAATGTTGAACAGGAGAAGTAAATATAAAATATTTAACATGGCTACTGTGGCATTTGTATTGGATGTCTGGGCAGCCCCAATTTCATTTATAACTATCTGGACCATGATATGAACATATGTAAAATTTCACAGTAATTCTCCAAGTAGTTCAGGAGATGTAACTATAACAAAGTTTTGGTAATGGATGGACAGATAACAAAGGACAACATGACCAGTAGGGCAAATAACACCTTAAGTATAATAAATCATTCAAAAAGAACATTTTTTAAACAAAAGATATTTTTCTTTGAAACTTTTAAGAGATTTTGCAGCTTCAAAGATCCCAAAGATTTTAAATTTATTATATATAAACTGTTCCTATGTTATTATTTTATATATTTTTTTAAATTTCAAAATTTTATTATCCCCATAATAGGTTGACCATTGGGTCGGGGAACCTTCCCAAGGTCACCTTACAATCAAAATTTCTTGTTTCCAGATAAACTAGGGATAGTAAATATAATCTATATTAAAAGAAAGAAAAAAATAAAAGACAACACAAATATGCACACACTCATGCACACATGCATATGGCACAATGTAGGTACACAAGCTTTAGAAAATAGTGTTTTGTTCCTGTTTACCATCCGATCAGTTACAAATTACCTATTGATCTATTGAGGTCCATTTCTTAAGAAATTGGTCCTCTTTTTTGTTTATCTTAGCAGCATATTTTTCAACATTCTTATACATTACAACTCTCTGCTTAAAAGCATAGATGGAAGGATTTTGCATATTGAATCTGCAAGTATAAATGTAATATTTTCCCAAAATAAGCAAGAAATTACACAAACTGTCCAGTTGTTCACTTCCTAAAAGTATTTCTTTTTTGGACAAATGTACAATATGTGGGCAAGATGGTGCGAAATGATCAATAAAACTGTACCAGGACTGTGAAGTAATATTGCAATCATAAAAGGGATGTTCAATACTTTCATTCTCTCTCTTGCAAAATGTACATTTGTTGTCGTCCAATATGTTTATTCTTTTCAAAAAATCATTAGTAGTGATTATTCTGTGGATTAAACTAAAGTTAAAAGAGATAAATTTGGTATCCTTGGTACAAATTTTTGCCCTGCTATAAATCTCAGACCACTCCACACTACTTATATTTGTATTTAATAATTGCATCCAAGATTCTTGCTTAGCAGTATGTTGCCTTTTAGCCCTTTTTAAAAGATCTTTGTAAACAAACTTGAGTGAATTATATTTTTTCAGATCCATTATTTTATCCTCCTGCCTTTCAAAAATTATTATGTACTAAATGTTTCTTTATGGCTTCTTTCCATGCTTTTGGAATTTTGGATATGAAGGAGAAGTATTTCAAGAAGTCACCTCTTCTAGTTTTTTGTTTTATCATTTCAAATTGCCATGATCATCTATGTGATGTGTCGAATTTTAAAAACTCTTAGATTCATTGGTTAAAGGAATTGTATCAAAGTCAACTTAATTAAAGTAGAAAGGGCTAGAGATAATTAGATGATTATTTTCATTTCATCTCTGAATGTCAAAAGTGAAATTCATTCCAGCCGATGCAACTATGGTACAAGAGAATGACATAAGACCCTTTCCCAAAATCGACTGGTTAAAGGGGGAAGCTTGCCATAAGTGATTGTTCAAAGGAACATTAATTACGTTAATTATGTTAATTATGGCATGATCAGTTGTGTAGTTGTTTTGTCAATCCAACAATTCTACAGGACAGATTTAGGAAACAGTCTACTCCGATTGGTTAATATGGATGTAGGGGCGTAACTCTGTAAGAAATTAAAGGTTTTACTTTAGGAAAATTCTTCAGTCTTCAATCTTTCTTGGGAAAAGTTAGACTGGAATCAGGGAAGAGCGTGAAAGACATTATCTCATGATTTGGCAATGATGATAGAATATTTAAGTTGAAAGTAATTGTAGCCTTTAAAGAAATTTGTATTGTCTTACATGTTAGTACAATTTTCCTTCTTTTGTAACCAAGTAATTGATTTCTTTTCATTTTAAATTCTGTTGATAAACTGATTAAATTTTATATTTGTTCATTGAAAGGGGGCTCATTGTGTTTATTTCTTCAATATACTTGTTCAGTGATATGCATTCTTCTTTCTATCTATCCACACTGGGTAAATTACACCTCAAAGGTCATTCCCTAGCAACGAACCATGGTGAAAGAGGTTGGTATGTTTGAATGATGCTAATTTGTCACAATTACTAGATCATTCAAAATTTCAAAGCCGGCTTCTGTCCAGGATTTGTATTGATAGAACATTCTAGGCAGGATAAAATTAAAAATGCTCATGGATAAGAACTCATTTGCACTTTGTGGTTCCTCTTTCCAATAAGATACTGCCAAAATGACATCTTTCCAAAAACTGTTTTTAATAAGCTTACTAAATTCTTCTAATTTCCTTCTCCCTAAGTTCCAAATATCCTTTTCATTTCTGAGTATAATTGTATTGACTAAGTTCTGCCAAGCTCCATTTTCATTTTTCAACAGTCATTTTACCCATCTTATCTTAATATACCTAATACATAAGAATATATGTATCATATTGAGTCCTCCCTCGTTCTCTGGGGCTACTAATATATCGCGTTTAATTCTCTCTACCTTTTGTTCCTATGTTCATTTAACTTTATTCATCCTAAAGTATATTTATACCCATCATTTTGGTCAACAGGTTCTTTCATGTATTACAGTTAACACATTTGTAAACAAGTAATGCTTTATGAAAATTTATTCAGTCACTTACTTTGTATTGTTTCAATTCATGGTTACAGAGACGCATCCAAATTTAAACAAGCAGTGGCTTCTGAATCTTATTAATGCTTTGCTAATGGATTCTTAGCGAGGTTCCCATACCAACAAAAACGTCAGTACTGGTAAAAATTAGGCATTATCATAAATTATTCAAATTTGATGAATAGGTATGTCCTAATTTACTTAGTTATTTCATTTGTCAGGGATTTACATGTATATTCAACACATTTATTCAGTTTTAAAACATATCCAACTATTCCCACTAAAAGCTTTCTAACACATCCAACTATTCCCAATGAAAGCTTTATACCATATCTAATGTTGCTTTATATGAAACATTTTCAAACGCTGGACTATTCCATTGTAAACTGTCAGAGGAGTTTTCAACTTCTTTGATGAGTCTCTTATGATTCATTTTGTTTGCAAATTATTTATAACAATTTTATTTTGTTTTTACCATAACTTGATATTATATGCAAATTTCCACTTCTGTATATGCCAACAGGTACATGTATGTATAATCAATCAAAAGGATGTACATCGTAGCTAAGCAATCGTTTTGTGATGTGGTTATGGGGTAGGGGAAAGATATTCAATTTATATCTTCATATTTTTTCTGTCTTGATGTAAGCCACTGATAAATACAAAGAAATTTTACTACTATACAGTTTGCACAGGTATGAATCCCACCTGACTGGTGGGGGGATTTATAATTCGGAGTTGGCACTTAATTCCCTGCCCCTCTTTCCACATTCACTGGATTGAGTGGGCAAGTAATAAAACATTATGCTTGTATTGCAGTTGTCATATCATATTAAAAGTTCATGTAACTGTTACAGTGTAGTGAAATTGAATAACATTTATAATAATCATAAATTATCATGCTTCCTACACACACAAAAATTTTCTTCAAAATTTATTTTTACATCATTTAATTTAAAATTTGACTGGTTAGTAGCTTTTTCTAATTACTCACTTTTATTTACTTTAAAAGACATTTCAAAATTCAGAAAAATAACCAAAGTACCTATAATTAATACAATTAATTACTAATTTTCAGGAATTACTTCCATGTTTTACTTCAAAAAGTCCATTTGAATTGTTAAAAGAAATTACTAAATAATAATTTTTCAAGTCAACTGTTTTACTAATTATCACTTAAACAGATATAACTTAATTAAATAAAATGAGCAACTGGAGATGATTAATAAATAATCAAATTACTTCATTTTCTGGCATCAATTACATGATTTACATCAAAATGACAAATTACCTGAAGGAAAAAAAAAAGATTAGATATAAATAACTACTCAAGAATTGTTCGACCATTAAATTATTAAAAGAATGAAAATAATTAAATGCCTCAAATGGTGTTATTGGATTGGGATTCTAGCTCTATAATAAAGATAATTAACTTAAGCGGGCTGCCATTTTCACCTTTGGTATATTGCTTACTGAATTGCTACATATATTGAAAATACATTACATGATGTACTTATACTGGTCACAGACTGCATAAATGATGTACTACTGCAATACATTTCCAGCATGAATACTCTCCTATGCTCATTTCTAGCTTGGACTGCTACAATGCGGAATATGCAAACTGCTGTTCTGCTAATCTGATTCAAACACATCACAATGATTCTGCTTCCCAGAATCAATTGCTGTCATGCTCAATTTGCAAGCTGCAGTCATACTGAACAGACTTTGGTAATTTCATACTAATTCAGCATCCCAGCATGCACTGCTACAATGTTGAAGGTATATGCTGCAATCATGACAAATTTACATACATCTGCATGACATGGAAGAACTAAGCAAGGCTCCATTTGTGCTGCAGTTATGCTGTAAAAACTGAACATTTAATCCAGATGACACAATTCAGCAACATCCGTAAAAATGTTACCACTTGGAGGCACAATTTAAAAGATGTTATAAATGAAAAGTATCTTTTAAACAATAGTTGTTAATTTGTATAAAATTGGCTATAATTCACTAAATATGAATTGCTTTTATGAAGAAACAAAATAGAAATATGTTGCAAACAATCATCTCATGACCATCAAAATCAATTTCTTTTAAATGGTATAACACTATATAAATCATAAAATGGAACTTTTTTTTCTTACAGTTCCCTCCAAAAGTATTAAATTCTGTCATCCAATTTGTTAATAAGTCATTCAGGTTTCTCTGTTTTAGGTTTAATGCCATTTTTCAGTGCATGAGAAGCTGTGCATGGCAGCCATTATATAACTCCGATTGATGACATTGAAATCTTAGATTTCATGAAAACACAAGGCCAGTTCAAGGATATGGGGAACCATGCACAATATAGATTATGAAGAAATAAAATTTCAAATATAATTAAAAAAGTTATAAAGACTTAAAATCAATTTCAATTCTTGAAACCATAAAGAGCAACCTAAATTCTCTCTGGAAAGTTTTCAATGAACTTGTTTGAAGAACACACAAAAATCAGACCAATAAAATTCACAGACTTCTAGTAAATGACACCATTATCACTGCAAATGTTTTCAATGATTTTTCATCAACATTACCACAAAATTAAAGGAGCCAATGATAGAAAACAACCTTGATGAACTGAAAAGTCTCCACATCAGCAAAATCTCTAGAAAGGTATGTTGCTTTAACCCAGCAATAACAAAGAAAAAAAAATTGTTAAAAAATGTCTCATTGAAATTGATACAAGGATTTCATCAGATTTGTCTGCAACTCATAAAATCATCTTTCACAACTATTTCAGATTCATAATCAATTTAAGTATTGCAACTTCATCTGTCCCCAAATTATGGAAAATGACCAAAAAAAATGCCTATTCACAAACTGAATTCTAAGGACCATACCAAACTTTTCAAAATGTATTGTTGTCCATAGCTTTGTTAATGTCATATTTAATAGAACACTTGCTGTTATACCCTAATCAATCAGGCTTTAGACAGAAACATTCAAGTGAGACTGCCTTGATCTCCCTAATTGATAAATGGCTTCAAGCACTTGATCAAGGTAGAATAATAGGATCTGTATTTGTAGATTTCTTTTGTCATGGTGGAGCAAGAAATCCTATTGTGCAAACTGAAAATTTACCAATGTAACAAAAGCACAATTTGACAATTTACACCAAACACATGTTTATATAAATGATATATGTTCTGTCTGGGCCTAGAACAATTAGGAGATTTAATTCTAGGTCCATTATTATTTATATTATTTATTAATAACCTACTACATTTTTACTGGGGGACTCAGTGTCATCTACAGGACTGTATGTAGATAACACATTATTAGACATCCAAAACTCAAAACAGAAACTGGAAATTTCTTTACAGGATGCCTTAAAGAAATTGGATAACTGGTGCAAATGCAATGGCAGGGTGGTAAGAGCTGCTAAAACTAAAATATTACTTATCTCAACATGGTAAAAGAACAGATCTTGATGATGAGGAACTATGTACAACATGGAATGAGATACATTTTGCATATGAGGGTGAAACAATTAGTATAAAAATCTAATCTTCCTTGTGGCACTCAGTTACATGTATCAACATATGTACAGACAAATATATTAAATACAGTTGGGAAGCAAACAGCACACAAGAAAAGTACATGTGTTGGTGATGTGATGTGATGTGATTATAATTTTAATGTAGCTTTAACAATTTTTCAGTCCTATTGCTACAATGTCTGCAGTGTGGCAGTTTATAGTGATGTCTAGCACTGGGGCATCATGCTGCAGATATGTAGCATGATGTCCCACCCAGTCACATTAATCCTAACACCAGGCTGACCATTCCTAACACTAACCTCTTAATGCTGATGTCAAGCGAGGCAGCTGTTGGTACCATTTTTGTAAGTCTTTGGTATGACCCGACTGGGGATCAAACCCAACTAAACATTTCAGCACACAGAGCATTGTGTACACCATGCACAATTCATAAAAACCACACACACACATGCACACACATATGCTTTATATCATATATACATAACAAATATACCACAAAGTTGACCATAACCAGAGATGGCCATTTGATAAAGGATATAAATATGCAAATGTCCTATAATGATAGACTACTTCCTGTTTTGATAGATAATAATATAAAATATGCCAGCAGAAAAGTTCATTCAAGTTTATGGCTTCTTAGCAGAATAAGACATTTTCTCCCAGAAAGGCACATAAAACTATTTTATAAGTTTCATACAATTTAGATTACTGTACATTATGGGGTAATTCAAATGATACAAGCCCATTTACAATACAGTATGGGGTAATACAAATGATACTACCCCATATAACAGTATGGGGTAATACAAATGATACTACCCCATATAACAGTATGGGGTAATATGAATGATACTACCCCATATAACAGTATGGGGTAATACAAATGATACTATCCCATATAACAGTATGGGACAGTACAAATGATACTACCCCATATAACAGTATGGGGTAATACAAATGATTCTACCCCATATAACAGTATGGGGTAATGCAAATGATACTACCCCATATAACAGTATGGGGTAATACAAATGATGCAACCCTAATTTAATTGCTGTACAGAATGGAGCAATTGAAATTACCCCATTTAGATTAATGTATAGTATGGGGTACTTTAAACAATAAAAACATAGCAAATCTAGCATGTCTAAAAAAGGAGTATCTGCATGAATTTTAAACAGAAAGCTGGGGAAATTTAACTGGTAAGTTAAAAATATTACCTATTTAAAGACAAAATCCAGTTGAGAAAAGCCAAGTTAATGTATGGGATATCCAATAATCGTGCTCATGTTTATTTACAGTCATTATTCCAGTATAGGTCACCTGGTAATACTCCCCACCTGCAATCTAAGTCTACCAAATAACATTCAATGTCTACCAAACAAACACAAACTTCACAAACCAAATAAGGTATTATTCAAAAATGTTTCCAATACTTTGGAACTTTACCCTGGAATAGAATTCTAGTTGAGATTAGAAATGCCACTCTATTTCCTGCTTGCAAACCCAGTATGTCCAGTGGCTTCAGAGACATTGTAAAAATCAGAACAAAAACAACTGGACATCATTAAATATACTAATCATCTATTTTGTCACTAACTGCATACATATCACTATGTTGGTTCAATATGTTTGAGCAAGTAAACAGCTGGGGATAGAAAAAAAATGGGCATATATTTTTGTATTTACATGTACATGCTGTTACTAATTTATCTGTATGTGTGCAATTATATATAAATAAGTATGAAGGACTCAAGGTAATGTAGTAGGAACATTTTATATGATTCAACTGTTTTCCCATATCAGGATAGAATCCACATTTCAATAAATGTTCTGTTTGTGCAGCCTAAAAACAATACAAGTAGAATCTTTACAGCAAGCTCACACCATGGCCTAAGTGACATTAATCACGGAACTGGTCATTCTGTACCCAAGTTGTTTCTACCCAAAAGAGTCTATTCTTACCTAAACCAATGGTCCTTTCGTACCCAAGGTACTGGTTGTTTTGTACCCAAGGTCCTGGTCGTTTTGTACCCAAGGTCCTGGTTGTTTCATACCCAATACTATAGTTTTCAAATGTTAAAATCAGTCATTAAGCCAAAAAGAATCAATTAGAAAATTCATTCAATAGTTTTCATGGAGGCATATTGTTATTAATTGTCTACTGCTCTTACACTCCTTTGTCGGTTACAATTGAAGTATGCTCCACTTCTTATTTCACACGTGTTTGATTATTTATTTGATTATTTTGTACTTATTAATACTTAGATGAGGTCTCTGTTATTCAGTCATTAAATCTTTTAGAAAATTCATTCAATAGTTCTCATCAAGGTATACATTATTATTAATTATCCCAGCTCTTGCTCTCCTTTTATCGGTTACAATTGGCATATTCTCCATTCTTTTTTTTTTGTCGTCCAGAAAAAAAAATCCATGGGAGAATATTCTTGGTGTGGTAAGAGTACCAGAATGACATTTTCTCCTCCTCAAAATTACTGAAAAGTTGCAGCAGCATAAACAGTCAAACAACTGATTTACAAGGCAAATCAACTGTATTATTAAACAATGAATTTTAAATCTGAAAACAGAAATATATAATGTAATTATGTTTTCTACATGAATGCAATTAAACTCATGAATGTACAATTCGGAATAATGTTCTTAGTCATTTGTTATTTAAGAAACTGGTTTGAGCTAATCTTTCTGCTTTCTAATAAGTCTCCTTCATTCACTGGATTGTAATTTTTACTGTAATTCTATTCTGGAATATACATATGCCTAAGCAACTGCGATGCTGTATTATAAACGTTTCAATATTGGCAGAATCAAAACATGCATACATATCTTTGATTATTTAAATAATTAAATATATCATTTTTAAAAGACAGAAGTTAATATATTTAAATGCAGTGCCAAGTTAAATCATCTCTCTCTCTCTCTCTCTCTCTCTCTCTCTCTCTCTGCGTGATTATGTTTGTGCATTTTATTGAGAATGATAACCAAATAAATCAGATTATCCCAAAGAATGAAAACAAATTTTCCATGAAAATTTTTTAATATTTATACTTAGTAAACTTTGTACAAGCATGCTAATGCGGCCACAGTCTACCAAAAAATGGCTTGGTGGTCAGTATATCACATTCAACACCTTTAAAAGCAGGTGACAAAAATTGAAATCAACACCAGTATTGGTCCTTGGAGAACAGAATCTTAATCAAGCAACACTGTTTAATCGCCTTTCAACCCCATCAATCCCATTATTAAAAGATCACAGAATTTCTAATTGCTTTGAGAGGATTTGTATTTTTTTCAGTCACATTAGAATAATACTAAGAAGTAGGATAATGTTTGTTAATTTAAACATTAAAAAAAGCCTGGCCAATGTTTTCTTTTTATTTTATATTATACAGTGAAAACAAGACAATTATTGTAATTATTTGTGTTAGTTCAATTTTTGCCTGGATATACTTTGCTCGTGCAATTTTTAAGGTAGGAAAAAGATGGGTCTAGAAACAATATGACAATAAAATATATCTGACCTTGTAAATTAATGGGCATGAAATGACCAGCACCTTGGGTACGAAATAACCAGGATCTTGGGTATGAAACAACTAGCACCTTGGGTACGAAATGACCAGCACCTTGGGTACAAAATGACCAATTTCCACTGGGTACGAAAATGACCTGGGTATGGAATGACAATGAGCCATTAATCACTTGGTCTATCTCAATGCTAAATGTAGTGAGAAGGCAGGCACTAGTGTTTGTGCCAATTAATTAAATGATTATTTTACAAGTTTTATTAATTAGTTTGGATTTTGAAAATGTTGATGTTGAGACAACATAGTAGATTAAGTTTCTCTTATTAGCAATAATAATTTGTATATTGTTTTGAAAAGAAAAAAATATTTTATACTTGAATTCTGACAATCTTTGCCAACCCTTACTTATAAACTTCATTTATTTAAGATTTATATTTTGAGGGAGAGGTTGAAAGTGAGTGTAAATCTGATTAGATACATTATAATCATTTATATGTTTTTAAATCAACTTCTGGACAACTCATTTTTGAGATATCAAATGTTTAGTTTAAGGTAGGAAACACAGATTCTGTGTACCAGAAACAATCAAGCCAGTTACAGAAATATGATATCACTATATCTCCTATGAAGTCTGCTAGGACTAATTACAGTTTGAAATGGAGTACCACACTGGATTTAAAATCTAACAACTAATTGTGATTCTTAAAAAGAATTATGGACATTATTGATGGACCACACACAATGTACACAAAGGGCAAGGTAGGAAATTCATTAATACCCCAACAACAAAAGCTAAATATTCAAATACCTATATAATAATACCTATTTATTTAAATACTCCACTTCAATGCTTGCATCCTTATACATGTAAATATAACCACTCTGATATCCAATTTCTTTTATTAGTTAAGGGCACCAGGCACTCACTAATTCATAACAATAATAATAACCACAACCGACGAGAATTCAGTACTACACATTTTTTGTGCACCGTACTTGATAAATGTTATTGGGGCTAATTGGGAAGTGTGTTTAGCATATTAGTGTGGCTTGGAAACTTTAAATGGTTTTTTTTCAGAAAGGAATTTGTCTGTCTTGACATGAAGTGCAGGTCCCCCCCCAGGACCTTGCTGGGTGCATCATAGGATCATGTTACAGTTAACATAGTAGTTCTTTGTAAGGAACCACCTGACTGGTTGGAATTTAGAGGAACATATCCTGTAGCCAAAACACAATAGCTGGTCATGGGAAGGATTGAAATACAAGCAATTGCCAACCAATCAAAATGCACATAATTACATTTACCTAACTTATCCAACCTATATCCATTAATGAAATAGAACAATAACAAATAAATATATCTAAATAATAATAAATATTTATGTCCATTACAGAAATAAAATAATGACAGATACTAACAATACTTAGGTTCAACAATCAATGAATCTAAATAACATTAACTCCTTAATCATTAATAATAAATATCCATATAAATACTACTAAATATCTTTTAACCCTAAAATGTATTAGCTGTATTAATATACTATTATCTTCTAAATATCATCAATAGTAAATAATAATAAAAAAAAAACAATTTACTACTATGAACAAAGTACCACATAATATAATGCCAGCTGCCAAAAATAATAGCAACACCACCTCCAACAACATTATTGACATGAAAAACTGACCTAATTGATGGAGCCATTTTGAGAAGACTTAACTAACTAACAACAACTTGCCAGACATGCATCAAATGAAGGGGCAGTCCAGAAAAGCTATACCTACACCCACATAACTCCCCCCTCCTGCATGCACACACAAACACCAGTGCTGGGGACATCAAGCAGGTGCTGGGGAAAATGTGCCAGCAATACCTGGGTGAGATCCCGGCATACAGGTGTGGTATTGATCAAAGGCAAGGGACAGTCCTGGACATACACCTTCCCCCCAGCTCTTCGGTAACACCCTTCCTCCAGACACAGACAAGCTCAAAAGCAAGGGGCAGCTGAGGCAGCGTGGTCTACTGCCCCACTTAATGTAACTCTGTCTTCAGTTGGGCCCTTGAAGACCATCATACAAACATGATCCTCTTGGATGGCAGTCAAAAACAGCCAACCAACTACAACTAAGTGGCGCTAAAAGAAGTAATGGATGGCCTACATAAGTAGCTAAGTACAAAAATTCCAACATGATATAGTATTCCAAATACACAACTCTTCAACATTTGGATAATTGCTTAGGTGGCTTACACAAAATTGGAATAGGGACACACGTAGGCACATCTGGTAAAGATTTGATTGTAATCTGCCCTGCTGAGATAAAGCAGGTTGGACTTTTTCTTTGAGGGGGTTAGCTGGTGGAGCAGGTGGGCCGCATGTTTCTTTGGTTGTTTCTTTTTGCTGTCTCTTAGGAAAATGTCAAAGGTCAAAGGTCCAACGACAAGAGCATCTGGTCCAGCCCAGGACCCTAACCAGTAGCGAAGTACTCAGTGCATATGTGACTATACCACTACTAGTTACCAGATGAGTTAGTGGTGGGAATTTTAAGACAGTGGAAAATAACCATTAAAGAAATATGTAGCCTTGACATTTGTTTTGTTTGCTCTACCAAATAATTCCCCAAAGTAGGTGCCACCCACCCACACATGACAACTACATACATTAACACACCTACTACAGTTTGGTGGAGCTTTACAACAGTACCGACAGATAAATTCTTCAGCTAATTGTGTTACCCTCTTTAAATAAAGTTCATTTTGTTATTTTTATAACTGGTGGAGGAAGAACCCAAGAAAACTCTAAACCACTGACCTACTGGAAGTTACTGCCTAACATCCAACATACACTAGCCAAGACCAAGACTCAAATCCAACAGACAGACAAGTGAGATGGTAGTGATGTATCAATCCAACCAACAAACAGACAGGTGAGATGGCAGTGAAGTATCAATCCAACAGACAGACAGGTGAGATGGTAGTGATGTATCAATCCAATAGACAGGTGAGATGATAGTGATGTATCAATCAAACAGACAGACAGGTGAGATGGTAGTGATGTATTAATCCAACAAACAGACAGGTGAGATGGTAGTGATGTATCAATCCAACAGACAGACAGGTGAGATGGTAGTGATGTATCAATCCAGCAAACAGATAGGTGAGATGGCAGTGATGTATCAATCCAACAGACAGACAGGTGAGATGGTAGTGATGTATCAATCCAACAGACAGAGAGGTGAGATGGTAGTGATGTATCAATCCAACAAACAGACAGGTGAGATGGTAGTGATGTATCAATACAACAGATAGACAGGTGAGATGGCAGTGATGTATCAAGCCAACAAACAGACAGGTGAGATGGTAGTGATCTATCAATCCAACAAACAGACAGGTAAGATGGTAGTGATCTATCAATCAAACAAACAGATAGGTGAGATGGTATCAATGTATCAATCCAACAAACAAACAGGTGAGATGGTAGTGATATATCAATCCAAAATACAGACAGGTGAGATGGTAGTGATGTATTAATCCAACAAACAAACAGGTGAGATGGTAGCGATGTGTCAATCCAACAGACAGGTAAGATGGTAGTGATCTATCAATCAAACAAACAGATAGGTGAGATGGTAGTGATCTATCAATACAACAGATAGACAGGTGAGATGGCAGTGATGTATCAATCCAACAGACAGACAGGTGAGATGGTAGTGATGTATCAATCCAACAAACAGACAGGTGAGATGGTAGTGATGTATCAATCCAACAAACAGACAGGTGAGATGGTAGTGATGTATCAATCCAACAAACAGACAGGTGAGATGGTAGTGATGTATCAATCAAACAGATAGACAGGTGAGATGGTAGTGATACATCAATTCAAAATACAGACAGGTGAGATGGCAGTGATGTATTAATCCAAAAAACAGACAGGTGAGATGGTAGTGATGTATCAATCCAACAAACAGACAGGTGAGATGGTAGTGATCTATCAATCCAACAAACAATCAAACAAACAGATAGGTGAGATGGTAGTGATGTATCAATCCAACAAACAGACAGGTGAGATGGTAGTGATGTATCATTCCAACAGACAGACAGGTGATATGGTAGTGATCTATCAATCCAACAAACTGGCAGGTGAGATGGTAGTGATGTATCAATCCAACAAACAGACAGGTGAGATGGTAGTTATCTATTAATCCAATAAACAGACAGATGAGATAGTAGTGATGTATTAATCCAACAAACAGACAGGTGAGATGGTAATGATGTATCAATCTAACAAACAGACAGGTGAGATGGTAGTGATGTATCAATCCAACAATACAGAATGGTGAGATGGTAGTGATCTATCAATACAAACACTTCATACCACTCAGTCACCCAGGACCCCTTAAGATTTGAAAAACAAAAATAAAAAATGTATTGAAGCACTTAGTATATTATATACACAAATCATTATAATATATATATATATATATATATATATATATATATATATATATATATATATATATATATATATATATATATATATATATATATATATATATATATATATATATATATATATATATATATATATATATAATGTTTAAAGAAAATAAAAACCCTACCTACCTACCCTAATTTTAAAGCTGGTGCAATAGGAAACAAACATGGAGTTGAATGCTACAAGAACAAAATAGTGGAGCTATAATTTTGTAGAATAAATCAAAGATCATATTGCATATTGCTGGTTTACAGAACTAGTTTGGCAGAAGCTTTATTGCTATGGTACAGTTTTGTGTCCCTTTATACTATATTGCTATGGTACAGTTTTGTGTCCCTTTTTACTTTATTACTATGGTACATTTTTGTGTCCCTTTATACTTTATTTCTATGGTACAGTTTTGTGTCCCTTTTGACTATATTGCTATTATACAGTTTTGTGTCCCTTTATACTATATTGCTATGGTACAGTTTTGTGTCCCTTTATACTGTATTGCTACGGTACAGTTTTGTGTCCCTTTATACTGTATTGCTATGGTACAGTTTTGTGTCCCTTTATACTGTATTGCTATTGTACAGTTTTGTGTCCCTTGATACTGTATTGCTACGGTACAGTTTTGTGTCTCTTTATACTGTATTGCTATTGTACAGTTTTGTGTCCCTTTATACTGTATTGCTATGGTACAGTTTTGTGTCCCTTTATACTGTATTGCTATTGTACAGTTTTGTGTCCCTTTATATTGTATTGCTACGGTACAGTTTTGTGTCCCTTTATACTATATTTCTATGGTACAGTTTTGTGTCCCTTTATACTGTATTGCTATGGTACAGTTTTGTGTCCCTTTATACTGTATTGCTACGGTACAGTTTTGTGTCCCTTTATACTGTATTGCTACGGTACAGTTTTGTGTCCCTTTATACTGTATTGCTATTGTACAGTTTTGTGTCCCTTTATACTGTATTGCTATTGTACAGTTTTGTGTCCCTTTATACTGTATTGCTACGGTACAGTTTTGTGTCCCTTTATGCTGTATTGCTATTGTACAGTTTTGTGTCCCTTTATACTGTATTACTATGGTACAGTTTTGTGATCCCAGTTTAATACATTAATTGAGATGACATAATAATGTATTGCATAATTATTGAGAGGATCATTTCACAAATAAGTACTATTTATTCTTTTACCTGCATATTTGCTGTGACATACTGGATGTGACTACCCTTTAAAATCAATCCAAGTAGAAAAATGTTCAGTAGCAGTTTTCATTAAATGAGGCCCCAAAAAATATTTCTTATTGGCTGACCATCAATGTTTTCTCATTGCTGAACCTAGCTCTTTTTTACCCTATGATCCATGGTTGATAATTGTGTCTGATTTGAACATGAAATTAGGCTGATGCTACAAGCAGACATTACCAATGTCAGCACCAGTTATTTTTTTAATCTATTGGAGACTATTAATTTGCTAATCTGCATGTGTATTCATTTAAAAAGACCAATAAGTCATCAGCAACTATTAAGACAAAGCCAGATAAGCTGCTAAGTAAGTAAATTTGCTTTTAATCCTTTGATTTCACAATATTCTCAATGCACTAGCCATTAGACAGATCTTGCAATCCCACATCAGTATAAAGATTAATACATGCTGGCATGCCCACAGGGTTCATTGTAAAGTGCCATCAGGAAGTCACTAACCCATTGAAAAAGCCCTGATGGGTATGAATGGCATACAAATTGAAGGTGACACACAAGTAAACTTTCATCTAGGAGTAGAGTTACTTAATGCATCCATTCAGGAGAAGTAGCCATATCAAGATTTTCCATACATCCATTGTGGCAGCCATGATGGATTTCTGAGCAGTGTCCTTTACTAACACCCAAACTATATATCACAAGCTTCTGCTGGTAATCATTGCCTATACAACTTCTGTTTAAAGCTGTCCAAATTCTAGAAACTTTTTCGGGTAACCATCATTCCTAGAGACTCACTAATTCTGGGCACCTGACCAAAGGGAAATTGAATTAAATGTGTACATATCTATTTGAAGACACAAAATCCTATGAATATCACTACTTAATGCAATCTGGTAAAACAACCAAAAATTTATCCTCATTCTCGATAAAGTTTTAAAATCCTCCATCATCGTCTAGTAAATCGTACTGTGTTTCTGTCATCATAAATATTGTCTGGTTCCCTATCTTTGGCCTCTGTGTCATGTGGATGCTTATAAAGAGATTGATCGTGAGATTTGCATGTAACACTTTGTACAATTTGTGAAATCTATTCAAGGTTGCAACTGAATATGTAGTTGTGAGAAAAGATCAAATAACCACTCTGTCCATTGCCAAGGTACTATACACAAGCTCAAACAATTTTCACATAGGAGAACAAGCTATGGGATTAAGTCAATTAATTACCAGAAGAGGCAGACCTCTGCTTGGCACTGAAAAATACATGCATTTACAGCTCATTCAAAAGGATTGTCAGCTTGAAAACAGCATTTCTTTTACAAGCACTGGCAGAAAACTTGTATATGGTAAATGGGTACCTTATGGCTCATTTTATAACCTGCATATTATCAATGGGTGCATACCATAGCACCTTCATAGCTATTGGCATCTCTACTTATGTTCATGAAGAGAAGCAAACTTATTTTTAAGATGGGTCTCATGGTAGACATATTTTGTGCCTTATCAGCTTCTTTTTTATATAGGTCAATGTAGACACCAAAAAAAGTGTTCTCATTACAATCCCATGTCAATTTGACTTTTCATTAGAAGTAGCCACAACATTTTCAAGAATATGCTGGCATGCCAGCAATATTTGACCTCAGGCTGGCACTATTTTCATTTAGGACAAACTAGATATCATAAGTGGTGCAAATTGACTGCCAGGAGGTATAGTGATAACAAAACTTTCAAGATGGCTGCCATGGCAATCATATTGGATGCCAAATCAGCATTACATTGTGGTAGCCATATTTTCATTTAAGATCAACTTGATACCATAAGAAGTCATCTGGTAAAAATCCATGCTAATATGTCCTTCCTTACAACAAGAGTAGCAGTAACAAGATTTTAAAGATGTCTGCCATGGTGACCATATTGAATTATAGATCTGTACCACATTCCACAAGGACAAACTAGATATTATACTAAGTCTTTTAATAAAACCTGAATGCTAACATTACAATCCATTCAGAAGGTAATGCAGTAAAAATATTTTGAAGATGTCTGAACAAAACCATTTTCATCTTGGATGAAGCTGATATGAAAAGAAGTCTTCCAGTGAAAACCCCATTTTAAAAGAATAAATTATAAAATATTTTTAAGATGGATACTGTATAGTAACATATTGTGAATTAATAGAGTCCACAAGCCTCGACAAATCAGATTAATATTTTCAATCCTAATTGGATGTTTAATAGGGTTGTGATTTTATAAGAAACATATTTCAAAACTCTGAAACATTTCAGGGCAAGCTGGACATCATAAACATCTCAATGAATGAAATTTAACTATTATCACCACAAAAATGAAAAACAATATCTGCTTAAGACCAAGAATTTTTTTTAACAATATGTCACTTTCAGTTGCAATACTTACCAAACGTCTGTGTTCATGGTTAACAAACAGTGAAATGATGCCATTTAACTGAAACACTTAAGCTCAAAATTTTCTCTCTATCTACCCATCAGTGGACAGTGGACAGTTAATGCATTATCCATGTCATACCTTTCTCAGCTTGTTTCATTTGCAATTTATCTTTTACCTGTTATTGTAACAACAATCACTTTTCAAGTCATGTCTTTGTTAAATAAATGACATTTCAGCAAAACAAGCCTAGGATTCTTGTGATTTTGTTTCCAACTGTTAGACATTATGAAAATGTAGATAATGCCTACCTTTGATTCTACCAGCAGCAGACCAAAACTACCAATTTAAAGATCATCTATCACATGTACCATATTATAGTTGAAATATGCTGCTTTTGAAAATTAAATAAATTTGTACAAATTTGATTTTAAAAAAATACTATTTTCATCATTCAATCAACCCATCAGAGAAACCAGCGAGAACAGGGGTCAAGAAAAGTTCCATGTGTGTACTGACAAGTAGGATGATGCATGGACAAATAATCAAATTACAGTTCTTAAAGAACAGATAAGGTATGCACAGCAAGCAGGTAATTGGTTAACTTACTGTTTTTATTTAGAGAACTTAAGGTCAAATGCAGAATTTTTTGAGGTTTTATAAGTAATGAAAGGATCAAAGGTGGTCAATGATGATTCTGAGTTTAGGAGAGGGGAGATAACAAACTAAGCATTTGATGGCTTAGTTAATTGGTAATGTATTTTTATTCAAGATCTTTTAAAAGGAGTATTTAAAGCAAATTCTTATATATTTTGTTGATAATCAGACAGCGCTTTATCTCAATGATAAGAAACCACCAATTAAAAAGTTTTAAAGTTCAACAAGGCTGGCTTATCAATAAATGTGTGCAGGTATGTAAAAAAAGGTCTTGGTTTTCATGCAACATGAACTCTAAGATACTATATGGAGGGAGAAAAAATATCTCCAGGCATATGCCAACATCATTGCATTTAGGCAGTGATTTTTCTGTAACAAACACACCCACATTGAAGCACTTCTTGGACACTGTATCAAAAGTGGATGAAGTTACACTTGTAGAGGCTTTGATTGCAAGTATTTTTACAAATTATATTTTGGGAAAATCTGGACTAAAAAATTGTTGAGTAGTGTGCTGCTTAATAAACAGACTGTGATACTGCTTTTTTCAATCCCTTAAAACAACATGTTTATAATGAAAAAAGGAATCTACTGACCTGAAAACCAATCTACTACAGTAATTAAAATTTGCAAATCTACTGATACAATGATAAGAAACTGTGCAGTGGTTCTCTAAAATAAACTCCCGCTAATCAAAGGTTATTCTTTAAAAAATTGTTTAAAGACATATAAAATAATTTAAAGAAATTTGTATTAGCAATATAAATAAACCCATTGGATGGTTGGTTGTTTCATTTGTTAGCATGGGTTTTATAACATTTTTCAGTACATTATAGGCTGCACATAGCGGCCAGTATTACTGGTGGAGGAAGATCCCAGGATAACCCTGTGAAGAACCACCGACTGATGGAACTAGTAAACTTTCTCACATGCCCAAACTAGAACTCTCACAGATGTAGTGACCTATACAGGTGACCACTTGGCCACCCAGAGCACCCAGTGAAAAGCCTATTGATCTGACATAGAACCCAGGTAACACCAGCAGCATGACACATAAACTGACTGCATGATGGCTAAGAACCAATACAACACTGCCACAGTTTTTTGCTAATGTATCTAAACTCTATACTTAGTGTCACTAACAGAATATATTTTTTTTTCAATAAATAATTTGTCATTTAGCCATCTCTTTCTTAACCCAACCCCACCAAATTAAATAATCTGCATTTTGTCATTGATTTTGTAACTGTCAAATCCGGGCTGCATTAAATGATACCAATGAAGTCAAGCTATCTTTTGTGATCTTACCGTCTAATAGCAACAAGCTGATGTTTTATGGCATGAAAAGATGGTTTGGCTGACTATGCCAGTAAGTAGGAGGTATAAAAACCTTACACTAACAATTTATGATCAGCCGAACAAATGGATTAGGCAAAACTTTTATCTTTGATGCATTACAAGGACAATGAAACTAGTCTCATATTGTGAGACCAGATTACTGCAACAAATGGCAACAAATACTTGCATTATTCTCCATGCAGCTTTGTCTTCTAGTCTGTACTTACCCAGAAGTTGTTTTTGTTATTGTTGTTGTTGTTGTTATTGTAGGGTTTAATCCCATTTTTCAGCACTAGATAGGCTGTAAATGGTGACCAGTATAACTGGTGGAGGAAGAACCCTGGAAACCCTGGGAAGAACCATCATCTAATCAAAAGCTACTGGCAATCTTTCTAATGTACCAATGTTAACTGAGCCTAAGACTCGAACCCAGACAGACTTACCCAGAAGTGGAAACAACCCTCTGCGATCACCGAACTACTAGATCACAACCCTAGTGAGAGTAAAATAAGCCTCTGTAGGAATGAATCAGCACTTCTTCCTAGCTAAGAAAAGAAACCACCATTACCAAAAATAATCTGGTTAACAAATGCAAAGAAGCTAAACATTTTCTACATGTACTTCCAAACCACATGACTTTGTACAAAAAATAAAACCAGGAAAATCTTTTATAAATATTTTAGCCATGAAGCCTCAAAGGGCAACAACTGTGAAAGGTAGGAGTATAGTGGAATAACATCTTGTGTGAAACCTTAAAAAAAAACTAATCAGCCCAATTTTTACTCCACAATGCACTCAACAAAGCATTCAAGTATAAAACAGCCTTTCAAAGGAAAAGGGCCAGGAAAAATCTAAGCTTTATGTGTAAATCATTTTTAAATGAAGTAACAGCTTGCAATACCATCAACTGCATTATTCATATTTGTGCATAAAATAGGCAATAGTTTTAGAATAGAGCTAAGAAAATGACTTGTACAGCTGTAGCACCCATTAGGGCAGTTGTGTAACTCAAAATCATGCAACTTAAAATTTTTGGTTTTACTGTCTTTAATTTTCATTGAAAAATACATAATTCAATTAACATTAATAATGCTCATTTTATCCATTACAAATCTGATTTTTTTTTCATTTAAGACAAATAATTTTATTTATATTTTAGTCATCACTAAAAGATTAAATCTAAAAATATTATATGTAATTGTATTAACATGAAACTCCCACAAGTCCAGAGATATCTCTACACCAATAACATTCTACAACAGGGGCAGTAACTCTTCTTCAACAGTATTTTAGGTCTCATATTGGATTATTAAATGAAATGTGTAATGGAGTGTGCACTATAACTAAATTCTCATTAACATTTGCTCTACTTCAGCAATGCCACATTTTGTATGATCAGGTCCATTTAAATTAACAAAAGAATTCTACCATTAAGCAAAATTGGGGTAATGATTTATTAGTTCCTGTATCAATGAGTGTCACATTCATGTTTGTGTATGATTTGACCTATATTGCACATGTTTAAAGGCAGTAAACTAAGCCAAGCATTTGCATGTATGAACATTGCAACCTCAATGTCAATATTTTGAAAACCAGAAAAGTGAATTCATTTTTGCAGCCATCCATTTCTGGTGTCTTGAAGAAAGAGCAATTTCTCAACACAACATGGTTTATGGTAGCCATATGCCACCTCACATGAAATACCACATTATTAACAAGGTACATGGCAGCCATATTGCCACCTCACATGAAATACCACCTTTTTAACATGGTACATGGCAGCCATATTGCCACCTTACATGAAATACCACCTTTTTAACATGGTACATGGCAGCCATATTGCCATTTCACATGAAATACCACCTTATTAACATGGTGTATGGCAGCCATATTACCAACTCACATGAAACACCTTATTAACCTGGTATATGGCAGCCATATTGCCTAAAAACCTTATTAATATGGTACATGGCATCCATATTGCAACCTCACAGGAAAGACCACCTTTTTAACATGGTACATTGCAGTCAATTTGCAACCTCTTGAGAAAGACCACCTTACTAACACGGTACATGTTAGCCATAATTTGTAACCACTACAAATTAGTAACCACCTTATATTATACCTAAGACAACACCCATATTGCTGCCTCACAGGAAAGGCTACCTGATATACGATGGTACAAGGTAGTCATAATGCCAACTCATAGAAGAGGCCAGCCTGGGTTTTAATAGTAAGATGCATTCATTAAATAAAATTTGCAACAGAGATACCTGGAACCAGAATACTTTTTGAAGACAAAACATTAGCCATTTAGATGTGATGCATCATCCTTTCTATAACAAATACAAAAAATACCTTTAATAAGATAAAGTATATTCTAATGATTTAAATGGCAAACTTAATAATATATTACCTTAGTGGCATCAATTCCAGAAAACAATGGTGAGAATCACATATACTGAATAAGTCTTCTTTCACTCATATGTTTTGGTTATGTTAATGAAGGTGCATTATTTCTCTCCTGCCATGAATATTTATAATTATTCTATTCCAGGGTATGGAAATTGGCACAATTTATACTCAAAATTATCAAAGAACTACAGCATCATCTGAAAACCTTCACAATATCCAAAACATGAACTAAAGATTGCTGATACATATTATTTCCACAATCTGGTGGGAAAAAAACCTTTAAAGAATCCAATAACATGACTGCTAATATATTTCCACTCAACATAAAATATTCAGGAACAATAATTTAAAAAATGGAATCAGAATAACATCTCTGTAGAGATCTATATGTCATTATATTTCTTTGTTAATAAAGGATAAAATATCACTGCACACTTGTTAACACAATGAAATGCTGGTAATATCACTGCAGGCTTATCTTCTTCACACAATGAAATGCTGGTAATATCACTGCAGGCTTATCTTCTTCATACCAAGAAATGCTGGTAATATCACTGCAGGCTTATTGTCTCTACACCATGAAATGCTGGTAATATCACTGCAGACTTCTTGTCTACACCATGAAATGCTGGTAATATCACTGCAGGCTTATCTTCTTCACACCAAGAAATGCTGGTAATATCACTGCAGACTTATTGTCTACACCAAGAAATGCTGGTAATATCACTGCAGGCTTATTGTCTCTATACCATAAAATGCTGGTAATATTGAAGGTTGATCTTAACTACAACATGAAATGCTGGTAATATCACTGCTGGCTTGACTACTTTACACCATGAAATGCCACTAATATCACTGCAGGCTTATCTTCTCTGTACAATGAAATGCTGGAAATATCACTGCCAGCTTATCTATTTTACACCAACACCATGAAATGCTGGTAATATTACTCAAGGCTTACCTTCTTTACACCATGAAATGCTGGTAATATCTCTGTAGGCCTGTCTTGCTAACACAACAAATTGCTTGTAATATCACAGAAGAGTTTTAGCTACTGTATAAACCCAACTTGGAAGAAATACATCCAGTGACTAACGAGCTGTTCACAAATACTTCCTTCCTGTAAAAAGATATAAAAATATGCCATCAAAATTCAGTACATTTTCAAATAAAAGACAACAAGAAGGACTAGAAAGCACTTCAGAAAGGTTTACAACCATTTAAGAATTAGGCAATGCCAGCATTCAAGCATTAACATCTGTAATCACCAGCTCACACATATGTAATTATAAACCTAAGTTGGTATTTTTCAAGATGAAAATCTAATTAAATCAGTAATTAACTGACTCGATACCCTTAGATGAGCAAGAAAAAAGAAAATTAACTTTGAAATGGAAAATTTACTTTTTAATTCATCTTGTAGTCAACATTTCTGGATAAAAATAGACTATTGTACTCCACAAGAAAGTTAGAAACAAAGCATTTTGCCTCCATAACATTGTCAAGTGTGCAATAAGGTCTTACTGCTACCAACAAAGCTGTCATTGTTGTTTTGGTGGGAGGGATGTCATTTCCATGTATGTGATGAAATGATGTACATATCTTTGTTATGAGTCCCAGACATCTTCCCCCCACCCAGACATCCCCCCCTTATTTTCCCCTCCTTTCCGGACATACCCCTCCTGGACAGTCCCCCCCCCATCTAATAGGACTTCCCCCCAGTCATTTCCCCCTCATGATCTTAAAACTTAATTCATTTAATATGACAATTTACCAATAAAATATAAAAACTTATATTAAGTTATGTTAAAATAAAAAGGTTATTTGAAATAAATTTCAGTAGTAAGTGTTAAACAAAGTTAACATTTTTACATATTAAAAAAATATATTGTTTAAAAATTAATGTTGTAAGCAATTGCTTTTAAGTATTCTATGATGTCACTATTGTTGAAGTCGGTGACTATGTTTGCAATTCTCGAAGAATAGTCTTTGTACTTCTTTGGTTGTTAAGATCCATGATTTTGTGTGTGTGTGTATGTATGTTTAGTGTGTGTGTGTGTGTGTGTTTGTGTGTGTGTGTGTGAGAGAGAGAGAGAGAGAGAGAGAGAGAGAGAGAGAGAGAGAGAGAGAGAGAGAGAGAGAGAGAGAGAGAGAGAGGGGGGGTCAGGAAAGTAGAAGTCTGCAACTATGTTTGCAATTCTAGAAGAACAGTCTTTGTAAAACTTCTTTGGTTGTTGAGGCAAATGTCCACCACAGATGTGATTTAGGCTGACATTATTTAAGCTCTATTCACTTCTATTCTTTATTTTAAATATACCAAATATGCACAATAAATAAAGGTTAGACTCAAGTTTCTTCAATATACTTCAAAGAAACCTCCTTTTCTATAGTGAGTAAAAGCACTAGCAACTGATTGACAAATAAACAATGCCCATTTTTGTTATAACTAACAATGCTTAAAAATGGATATGAATTTATGTTCACAGTTCAGATGTGGTGTCAAGCTACCCTTAAGATCCATGATTGTGTGTATGTGTGTGTGTCTGTGTGTGTGTGTGTGTTTGTGTGTGTGTGTGAGAGAGAGAGAAAGAGAGAGAGAGAGAGGGGGGTCAGAAAAGTAGATATTTTACATTTGATAATGCATTTATTTCAGGTGACAACAGTCATATCTGTGCATTAACAATGATGCGGGATGCAAGTATACATCAAAGCTAAATGTTACTATATATAAATAAAGTTGTATAAAGATAATGGGGGGAATGACTAGGGAAAGAAGTCCTATCTGATGGGGGAGAAAGTCCAGGGGGTAAATGTCCAGGGGAAAAAGTATGGGAGGGGAGTCCAGGGGGTTGGGGATGTTTAGGCCCTGGCTGTTGTTAATGTTAGAGTGACATACCTTGCTTTATCAATGAAATGCCTGTTTGCAATACCATAATATTGGGAAATTTTTCAGTGAACCCTTAGTTCTGAACTTTTGAAGGGCTTTTCTGACCTGTGTTTGACCATTCAGAGTCCCCCATTACTAGTATGTAATCAGTTTTTCATAACGACCAGAAAGTTTGAAGTTTTCTCTGGCTCTTCATGTCTTTGTGCAACATTTTTGCTCCAGCATTCACAGTGCAAATTTAAAGATCTGGTTTTACGCTTTAGAAGTAAATGTATTTATTTAGGTCTGGGTCTAGTTATTGGAATTCCTCTATAAATATACCTGTCCTACCTGATATATTCCATGTCCTATAGTTTTAGTACCAGTTAGTACCAATTATAGCTAAGATTTTATTTTATAAACATTAAAAAGTTTCTAAAAGGTCATTTTTCATTAGGTAATAGTTTTTTTTTTTTATATACAAGATGCTAATTGTGACCTGAGGTCAAGTAGAGGACTAAATAATCTTGCTACTGGAAAAATTGCCCATTGATTCTGTAAGATCTTAGTGAATTCAGATGTATTATTGTTAATTGTGTCAGAAAATCATTCGGGCCATTATTTTATTTATTCCAATTATTTAATTCAAATGATTCTTCTCTGGAAATATGAAGTGGTCTTCAAAAATAACATTCATGGAAGTAAAAGCTTGAATTTATCCTGAATTTGAAAGAATATATTCTTGGATTGTATTATTGTGATCCATCAAAAGACTGTTGGCACATCAGCATTATATGGGTCACCACAGGTACATCAAAAACTTCTGCATTAGATTTAATCTGGATTTCCACTAAAGTTTATTTGGAACTTTAATTATTAGGATTTGTGTCTTTAAATCTCAGATTATTTAGGATTTAATTCACAATACCTTTAGTTCCTTTCTTTCTTTACATTTTCATTTTGTATTCTAGGGAAATCAACTATTTGGTGAGTTTTACAAAGCTTGTTGCTTCTCACTCTTTTCTGTCATAATAATAGACTCCAAAGGATTGTGTAAACAC
Source organism: Potamilus streckersoni (assembly GCA_016746295.1). Lineage (NCBI taxonomy): Eukaryota > Metazoa > Mollusca > Bivalvia > Unionida > Unionidae > Potamilus > Potamilus streckersoni. The sequence continues at coordinate 3,850,057 of JAEAOA010001195.1, forward strand.
TACACATGACAGTGTATATTTGATTTGTTCAACATAAAGCCATAATTAATGTTATCTAATTATTCTTTGTTTCTTGATTCTGCAATCACATGACCATGTCATACAAAATGTTTCATCTTGAGCATGGACCTGTGTAAGGAAAAAAATAAAATCAACCTTTTCCTTCAGTGTGTGTCAGTCCATGCCCATGCTGATGCTATCAATGGCCAAATTCTCTAAAAAAATAAAAACTTGATGATTGATGATTGCCAATTTCCATTTTAAAATATTTCCTGCAATTAATAATAGTCTGCAGAGTTGGAATGCAAATTCACAGATTTTCACTATTGTTCCTTATATTTTGAGGTTGGACTGGTGACAAGGACTACATTTGTGGGGAGTTGGAATGCAAATTCACAGATTCTTGCTAGTGTTCCTTATATTTTGAGGTTGGACTGGTGACAAGTACTGCATTTGTGGGTCAAAAATTCTTGTATATTCAATACACATTTTATCACTTCATGAATTATCCAGTAATAAGCAATAAAGGATGGGAATTGTTAAAACAAATGCTGGTAGAAAATGAGTGAGGAGTAAAGTAAAATGAGAGCAAAGATCAAGAATGGAAAAATTCCATGGTGAAGATCTTTTCAGGATAATATGCTGTCCAAACAACTCAATATTTTTATGGAATATTTGAGCACTTGATCAAAAATTTAAAACCATAAAATAACTGTTGAAGGAAATATTGACAGTGAAATGCACACAACTAAAGTTATGATGGCAAAAGTTCATGGTGCTCACAAATTTCCAAGTCTTCAAAAAAAAAGACTGAAAAATTTAAATTCATTTATGAAATTACAAGAGATAAACTGGAAAAAAATACATCAGCACAAAAAACAAGGATCATTGATGAAGCACTCACATCTATCTACCAAGAAATGCATGATACAAAATGGTCAAAAAATAATTTTTAAGGAATAAAATAAATTTCTCACATACTTTAAAATTAAAATGTCAAGTTTTGAGGATTTTTAAGTTCAGTACTTCCAAAGAAGTGTACAAACCCTATAGTGATATCTGATATGGTAGGCAGGTTTACCATCACTGGTCCTTACTGGTATCTTTGTTGGTTAGAAATTTGTGTGCCCTAAATTTGGAAGACTGGGGGAAATAATTTCCTTGCACTTTGAAACCAAGGTTCAATACTGATGCACCACATAAATGAAGATGATTTCTGGTCGTAAACAAGTTTACCCCCGATTGTCAGCATTACAAGTAAACTGAATAGCAAGCCTCATATATAACTTGTGTATGGAGGGAGGTTTGTGAGAATGGAGCTAGTAGACTGGGTCTGTCCTTTATTTGTATTCCCTATTACAGAATTCATCCAAAAGGAATATCACATTCAAGTATTATCCTAATTTACAACCCCAAAAAATAATAATTTTCTTTTACAGAATTTCAACTATAAGAGATTAAATATTTTATCTTAAGAATTGTCAACTATCTGCAATGTTTAGACACCTATAGAATAAATAAGTCGGAACATATGAATGTCTTTATGCACAAGTGAGGACAAGAAATGGAGAAAAGTATCTGATGATGTCACAGTAGTAATGTTAAAATAATAATTGAAATAAAAGCCAAGTGAAGCCACATTTTATCCATCCAATAATTAACACACATATTTCATGATCATCACAGACTTTCTCTGTGATTTTATATCATTCAGCTCCGCATTGTAATCATTTATTATTCCATCCGAAAATCTGGAGCCATGGCAACATTTACTAGTATGCATATCAAGATCTACACAAGACTATTAATGTCTCTTGTTGATCTTGTCATTAGTTTGTAGTGATAACTCTGTTACATTTTTAGATCTCAAAATTAGCCTTATTTCACAGATTTAAAAGTTATCTCACCAAGCATAACAGAATAATTTCCTATAATGCATATGTGTTGTCTATTATTGATTATTCTATAATGTCTAGGGAAATTGAACAATTCCATTGAATACACAAAATAAAGTGCATGAATATTCATTGATGTCACAGAATATTGGGTACTTGATTAGGCATATTATATGAAGGAAAATGTACTCATTGTCATTGCTGCATTTAGCATTTCCAGAGAGTGGCTAATTTTCATCCTTAATTATCTAAAAATACAGAGTTTGGTTCACCCAATGCTGCATGAGTCAAGTACATGCAGTGAGAATCCATATTAAATAAAGTTCTCTATTTGTGGATATTCAACCACTACCTGGGTATTTTTGTACAGTATAGTCATTTTCAAGGTAGACATTTTTATAACTGACTGACAAAATGAATATAAAAAAATTGTATGCTGCATGCACTGAAGGATGTATAATATTTGAGTTCTTATAATACACCGAGATTATTCTTGTCGGACATCAATTCGTGTCCGAAGGTGGTCAACATAGCAGTAATCTTGTCCAGTAATTTTGATGAAATGATTCAATGTGTAATGAAGCCACGTATATCAGTGCAATTGTACATAATTGTGTCTCATGTACTACATGGTATTGCTAGTTACTTTTGTGACATGGAATAAGGAGTTTCTTGCAATCCATATCCTCATGCTGATTGTGACATTGGCTAGTAGGACAGCACTTACTGTAAGGGACCAAAACCTTGGGACCAACAGGTCTGAAGGGAATAAGGGGACTGTCAAGGGATCCATTGGCAGACTGAGAAGGGTGAGAAATGCATGGTGGCTCCTTGACCATTCACTGGATGCCATGAGTTACATATTGTAGCAGAATACTCCCTCGGCTACACTGCCCTAAGTCTTGCTATCTCAGGTTTTTTATGACAGATCTTGTATTAGGAGTGATACCCTGCTGAATCTGTCTGATGACTGGCACTTCAGAGTGTGACAAGTTCCCAGCTCATCAGGATACTGTCTTATTCCTGGCTTTTTGGGTGTCACCGACTTGGTCACAGACTAAATGCAGGGTCGCCAACTGGTCACAGTCGCCAACTTGTTGCAGTGTTGCCAACTGGTCGCAGTCTTGGTCACCGACTTGTTGCACAGTTGCCGACTGGTTGCAGTACCCGACTGTGTCATACAGACACTGACTGGCCTTCCTCTAGTCACAAACTGTCGCAGAGTCGCCGACTGGTTGCACAGTCGCAGACTGGGTCTTTTTCTTGTTGCCGACAGGATCACAGTTGTAGTCAGAAACTTGTCGAAGCCGCCAACTGTGTCGAAGGGTCGCTGGCTGGCTACAAAACTGGTCTCCCTCTGGTTGCCGACTGGGTTGCAGTCACTGACTGGTTGCATGGTTGCAGTCACCGACTGGTTGCAGAGTCACCAATTTGTTGCAGGGTCACTGACTGGTCTCCCTCTGACCGATGACTGGGTTGTTGTCTCGGTCGCAGAGTCGTGATGTTATCTGCTTATGATCAATAGAGAGAGACAACAGTTCGAAATGATGAAAGAATAGCTATCCTCAGTCTAAAATGTGTATTGTCGCAAGTTCTCTGCATTTCTTGGATGAGCCTTGTAGCGCCAGGCTGCTGGTCGATGAAAGACCTTGTCCCTAAACTTTTCAGATTCCTGGCCTGGCTCTCTCATACCATACAGAATACGACTAAGTGTGCTTGCTCTGGCAGGGTGGTTATACTGCTACACTGCAGGGGACATTTTCACTCTATGCCACTTCCTAACACATCACAATAGCAGTCACAGTTGGTTCTTAAATATACCCAGGCGGAATCAAGTATCCCAAAACTAAGACAATAGATGGCACTACAAAGCCTGCCAAACATTTTAAATCACAATATAAACTTTAACGAAATGAAATACTAAACAATGAAACGAAAATTTGAAGTCCATGGGGTTTCCTCGTTACAATATATTCCATATATTCCACTATTGAACCAGTATTATTCAGTATCGCAATATGAGTGAAATCAATAATTAACCAACACACTATGAGAGAAATCAGTCATTCAGTATCACTATATGTGTGAAATTCAATCATACATCCTACTTGTGAATGAAACATAAATTATTCATATTTTTGTACAAATTTTATACTCTGATACTGTAGATAAAAATCATATATTATTCATAAAGTCTACACATTGATTATTCATGGTGATAAATCCATATAAGCACTCCCCCATTAAAATGCATCTCATTATAATACAATTTCATATACAATGTGTACAACTATGGACCCTATAGCCAAAATCGTATAATATTGAGGCAAATATGAACTTGCAGAAAGTAGTTGCCATAGAGCACTTAATGAAAAGTGCATCTAACTCTGGTAAAAACCTTATTTTGATACATCATTATTTCAGATACAATAACAATAGCAATTTTCATGATGGTCGCCATGATGGCCATATTGGACATCAGACTGGTATTTTTTTCACCATAAAAAGTCTATCAAGTTGATAACAATTATCCATCAGGAATAGTAGCAATAGTAAGTATTTCAATATTGTTGCTATGGTGGCCATATGATATTGGATGCTTGAGTGGAACCTTCTTCACTCTGATGGCCTTGTGTTAAAGCATCTGCCTCTGATGCAGGAGGTCAAGGGTTCAAACCCCAGCTGAGTCATACCAAAGACTTATAAATATGGTACTAACAGCTTCTTTATTTGATGTTCAGAATTAAGAAGTTAGTGTTAGGACTGGTAGGTGTGATTGAGTGGGACATCATGCTACATATCAGTTCAGCATGACACCCCAGTGGTAAACATCACTATAAACTACCACACTGCAGACATCATAGTGATTTGACTGAATAATTGTTAAGGTCTCACTGGATAGTTTCGTATTTTGAAACTCCCCTAATTTTTAAGGTAGAAGGCATGAGCCTGATTATCACAATCCTAGCATTTATAAACTCACACATAAGCTAAATCTGTAATGTGGCTTACATTTACTTTGAGTTAGTCTTGTAAATGGGTTGCCTTGTTGGTGACTGCCTATCACAGTTAGACTAGCACTGGAGATCAAACTTAGTCTGCAAATGTGCACCCTACTTGGCTTACATGTGTCTGTTTCAGAGGTAAATAGCTAAAAATCTACATGGTTGAGGGGTGATGAAAAGTATGTTAATTTGTTATAGTACTAGTGAACTTTCAAGATCAATAAGGTACATACTGACTCTGTGAGCCTGCTTCTCACAGGAACAGGTTGAAAATAGCTCTTTTCCATCAAAAATGAATGTAAAAAAGAGGGGTTGGTGGTAGCTAGGTTCAGTATCAAAACCACCAGTTGCATAAGGAATTAACCATAATACCTTAGTCAGAATCTTACAAGCATCCTTTCAACAAAAATCATTAGTTAGTTTTTATTTGTATCTTTATTGTAAAATTATGATCATTTTTCTGCAATAGGTCATTGTCTGATGAAAATTTGGCAAAACAACTGTCCCGTGACACCTAAAGCTATGTTAAAAATCCAAATCTCACACATATACACTCATATATCACCAACTAGACATCACATGAAGTCTTCTAGTGAAAACTCTGTCAACATGACTTTCAGTCCACAAGCCTTTTCATATGGTTACCACTGAAGCCTCCAATTGGTTTACAAATGACCATAATAAATTTTTCTATTAATGGACAAAGGGATGTCATAAAATGGACACAGGATGATGAATAACAGGTATCTGACAATCTCTTAAGTTCTTCTTGTACATGATCAGGAGAGCTAAATAAAATTAACAAAACTAAATAAAACATGGTAAATTTATGAATTTCTGCAAATGATAGTAACATTCATCAGTGTGTTTTATATTTACTATAGTTGCATGGTATTACCAATCTACTAGCTTATTACAGTATTTTACTCTGGTTCAAACATACTATGGTCTCCTACCCACTATATCGGAACTGGGCTATTTCTGTCAATAAGGAATTCCCAATTAATCTTCATATGAATTCGATGATATTAAAAGTGTGTTTTCATTTTTCCCTACAAAATGCTTCCAAATATTAACTCCATTTTTAGTTTTTTATTTTAAAATTGATATTTATGAACCTTTAACACTTTGTTGTCATGTTTTACATATGCAAAGATGGAGGTTGAACAAGATGTTGTGAATATATGGAGAAATCCTCAAATGAGCACACACTGTTTTTGTACATTTAACAGTGTATGCAAAATCTGCTCACTTCATCTTTAGATGCAAACTTATTAATTAACAATTAACAAATTCTACTACAATACTATAATTGTGGTATATACGGTAGAGCTTATCTTGGCATTTACAGAAATTTTGTGTGGTACACAACCTTAATTTTTACATGTACATGTATACCACAAAGCATGGTCATCCTAAAACAATATAATCATTCAAATATTTAGTTTAATATATTTTATTTTGGTTTCCTGAAATATGAAATACATATGATAAACACACACACAAATTCCAAATGATCCACTGTTCTACTACTTATGCTAAGTGCATTTTTAAAATAATGATCAAATAATTCTGAATAGAAAATTCTGACCCAGAAAGATGATATTTTGATCTTGTGCATAGATATTCAGACAAAAATGTTTTCTCTGATAGCCTTCTCACTGTATCTTTATTTTAGACACCAATGCTTACAAAATCATCCCTACATAAACATGCACACAACCATGTACACACAAAACAAACCTTGAATAAAGTATGAAAGAGGTATAATCACCGCTATTAAGAAATCCAAGCCAAGCATGGAAAACAACCTGACACTGGAATCTGTTGCAACCGGCCAGCACCAACTGCCCTGCTGGTACTTGGAATCTATTAAAGAAGAATTACACTTGGTCACAGCTGACCTCTCACTGTTAACCACAATAGGTCCACTATAGATCAACAGCCAGCTGCTGCACTGTCACACAACAAGTTCCTACTTAAATAATGACAAATAGTGAGATTATGTTGGTTCTGGTCTCTATCAGTGAAAATAATATACAACTAATTATCAGCACCTGACCAGCTGTACCTACCTGAACCTAGGGAAAAATTGGTAAAGAATACTTATTGGTTACTCAAAGGCAGTAAGAAAGAAATTTGAAATTTTCTCAGTTATTAGTGCTGACTATGTTGGTAATTGCAACTTAATATTCCTAACCTGCACTTAGCATAAACATCAGAATGCTTTCTGGAAATTAAGGTGTACATTTCCATTGGTATTTGATATCAGTAATTACAATGGCCTGACACTCCCATCTCTTATCACAGCTGTGGTGCTTCAACTGCTTCTAACATCCCCCCTTATCTTTAAACTGTATTTACAATGGCTCTTGCACTGTATGTATGGATGCAATGAGAGTTTTTTTAAAGACATATCAAAATAATATTGGCTATACAGAGCCAATTGTTCCAACGCTGCAAAATTAAAACAACAAACAACTTTAAGATACACTCCTACAAATAAACATAATGAGGAAATTCCACAAGCTCAATGATAACAGGTAAATATGTTGAATTCTTTAAAAAGTATGTAAAATAAAGCATGCAAATAAACAGTATAAAATCAATCAAAGGTTTGAAAAAGAAAGACAAGAATTATTTAAGCACCTGATAAGCTTAAATAATTATAATGCTATTAGAGGTTCATTATATGAGGAACAATTTCTCAATGACCTATATAAAGTTCCATGGAATATGATCCAAAATTTGGATGACATAGATGAAGCTCTGAGGGTGTGGACTGACTTATTTATGGATGTAGTCTCTAAGCATGCATCACTAAAAGTACATGGAGTAAAGAATGAAATCCAACCTAATTGGCTTACAACTGAAATCCTTGATGCTATGAAAACAAGAGACCAATTCATGGCTATGGGAAACCATGCACAATATAAAGTATGGAGAAATAAAATAACAAGTATGATAAAAAAAATCTAATCAAAATTATTATCAATCATTGCTTAAAAACATAAAGAGCGACAAAAACTGCATTTGGAAAGTCTTCAATGAACTCACTGGAGGAACACACAAAGATCAGTTAAATAAAATTCACTCACTTCTGGTAAATGACACCATAGTCACTGATGACAATGACATTGCAAATGTTTTCAATTATTTTTTCACCAACATTACCACAATGTTAAAAGAACCAGTGATTAAAAACAACTTTAATGAACTGAAAAAGTTCTGCAGTAGCAAAATCTCTAAGGAGGTATGTTTCTCTAACCCACCAGTATAAAAAACTTTGCTAAGAAATGTCTCAGTGAACTTGATACTAAGAAAGCTACAGGACTTTATTAGATTGGTCCACCACTCATTGAATCTTCTGTTTGCTATCATAGATAGCATAACATTTATAATCAATTTAAGTATTGCATCCTCATAGTGTCCCCAAAATATAGAAAACTGCAAAAGTAACTCCTATTCGCAAATCTGGTTCTAAGGATGATGCTGATAATTACTGGCCAATCTCAATACTACCAAACTTGTCAAAATTGATTGAAAAGCATGTCCATGATTCATTCCTATCATATTTAACCAAACACTTTCTGTTATACCCTAATCAAAAAGGCTTTAGACAGAAATATTCATGTGAGACTGCCTTGATCTCCCTAACTGATAAATGGCTTCAAGCACTTGATCAAGGTAGAATAATAGGTTCTGTATTTGTAGATTTCAGGAAAGCTTTTGACATGGTGGATTATGAAATCCTTTTGAAGAAACTGAAAATCTACCAATGTTAAAGCAGTTAGATGGTTTACTTCATACTTAAGTGAAAGAACACAACATGTTTATATAAATAATGTTCTGTCTGAACCTGGAACAATTAGATGTGGAGTACTACTAGGCTCAATTCTGGGTCCATTACTGTTTATTTTATTTATTAATGACCTACCACTTGTACTAAAGAACTCATTATCATCTACAGATCTCTATGCAGATGACAAAAGGACTCATTATCATCTACAGATCTCTATGCAGACATCCAAAATACAAAGCAAAAACTCGAAATTTCTTTACAGAATGCCCTAAATAAACTGGATAACTGGTGCACATGCAAATGGCATGGTGGTTAATACTGGTAAAACTAAAATATTACTGATCTCAACAAAAGAACAAAACTTGATAGTGATGAACTATGTCTGACGTGGAAGGATAAAAGGTTACAAATGGTCTGTCACGATAGTCTACTTGGTGTTTTGGTAGATAATAACCTATCATGGACTGAACATATTAAAAATAGCAAAAAAGTCAATTTAAGTTTATGACTTCTCATTAGGATAAGACACTTTCTCCTGGAATAGCACAGAAAACTATTTTATAACAGTTACATACAACACTATTTAGACTACTGTAATATAGTATGGGGTAATTCAAATGATAAAAACTTAGCAAAGCTAGCACATCTCCAAAAAAAGAGCTTTTGAGTTAATATCAATCCAGAATGAAAGCAAGGGAAATTTATTGGTTAAGTTAAAAATATTACCTATTAAAAACCGAATCTGTTTAAGAAAAGCTAAATTAATGTACAGGATAGCCAATAATAGTGCTCCTGAATATTTACAATCACTATTCAAGTATAGGCTGCCTGGAAAAACACCCCACCTGCAATCAATGTCTACCAAACAGTACAAAATTCCCAAACCAAATAAAGAATTATTTAAAAAATGTTTCCAATACTCTGGAACTTTGATTTGGAATAGTATTCTAGTTGAGATTGAAAATGCCCACTCTATTTCCTTTTTCCAAACCCAGTATATACAGTGGCTTCAGAGATGCAGTAAAAATAAGTAAATTCCTTTGAATGAGGGTCTCAAGATAGATTAGTTCTTAGCTGATTGAGTTACCCTCTTTAAATAAAATAATAATAATAATAATAATAATAATAATAATAATAATAATAATAATAATAATAATAATAATAATAATAATAATAAATATAATAATTTGTTGTTGTTGTTGTAGGGTTTAACACCATTTTTCAGCACAAGATAGGCTATACATGGCAGCCAGAATTAATGGTGGAGGAAGAACCCTGCAAAACTCCGGGAAGAACCACCAACCCACGAGAAGCTACTGGCAGGCTTTCTCACTTACCCACACTAGCCGAGCCTTGACTCGAACTCACAACTAACAGAAAGAGGTGAGATGGCAGTGATCCGAAACGGTTATCGCTTTAGACCACAGGGTTACGAGGGGCCCTAATAATAATAATAATAATAATAATAATAATAATAATAATAATAATAATAATAATAATAATAATAATAATAATAATAATAATAATAATTGATTATGACTATGGTCACATGCACTAAGGGCAAGCAATCTCTGGCCTCTTCAGTTTCACTTCAACACATTTTGGCCTCATCTATGAAACTTAATAGCTAACCATTACATGTCTGCCCCCCCTAATTATGTGGCTTGCCAAAGCTTCACTGAAATTTATCAAGATATTGCCAAATATTTCAGTAAAATCTCCATATAGTATAACCAAATCTTTAATTGATGAAATTTCACTGAAATACTAGTGAAATTTCAAAGAAATTTTTGTCATATTTTCACTATGGAGAGCTATGAAAACCTACTGGTTCTCACATACCAAATTTGCCAAGCTTGAGACTTGAAGCCAATTGATGCAACTGATTAGGCATATGTAAAATTGCCAGTCTGAGATTAAATAGACCAGGCATATGTAAAATTGCCAGTCTGAGATAAAATAGACCAGGCATATGTAAAATTGCCAGTCTGAGATAAAATAGACCAGGCATATGTAAAATTGCCAGTCTGAGATTAAATAGACCAGGCATATGTAAAATTGCCAATCTGAGATACAATAGACTAGTCATTTGTAAAATTGCCAATCTGAGATACAATAGACTAGGCATATATAAAATTGCAAGTCTGTGATAAAATAGACCAGGCATATGTAAAACTGCCAGTCAGAGATACAACAGACTGAGCACTGTTCAAACTGCCACTCAGAAAGACAATAGACTGGGCATACATAAAAATGCTAGTCACAGAAATAATAGACCAGGCATATGTAAAATTGTCAGTCAGAGATGCAATAGACCAGGCATATGTAAAACTGCCAGTAAGAGATAGAATAGACCAGTCATAAGTAAAACTGCCAGTCAGAAATACTTCCTTTTAAAATACCAGATGTGACATTTGTTACAACCATGGATTTTACTCTTATAAACTTTAATCAAATGAAAGAGTCAATATTTTCTTGCAGATCAAGAAGCAATAAACCGTATATATCGATGTTAAGTGTTGACTCAATGAGATCCTGATCCTGTAAGATACTATTTACAATTCTTTGCAAATAATTCTTAAGCATGCAAGCTCATCAAACTATAGTCCCTGAAAAAGCCCTTTTTACTTGTGAATAACCTTGATCTGCCAGACCAAAATGTTCCTTTATATGCAAGTGTCCTGCTTGTAGCTGTAGCACAAATTTGGTACTGCACAAAAACCTACATACTTAGTGTGTAGTCTTGTTCCCCGAAATGTGAACCAAGATTTTGATTTCTTTCATTATATTGCAAAAGAAGTGCAAAGCAAACATATGATTTGTGTTCAATTACTCCATGAAAATTTACAACTTTATACTGTGCATAATTAAAAGCACATTTGCTTCTTGTGACAACATCTCTTCAAATCTCTTTGAAAATTACAGGAACATTATTAATTTGATGGCTACATGGCTCTTTAGCGAGTGAAAATCTATATGCAAAATCAATACATGTGGTAGCAGAGTTTGTTGCCAACACACGAAATGCCAGCATTAGCAATTACAGGCATCACGGTCAATTGCACTGATTTGGACATTAAACTCATTTTGTCCAAATATATCACAACAAAGCCTTTTGTTGCACTAATCATCCAACTTTACTCTCTGCTATTCAGTTATCAAAGATGCATTCAAAATGTCAAGTTTCATACATGAATAAATATCAAAAATAAATTATGGAAACAAATTACAGACAATATCAAATAGATCCTGGAAAGTTAAGCAAAGTGACCCATTTATTCTTAAGATCAAAGCAGAACACAATCAAACCCATCTTAACTAGCTACCAATGGGAAAGGGCCAAATTGGCTTTTGTTCAAAGCTGACCTCGGAATGTAAATAACCCATTCAAACTTGGTTCTAAACAAACAATATAAACCAGGTATTAATACCATTATTATTATTATTATTATTATTATTATTATTATTATTATTATTATTATTATTATTATTATTATTTTTATTTAGTGTGTTTGGAGATTTTGTAATTTTTAACATAGCTTTAATAATTTTTCAGTCATATCGTTACAATGTCTGCAGTGTGGCAGTTTATAGTGATATTTGGCACTGGGCATCATGCCGAAGACATGTAGCATGATGTCCCACCCAGTCACATCATCCTGACACCAGGCCAACCAGTTCTAACACTAACCTCTTAATGCTGAGTGTCAAGCGAGGCAGCTGTTAGTACCATTTTTGTAAGTCTTTGTTATGACTTGACTGGGGAATGAACCCACGACCTCCTGCATCCGAGGCAGATGCTCTAACCACTAGGCCACCGGAGCGGTTACTATTATTTAGTAGTAGAAGTAGTAGTAGTAGTAGTGGTAATCTATGCATTATTTGATCATTATTCTTTTTTAAAACACTTAGAACAATATCCTACTATAATTCACCATATATATATATATATATATATATATATATATATATATATATATATATATATATATATATTCAGCATTCTAAATTCTGTTTGGAAAAGGTATTACTTAATAGATATTTTCAAGATTTCCCTCCATTTGATTTCCATGTGGTACATTTTTACCCATATATGGAAAGGAGATAGCTAATTAAGATACTTTTATCCCGCTGCTGGAGTCGCTGTCTCAAAAGTAACCAGACTTAAGTAAATATAGAAATTATCAACCCAATGATCAACTTGTCACCTTCATTGAAAGACTTGACATAATTCAAGGTAAAACACTGTTCCTATCATGCATTTACTATTAAATGGGAACAAAGCTGTCATCTTCAGTTCTCACACAGTCTGGATTGCCTTGAAAACTTGAACAGAATATCTTAAATTGATAAAACAAGGACAATAGTTAGCCCATTATCACTTCTTGGATTAAGAAAATTACCACCAATGGCATAGTATGGCATAGTATACTCAAAAATGATCACTGAAATATTTTGTGCAAAAACCACTTTTTTCTATTACTGACCATGACCTTTGGACCCCAAAATCAATTACTTCTTCCATCCTACAAGTATTAGCCATCCAAAAAGTTTTGTTCAGGTCTGTTTTGTAGAACTAATAATCAAATTCATCTATCTGTCACAGTAACCTTTACCTTCAAAATTTTCATTTCAGAAATGAAAGTTTTCTTCTGAGACACCACCAGTACAAGCCATCCATAAAGGTTTCATCCAAACACATGATGTAGAAACATTGTTCTTGCTGAGAATGCACTTTCTCCTTTTTCACTTACAGTGATCTTGAAATGTGAGCAAAACATCATAGGATTTTTGCTTATCCCAAATTCCAGCCATCCTCAAAGTTTAGTAAGTGTACAGGTGACCTTCACCCCTTCACCATTGAGCTTTTGAGCATAAAAATTAAATCAGTTCTTCCCTTTCCAAAGTGTGGGCCATCCACAATGTTTCATATCAACAGATTGTGGTAAACTCAAGGTTTTGTGCTGAAACCATCAGTCTTCATCCAATGACCTTAACCTTTGATCTTTTGACCCCAAAACTAATAGGGTTCATCCTTATCCCAAGTACACAGTGCACTAAACCATCCACACAATTTAGTAACACTAGATGGTGGACAACTTTAATTATTATGTAAAAATGTATTTAAACAAAACAAATTTAGCATCTAATTGGTTCAACAGGTGGTTCAGGTAAAACCTAAGCTTCTATTAGAAGGATACCACAGTTCTCTAAGGCAACAACTGCTCCAGATGTGCCTCCTACACCATTCTCTGACACTGATGCCCTGGATTCCTCCATTCTACTATTGCCTTACACAATAAATTCTGGATTAAAGTTTAAAAAACACAAAATAAACAAGTTGAAAATGCACACATTAAAAATTAAATTAAATCTCAACCTCAACTAACACAACCTGGAGAAGCTCTAATAAAGAAAAATATTCAATATTTCCAAAGCAATTTCCTCACCTTAAGAAAGATTTTACCAAAAAAAACTCATTAATCCTGATTGGTTGATCAAAGTTGGCTTAAAGCCCATGTACATGATGTACATGCAATACTTCAGTGCCAAGGGCCGATATAAAAAAGGACTGAAAGTCCATGTACACAAAACATGCAATGTCTCTCATGGGCTGATATAAAAAAGAACTGAAAGTCCATGTACACAAAACATGCAATGTCTCTCATGAGCTGATATAAAAATGGACTGAAAGTTCATGTACACAAAACATGCAATGTCTCTCAGGACCTGGTAAAAAAAAAATTAAAATTTATGTACACAAGCATGCAATAACGGTCAGGGGTTGATTCAAGATGGCCGAAAGCCCATGTACAGAAACAAAACCAGAAGCCAGAATAGATACTATGTGCAAGCATCAATATGTAATGATGTTCACCAGTTATCAGATGCTATCATCTGCAATGAAGGAAATGGTGAACTGGAGAAAACATGTTTGTAGTGTTTTGAGTAAAAATATGATCAACTGATTAAAATCATTAAAATTGTCCTCTGCAATTATGTTGCCCTGTGCAAGGATACTTATGTGATCATTGAGTAGGATGTTGGATGTATAGATCTATTTTATAGATGGATTGCCAACTCTGAGGTACTACTATGAGATGGATTTCATCTAACTGTCTACATCAGACACCAAAGAACAATGACATAATAGTTGAAGTAGCTGAAAATTTGATCAAGTAGCTTTCACTTGTGGAAAGGGACAGCAGAAATTTCAATGTAGTGGAGGGAACTGTCATAAAAGGCAAGAAACAACATAACCCTCAAAAAAGTGTTCAAATTGTAATGAAGGAAACCATAACACCAATGAATGCAGGCACTGTGGCCCTTTGCAAGCTGGACATAATGTAACATTGTATGCTGGACTTGACCGTGTCCAAAATTGAGTTTATTTCTGCTTGACTGACTTTTTAAATTTGTTTTATTTCATTTATGTAGACAACTATTAATAACTTCAGTATTCTCTGTGTGTATGAGCTTATTTACAGAATTATTATTCAGGTAAACAAGGAGTAAATATGTTGATTTGAGTCAGGGTTTTGGAGATTCCAAAGTGAATTAAATTATAGACTGTTATGTTGTAAATAAACAAGGATCATTAGATCATTTTAGAGGGTTATTTTCCATTAGGTAATGGTTGTTTTTAGAAAATGCTAATTGTGACCTGATGTCAAGCAGAAAACTATATTATCTTGTGACTGTGAGGATTTTACCAGTCATGCTTTAACATCTAGCACTTTAAGCTGTATTATGTTGTAACCAGTTTGAGCTGAATCTTATGTTCTTCAAATGGTTTCATTCAAGTGATTATTTTCTCTGGAAATAAAAAAGTGCTCTGACAAAATTCTTGTGTAAAGGCATTCACTGGAATTTCTACTGAATTCAAACCTGGAATAATAGTTTTGTTATTCAACAAGAGAATGTTGACACATCAGCACTTTGCAAGCTATAACAGACATATAATATCCTTCAAATTTTGATCCCTTAATGACTTGAACTGAGTTTTATTTAAGTCTTTTTATTAAGACTTCTTTTTCTAATTCTAGGATGCTGAGTGGTTTAATGCACTCATTGTTACAGATCATTACCATCACACCTCTGTCTGCATGGGTTCAAAGCTCAGGTTCAGTCAATATGGGCATGTGAGAAAGCTTGCCAGTAGCTTCTAATGGGTTGGTGTTTCTTTCCGGGGTTTTACAGGTAATATTACTCCAGCATTAATATTAGCCATCATGTATTAGCCTATCTTGTGCTGAAAAATGACATCAAACCCTGCAACAACAACAACATATTTACTATATTTTTTTTATTTAATTCACAATTTCATAAGTTATTTTTTTGGTAATTTTTCACTTTGTTTTCTAGGGAAATATATTTATTTGTTAAATTGTACAGAGCTTATTGTCTTCACTCTTTTATGTTACTTATTTCATTAGACCATAAACTCATGACAATGAGTTACAAGGCACTATGGCCTTTTGCAGAGCTGGGTGTATGTGTTTATGGGTCACAAGGCATAATGGCCCTTTGTAATGCTGGGCATATGTGTTTATGAGTCACAAGACACTATGGACCTTTGTAATGCTATGCATATGGGTTTATGGGTCACAAGGCAAGATGGCCCTCTGCAATTTTAGGCATATGGGTTTCTGGGTCACAAGGCATCTGCCTGTTATAATAAAGAAGGAAAGGGCATTACAAAGCAGAAACACCACATACCAAATCTGACCCTAACTGCATCATGAATGCCACTAACATGTTTGAAATCATAGAACCTCTATTTTAAGAGTGTCTAAAGCTCAAGTGTACATGTGAAGAGAATGTAAATGACATTACAAATATTACTAATAACATAAAATTGTCCTGTAGGCTGAGTGCATGTGTGTGTGTGTGTGTGTGTGTGTGTGTGTGTGTGTGTGTGTGTGTGTGTGTGTGTGTGTGATTTGGAGTTTTAACATAGCTTTCAAACATTTTCAGTCATATTACTATAATATCTGCAGTGTGGCAGTTTATAGCGATGTCTAACACTGGGGCATAATGCCACAGATATGCAGCATGATGTCCCACCCAGTCACATTATTTTGACACCAGGCCAACCAGTCTTAACACTAACCTCTTAATGCTGAACACATAGTGAGGTATCTGTAACCTGTTAGTACCATTTTTGTAAGTCTTTGGTATGACATGGCCAGGGTTTAAACCCGCAACTTCCTGCATCTGAGGAGATTATATCACAATATTATTTCATGTGCCTTATGATAAGCATATAAAACAGGAACCTAGTGACAAAATGCCTCTCAACTTTTTCATCTAAGATACTGGTCAAATATTTAATGGTATGTTCATTTTATATTTTT
This sequence comes from Potamilus streckersoni, assembly GCA_016746295.1. Taxonomy (NCBI): domain Eukaryota; kingdom Metazoa; phylum Mollusca; class Bivalvia; order Unionida; family Unionidae; genus Potamilus; species Potamilus streckersoni. Next base: position 3,867,116 of record JAEAOA010001195.1, read on the forward strand.
CTCAGACAACAATGTATTTTATGCATATGGATTTACACAATATTAGGTACTTTTTATTTATTTATATATAATTACAATTCCTTTCTCCAAGATGATCTGAAAGCTGAAAATTAATTTTTGCATCATAAACAAAACACTGATCTAGATCTCTATGCTATGTTGATGAAGTAAACACAGAAAAATGTCTGAATAGACCAAATTTAATAAAGTCAAACAAATTCATAGTGGGACCCTGGCTGGCAAAGTGGTCTAAAACACTTGCCTTTATCAATCACAGTTGTCTCACATCTGTCCTTGTGGGTTCAAATCTTGGGTTTGGCTACAGTGGGTTTTCGAGAAATCTTGCTAACAGCTTCCTGGTAGATCTACCAGGGTTATTCCTCAACCAGTTATAGTGACCTATCATGTGTTGAAAAAAATGGCATTAAGCCTACAATAATAATAACTGATTCATGCTAAAATTACTTCTAATAAAAACATTCAATATAGCCATCAGTGCATCCTAATATGAAAAAGTCAGTATTTACTCAAACAATGAAGCAATAATTGTGGTTTTATAGTCAAATGAAAGTAATACAAAAAAGAAAATTAATGACAGATGAAAAGCCAAAAGATAACTTCAATGATAAAGTGAAAACTGCCTAAGGGTTTTGTTGAATGCAAGTCCAAGGAAAATGGATGATAATCTAAATGTTGAATGTGGACTAAAGTCTCAGACTTGGATCATGTTTGCTTTCATCCTAAGATTTCTAATTGAGGTGTGGAATAGTCTCCTTAGCCTGTGTCCAAGAACCAGGAAGAGATCTAGCAATTCAATGATAGCATGTTAAGATGCAAAATGGGGTATTTTAGCAAGAGAATCCATATTAAAAGTCATTTTCATTGTCAAGAACTAAAATTAAGTATAATAAATAAGCTGCAATTGAATAATATTTAAAATATTAAATATTCTTGCTGACAAACATGTGTTGAAAGAAAAGCAGCGGTATTTTGAGGGCTCTATGGTGAGGTATGAATGTACCATCTCGACCATGGTGTATGTCCTTTCCAAGACAAGGCACATTTTTAAAAAAAAAGGAGTTAGCATTATCTTATCTTACATTCTAAGCAACATAAGAATCAAACCAATTTTGATCATAAATCATTCCAATTAAATTAAATTTGGAAATGCAATAATTTTTTAAAGTTGGGAATTTGAATAATGAGAAATACTGACATCATCAATTTTACAACACAAATAAATCCATGTAAATCACTCTGCTTTCCCGATCATGTATTAATGGATTACAATATTTCATCTAATCAGTCATAACATCTGACAGTTCTGTTGTTTTCCTTTGTAAAGACCATAAATTCAATTCCTGTGAGGGCCATATTCTTCAATTCAACAAAAGCCATCATGGTGATCGGAACCAAATGGCTTAGTAAAAATGGCTTGGAAAATCCCATTCACATCATAAATTATCTGTTACCAAGTCAATCTTCTCAAAAACTGCATAAAATTAAACCACAATATTCATAAGTGCGTTTTCTATCGAGTACTCTGTGACAAACTGTAAATCCCACAAAGTCAAACCACAATATTCATAGCTGACAGTGTGTGTAGTGTATGATACCTTGTGCACAAACTGCACTTCCCGTTGAAGTCAAAATCAGAAGTAGTCATTTATGTTACAGCACTGGTCAGCAAAATAGAACCCATGGGCCATTTGGCCCATGACTTAGTTTTATCTATTAATGTAAATTATAGCATGTGACTTTAAAAGTCAATTGTCCAGCCTGCACCTTGGAAGAAATATGTTGTTCATGCCTGGTTAAAACTGTGCACTATTTGATACATGAGGACCCCATGATATTAATGTTACATTGTGTACATGTCTGAAACCCAAGGGACACTGGTTCTTTTAGCATGTGGTTGACAAGCTTGTAAGTCAGTAATACTGTCATGATTACATGTGTAAATGAGATCACTGCCCTGTAAATATTTTGATGAACCTGCCTACTGTTTCAATGATGCTTAATGCCTCAACAAATTATGAAACTTTCTATCCCAGTCTTATTCAAAATGGCTGAAATTATGCATGGCAAATCATTTCCTGTTTGGAAGTATCCTACATTTCTTGATGCCAGTGACAAACAGAAAGTTAAATGTAACCAATGCTGTTCAGAGATCTCCTACAATGGAGGTAGCAACAATGTGATGACCAACTACATGAAATGTCCGTACAAGCCTCTTAAAAGTGAGCATGTACTCTCTGGCAAAAAGAGTACTCAGCCAGCACCCAACTGATACATTTAAGTCTATACAGTTTTGACAGTCCCAAATGTACTGTTAAACTAGACATGTGCATGTGTACAATCTTTAACTTACTATAGTTGAGTGATAGGGATTCAAATGCTATCAGGCCAAAGAACTCTGCCCCATTCCTGGAAAAACAACAGTTTACAAATATTTTTGTTTGAATGACCAATTATATTAGGAAGTACTTTTGGAGTGGACTATACTGGATTATACCTTTTTTAATGTAAAATTTGACAATTTTATTACTGTAAAATGACACAATGTTATTGCATATTTTATACATTTCTAATTCTTCTGATACAACAGCTCCTAAATAAATTGGTTTCCTAACCCATTTCCCCAATTATCCCTGAGCTTTTGTAAAGTGATGAAATTCTATCATCAGCTCAAAGAAAGTGTTGAAATGTGACAAATAATGGGCCTTCATACCTTTAATTAATTACCAGCACCTTTAATTAATTACAAGCTACTGGAATTACTTAATACTAATGTTACTCTGCATTAATTTAAGCTGTTGAGTTTTGAGAAGAAAAAATGAATTTTATGTAAATTAAACATTTTATGGACTTTGCAAATTTTACAGCAGTTTCATATTCCAGACCTTAATTACTCAGTATAATTACACATTATGAACATTTGATATAAATACTCTCACAGAGAAGAAAACAATTTCTACTGGCAAAAATGTTCATATATTTTAACATTTCAATGTTTCTTTATGTTGGTTTTGGCAGTGCTCTTACCATATCAATCATTGTATGATGATGAAGAAATTGGAGCTTTTTTCATGGACATGTGTACTGTGGCAGCTATTGTTCACAATCACTCCATGAAATTTCATTACAAAGAACAATTACAGTTTGAAAATTCCTGAGATATTATAATGATAATTCTATGAACATAAAAGCAGGAAAGAGAAACAAATTATGCCGATTATCTACTGTATATGTCACATCAAAATTTGACCAGAATTTCACTGTATTAACATCTTTTCAGCTTTCAATATATACCAAAATATAATTGAAGTGGATTTTTGCAATCTCAGTGATAGAATGGGAGTTCTAGCAGAATTTCCTGCAAATTGTCTTTCCTTTCTTTAAATTTTTATCTTTCTTTCCTTCATTTTTTTCTTCTTTTTTTAAATCTTGCCGATAAACTTTTAAGACAAATGAAATGTATGTTGCAAACATATGAAATCATCTCAGTATTTTTCTGCAAAGAAAAATGACTTGAATAACAATACAATAATAATACAATAGTATTCAATTTATTTAAGGTTTTTAAGTAATAATAAAAAGTTCTTCTAGATGACAGCAAATCCCAGACCCTCCAACCCAAAGATGGCTGTCTTTAAAAGACAGTTTTATTTTGGTAGCTTAGACTAAGGTAAAATAAAACATCACAAACTGCTATTGTTGAAAACATACATTTGAAAAGTTCAAAAGTGTCATCTAATAAAGTGACAGCAATCAAGAGAGCAAAACTTAAGATGACTACTGGATTATTGTTGTTCTTGTTGTAGGTTTAACGCCATTTTCAGGAAAAGGTAGGCTATACATTGTGGCCAGCATTAATGGTAGAGGAAGAACCCTGGAAAACCTTGGAAAGAACTACTGACCCACAAGAAGCTACCAGCAGACTTTCTCACATATGAACAGACTACTGGATTAAAACAATTAAAACAACCAAAATAGTGGTATTTTAATGATAATGGTGTTAACAATACTTCTGAGATGTTCTGGAGATTACAATATACTAAAAAGAACAAAACAGTTTCCTAAGATGCCAGTAATAAAGTCCTAATAATAAAGTCCTGATAATAACAATTACTATCCTGGACTTTTTTTTTTTAAGAACAAAAGGCAATTCATCACTAAATGCACATAATTGAAGAAAAACTGGTGTACAGTCGTCTTTTAGAGAATAAACATAGCAATCTGATTAATTAGAATATGAATTCTGAACATTCATTACTGCATTAAAACAATGTCATGGTGAACTCATTCAAAACATTAATAATACTTGATGCAATTCTACACTGTAAAATTCATACACATAATGAAAATGCTCAATTCATGACATACAACTTGAAGAAGCAAAGGCAATTTCCTTCCTAGAGTAATTCAAGCCACCATAATAATAGCAGTGACTGACAAAGAAGAAGGGTTATAGTTTTCATGGGCTTGGGTCATGGGCGAGACATTAGATCTTACCAGAAAGTCAACCTACATAAGTATGAATCCTTGTTATACAGCATATAGTATTTTCCGTAAGAAATAGCTACACACTACATATTACTAATATTAAATATTGTGTACTGCTATTATTGACCTAGAAAACATGCATCTGAAAAGTTCTAAGTGTTATGTCATGCAGTGAATGCAACATTATGTTCAACTTAAAAGTTCATAAACATTAAGGCACTAATGTACTTCAGTTTAGTTCCAGAAACTGCCTTTTCTGCCTTTTCTCCAAGCACAGCAAAATTTATAATTCAATATTTGCATTGCAGATTACAGATTGCTCATTCAACATGGTGGACATGGATATAGGGGACAAGGAATCAAGTGTCAACTACAAATCATTATATCCACTACATCTGGTAAATATCCACTCATTGTAGTGGAACTCTAATTGGATTTTATTGAAGCTGTAGTGGATTTCATGTCACCCCTTGCTAATTTTATTGCATTTGCCTTGTGAGTAGCCCTACTAAACAGATTAGATAAACCCCTAACATTGTTGACCTAACCATGGCAGCTGTCAATCGTCAATTTCATACCTTTACCTATAGAAACTATATAATAATTCCTTTATGTTATTTTAATCAGTGACCTCATATAGCTAGGGATACATACAGATGGACATGCTTCACTTATAAAACAACATGAAGTTTTAAATTTCTTGCATATCCTCTAAGCCATGTCTATTACATATTGTACATCACAAAATGTACCTAGCTGCAATGTACATAACTGTTCATAAACTGGCAATATCTATACATGCAAAAATTAACATATTGTTCTGTATCAAATGGCAACTTCAATGTTATTTTTCAATAAATCTGTTGTACAGACTATTTATGTCATAGAGTTCCTTTAATTTCCATGATCCCCTTTAAGAAAATACAAATAATTTGCAAATTTACAATTAAACAAACAGTAATCTACATGTAATAATTTTACTTTCCAATAAACTATGACACTTCATTATGAGTTAGATATGGGAGAAACAAAGAGACTGAAAATGTCCAAATTTTCCAATTTTTTCTCTGCTCAGACACTGTTACACTTGCTGCAGATCAGTATTTTCAAGACTGCAGCTTCATCTTCCTTTCAGGGTGACAAATGTATCAGTACAGATTCAGTCTAGAAGATACCAGTTACCTGGGGCAACTGTTATATTACTAAACCAAATGAAAGATCAAAACTATTTTAACATGAAGTCTGATCATAAAGACGTAACAATAGCTCATTAAAAGAGAAAATTTACATAAAAACAAGACAAATTATTGACTAGTGTCATTATATATTGAAAAAAAAAATTAATGTTTACATTGGGTAATTGTGTAAATGAAAACCAAGTCGTCATTTTCTTAACGACATGCTCTAGACTGAGAAGCAGTAAGGAAATTAGGTAAAAGTTATATATAAATGATGCTGAACTTCAATGTTTGATAAAGGTAGAAAATATGCTCAGGTTTAATAGCAATGTAAGGATCTGAAACAATTCAACCCATGGATGAATACATAGTACAAGGTTTAATTGACCCAACCAATTTTTATTTCTTTTTTTTAATTCATTTTCTTGGGCCCTGTAAAACCAAACATTATGAAACTAAAAATTATATAGACAGGTTGTGAATAATGAATTTTGGACATTGGTATAGTGGTTTGGTTTTATTTGTAAACATGGTTTCTCAGAGTTTATAAATCAAACTTTATGTATAAAATGTTTGTTTTCCCAAATAAAGTGTATGTGTGTGCGTTTTGTTGTAGTTTTCAATCAACTTAACCCATTGCTGTCTTCACTAACTTGAAAAATGTGTGTGCATGACAGTCATTGTCTGTGTGTGCATGTGCATTGTAGTTTTCATGTTCATTCAGTCACATGAATGTGATGGCCAGCTGACCTGGTCTTAACACTAACATCTTAATTCCGAGTGTCAAGCGAGGCTGCTGCTAGCACCATGTTTGTATGACTCTGCCCAGATTTGAACTGATGACCTCCCACATCTGAGGCAGATACTTCAACCACTTAGGCCACCAGAGCAGTAACTTGGAAAATGACACTTATCATTAAAAATTAGCATCTTCAAAATTTACTTCATTTCCTCTATTTATAAATTTCAGAAATTCATATCACTCTATATTCAAAACAATTAAATAAGTAAATCCCTCAACAGCAATTCATTTTGTATATAAAAAGAATCTACATAATAAATTGGGTTATTAGCTATTTAAGTGTGCTTTCCTTCTACTTCAAGTTTTGATTCTATAATCAAACTTGGTTATAATTAACAAACTAAAAGCTTTAACAATTTAACAGACTCAGTTGAATAAGCCAGAATTGCTACAATGATCAAATCACACTCTTTGACAACTACTATGAAAACTCAAGAATGAAAAAGGTTTGTAATCAACAGGAAATTATTGGGATTTATAAAACCTTTGAAGTCAAAACCTCTGGAAGTAAAATAAGTTTGACTAGGGATGCCAGTTTAAAGTCATTAAAATATTCAAATCAATCAGCACAATTATAGATTCTATACTCTTGCTATCACATGACTTGGCAAGTTTGGGTGATAAAGAAAGGCATTATTAATTGATGTGTGTTTAGCCTGTGCATAATACAAATTAAATATGCAGCAAGTTATACAACAAAAAATAGAAAAAATAAAAACAACATGAATACAAAAGAATTTCACATCTCTGAAGTTAAAAGTAAATAGATATACTGAACTTAGATCCTTTTTATTTTACAGTAAAACAATCATATCTGCATTAAATGTTCATTTCTCAACCATATTTGCATAATAGCAGACATTTCTGCTGGTTTCAAAAGATTATGATATGATAGATGTCCATGAGAAATTAATTAACTGTTACTGCCACAAGGAAAACCTTCTCTATCCCACATCAAATGATTATGATATGACAGATGTCCATGAGAAATTAATTAACTGTTACTGCCACAGAGAAAACCTTCTCTATCCCACATCAATTGATCATGATATGACAGATGTCCATAAGCAATTAATTAACTGTTACTGCCACAGAGAAAACCTTCTCTATCCAACATCAAAAGATTATGATAAGGCAGACGTCCATGAGTAATTAATTAACTATTACTGCCACAGAGAAAACCTTCTCTATCCAACATCAAAAGATTATGGTATGACAGATGTCCATGAGTAATTAATTAACTGTTACTGCCACAAGGAAAATCTTCTCTATCCAACATCAAAAGATTATGATATGACAGGTGTCCATGAGTAATTAATTAACTGTTACTGCCACAAGGAAAACCTCTATCCCACATCAAAAGATTATGATATGACAGGTGTCCATGAGTAATTAATTA